>JARBWK010000007.1:74304928-74965137 GCA_030556195.1 Anolis apletophallus | reverse complement strand
CCACCAACCAAGTTGCGTCGGCTCTCTGGCGATCGGACCTGACGTCGCCTCCGACTCCTCTGCGCGCTTATGCCAGTTTGCTAGCCCTTTTTTGGCCGGGCACCACCTTAAGGTGTCCCTGGACTTTCTCTAGCCGGCTCTACAGAGGCCGCTTCCCAGCCAGCCTCTCCCTTCGGGCTTTGCTTTCACCCTCAACGTTAGGTGCAGTCTCACTTGGGTCACCGGCGTTCGTTTGGGGCGATTCAGGCGCCGGCTCAGTACAAAAAATCGGTCAAAAACAGGCGGGGCTGCCCCTTTTCCCAGCCCTCCTGAATGGCCTCACCTTACTAGCCGGGGAGCAAGTGCTGTCATCAACGGAGATCACGTTCGTTTCCCTCAACTCAGACCCGTCTAGATATCTTTACCATCACGTCGGGTCACCAATTGAAGCAGAACCGAGTTCTAGAACTCCAAGTACAAGTTAATCTTACCAACGCTGCCCGAACGTGCGGATACTTAGAGGGAGGAAACTTCGTGACAACTGTGAAGTAGGGTGAAAAACAAAAAGGTTTATTTTCAATCACCAGCTGGAGGGTATTTGCCTACAGAACACAGCTGTAGATAGGGCAAAGAACCCCGTCACATTTCATACAAAGACTTTTATACTCGTAATGGAGTCCATCCAGTTAAACCCTCCCCTTCTTCAGGGTTAAAAACAATCATAATTGGCTGGTGATTACTGTTGTTACATGACATTTCATTAATCCAATAAACACTAAATAAATTATTTGCATCATGTCTCTGTCATCACTAAATATGAGAACAATAGCTTTCTAAACTTTCTTTCTCACAGTGCAAGCTATCAATTTTGAGTCTCTGTTCTTTTGAAACAATTTGTCCGGCTTCCTGCCAGCAGTGAAGATAGACGACTTGCCATGCGCACTGATGTTCTCAGTCACATTAAGAATCCCATTACTTTCATTAACTCAAACTGCACTGGATTCCCACTCATCTAGCATATAGTAGTATAACTTGGCACAGAGGGTGTAGAAAATGAATATAATCATGGTGTTAGTCTTCTATAACATGTGCCTGATTGATTCCAGGCACCAAACCCTCTTTTCAGAGTTGACACGCAAGTAGCATCACTCTCTGACTGTACTTTTTATGCTCGGAAAAGTACCAAACCTGCTTTAAAACGACAATGCAGAAAGAACGGCAACTTGGAAACAACATCACCCAAGGAGACTTTCTGCTGTGCTTTCTGCAACCGAACTTGCCTATCTCAGATTGGCCTTTTAGTCATTAACGCGCTTGTAAAAAGCGTGGGATGAGTCCTTCCTAAAGAATCTTCGTCCGCGAAGTAATGCCAGAGAGAGAGAGAGACAGAGTTCTATATTCCAGGATTTGATCCCAGATTATCTGTTTATCCCGGATTATTTGACAGTGGAGACTCCCATAACCCAGTTCGAAGCAGATAACCTGGGATCAGATCTGAGGGCCCTTCCACACAGCTCTATATCCCAGAATATCAAGGCAGAAAATCCCACAGGATCTGAGTGTGGGCTCAGATAACCCAGTTCAATGCAGATAATGGGAGAGTTTATTCAGCTGTGTGGAAGGGGCCCTAGTCTTCTTTCTCCCTCCCTCCCTCCCTTCATTTCACAACCAAGGGCACATAATGCTTTTTTGTGTAATTAGTGTTTTGCACAACTTCAATGACAAAAGCAAAGAGGCTCAAGGAGAGGCTCGCGCCCTCAGGAGCAAGCAACCGTCACTGAGGTAAGGAAGGAGTCACGCGCTTGCAGAGAGAGAGAGAGAGAGAGAGAGAGAGAGAGAGAGAGCAAGCACTGCGGTGACGTAAGCACGCCACGGCGAGGAGACAGAACCAGCCTCCCTTTTTTTTTCAAGGACAACCTCCTGCGCATGCGCCTTCCAACCGCAGGGTCTCTCTTCCTCGTCCAGGAACCGCCGGCGCGTGACGCAAGGAGGGAGCCGACGTCACGCGCCACCTCTCACCCAATTTCCGCGAGAAGCTCCGCCCTTTCCTTTCTTTTTTTTTTTTTGAGGGGGCGAGAGCTGGTTCACCTCAGAGAGAGAGAGAGAGGACGCCATTTGCGTCGCTGCTGCCGCTGCCCAGGATGAAGATCTGGAGCTCAGAGCACGAGTTCGGGTAAGGAAGGGAAGGGAGGCCGGCCTCCTGCAGCAGCCTTCGGGTGAAGGCCTCGCTCTCTTGGCTCTCGCTCCTGCCTGCGGAGGGATCTGGCTTTGTCAGGCCTGAGCGGCTGCTTCGCTTGGCTGGAGAAAGAAAGCCCTGAGGTGCCAGGCTTTGGGCCTAGGGCAGGCCTGGGCAAACTTGGGCCTTTCAGGCGTTTTGGACTAAACTCCCACAATTCCTCACAGCCTCAGGCCCCTTCCAAAGGAAGGGGCCTGAGGCTGTGAGGAATTGTGGGAGTTGAAGTCCAAAACGCCTGAAAGGCCCAAGTTTGCCCAGGCCTGGCCTAGGGCTTTAAAAATAGCCGTTAGGGTCGCTTCTCGCTCTCACTTGTCATTGTTCAATTTGTGTTGTCGAAGGCTTTAATGACTGTGAGTTAATGACTGTCTGGCCATGTTCCAGAAGCATTCTCTCCTGACGTTTCGCCCACATCTATGGCAGGCACCCTCAGAGGTTGTGAGGTTTTTTTTTATATATATATCTGTGGAATGTATCTGGCCCAGCTTACTTGTCCGAACGCATCAGCCGCTACGTCCCACCTTGTAATCTAAGATCATCTGGGGAGGCCCCGCTCTCGCTCCCGCCTACTTCTCAAATGTGGCTGGTGGGGGCGAGGGAGAGGGCCTTCTCGGTGGTGGCTCCCCGCTTGTGGAATGCGCTCCCTATCGATGTACGACTCACCTCATCCCTCCTGGCATTCAGGAAAAAAGTAAAATCCTGGCTGTGGGACCAGGCGTTTGGCACACCAGCACAAGGCAGCACTTTAGATGGGATTTTAATGGAAAGTGGATGAATAGGGCCAGTGCTTTTATGGGCAGAACATTGTTTTAATCTGGAATGAATGCACATGATGTTTAGGTCAGTGTTTCCCAACCTTTTTTGAGCCGCGGCACACTTTTTACATTTGCAAAGTCCTGGGGCACACCACCAACCAAAATGACACAAAATGACACTCTAACACAGTAATACATATAGTTAATATGTTTTAAAAATGTTTTTAGATTTACAGTATTTATACACTCAATGTGAAACCTGGGCCTGTTGCGATGAACTCAACATAGATATCCTGGCAGGAATGGCAGAAAGACACAAACTTCCCACACAGAACTCCCATAACCAAGAGAAAATACTATAAGAGTTTGGTGGACATTGACCTTGAGTTTTGGAGTTGTAGTTCACCCATATCCAGAGAGCACTGTGGACTCAAACAATGTTGGATCAGGACCAAACTTGGCATGAATTCTCAATATGCCCAAATATGAACACAGATGGAGTTCAGGGGAAATGGACCTTGACATTTGGGAGTTGTAGTTGCTGGGATTTATAGTTCACCTACAATCAAAGAGCATTCTGAACCCTACTAATGATAGAAGTGGGCCAAACTTCCCACACAGAACTCCCAGGAGGCAAGAGGAGGTCTCTACTTGGGGAAAGGGAGGCGGGCCTTCCCAATGCATGGAGAGGGAGAGACCAAGTAGACAATGGGTGGGGAAGGGGGGTGTTTGTAATTTTGTGCCTTTATTGAGGTAGGTTTCTTAGGGTTTTTATATTTCAACACACTAGACTCTTTCCCCCCCCTTTCCTGGAGGTTCCAATTTCCCACGACACACCTGATGATCGCTCACGGCACACTAGTGTGCCCCGGCACACTGGTTGGGAAACCCTGGTTTAGGTTAATGTATTTTGATGTATTTTAATTGTTGAAGGGTTCTGGGGTCTTATATTGTTACTGTGTGGGCATCGAACTGCACCTTACTGTAAGCCGCTCTGAGTCCCCCCATGGTGGTTGAGAAGAGCGGGGTAAAATCCTGAAATAAATAATAAATAAATGTCCAGGGTGGGAGAAAGAACTCTTGCCTGCTTGAGGCAAGTGTGAATGCTGCAATTGGCCACCTTGATTGCAGCTTCAATGCCTGGCTGGTTGCTGCCAGGGGAAATCCTTTGTTGGGACCAACAGCAAATACTGGAAGGGGTTGGTAGGCATTGACCAACCCCTCGAGAGACAAGGTTCCTCGACATGCTAGCTGATTATTCCCTTGAGCAGATGGTCATGGAACCAACCAGGGGAAAGGGGATCCTGGACTTGGTGCTAACTAATGAACAAGATCTCGTTCAAGATGTCCTTGTAACTGAGCCCATAGGTACCAGTGACCACAACACAATAACCATCAACTTAAGTTTGATAGCAAACTGTCAGTAAAACTAACACAGAGACCTTAAATTTTCACAAAGGGAATTTCACCAAAATGAGAAAAATTGTAAAGAACAAACTAAAAGGAGCAGTAAAAAATCAAATCCCTCCAAAATGCTTGGAAACTGTTTAAAAATACCTTAAAACAGGCCGAACTAAAAATGCATTCCAATAAAAAGAAAGAGGCATGGAAAGTCTAAAAGGACACCAGTATGGCTTACAAATGAAGTAAAAGATGTGATTGGAAAAAGAAAAAAACTCATTTAAGAAATGGAAGGCTCTTCCTACCGAGGAGAACAGAAAGGAACACAAGCTCTGGCAAACTAAATGCAAAGCAACAGTCAGGAAAGCCAAGAGAGATTTTGAGGCACACATAGCAAACAATATTAAAAAAAACAACAAAAACTTCTTAAAGTACATCAGAAGCAGGAACCCAACTAGAAAAGCAGTTGGTCCAATCGACGACAATGGCCAGTCAGGGAAAATCAGCGAAGACAAGGAGATTGCTGAGCGGCTAATGACTTCTTTGCCTCCGTTTTCACACAGGAGGACAGACAACATATGCCTTCAGCTGAGTCAGTTTTTTCAGGGAGGGAATTAAAAGAATTAAAACAGATAGAGATAAACAAGGAGGATGTTCTCATATGCCTTACTAAACTAAATGTCAACAAATCACCAGGTCCAGACGGCATCCACCCCAGAGTTCTTAAGGAACTCAAGTGTGAAATTGCTGAACTTCTAGCTAAGATATATAACCTTTCTCTAAGATCAGGCACTGTACCCGAGGACTGGAGGGAGGCAAATGTAACACCGATCTTCAAGAAAGGATCCAGAGGTGATCCAGGAAATTATAGACCAGTCAGTTTAACCTCAGTTCCAGGCAAAATGATGGAAACCATTATTAAAGAAAAAATTACTAGGCACATAGAAGAACAGGCATTGCTGAAAGAAAATCAACATGGTTTCTGCAAAGGCAAATCATGTCTTACTAACTTGTTAGAATTCTTTGAGGGTGTAAATAAACACATAGATAAAGGGGACCCAATTGATATTGTTTACCTTGACTTTCAAAAGGCTTTTGACAGAGTCCTCACCAAAGGCTCCTAAATAAGCTCTTCAGCCATGGAATCAGGGGACAGGTCTTGTCCTGGATTGGAACCTGGCTAAACTGTAGGAAACAAAGGGTGGTAATAAATGGACACTTCTCTGGGTGGAAAGAGGTGGGAAGTGGCGTACCCTGCTAAGGTTCAGTTTTGGGTCCGTTACTTTTTAATTTATTCATTAATGATCTGGATGTAGGAGTGAATTCTGAGGTAGCAAAGTTTGCAGACGACACTAAATTGTTCAGGGTAGTTAAAAATGAAACTGATTGTAAAGAGCTCCAGAAAGATCTCTCGAAATTGAGTGAATGGGCAACAAAGTGGCAAATGCATTTTAACCTAAACAAGTGTAAAGTCATGCACATCGGGCAAAGAACCCCAACTACACTTATCAACTGATGGGGTCAAAGCTTTCCGAGACAAACCAGGAAAGGGATCTTGGGGTCTTGGTGGACAGCTCAATGAAGATGTCAACCCAGTGCGCTGCAGCAGTGAAAAAGCAAATTCTATGCTAGGCATGATCAGAAAGGGAATCGAAAATAGGTCAGCAAATGTTGTATTACCTCTCTACAAATCTATGGTAAGGCCACATTTGGAGTACTGTGTACAATTCTGGTCTCCGCACCTTAAGAAGGATATTACGGAACTGGAAAAGGTACAGAAAAGGGCAACAAGAATGATCCAAGGGATGGAGCGGCTCCCTTATGAAATCAGGTTGCAACGCCTTGGTCTTTTCAGCCTTGAAAGACGGCGTTTAAGAGGTGACTTGATCGAAGTGTATAAAATCATGCATGGGATAGAAAAGGTGAATAAAGAAAAAATTTTTTCTTTGTCACAAAACACTAGGACTAGAGGGCACTCCCTGAAGCTCCAAGGTAGGAAAATTAGGACTAATAAAGGGAAATATTTCTTCACCCAGAGGGTCATTGGGTTATGGAACTCACTTCCAGAAGAGGTTGTGACAGCTGTCAGCCTGAACAACTTCAAGGCAGGATTAGACAGATTCATGGATACCAAGTGTATCGGTAGTTACTGAAAAGGACATTCAAGTGCCACCTCGGAGTTGGTTGAGGTAGGCAGGATTTCTGGGTACTGGTTGTGGGGGTCGGGAGCAGGTCAGGTTTTGCCCTCCCTTCTGCTCGAGATCCCCGTGTACAACTGGTGGGCCACTGTGTGATACAGAATGCTGGACTAGATGGGCTGAGGTCCGATTCAGCATGGCTCTTATGTTCTTATGTTCTAAATACTGGTGGGGTTGGGGGATGTTTTTGAATTCTGGAAGTTGTAGTTCACTAACACCAAAAAGGAAGAGGACAGGCGGAGAGATCTTCAGCCTTCTCTGTCAAAAGGGTTTATAAGACCGTCCCTTTGGGGACCCCCCCCCCTGTAAGCCCCCTTGCTGCCTGACTTGCCTAGTTTCCAATATTCTCAACTGGGTTGTTGTAAGTTTTCGGCTTGTATGGCCATGTTCCATGGCCGGGCATTGAAGCTGCAATGCCTTTAAATGCTAATCAAGGTTGGCCTTCCCTTGGCGACGATTCGGAAACTCAAGCTAGTGCAGAATGCCGCTGCTCGCCTGCTGGCAGGAGTGCCGGTGAGGCAGCACATTACGCCCATCCTCCAGCAACTGCACTGGCTGCCAATTGAGTACCGAATCACCTTCAAGGTGCTGGTGTTGACCTTTAAGGCCTTGTACGGTCTAGGGCCTGCGTACCTCTTGGACCGCCTTGCCCCATACGATCCCCCGAGATCACTCCGCTCAGCAGAGCAAAACCTGCTGGAGATTCCACCGATCCGCCTCTGCCGCCTATCATCAACTAGGCAGCGCTCCTTCTCAGTAGCAGCTCCAACGGCCTGGAATGCCCTGCCGGAGGAGGCTAGAGCCATACGGGAGCTCGCCCCTTCCGCAGGGCCTGTAAGACCTTCCTTTTCAAGCAGGCCTTCGGTTGACATATAACGCCTCTTGCTTTCAATCGACTTATGACTCTGTGTTACCGTTTTTGTCACTTAGCGTAATTTTAACAATGTTTTAATGATGTTTTTTAGTATCATTTTTGTTATTTTTATGGTTATAGCATTGTTTTATTTTGTTCGTGAGTCGGCATGAGTGTTGCCTGCCGATCACTATGTATGTCTTGTAACCCGCCACGAGCCCTCGGGAAGAGGCGGAATACAAATGCAAATAATAAATAAATAAATAAGGTGGCCAATTACAACATTCACACCTGCCTCAAGCAGACAAAAGTTATTTCTCCCACCTTGGACATTCCACAGATATATAAACCCGACTTGCCTAGTTTCCAACAGACCTCACAACCTCTGAGAATGCCTGCCATAGTTGCAATTGATCACCTCTATTAGCATTGAAGAGCCTGGCATTTATGTTAATTTAATAGCCTAGCAGCTATTGAACCAGTGCTACGCTCATCAAAGGACAAGAGGGATCCTCTCACCTCTGCAGAAGTCTACCGTATACCATGCAGTTATGGACAAGTCTACATAGGGATCATTAAATGCAGCATTGCCCAAACATGAATCAAACAATATGAAAGGCACTGCAGACTAATTCAACCAGAGAGGTCAGCTATAGTAGAGCACTTGACGAACCAACCTGGACGCAGCATATTATACGAGAACACAGAAATGCTGGACCATTCTAACAACTTCCATGTCAGACTACACAGAGAAGCCATTGAAATCCACACGCATGTGGACAATTTCAACAGAAAGGAGGAAGCCATGCAAATTAACAAAATCTGACTACCAGTATTTTAAAAACTCTAAAATCAGGACAGTACACAAAGAGGAACACTAAAAAAGCAGGGGAATTCCAGACAAGAATCAATCAGGGTCAGCTAACACCTCCCAACAATGGACCCCCCAGGAAGCAATCAGCCAGGCTTTGAAGCTGCCAGGTTATTCAGTACTAATCAAGGTGGCCAATTGCAACATTTACACTTGCCTTAAATAGACAAGAGTCCCTTTTCCCACCCTGGGCATTCCACATATATATAAACCCCACTTGCCTCATTTCCAACAGACCTCACAACCTGCTGTGGGCAAAATGTCAGGAGAGAATGCTTCTGGAACATGTCCATAGAGCCAGGAAAACTCATAGCAACCCAATTTGGAGATTACTTTTTTCTTTTACACTTCCCTAGGGACTCTGTGAGTAAGACCGTACTGGAGCTTGTTGAAGTGCTCAGGTTAGCCACCTCCCTCCTGCCCTTTAGGAAACAACTAAAAACCTGGCTGTGGGCCCAGGTGTTTGACTAAGGTATTGATCATTAGATAATTGGCAACTGGATTTGAATTTTGTTGATAATGATGATTGATTGAACTCTGGTGATAGCATGTAAATATGATAGTTAATGGTTTTTATTGTTTTATAATATTTTGTATTAACTGTTTCTATTGATGCGGTTGTGAAGCCGCCCTGAGCCCCTTGTGGGAGAGGGGCGGGGTAGAATAAAGTAAATAAATAATATCTGTCTCTCCATGTTCTCTTTGTTGACCACCTTGCCAGCCTTCATAACAGTGGAAAACCTTGGGTTGCGATTTTTAAAGAGAAAATATTATTAATCTTCCATTATTGGCTATTCTTTAATACCTAGAGTCTAGATGTAAATAAGACAGAGGCTTATATTGTAAAATTTTACAATATGTGGTTTAGTGATACATGGGAACTTGGATCATTTGTAACAATAGCTTACTATATTGTCGAAGGCTTTCATGGCTGGAATCACAGGGTTCTTCTAGGTTTTTTGGGCTATATGGCCCTGTTCTAGAAGCATTCTCTCCTGACATTTCACCTAGATCTGTGGCAAGCATCCTTAGAGGTTGTGAGGTCAGATCTCCCATGGCAATTGATTAATCACTTGACACTTGTGGGAACACAAGACTTGATGAGATAATACTATGCCCCAGCATAGCTTTCCTTATGTTCTTACAATTGATACCAGATATATGGTTTTCTATCTTTTGACTATTTTCTAGTGGGCCAGGTGAGAAATTTTGTTTTGAGATTAGAAGTGGAGAACACTACTCTTTCTGTTCAATAACCTTTTCATGGAAATGGTGGTGAAGTATCAGTGAGGCAAAGGCAAGTTTCCTTTTCAGAAGTCATGTCATGGTAATAAGCCTCTTCTGTCTGAGAAATTGCCAGTAAGTAGAACTAGTTTCTGAGAATACTCCCAATTTAGTACAACCCCTGTATCTGTGGTACTGGTACCTACAGTGTAATTTATCCATGTCCAACATAATATATGTTCTCTTGGAATTTTCTTGGTTTTCCAGTGTAACTGTAGTATTCTTAGGCTGAAAATCCTTCCTTTCAAATTGTTTGCAGTTATGTGCAGCTTCATATAAATATATGGAATATGGGAACATATTTACTGCGGATAAAGGAGTTGTACTGTATACACAAACCGAGGCTGGGTGTACATTGCCATATAATGCAGTTTAATTTATTTGGCAGTGCAGATGCATCCTGTGCTGCTGTTAACATGAAGACTCTTGGCAATAAGCTGATAGGAGTGTAGCATAATTCTTTGCCATTGGTTTCTCTGTCTTCAAACTACAAAAGAAGGCTAGGATTTCCCGTTATAATTACTAGAAGGTGATGAAACTGTACAGTATCTTTCTTCAAAGAAATTACAAATAAAATAGCTGAACAGACATCAAGCCCTGAAGCCCAATTAGATCTTGCATTTAAAGGTTATGAGTACAGTGGTGCTTAGCGGAGAATTACCGTGTTTCCCCCAGTAAGACACCCCGATTGTAAGACGTATCGGGTGTCTGGGGGGCCGGGCTTATATAAGCCATACCCCGTATATAAGCCGTACCTCGTCCCGCCGCCGCCGCAATCGGAGGTGTGCCGCGGCACACCTCCATCGGACACCTCTTCGCCAGGGCTCCAGGCAAGGGAGGGGAAGGAGCCAGGGGCGGGAGGAAGCAGCGACGCGTCACTGACTGCGATCCTCACCACGCCCTGGCTCCTTTCCCTCCCCCTTGCTTGAGGAAAGAAGGGAGAGGGAAAGGAGCCAGGGGCGTGGTGAGGATCGCAGCGTCACAGTGACGCGTCGTCCTTCTCCCCCTGGCTCTCTTTCCCCACCCTTGGAAGGGAGGAGGAAGAGAGCCGGGCGGGAGAAGGACGACGCGTCACTGACGCTGTCATCGCTGTCTCTCGCCCATGGCTCCCTTCTCCCACCCTTGGAAGGGAGGAGGAAGAGAGCCAGGGGCGGGGAGAAGGGACGACGCGTCACTGACGCATCATCGCCGTCCGCCCATGGCTCCCTCTCCCACCCTTGGAAGGGAGGAGGAAGAGAGCCAGGGGCGGGGAGAAGGGACGACGCGTCACTGACGCGTCATCGCTGCTCCGCCCATGGCTCCCTTCTCCCACCCTTGGAAGGGAGGAGGAAGAGAGCCAGGGGCGGGGAGAAGGGACGACGCGTCACTGACGCGTCATCGCGTTGTCCGCCCATGGCTCTCTTCTCCCACCCTTGAAGGAGGAGGAAGAGAGCCATGGGCGGACGAAAGCGATGACGCGTCAGTGACGCGTCGTCCTCGCCCCTGGCTCTCTTCCTCCTCCCTTCCAAGGGTGGGGAAAGAGAGCCAGGGGCGGGAGAAGGGACGACGCGTCACTGTGACGCTGCGATCCTCACCACGCCCTGGCTCCTTTCCCTCTCCCTTCTTTCCTCAAGCAAGGGAGGGGAAAGGAGCCAGGGCGTGGTGAGGATCGCAGCGTCACAGTGACGCGTCGCCGCTCCCTCCCGCCCCTGGCTCCTTCCCCCTCCCTTGCCTGGAGCCCTGGCGAAGAGGTGTGCCATGGAGGTGTGCCGCAGGTGTGCCGCGCGCACACCTCCGGTTGCGGCGCGTGGCGGCGGCGGCGGCGTGGGCGTGGCGACGACGGTACGTCTTGGGTTATATAAGACGTACCCCGAAAGTAAGACGTAGGGGACTTTTGGGGGGGAAAAGAAAGTAAGACGCTGTCTTACTTTCGGGGAAACACGGTAGTACTCCTTGAACAGGTGGCTGAAAATTGGGTGGAGGTACGGCTGTCTCTTGTCTGTGCACAGATGTAAAGGAAATCATATTGCAAATGCATCTCCTGGAATTTTGCATCAAGACAAGCTTAGGTATTGCATGTGAAATCTTGTATTTACGCAATTGAGATAAAAATAGATCTTGATGTGCTTATTCAGAAAGAGGATTTATCATTCATTTGGTAAGACGGGCCAAGACCTTATTTTATAAAGACAACAAATCAGAACTTGTGAGAAAAAGTACTTGTGGGATATCATTTGAGAGCCAGCAATTAAATAACTGTGTATTTCGTCTGTTTACTGTGTAGTAACTGTACATAAATCCAGCTAAATAAAGCAGAAATCCCATTTTAATAGTATATCATACCTGGATAGATATTTTGCTTTAAAATGCTTTTTGTAGTCCTTAGGATTGAATATCCGCAGACTATTTTTTGAGTTGAATTGTCAAGTGGGACTCTGTAGAAACCTGAGAAATAGGTGGAAAGAAACCATGTGTTCACTAAATATCATTTGGCATTGACAAGGACGGTCAAATGTCATCTTGTCCTTTTTAGTTTACCCGTACTTTAACAGGCAGTGTTTGAGTTAGGGGGTTTGAGGTAACATAACAAGCATTGATTGGATCGAAAAATTTGGCCCTTGGTGGTTAATCCTTCAGGAATAAATCAATTTTTTAAAATAGTAATAACATCTTTCATATTGCCACATTTTGGTTACAATGGTCACTTTGAAGATATCATGTAAACTGTATGATTCACATTCAATATTTTTACACATATATAAAATATATAGGGCCTTTCTGGAAGGGCCCAGAGAGTGCAATGAAAAGGCAATGGTAATGCTTATACTTAAAGCAATATTTCCACTGGCCTTGAAGTGCTGACTAAAAGAACAGGAAGTCTTATCAGGGTCTTGGCAACAGTGAACAGGGCTCTGTTATGGATGTCAGTTGTGGTAAGTTATTAGTGTATTTGTGATTTTATAACATCCAATTCTAAATTTGCTGTTAGTTGAACTTTTGTGTATCCACTGGAAATAAGGGAGTATTTTCAGCTTCATCTTTTCTTTGGGGAAGTTCTTGAGCTTAGTTGTTTTATCTGGTGAGCAGTTACAATTTGCTCCTTCAGCTCCCTGACTGCACAGTGGTCTCACCTATATATGGCTGCAGTTGAGCACCATAAAATTGCTAGGAGAATATATGTGTTTAGGTAATCTTGGAGGAGAGTGCTATTTTCCCTTTGTTGGGAGGGATTCTGAAATTTATAATTCAAAAAGTACGGTAGCTTGTTAAAGCTTTCTCATTATCCCTCAAGACCAGGTGCAATCTACACAGATGAGCACCTTTATCAGATGAGGGCTAAACAGTCTTCAGATTTGTGTGTGTCAGAAGCAACTTGAGAAACTTCAAGTCACTTCTGGTGTGAGAGAACTGGCTGTCTCTGCAGAGACGTTTCCCAGGGGACTCCTGGATGTGTGGATGTGTACCATCCTGAGGGGGGCTTCTCTCATGTCCCTGCATGAGAAGTTGGAGCTGACAGATGGAAGCGCACTCCATCTTGCAGATTTGAACCTCTGACCTTAATGTCAGCAGTTCAGCTTGGTACAAGGGTTTAACCCATTGCACCACTGCAGCTCCATATTCAGATACCTGTGGGTAGATGAAGGTTGTGATCTTCTACTCTGTCACCAGATATGCCTTTATCAATAGGAAGCAATATTAATCTATTTGCCATAGATATTTGATTAAGTGTTATTTTTTCAAGAGGCAGATGGTTTAAAACAATTGTTTTGAAATAGACTAGGTCAAACACATAGTTGTGAACACCTCCGAAAACATACCTATGACCAGAACTTCCAGAGTGAAAAATGGCAATCTAGGAATAGATGACTTTAATATTGCAATAAATATGTTTGTGCTTAATAGCTGAACTAACTATAGGTTCAAGCAAACCAGTGGCTGTGTGCAGAACATTTCCAAGGTGAAAAACTGCTTGCAAGCTGATAAAGCAGATTGCGATTGTTTCTGAATGCATAGCTATCACTTGTTGATAATAACTTCTGTGTTGTGACAGAAGCACAGTAATAGCCAAGCCAAGAGTAGGATCCAATGACGAGTTTATTGTCCACAGTAAAACTTACATCAAAAGGCTTAAATTCAGCAAAAATACAAAGTAAAAGGTGCTGTATTCAGCAAACACAAAGAAAAATGCTTAAAGCCAGCAAAAATCTACAAAAAATAGCAAAAGAAGCAACTTTCGCCAAACATGGACCTTCCTGCACGCCAAACGCCCCAACAAACGCTGAGCAAACATACAGAAGAGGCTGGAAACCAGTGACGTTGCCGTGGGCTGGTCTGGAAGTCATCCACGGGGGCTGAAGATACAGGCGAAGTCAGGAGGCAGTTCCAAAGGTCAACACGAAGAGCCAATCACAGAACGCTGCACCAACAGCTGGATTCAGCAACACATCCAAGAGGGAGAAGGCAGGCGGAGAAACGTGAAGATAGTCCAAGGGTCCCAAAACCGGAGCTAATACAAGACCCCATCTTCAAAGGCAGACTGTGTCTCTCACTCACAGGAGCTTGTAGAGTTTCAAACCACACCACAAGGGAAAGTCAGGCAGCCGCAGCTAAACACAGAAAGCATAACATTGAGGATCCCATTGACCCACCCATCATCCCCAACTGGAGTGCCCGTTACAGAAAGCAGCAAAGCCCATATATCAGGATTCAGGAATGCAGGATACAGAAGTCTAGAAGCCAAGAAGTCCCAAAATCCCAAGGTAACACCTTGCCAGCCGCAAGGATAAGCCCCAAATAACCCACATTATATTAGTACTCAGCTCCACCCGAATTAGACGACGCCCCATTTGCATCAGCTGCTGCCCCAGACCCACCTGCAGCCTCCTTCCCAGCCCTCCAGCTTTTCCATCTTCTATCAAGACTTAGGTCACCCCAATCCTCTGGATACCCTGAAGGCCATTCGTTGTCATCAGAGAACCCCACAAAAGTGTCACTGCTTGTAGGCTCATTACAGATATCCTGAATCTCCCGCACTTGAGTCCAGTCCATGTCAGCATCACTTTCCTCTGACGTGCTTCCCACATCTTGGCTTCCCTCTTCCCTAGGGAAGGCTTCAAAGGACTCATCCTCTGTAGGCTCTGTAAGTATTTGCCCGATTCGTTTGCATTGCAAAAGATCTTCACTACGATCCCGAGGAAGCCCCCTTCTTTGACCCAAAGAATCCGCACCAGCTGTCCCACCCACTTCCAAGCCAGAGTTAGACACTGGAGAAACAGCCCCACCCTGTCCCCTACTACCAGTAGTAGCTGAAACTCCAGACCCAAACCCAACATTCTGTGTTAAATAGTTTAAGAAAACTGAAACAGTTTAACTCACCTGAAGAAAATTTGATAAAGAACAAGTTAAATATAACATTAAACTTGTCATCTGAAAGATTTTCTTCCATGGACAGTGATCCTTTATTGGCTAGGAAGAGGCAGGTGAGAAAAATTATTTGTTGTTTTTTACAACAGGATGATACTTGCACTCGTTTCCTTAATAGCATGAATGTTTTCTAGATGCTACTAATCTAATGCTAGAACATTGAAAAAACGCAAGCTGTTCTTCCTTTTTGTGATGCAGAAATTTATCTCTATTGTTTCCTTTTTTATTTTCACCTCTGCTACCAAAGTTTCTGTTACATAAGTAGAGACTAGAAGTACATCTGGCTAACTAATTGAGGTATACTACTTCAGTTGCCCTTCTACATTTTGACTTGTTAATTAGTTTATTCATGGATTTGATTTAAATGTTATCTCTAGGAAACTCTAGGTCCTGAAGTGTGATTATAAGCAACTTCCTCCAGTCATTCTGGAGAACCTAGAGATTTCTAGATGGATCACCTCTCTAGGAATGTCTAAGTTCTCCAGTGCAATTCTGTGGCCAGCTTCCAGCAGAAGTCTCCCAGCAGCATG
Organism: Anolis apletophallus; assembly: GCA_030556195.1. NCBI lineage: Eukaryota > Metazoa > Chordata > Lepidosauria > Squamata > Anolidae > Anolis > Anolis apletophallus. The sequence goes on along the minus strand of JARBWK010000007.1, from coordinate 74,949,630 downwards.
CTGGGAAACATATAAATTCCTACAGAGGTGCTCTCTCAGGTAAAAAACAAACAAACCCCAATTTGTTCATTTGTGTTTTCTTACTTTCACTGTGCCCCTAATCCCACTGAATGCAGAGGGCTGACTATATTATCTTGTGCTAAGGCAGCTTCTTTCTAGTGTATGGATGCATGCATATGCTAGGATTCGCTTGCAGGTATAAAGAGTTAAGAAAATAGCTGATACTGTTGTACAGTGCGGCAGTATAATATTCAAATCTTTGAATGTGCTGCTATTTGTAGAAGTGGAAGAAAGCTACAAAGGAGTCTTCTAACAATGTGTTTTCTCCTGGTGGGAATTGGGCTTCTGTCTAAACATACAGCTTTCCTACTACTGCATTTCATGTTACTAACAATCTAATAGACAGTATATGAAAGAAGAGAGTGGATGAAAGAAGGGAAAAATAAGCCAGGGCTGTTACCAGCTTTTACATAATGCTAGAAAATGGTTAGTTTGGGAAAGTGTATTTGTTGTTGTTTGATATAAATCAAAGATATTTAATTTGCAGTACACAGTACTGTATTCACTGAACTATTTATATAATGTGGCGATTCTTTTGTGTTTCATTTCTCCTAGACATCCATGGGAAACTGTAATAAAAGCTGCTATGCGAAAATACCCCAATCCTATGAACCCATCAGTGGTAGGAGTTGATGTCTTGGATCGAAGTCTTGACAGTCAAGGAAGGTTGCATAGTCACCGGTTGCTTAGCACTGAATGGGGCCTACCAAGTATTGTAAAAGCGGTAAGCTATCAAATGAAGTTTGGTGGCCATACAGATGCAGATGATAGCATTTTATAAGACTTTAAGAGAATATTCTGAACAAGTTACAGAATGCGTTCCTTGTGAGTGCATGTCCTGTACTTAATTGCATTGCATATTATAACTAACTTTAAACTCTCAGGATGAGTTTCGTTAAGAATGGACATAGACCAAGAATGAGCCTTTTTTCTGAAAAGGTGAACCACAACAGACTATAGACATAGATGCTCACAGTGTTTTTGTAATGTTTGTTTTTCTTTTTCAGATTATTGGAACGAGTAGAACTGTCACATACATTAAAGAGCATTCTGTGGTTGATCCTGTGGAAAAGAAAATGGTACTGAGTTCAACAAACGTGAGTAATGCTCTATATTGCATTTGTGAGTGGGGCTGGGAGAGTTGCTTGCTGCTTTTGGGCACACGACATTTGCAGATGTCATGGAATGTTAGGATTCCATGGCAGCCCTGATTAGATTGAAAATGAGCCCGCATTCTGATTTGAGAAGTATATTCCCACCTGCTTGCATCAGAAGCACCTAGGGGAACTGCAGACTTTGGTTAGACCATAACATGTGAACTCAGCAGCTGGTGCTGTAGCTTGTTTCTTCCTTAGCGTGCCAGAGAAAGAATCTTTGGTTTGGTGAAGAGTTTATTTATCTGATTATAATTTATCCCATAGTTTGGAGCCCTGGCTTATCACATCGTTCAAATTAGGCTGGTTCATTTGAATATAGCCTAGTTTACAGCAGATGGTGCTTTTTATAACACCAAAATTGAAACCAAAATTTATTTTGTGTTCATGTGATAATGTTTGGTTGTGTGTGTGTGACTTTAAATTGCTTGTTGCTTTAGGGTGACCCCATACATTTCATAAGATTTTATCAAGCAAGAAATGCTTTCCTCTGAAAGATGGCCTAAACAGCATCTGGTAGTCCCTGATTCGAGTACTAACCAAGCTTGGTCCAAATTCAGATGTTATCTATGGCATACAGGGAATTCAGGCTTTCAGATTTATAACCCACCCTCCAAAAAGAGAAGAACTATTTGGGATGAATAACAAGCACAGGCGTGGTGAAGAGGTTTTACTCTGTGTGAGATATGGGTTTTGGATGGATGTATGGTCTGCAATACACTGTGTGTTGTTGTATGGAAGTTATAGTGAACTCTTATATTAATAAAAAAACCAAAATATATAAAAAAGAAAATAACATGACTTTTTGGAGGAGGACTTTTTAGGAGGAGTGCTCTCATTTGTGTGTTACGTTAGAGTTACAATACTGTCTATATATGGTCAGTGTTCCCTCAATACTTCGCAGTTCGCTTAATGCGGACTTGCTGTTTTGCGGATTCAAAAAAATATTAGTATAAAATATATATCACGGTATTTTTGCTGTTTTGCAGGTTTTTGCCGTCGGCGCTTTCCCTCCTCAGTCCTCCCTCCCACCTTGAAGGGCCTTTCCTTTCTTTCCTTCACTTTATTTTAAGTTTATAAAGACTTGAAATAGTGTATAACTACTAAAATAATGTATAAATATTTAAATAAATAGAGTATCCCTACATCGCAGTTTTTCACCTATTGCAGGAAATCCTGGAACCTAACTCCAGCAATAAGTGTGGGAACACTGTATACACATGGTGGGTTTTAGTTCCCAGCATATGGAGTTTAGGATTGCCCATTGAAAACAAACCTTTAAGGCAGTCTTCTCTCAGCCTGATGCATGTAGGACTACAGTTCCTCTCGCTAGCGTTCCATCATGACATATTAAATGTGATAGGAGTTGTAGTTAAGCATGTACCTGAAATGCACCAGTTTAAAAAAGACTGCTTCAATTGAAATTATTTTTTAGTGTTTAAATCTGTTTTATACCACTTCTGGACCTTGAATCAGATTTGCTAATTAATTTGGATATTTTCATAAGATCATAAGTTCTTTAGATGGGATTTTTAAAAGCATGAAAGAATAGGAGAACCAGCTGTTAGGGTTTCTGGGATTGGAAACTACCCCAGGTTGAGAACCACTCTCATAGCCTTCCAGTCCCCCAATTTGATACACAGCAGTGAACTGGAATGTCTCTGAATCACCCTACTCTCTTACAGTACATAAATGGTCATGATGTGTGAATTTGGGAGGAGAGGGTGACACTGGGCAATATGGGTGTTGAGACTGTATGTTTCCAGATGTTGAAACTTTAAAAACATATTAAGCAATATTGTGTTAAAATGGTTTTAAAAATCCACAATTAAAATGGTCCCAATAGACAAACATAGTTATGAATGAAAGACCTTACAAAACAGTGGAGTTTTGCTTTTCTGTTGGAAGCTCAAAAGAAGGTTTATATAAGGCTAAAAAATGGAAATGGGGAAAAAACAGTTTTTTCTTTTCCTTTTTCAAGATAACGCTCACAAATCTTGTGTCAGTTGATGAACGATTAGTGTACACACCTCATCCTGAAAACCCAGAAAAGTAAGTTAGAATATCCCTTGTTTTTGTTCTTCAATCCGAAATGGGAAGATGAGGCATGTTGTACTGATTTGTTTCTCTCCTACCTTTTCAGAACTTTGCTAACTCAGGAAGCAATTATCACTGTAAAAGGTGTTAGCCTCAGTAGCTATTTGGAATCTTTAATGGCAAGCACAATATCTTCTAATGCTAGAAAGGTAAGTGTAGATTTCCAGACCTCAAGGTGAAAATCGTTGTTTGAGAATTTTGTAATGTGTGAGGCAGTCTCAAATTAATGCGGAGATATATCATAACTGGTAAAACATATGAACTTGTGTGAGCCTAGCTTTCCTCTGCTACATATTTGTGTATCATCCAAATCCTAGTTTTGATGTGGGAATTAATTGAATTCTAGTACATAATTAATTGGATTCTAGGTCATATTTCTGTAACCAGTTAAAATGTTTAATATTGTTGGAGGCTCTGGAGATTGCAGGGCTGATGATGGAATAACTTTTTGGTGTAAGTTGTAAATCTTTTCTGTATTACTCTAGGGGTGGGATGCTATTGAGTGGACAATTCAACATTCTGAGAGTGTTCTAAGCTAGCAGTCTCTCTCTACAGCTGCATTTTGTACTATCTAGTGGTAATACCAGCATTTGTTATCTTGGTTCAACATTTCAGCTTCTAGCAAATGTGCATGTCATTGTGGTGTTAACTTCTAAAACTTGCATGCTTTATATATACACACATTGCATATAATAGAACATCAACCTTATCTTCAATATTGGATTTAGAGGCATTAGTGATGTCTGAAGTGCTTGAAATAAATTAAAAGGTTGCTAAACAAAAAGCGAACCATTAATTACGCTTGCATTTTGTTTTTACTTTCCCTTTTGATTGTGTAGCATGCTATTCAGCCAAGGGTAGATAAACTATTTTTATGTGGTGGGATATATACAGTCATCCCTCCACATTTTGTGAATTTGATTATTCATGGATTGTCATTGAAATGTTATCTGGGAATAGATTACCCAGTGTAACTCTATAGCAGTGGTTCCCAATCTGTGGTCCGTGGACCACCAGTGGTCTGTAAGAAATAAAATATGATCTGCAGCCTCACCGTTACAACACTGTTTCAATGAGAACGACTGGTCTCATGAAACCCTCTTATAGTGCCGAGGCTTGTTAAATATGGTTTTCTGTGAGTGAGCAGATGGCATATGTTCTGTATCAGAAACTAGAGCTGATGTGGTCTATCCAATGCAATTTTCTGAATCAACACCTCAAATAACCAAACCAGATCTAAAGTTGACAAAAAACTGATTTGTACCCTTTTGGTACTAATGTTGGAGAATGGTCCCTGGTCAAGTGGTCACTGGTAAAAAAAAAAAAGGTTGGAAACCACTACTCTATAGTGAACTTCCTCCAGTTATGCTAGAGGACCTAGAGATAACACCTCTAGGAATCTCTAGGTCCTCAAATGCAATTCTATAGTCAGCTTCCAACAAAAGTTAGCCGTAGAGTCATTCTAGAAGACCTAGACATTTCTAGGGAGGTATTTTCTCACGTAAGAAATAGCAATTTCCTTATTTGCAGCTTTTCACGTTCCCCTAATCTCAGTGAATGTGGAGGGATGACTGTACTGTCAGGGCCAGCCTTTTGCATGGTTTTTCTTTTGTTGGCAGTCTGTGGAGCTGTAGCCCAAAAGTGGGTAGCCCCCAAGTGACTTTTTAAGAACGATTGTAGGTGGAACAACTTTATTTATTTCATATCAAAAACATTGCATAAACAAGTATAAAACTGATAAAAATAGAAAGTGCATAAAAAATCAAAAATAGGCAACAGTAACTGCATTGTCTGTAGCTTTAAACAATTGTGGAACAACTGTTACTGCAATATAGCAAATATTACATATTATTATAGACATTTCACACAGCTATAACTCAAGCAGATGTGTTCTCCTGTTATAGAAATTTTACATACATGGTTTTGTAAGTTTTTTAAAGATCTTTTTTAAAAAAAACATAAATGTGATGCTTGTGCTTAGTGTTTATTAGGAACATGAAAGGTAGTGTATGGCTGCTGCTGAAAACAGCCTCAGGATAGGCTGGCAGATTCTCAGATCAGTTCTGCCACACATGTGCTGTGTTTCTAACCTTTGTAGCGGAAGAAAGGAGGGGTAGGTCTGGGATTGTGGAGCTTGGTCGTAGGCATGCGTCTCCTGTCACACCTAGATCTTGCCTTATGCAAATACTGCACTTCACCCTTTTCTTCTAGCATCGTTGGCATTTGGTTTTCAGGTAGTTTTAATATTTAGACAACAGGGCCAATAAAATTAAACACCTTGGCTTCATTCAGATAAACAACCAGCTGAGTTTGCTTTAGCCTTGTGCAGCAGTAAACTTTGGACTTGTGCGTGTTCCTCTCACCTTTCTTCTCTACTTTGCTTTGTAAATGCAGGGTTAGTAAGAAAACTCTGTCTGTGGTTTGCAACAATATAGTGATGTGTCATATGGTTAAATCACATTTTAATAAAAATGATGTGAATTAGCCAAATCTTGTTTCATTGAGCTCTAGCAATCTTTTTCAGGATCTGAATTGGAAACTTAATGCTTCTTAATTTTATTTTCCCCCATGGAGGCAAGGAAGGGGAAATAATACATCTTGTACTTTTAATGACAAACCACAGTTGAGTTGTTACTTCTGAATAAGCCCCTTGTCCAAACTTACATCAATTGCTGTTGCTGTGAAAATAGCTGTTCTTGTCTTCTCTAGTTAAGATATAATATTTTTAGAAACTGATAGACTTTATGTTTCTTCTTCGTGTGGTCTGTGAAATGCACACAAGTGGGTTTACTCCCGCGCATGCGCAGAATCTCGGACATACTAGCTAAAATTAAAGATTTACATATGCCCCTCCCACTCCCCGCCCCCCCTCATCCCCCAATGTAGCTACCCAGGCAGTTCCTTTTCCGCCTAGCCAGCGAAAGGATCTCTGACTGCTAGCTCCTGTAGAAGTCCACGGATTGCCTCGACTATCAGATAAGATGTCTTCTCTTTCGTTCAAAAGGTGCTCTGATTGTGGAGCAACCTTGCCCCAAGAGGATAGACATCCTAAATGTCTCCTCTGCTTGGGAGAATCCCACATTCCCCAGTCCTGCAAAATATGCAGGACTTTTTCTAATAGAACCCTGAAGAACAGGGATTCTAAACTCAAAGCCACCCTTTTTGAGCAGACTGGGCTCTCTCGCTCCATGAGCCAGCCCTCTCTGCCTTCTGGGACTCAGAATCCCAGCCCCCTGAGTGCTGTGACTGAGGGTGCCATCCGTGAGTTGGCCTCTGACTCTGCCATAGAGCCACTCCGGAAGAAAAAGCAAAAAGCTGCCAAAACTGGCAAATTGAAAGAAAAATCTAAGGAGCCTCTGGCTCAAAAGACTCCAAGGCTCCTGGTTGGTCCTGTGCCCTCCAGTCCTGGTGTTATGGCACAAAATACTGAGAGGCTCCTGGCTGGCTCTGTGCCCCCCAGTCCTCCTATTCCTCTATGTGCAGCTGAAACGCTGCAATTGCTTGATGAAGAGAGCACTCATTTTTCGGGGGTAGAAATCCCCCCCCCCAACTCCTCCCCAGTCTGCTTCTTTCCCCGGTCCCCGAGCCTGAGCTTCCCTCACCTCCTCTCCAGCTCGCTCAGGCACCCCCCCTTTCTTTCTCCCCGGAGACCGAGAGGACGCGCCACGTGGAGGCCAGCGCCACGCGGCCTCCCTCGCCTTTCCTGCAGGCTGCTGCTGCTTTCCCGCCGTTCCGCGGGGACGCGCGTCGGTTTCTGGAGCACCGCGCGGCGCTCCCCTCTTCGATTTTCTTTAGAAGAGCATGCTCGGTCACGGAGCGCTCTTAAGGAGGGCCTCGATGACCGGGCTCTCCCTTGGGAACCACCTTATGGATATCCTTATGGATACCCCCCTCCTTACCCCTCTCCTTTCTCCTACTATGGCCATTACTTTCCCCCTGAGCCTTTCCCTCCTCCAGAGGCCTACCGGTATCCGTGGCCTCCCTCCTATGCCCCACAATCCATGGCACCTCCTCCTCCTCCAGCCCCTCCCACTCAAGCCCCTGCCCTCCCAGTTGCTCCTCCTGCCCAATCTCCCCCCCACCTTCCAGATGATGAAAATGACATGGATATAGAGACTGCTTCTGATGCTACTCCCATTCCCCCTTTGCCTGACTCTGAGGCTGATCCTCAGCAGGTAGAAGAATACAAGAAATTTTCTGCACTTCTGATCAGACTGGCCAGGTACTTAGGTGTCCAGCCCCCTCAGTCTGAAGATGTGGTCCAAGACCCTTACTTTACCTCTGCTGAGCAGCAGGTTCAGCAATCTACCATGCTGCCTACCATTCCTTATCTGGTCTCTGGGGTTGCCCCGGCCTCCGTTCCCAGCACGTCCAAGCGGGCAGAGAACCTATATCGGATTGATCTGCCCACCACCCCGTGGTTGGCCAGACTTCCGAAAGTTAACTCAATAGTGACCGACGCTCAGCCTAAGCCGATCCTAGGCAACCAGACCGCCCCTTCTGACAAAGAAGGGAGAAAGCTTGATGCTATGGCCAGAAAATTCTATTCCTCGGCATGTCTGTCAGGAAGAATGGCACATTACGGCGTCTATATGAGCGTCTATCAGTCATACCTCTGGAACAAGATAGGCCCATATCTGGACCTCCTTCCAGCATCTCAGCAACCCATGGCGAAGGCCTTCCACCAGGAAGCCCTCACTCTGGCCACCCTACAGAAGGATTTGGCCAAACATGGCGCTGACACCTCAGGCAAACTGATCGCCGGGTCAGTTGCCCTTAGGAGACATGCTTGGCTGAGATCCGCAGCATTGTCATCCAATCAGCGCTCACTGATTGAAAATCTCCCTATGGATGAAGCTGGCCTTTTTAATCCTGAGACAGACTCTCAGTTGGAACATTCCCACAAAATGAAACAAACGCTCAACAAATATGGACAACAACCCAGCTCTCCCTATCAATCATATAGGCAGCGTTGGCGTCCCTACTACCACCACCAGTCCTTTCTACAACTCCGTCAGGGGAGGAAGAAAATTATTGTAACTAAAGCAATGTAAAGTAAGAGTAAATGTAGTATAACAACTCCGCTCCTTACAGAGGAGGACAGTGACCGCAGTTCCCCTCACAGGGATAGAAGCGTCCAGGTGCTCCGTTCAGGGGTCAGTACCGAGGTGGTAGATCCTCAAACAATAAGACACGCCGTTTCTAACCTGTTTCTTGACAGGTTACGTCCCTTCCTTTCAATCTGGCAGTCCATCACCACCGATAAGTGGGTTCTGGACATTGTCCACCGAGGTTATGCCATAGAGTTTCAATCCCTTCCACCTCCAGGCAAACCCGTTTTTACTCAAACTTCCCCTGCTTTATTGCAGGAAATTGACACCCTACTCCTTAAGGGAGCCATCTCTCCGACCCCATCCCACCAACTCCAATTTTGCTTTTTTTCTAGATACTTCCTTGTAGACAAAAGGGATGGTGGCCTCCGGCCCATTTTGGACCTCCGGGAAGTCAACCAATTCATCAGACCACGCAAATTTAGGATGGTCACTCTCCCCTCCATCCTCCCTTTCATCCCGAAGGGAGCATGGATGGCTACTGTTGACGCCTACTTCCATATCTCAATTAGGCAGTCCTACAGGAAATACCTCACCTTTATGGTGGACGGTGCCCCATATTCTTTCAATGTCCTTCCCTTCGGCCTCTCCACGGCCCCGAGGACTTTTACCAAGTGTATGGCGGTTGTCGCCTCCCACCTTCGTCAACAGGGCGTCACCGTATTTCCTTATCTCGACGATTGGCTTTTTTGTGCTGCGTCATGTGACCAGCTGTCGTCTGATATTAGTTATGCCTTATCTCTTTTGCAGAGCCTGGGACTGGTTGTCAACCACGAAAAATCTCACCTCTCACCTGCCCGGACGGTGCAATTTATAGGTGCTGTCATAGACTCTGTGTCCCAGAGGGCCTACCTCCCAGAGGATCGCTTCCTCAATCTATGCCGTTCCATCCAGGCCATCCAAACCACCCATCAGTGCTCCGCCTGGACCGTCCAGTCTATCCTTGGTCATATGGCTTCCACCACGAACGTCACCGCGTTCGCCCGCCTCCGCCCCCTCCAGGCTTGGTTTCTCTGTGTGTTCCAGCCAGGACTGGACAACCAGAACATGATCCTCCACCCTCCCGCCCATGTCCTACAGTCCCTGTCATGGTGGACAGACAGATTCAATGTGTGCTCGGGCCTTCCCTTCTCACCCCCTCAGCCATCTCTGTCCCTGACGACGGATGCGTCATCCACGGGGTGGGGTGCCCACCTCCAGGATCTGACCATCAGCGGTCATTGGTCTCCCCACGAGAAGAGACTTCACATAAATGCCCTAGAGCTCACGGCAGTGGAAAAGGCCCTCCGGTCGTTTGTGACCGTAGTTTCCAACCAGGTGATTCAAGTCCTCACGGACAACACCTCGGTGAAATGTTACATCAACAGACAAGGGGGCACCCGTTCTCCCACTCTCCTCTCCATATCCCTTCGGATATGGGAATGGTGCATCCTCCACAACACGTTCCTCCAAGCCATCCACCTCCCGGGCCTACAGAACACCTTAGCCGACTCACTGAGCAGGACGTCGTCCACCACTCACGAGTGGCAACTCAGTCCCCGCCACTTCCTCTCACTGATCAGGCGTTGGGACACCCCCCAAATAGATCTGTTTGCATCACACCTCAACACCCACTGCCGCAGGTATTGCGCGAGACTCCAACCTCACGCATCCCCAGACTGTCTAGGAGACGCATTCCTATACCACTGGTCTCTAGGTCTCCTGTATGCATTTCCCCCACTTCCACTCCTGCCCAGGGTGGTCGCCAAGTTGCTGTCCGACAACTCGGACTGTGTCCTGATAGCCCCTTGGTGGCCGCGTCAACCGTGGTTCACACCCCTTCTTCAGGCCTCTCAGGGAGACTTCCTCCATCTACCATTAGATCCCGACCTCCTCTCCCTTCAACAAGGCCTTGTCCTACACCCAGACCTTCCATCTCTCCACCTTACAGCATGGAGGATCAGGCCCTGTCCCACCTCTCTGATCCTGTCCGCCTGATAATTCAGGCAGCCCAGAAGGTTTCCACCAGAAAAGCTTACACCTATAAATGGGACAAGTTCGGTGCGTTTGTCCAGCCGTTGGGCCATTTGCCACAGTCGGCCCCCACGTCAGTTGTTTTAGATTTCCTCGTCCACCTTTCCACAAAAGGTTTTTCCCTTTCTTCCATTAAATGTTATTTAGCATCCCTTTCCTGGTACAGGAAAAAATTTGGCCTCCCGTCCCTTTTCCAAGATCCCATGGTGGGCATGTTTCTACAGGGTTATAAAAAGTCTTTCCCTCCTGTCTCTCCTCCACCTCCATCTTGGAGTTTGGAACTCGTCCTCTCCCAACTTTCCAAGCCTCCTTTCGAACCTATGGCGACCTGCCACATCTCCCATTTGTCCTGGAAGACTGCCTTTCTCGTGGCCATTACATCGACCAGAAGAGCCAGTGAGATCACAGCACTCCGCTCTGATCCTCCCTTCATTCGATTCCATGAAGATAAAGTGGTCCTCCGGACGGATGTCACTTTTCTTCCCAAAGTTGTTTCCCATTTCCATATGACTCAGGACATTGTCCTCCCGACCTTTTTCCCTAAACCCTCATCTCCTCTGGAGGTTGCCCTCCACTCCCTTGATGTTAAGAGAGCCTTGTCCTTCTATTTACATAGGACTGCTCCTTATAGGAAATCCCCCAAGTTGTTTCTCAAATACAGGGAAGATTCCCTGGGACTACCCCTTACCCCTCAACGTTTGGCTTCCTGGATAGTCCTGGCAATCCGATTGGCTTATCAGTTAGCCCATAAGGAATTGCCTGTTGGTGTTAAAGCCCATTCCACAAGGGCTGTTTCTACATCCCAAGCGTTTTTGCGGGGTGTTTCTGTTGACCAAATTTGCAAGGCTGCTACCTGGGTGACCCCCTCGACGTTTGCAGCCCATTACAAGCTCGACGTTCTCGCGAAGAAGGATGCATCCTTTGGCAGAGCCGTCCTGTTTTCCTGTGTGGCATGACCCACCTACAAGGTACATAAGCTTGTTAAGTCACCCACTTGTGTGCATTTCACAGACCACACGAAGAAGAAGGTTAGGTTGCTTACCTGTAACCGTGTTTCTTCGAGTGTAAGTTCTGTGAAATTCACACAAAACCCGCCCGTCCTCCCCTCTGATGTCATGCCTAGGTTCCTGCTGCTGTCTGGCGGTAAGGAACTGCCTGGGTAGCTACATTGGGGGATGAGGGGGGGGCGGGGAGTGGGAGGGGCATATGTAAATCTTTAATTTTAGCTAGTATGTCCGAGATTCTGCGCATGCGTGGGAGTAAACCCACTTGTGTGAATTTCACAGACCTTACACTCGAAGAAACACTGTTACAGGTAAGCAACCTAACCATCTGTACATATGGTTTTTAAGTAATTTAGGTGGCCAAATAAGAATTAAGAATTCTCTGAGTTAGATAACAAAGACCTTCCTAATAGTTTTTAAACAGAACAGCCTGATAGTCAGTCTTGAACTTGTCAGTTGAACTTCATGTCCTGTTTGCAGGAGTGAAATACATAATGTGTATTAGTATTCTTAATACTAATACTATTCTTAATTTTGGAGTGTGTGTATATATTTTTTAAAAAGCTAAACACGCACTGTATGCTTCAAATATCGACCTGCATAATTTCTGTTTTTTGAAGTATATATTCTCAGTGTTTTTAAAATAATAAGTTATATACTGTTTCTAACTCTCATTCTAGATACGCAATGTACTACCAGTGTATATGTAATTAAGGATGCATGTATTGTTGCAGTGTGCTTGCTTACTGTTGTATACTAATATGCTGTTTTAAGGCACACCACAAGTTCTGTAAACCAGTCCTCTGTCAGATTGTTTTTGCTAGTTCTGTGCATACTGGGTTAATTTAAAAGGGGACAAAGACCATAAGAGCTACCCGGTCAAACTCCCTGCCATGGAGGAACAAGTTGCTTAGTTACTATATGAAATTATTTAATAAGTAATACCGGCAAGTAATGCTGGAGAAAGTCTAAAATCCATAGGATTTTCTTCAGAAGCTGCAAGAGCAGATAGGAATTCAAATTGTCATTTCATTGTCCAGAATTTGTTTAAAAGCAGACTTGCTGTACTTCAAACCTCAAAGATTGTATTGAGTATGCAGGTTAGTTTTGCATGGCTTTCAAATGTACATTAATATCTAACATGGCTTGAAAGTTCCTCTTAAAATGTGTACACAAACAATCTCAAGCATTTGGCTCTGAGAATGCAATAGTTCTGCTGCGGTCTGGTCAATTTGGTCTCTTAGCAAGTTACTATGATGTTGGATCCTTTTTACTCTTCTCTGTTTATTTGATTCTGAATCCAAGCTCTGTAGCTTCTAGGATTCAGAATGCAATTTGGCTGAAGAGATGGGATGAATTTGGCTCAAGATCACAAGTTCTTTAGATGGGATTTCTAAAAGCATGAAAGAATTGGAGAAATTAATAAAACCTGAAGGGAAAACGTCTTGAGGTTTTTTTAAAAGATGTATTTAGTTTTGAGGGACATACATGCCCATGAATTTGCTGCTGGAAATGTTGGATATTGTACATTGTTTTGAGTGAAGTTAGCATAGGATGCTAGAGTTGGAAGAGACATTGCCTAGTTACAGCTACTACTATTGTTTTAGAAATCCATAGAAATTATGTTTTGATAAATTGAGTATAAAGCTATAATGCAAATATGCCCTAAGGTTGGCTATGATTTTGTTCCATTCTTTCCTTAATGCTCTTTAACTTCACTCCAAAAGCCAGGTTCATGTGAAAGCGATGTAGTAATCTTTCTGTGACAACAGTGTGGCACAAAAGAAGATTAATATACAGTCCGCAATATCTGCGGACTCATGATCTCTGTTCAATCCAACATGGATTCAAATGTGCACAATACTGTACATGTGAATCTGCCATAGGCAGCATGTCAGCCATCCGCTTCTATCCTTGAAGCACAAAGACTCCTTCAGAAGGCGGAAATGAGTGGCTGTGTAGGTTTGCCACTTCCACCACTGTGCCGTACACCATTTTTAATAGGGGTTTATAAGCCTTGCCTTGTATTCATATGCCGACATTGCGAGGTCAGGATTTTGAGTCCCTACTAAAAATGGCAGCAGGCAACAGCAAGGGCAGTGGCTAACCTGGGCCTCTGGGCATGCCGCGCTCTATCTTGTGCCTCAAAGCAGGAAGCAGGTGGCTGGGCTGCTCTCTAAAGGTGCGGGGAGTCTGAAGAATGCAGATAAATTAGTAGTGTAAATAAATTATTGGGTAGAATTAATATTTAAACTGTTTACATTGTGTACAAGGCATACTATATGAATGCAAGAAGCAGATAGGGGTGACTGCCACATCTAGAGCAAGCAGTATCATTTACCTTCTGGTTAAACAAACAAAACTGGGCCAGAAAGATCAATGATACTGCTTGCACCACACACAGCAGTTCGGCCTCTACACTGATCAAACTTCTGCAGTCTTCAGCAGAATTTGCCTATGGCTTGTAACTGTCAGCTTAATTTTCCTAGGAAAAATGTGTGATCTGAACAGACGAATTTCCATTTTCAAGACTGTTCTAATGGGAGGAATTTCAGTAGCACATTTCATTAAGAGATAATAAAGCAATTTGCTTTTGAAACTCTTGGTGTCTGACAGAGGAAAGATTTATAATTTCTGACATGGAATCTGATAGATCAAATGAAATTTTGTTCTTTCTTTAACAGGGCCGAGAAGCCGTAGAGTGGGTGATCGGTGAACTATCCTCCACGCGCGACAGCATGAAATCCACAATGGCAGCTGCTTCAATGGAAGATTGACGAACTATGACAAATGTTATTTTTCCATTAGATTTTTTTTGCCAAAATGATACTCCATAGTTTTTAAAGAGATGTATATATATTTGTTTATATGAGACTCTTACAGGACAGAAGCGACATTTTTAAATGTATCTTGAAGCTTCCATGGGACCCTCTAGTTGCCTGAAGTGCAGATTGACATAACTGTATTTTTAGTTTTTCCACGACTTTAACTTGAACTGTTGGCTTATTCAAAGTATGGAAACCTCAAGTCCTACTGAAGTAATGGATTTTGAAGTACAAGTCTGAATGGAGGATTAGAGTCTGCATAAGTACCATGCTTTGATAAACAAACTAAGGGAGTTAACTTTTTATTATGTATTCCATTGTGCCCTCTGCTTAGTATTTATTATTTTCTTTAGAGGTGCAGCTACCGTCCTTCTGTAAAGGACAAAGGTACACAAAGCACTGGAGATTTAACCAATCTCTAATAGCTCGTTTTGAATATGGGAGGATAAGTAATGACAGAAGAGATGACCAAGCTTGTCCAGTGGGCCTTCTTCAGAGTTCGCAGTCTGGGATCTTCCAGAGGTTAATTCCTATCAATCCCCGTTAGCATGGCCAAATGGCAGGGATGATGGGACCTATAATGCAGCACATCTAAAAGACAACAGGTTGGCTACTCCTGGCTTGCAAAGGTCAGCAGCAGAGCCTACATCTGCATTAGTGGAACCTCTATGGGAGCCAAATATCACCAGGGCTCTTGTACAACAGTGCTCCTTGGTGGTGAATTGCGTTCTCTTGTGACGGAGGCCTTCTGAACCTTGGTCTTTGTGGGGACAAGATTGTCTTGCACTGTTTAAATGCAGAATATTTTACCTCTGATTATTTATGCTCAGCCCAGAGTTAAGGACAGAGGAACTGTCCTGTTGCTAGCACAAAATGGCTTGACTCTTTGTTATCCCCCTTATCTGTTCTCCCAGTAGGCATATTTTTCAGATATATATTCATTGTGGTCACTAATGTGAAGATAACTGATACCTTAGTGGAAAGTTTGGACTAATTTAATATGTAGTTATTAGTACTAAGAAAATAACCTTCAAATATTTTGATAACTTGGCTGCCTATCTTGCTTTTATTTTTCTGTAATGGATGCTGAACTGCAGAAGGAATTTCCATCCCAGCCCAAAGTCCATGCCCCACTTTTGTCCTCCGCTTGCCTGCATTTCTTTTGAAGTACATGGCAGGGTGGAATATGTTAATGCGAGGCTGAGCCACCATCCCACAGAAGGAACGCTTTTCACTAAGAAAATTCAAATGCCAAGTGACTTCTGATTTCAACTGAATGTTCTTCCAAGTAACACTTTTGAATAGTTCTCTTGAAATTGGAAAAATAAATGGGAAAACCGTCATTTAACAAAGGTTGAGATTACTGTGTAGCTTGATATTTCAGAGGGAAGATGGGTTAAAAAGAAGAGATAAGCAAAGTAAAACTTTTAAATGAAATTACGATGGTTTTGAAAGTTTACATAAATTTGGAGGCAGTTAAATTTTGTATTAAAAGTATTAATTTGGATAAACATCATTAACAGTTCTTCACTGAATCATGAGAAGGCTGACCCCTGGGGAATTCTATAGAATATAAACCTAGAAACATCTTAAGCCAAATGCATTTTCAAACCACCTGTATTTCAGAATGGTAATAGAGGGAGAGGACTAAACTTTCTTATATAGGTTTGAAAATTTCTGCTATCTACATTCATCCAATAAGAAAATAGCATTGTTTTCCTTTCTTCAAACTTGATGTTTCTGTTTGCATTTCTTCCTTTCTGGGTTTAAAAAAAGATCAGAGAGAAAAGACTGAAGTTTAAAAATCCCTTTTTCTGCTTTTAGCAAGAATTGAATTTCACATTGTGAAAAGAGTACGACTTCTGCTTAAGCTCCCTCATGCCAGAATTCTCATGTGGAAGCCCAGTTATTGAAGATACAATGTGATATTAAGTTCATGCTTATGTAAGGGGACTTTTGACAGTGTATTATGGGAGGAGGGCTTTTCTGTTCCCATTCCATCTGGCTAATTTCAGCAGGAAAAGCTTCTAAGGCCTGGCATTATGTGTTCATCTCACCACACGGAGTTTGAGGAAACGGTTTAGTCTTTTAGCTGAAAACAGCCTGTTACTTATGAACAGTGTCACACAAGTTCAGGATCATAGCGTATGTATCACAGAAAATAGGCCAGCTAGTCAAAATAACCAACTTTCTTCTGTACTTAGACCTTATTTTTATCCTGTCCCATTTCCTTCAGAAAGTACACTTGTTCCTGCTGGTCATGTTTGATTTCTGGCTCTTCTCTAGCCAACAAGTTTCGTTTTCTTTAGTATCCCTCTTGCCTACTAATGGTGATCTCCCATACTACTCCTGCTGCCTACTCTTGTCTCTTCGCTGATGTACCTCTCTGTGATGGCAGCTCCATCATGTAGCTTGCTCTCACTCCTGATGTTGTTGTCTCTGGTTGTAGTGGAAGCCTCACTGACACTTCTTGTATATGAAAGCTTGAAGGAATGTATGCTTGTACTTCTCTAAAAGGTCTGCTTTTAGCAGCTCCTGTTGTGGCATTTTCCTTATTAAATACCAATCAGTCATCGCTTTATCTAGCTATTGATAGTCTTTCTAAACAACCACAGAGGTACACTTTATTTTCACTCCGAAGCACAATGGCTTGGTTGCCATTACCTTGACATTTTGTGGACCTATGGTGAAAGCACTCCGGGATTTTCCTGACTGTGGTGACTATGACGTTCTCTTGATGGTGCTAAGCACAAATCCCCACAAATGATGGCAGCTATCCCCCTTGCACCCTGTTCAGACATTCTCAACTAAAAGCGAAAGGAGTCATGCCTTGATCTCTACAAGGATAGCCGCATCCATTTCCCTTGTCTAAACCCTTAAAATCGCTTTTCTGAATGTAGGGCACCCCAGTATGACATACATCTAGGCTAACCTTTTGCCATGTATCCCTCACTCATTGAAGTATCTATAGTGAAACAGGAAATTGTCTCAACAACAGGAATGTTGACTGTCGCCTTCATTCTACGCACAGATGAGTTCATCGTTCATTACTATAATGACATTCTGGTTTTACATCAAGTTTCTCATACCTGGCTTTATACGAATTATTATCCAAGGAGCTTAAATGTGTTTTCAAGCATTCAGTTAGAACAATGGAAATTAGTCTTCAAAGGGCATTTTTTAAAAACCCAGACTTTCTTGTGTGGCATTAACAAACATCAGGACCTGAGACAGTTTGTCATATCATCTTGTATCTTGAATAGGGAGACACTGGCGGAAGGTGGTTTGGGTTTTTTTTGGGGGGGGGGGGAGAGATCTTCGGATTTCCATTTTGGATAAGGCAACAAATCCCAACCACTCAAATCTGAATATGTCTCTGAAGGGAATGTTTTTGCATTTGTTTCTAGTCTCCAAGCTGTAGAAAACTGGGCAATAAACCTTGAGTGCTTCAATGTTTGTTTCAAGCTGTCAAATTAATTATTTTTCCACAGTTATGGAAGGGAGAGGGACATTCTTCAGCTTCACGCCCATAAAGTTCTCATTTTACCTTGCAGTAAATCTTAACACAAGCTAATGAACATTCCTTTAAGGTAAAAAAACTACAGAGCGAGGAGGAAAGGAGGCAAGTGCTCTAAAAATAACACAGCAAAGTTGGAGGCATGAGGACAATAACAAAAGAATAAAATCACCGGCAAATGTTTAAGACCTTTACCTTTCTATGTTTTGACTAAGCTCTTTAAAGCAGAAAATCTTTTTATGTCAAGTGGTAAATACCAAGGGCATCTGGGGGCTATGAATAGCATGACCTACTTTGCAAACAGTTTTTCGTTATGAAACAAAGCCTGTGTTTGTATTGTTAAGCAATATGATCATGCAATATGGGACTGAATCATAAAAAATAAAAATAGCATTATGAAAGCTAGAAGGTGCAATTTTGGAATGGCCTCTGTAATTGCAGAGAAGCATCTGAGGGCTCATTGCAGCAGAATTCTAAGTTCAAAGCAGTGGAAATACTGCCGAAGCGGGAAAAGTCCACTTATGAGCAAGACTGGCACTCCAGGGAAATTATGCTTATTCTATTGAATGCAAGGCAATTGATTTATCAGCAGACATTGATAGGGCCGCACTTAATGTGTACGAAAATAACTGAGCTTGTGTATTAGTATTATGTTGTAACAGTTGTTTGGTGCATGATGACCTGAATTAACTGGAAGTAATATTGTGGAAAAGATTGGTCCACCATAATCCTTCAGTGACCAGGGGACTTATACAATATTTTTAACAGTCCTTGCAAGTTATTCAAAAGCTATGCTGTGAATTTAAAAAAAAACTTTTTGGTTCTGATATATAAAAAATTAAATACAAAAGAAATGGCTGTGTGCCCAGTTTTCATAACGGAAAATTCTTGTTCGTCTCTGATGAATAAAGGAAAGATAATGCTACCTGATCACATCTTTTTTTAATTAATAATGCATGAACTGCGTGTCAGTATTACATAACAAGAAAACAAGCGGAAAATTTATTGCCTTTTCATTTACAAATGGCCATCTGATGCATCAGGAGCCATACAGAAGACATGCACAGTGACATCACTTGGGAAGGGATAAAAAAATACCAGCTTGTGCTTATTTTCAAATCTTAACATTGTTCCTGAACTTTGCAAACCTCTATAACCAAGAAAATGCCAGAATACAATTCACTTTCTGTTAAGACTATTCCATCATGAATAAATATGAAGATGTAGTGAGATTAGGTGGCTTCAACAGCTGAATGTAAATGAGCAGAAATTAACTCATGAGTCATAATAATTGACTTGATAAAGCGTAGCCCTATGACTCTAAAGGAAGAACGCTATAACATGTTTACATTTATTTTAATTACATGGGGTTAAAATGGGGCAGCTGCTTTCCTGCAGTTTTAAATTATGTTTCTTCTTTAAGGGTTTTCAAAGACAACACAAAAGTTTTATACCCTGTGGAGTATTCATATTGTACTTAAGTTCTGAATTTAACCATAGTATTATCTGTGTCTAACTTGCACTTCTAGAGGAGTTCAGGTTGGCAGATGTAAATTCCTTTTGAAACCAAAGGATTGGGAATAAGTCAAGTGGAAGAGTTCAACCAAATCACATTGTTAGTCTTGATAGAGTAGACCAATTAACTATTAGAATTGACTGCATGTTGATGAAACAGTTGATTCTCTGGGGTTAGTCAAGCTGGAGCTAAATGAGAGGATTCCAGACAGGCCACATCAGGGCCATGAATAAAGCTAGATCTTCCTCAACGCCAGTGGTTTAAAGTAAAATGTGTTGCCACAACCCAAGGGTTAACTGGCAGCTCCTCATAATTTAGTACCATGTGGTAGTGAATCAACATGTATTCCCCTCTATAACTTCTTTTGACCAGGCATTAAAAAATACTTCCGAACTTCTGTTAAGATTCTACATAACTGAATTTCTTGCTGATGTGAGAATGGTGGAATTGCTCATCCATCTGTGACAAGGCACTTGTATCCACCTTGATATCAAATGCCATCTTTGAAGGAAGCATACATTTCATTTCTATTGCACTCCACTCATATCTGGTTAATGAAATGTGGCATTAAGTTCCATGGGGTTTATTCCCTGGTACATAGGTACAAGACTTTAGCCTTGCAGATATAGAACGTGGATATTTATGATGGCTCTTCCTGTCACCCAGCACATGCCCCAACAATTAACTGGCGTGATGAATGGTCTGAACAGGAACTGCAATTAAGATGCACAGGATAAGCTAAAAGGAAAGGTCCAGCTTGCACATCCAACATGGCGCCCAATCACACACCATCTTCATCAGATATATTTGATGTGGTTAGAAGACCATGGCCAGTGTCCTTTTTGTGTATGCTAGGAGTGGGAATAATATGGTCCTCCAAATGATGTCGGACTGCAATATCCAGTATTCACCCTTATTTATTTATTTATTTATTTGGATTTTTGCACCGCCGACTCCCGGGGGCTCGCGGCGGCTCACAGGCCAATGGCGTAGTGCCAGAGGTTCAGCATAAAAACACAGGAAACATACATTGCTTAAAAACATGCAATACAATAAAACAGTTAAAACAGTAAAAATTAAAACAGTGCCTTAACTATGCTGCCATAACGGTTGGAAGTTGCAGTGCCAAATCTGGAGAACTGTATGATTTCCAAACCCAGCTTATGTGAGCAGGTCATAAACATACTCTTTGACTTCTATACAGGTTTTCTAGCATTTGTTTTGTTCCTTGTACTATTTTTCTAAAATTACAAGCATTGTAAAAGTGTTGCTTTTGTAGTGCTGCTGAAATAAAATAACATAGTTTTATATATGGCCTGTAGAACCTCTGTTTTTATGCCTTCCTCTACTCACAATCCATTAGGCATGAAGAGTAAGGAAGACATACCAAACAAAGCAGTATGATAAATTCAGTTCTTCAAGAGGTAAATCACAGAAAATGCTATGCCAATTACGTTGACATCTTACAATGTGTCATACGTGTAAAATGAGAAAAAGTGCTTTCCAAGAAAAATCAACAGGACAACAAAGCAATTTTGAGTTACATAGATTTTCTAAAATATATGTAATATGTGCTCAACAACGTGAGCATGATGATTTTCTGTCGTCAGTACTGAAAAACAAGTGTTTGAACTAAGTTACGATATCTTTGTGGTGTAATTTGAACACAGCAATGCTTTTAACCCATTCTCATAAATTAACCCTGAACATATTTATTTAGGAATAAACCTTACGGCACTTGTTAAATAGCATTGTATGTATAGTCTCTATGTAAGCTACTGTAACGAGCTCCATAACAGCCTGCCATTTGGCAGAATGTGATAATTTGGTTTAATAGTAAGTTAGGATTTGGATTCACTGTTGTGATTAAAAACAAACAAACAGAAAGCAACAATTTAAAATTTCTTGCCAAAGAGAAAAACGTAGAGTTAAAAATGCCAAAAAAGTTATGGAGGTAGAGGAGAAAAAATTGGCCAACAGTTTAGATACATCCACACCATATTTAACCTAATCCTTGTGTGATGTCACCATTTCACAAATGATTCATAGATTGCAGCCCTACTGAACCAAGTTTTGCAAGGCAACATTATATGGGAGCTGGTTTGAATCATAACGCATCAAGGAGGAAGAACTTATGTATAGGAAATGGCATGACATTGGAGGTGATTGATGAAATGTGGATTGTTTTCTTTGATAGCCCTTTCTGCCATAGGAGAAGTTGTTATTAATTCTGACAACACGGATATGATGAATTCAGTGAGTGGAAGTGTAGTTTTCCAGAGAACAAAGGCAGATTTAGGAAAAGAGATCTCCTAAATGTAGTTGAACTGCAGTTCCCATCAGCACTTCCCAATGTAGCCAAAGGAAAACAGATGGAAAAGTATGACACAACTACATCCGGAAAATCACAGGTTGCCCACCCATAACTGATAGTTACTTACAAAGGTAGAAATATTGTCCATCGGTTTTCTGTATGGAAATCTTTTTGGTAAACCAAGATTTAAAAAAAATTAGAGTAGTTTTGTCTTTGCCTACATACTACAACCCAGTGCTTGTTTCAATGGGACAGGGGAAAAAACATATACTGTTACAAGTTGAATACACTTTATCCAAAATGCTCGGGAAGGGACTGGAAGAAATTTGGATTTCCCCCCAGATTTTGGAATATTTGCATTTGCATGGGACCCAAGCCAAAATGCAAAATTCATTTATGCCATATAAACATGTTATACATGTAACTGCAAAGAAAATTTAAGATTTTTTTACATTTGGTTTTCAAATAATATTTGTGTGCATTGCTCCACTGGAAAGCAAAGGTGTCACTCTCTCAACCACTCATGTGAACCATTTTGGTTTTCAAGATTCTGAACAAGGGATGCTCAACCTTGGTTTCACAAATGGCAATTTTATGTTGATATGTTTTCTTTCCTTCATGCACCCAAGTACAAAAAATAAGCCCATTTAATTTGACTAGCAAACCAGGAAAAGCAGCCTATCAGTTAATCTTGTAGGTATATTGTAGGAACAGAATTTTACCAAATAGTTAACACAGACAAAAGCTGTAACAGAAAGGCATTTTATTTTCCCCATGTTTTGAATGTTTAAATAATGATTTTTTTAACAAAAGTAAAGCAACCACAGTCTCCTGGGATGCACAAGAATTGTCTGCACATCAAGCCATCACAAAGGCAGAGGTGAGCTGCCTTAGAATTAACCACAGAAGGTTTGAATGTACATAAACCCACAAGCATTGCACTGGACGCAAATCTTCTACAGTACACACTGAATACTTCCTAGATGGATTAATAGTTAGAAAAAAGAGCTTTAAAGTTCTCATAGTGGCAACTTTACTGGGTTGGATACTAGGGCTGTTTCCGAAGGCAAAAAATTCTTTAATTTCGGAATCGGAAGTTGATTTCGTTCAAAAATTGGATGTGATTGACTTCCAAATTTTTCGATTTTTTCCCCGAAATTGATTCGGAAGTCTTCAGAAGTCTTCAAAAATAGCGTCTGCCTTCAAAACTGGCCCAAAAAATCAGCAGAAGGGAGAATCAGCTGTTAGCCATCAGCCAATGAGCAATCAGCAAGAAAATTCGGAAATGACATCCAAAATTCAGAATTCTAAAATTTGGAATTCCTGTTGGGAGGGCTGCTCTCGAAATTGCTTCAAAAGTCAGAAGTGGGCAAAAAACTTCCAAAATTTGCAAGTATCCAAAATTCAGAAACAGCCCTATTGGATATCCATTCTCCTCCTGAACAATGAAATATGAACTGTGAGCTTCCATATGTTAAAACTGTGTTAATGGGCAAAGTATGATTGGACATAATCTATTGTAATGCATCGTCTTCACAAAAAGGTTCATTCCTACTTTGCACAGAATGGCATCTTCCCGAACCGTAAATTACACATATTTACAAGCTGTGCTAATACTAACATCTGAACACATTTAAACAAAGTAGGGCACCAAAAGGCTTCATGCTAAAGAATGCTTTTTCTGAGGTATGGGGGGACTGAGATCACATTCTTGACCCCTGAATATATTTGGAATATTAATGGCAAGGTGACAGGAACATTACACCACTCAACAAAACAGCCAAGCTCACTTGCCAGGTTGAAAAATTAAGGAAAGCAGCAATACTGGTCCAACTATCTTTTGCCAAACAAAACATTGCTGTATTGATTAGGGTTGTCATCTTCAAAAAGGTGACTCGAATGACCAAGGAGAAGAAAAAGGAGGAACAGAGGAACATTGGCAACAAGGAAAGTATGCATTATTAGGTCTGCTAGTGGAAGTTTATATTATGAAATATACAATTATAATGTACCTGCTAAGTAGTTGGGAATAGTGGAAGCAAAAGAAGGAACTAACTGCCTAATATAGGTGTTTGCTATCCTTTCCACTCCCAAGATCGGAAGCATTTGAGGTGGAAACTCCTCAGTCTCAGAAATGGCTCATTCCTGAAACCCAGAGATAATTTGCCAGGAAGGATTTTATCCACCTCCTTCCAATTCACCTTGGACCAGTAAACTCGTAAAGTAATGTAAAAATGATTTAATGATGGATGAGAAAAGGGAGTCCAAGTATAGCGCTGAAAAGCCCCTTGACAATATCTATAGAGAAATAACTAGATTCCTGATCATACTTTAGCTTGAGATCTGATCATAAAGAATCCTAATCAAAGAACTAAAGCAGAGTGACTGAACGGGAGAAGAACAGACAGGAGAAGGGTGATCTACGGGGACAGAAACCCCTGCCTACACCTTACCAGGTTGCAGGAATAGAACGGGCAGCTGCTGGCAGATTCATGGGCTAGAAGGCAACCCTTTACTTTTATACTACAAGTGTGTCAAATTTTAGTAATGTGAAATACACTTTAAGGTACAGGAACCAAGCTATTGTTCAAGCCTCTTGAGGGGAAAAATGCTACACCGCTACATTATAAAACACATCATTACAAGATCATTTTGTTAGGCCAGTTCACTTGCCATGGTGGAGCCCCCGGTGGTGCAATGGGTTAAACTCTTGTGCCAGCAGGACTGCTGACTGATGGAGGTTCTAATCCGGAGAGAACAGGTTGAGCTCCCTCTGTCAGCTCCAGCTCACCATGCGGGGACATGAGAGAAGACTCTGACAAGGATGGTAAAACAACAAACAAGTGGGCGTCCCCTAGGCAACGTCCTTGCAGACGGCCAATTCTCTCACACCAAAAGCAACCTGCAATTTCTCAAGTTGCTCCTGAGACATAAACAAAAAAAAAATGACATGGCAATTTTTATAAATTGTTTGATACGGGCTACAAATCACATTACATTTGTTATTGTGGAAGACCAAGGTGTTTTGCCACATCAAGAAAACTTAAAAGCAACTATCGATTTCAGTTGTGGTCCTCAACCCATTAATTTCCCAGCAGCAGTTTTGGTAAAATTTTAAAAATCCATGATTCAACCATATCGATGATAAAATGACTGAACAGCGGCAACCGTTCTTTATTAATCTAGTTCTATACAACAAATCTGAGGTAACCTGTGGCTTTCCCTGTGGAATGGCTGTCTTGTTCAGGTACTGAGAATTCTCTAGGATGTCTTTTCAGTTTCACTGATAAAAGAGACCCAATATTAGGGATGTCGAGAAGATAAGGGCTGGCTTCCTGGTAGTGCTATATGCAGGTGTCAACCCACCTTTTGCTTGTGTATGTCTTTTTTCATCATTGTGGAGGCAAAGATTCTCTTCTACTTTCTGAAATGGCTAAAGCTCCTACCTGGATTCACTATTGGGGGGGGGGGGGGGGGGGGATAGAGCAGCATCTGGTTATGTCCCCAAAACAAGATGCAAAACAATGACATCACCAGCTGGGGCTGCCAGGGTATTCCAGCAGATCGCAGCAAATTAAGTCACCAATTGGTATCTGTCTACAGGAGCTGGTTTGAGTCTCCTTGTGACGGAAAAAGTAGGGTATAAACAAACAACAACAACAATGTAGCCAGACACTACTCCAACACTACCCACCTCCCCACAACAACTACTGAATGGCCAAAGAGGGAGGGACTGCATCAGATAAAAAGGGAGAGGAGAGATGTAGTGTGGCTCCACTTGCAGAACTATTATGTTTCACTGTGCTAAACTGGATCTTGGTTATTGCCTGCAGTCTTAAATCCAACAAAACCACAGTAGTCAGTCTAGGGATCTGCTTTAAAGATTAGTGGATAGGAATATGTACCTTAAGCCCCCAAGCACTCATGCTAGTCCCTATACTTCAATATGTTGGAGCAGTAAGTCTTAAGATCTGGCTACTTCTCTTGAATTGTTGGCTTGGAATATTTTGATTGGCTTAAAGTAACAGGTCAGTTTTCAATAATGTTTTCATTAAAGAAATGTCTAATTAGAGATAACATTTTAGCAGATTCTACCTATTTTGCAATGTCACTTATCAATCTGTAATATGAACATGAAAATCTTGAGTTGTATTGTTACATAGAGTGTTTTGATAGTAAATATTGGCCTAGCCATTATAAATGTGGAAGTTTTAACTGTCCTTGTCCACCAGATGATTTGAGATGTTTATAACTGAACTGTTATGAGTATAAAAATAAACCAATTCCATAACTCTACACTAAGCTCCAGTTTTGATTAGATTTAAAAATCTGAATATAAAAGAGTGCAAAAAACATGATGTTTGGTAATATTATTGGAATTTCTAGACAACTAGACAGTGTTTCTCCAAACCTTTAAAAAATCCAGAACAAAACCTCTCAATCTGAGACATGACTGCCTCAAATTTTGGCAGGATATAAAACTTCTTTGCAGCCAAGATATAAACCCCTGTAAAAAGGGGGTTTACAATGGATATGCTTCCATATATTTCGTTATTGCAATACTTACGTTTCCTATTATATTACAAATATACATATTACCTGTTTTCTCAGGAATATTACCTAGAGAACATTATTTTACAAAAAAAACACACACACCAATATTAAAAGGTTGAAGTTGTGTCTTGCACCTTTCCCATCAAGAGTATGATTCTGCTTATTTCTAAACATTACAACTAGCAAAACTATTACTACAGCTTATATTCAGAATACATTCAAGACAGGGAAGAAATTACTACCACTGAGAACAGACTAATTATATTATACTGGAACAGCAGCAGGTGAAGGAGATTGAACACTTCCAGTTCACTCAGTATTTTACACTAGAGCCCAGACGCTAGAAAAGGCCCGCACAACCTGTGGCCATCCAGGTGTTTTGGACTTCAGCTCCCAAAAAGCCTGACCGTTGGACAAGCTGGCCAGGGCTTCTGGGAGTTGGAGGCCTAAACATCTGGAGGGCCACAGATTGAAGAGGCCTGCTTTAGAGCCTCTGGCTTGGATTGGTCAAACATGCTGAGCACATCAGAAATCATTATCACGTTTGGGCTATACTGTAAGGCAGGGATAGGCAACATGCAGGCCACATGCACACCTTTCCTAGCTGCCCCCTTCTCCAATTTGCCTTCAATGCCAATAGAAGTGTGCTGCTGAAGTCGGTGTTCCGCAAACACCACCGAAGAAAGAAACAAAGAGCAATCTCCTCTTGCTTTTCTGGAAGGGAAGGAGGCAGCCCACTTTTGGAAACTAGTGAGGCTCTATCATTCTCCTGTATCATACAGAGAACCACTGCAGAAAGCATCCATTTCAGAGGCATTACGACAACAGCAGAGGGAAACTTGGTAGCAGCTTAAATTATTATTTCAGCAGCAAGAATGCAATTTCCCAATGGGAATTTGTCCTCCCATCTATAAGGCATTAAGAGCCTTCATCTCTTTTGCACACAGCAACACGGACTTGTGTACATCTACACTGTGAAATATAAAGTTGGTTGGTAGCAAACGCCAACATAGTTTAATAACAACAATTTTGACATTATCCTTGAAAATGCATACCAGAATAAAAATAAAAGGCTTCCTTTGTACACTGCACACATACAAAAAGGCAACAGTCTAACTGTTGTTTTCTTCCAGTGCAAACAAGTTTATTGGCCGACCTTCTGCATAGCCCGATTCCTGACCTTTTTTGCCAACTAAATGGAGTGGCGACATTAGTGACCTAATGCAAATGTAAGCTGTCAAGTAGAACAAAGGGGGGCGGGTAAAGACATTCAGGTTTCATCAACAGGTTCTCTCAGGACCTCATGACGACAGAGCAGAGAGAAAGGCACAAGGCTCAGACCTCATTGATAGTCCTCTCGGAAGGGCAGTACTCTGAGGTGCCTGGAGACGCCATGTAGAATGACTGGGTCTTCCTTTTTAACCTGGCTCGCTTGTTGGCCAGGGAGAGGCTGCGGCGGCTAGAATTAATGATCTCTGAAATGAACTTTTTACAGTCCACACACACTTCCATTGTGCTCCAGTCCTCCATCAGTTCCTTTGGAAACAGGGCTTCTTCATCTGACTTATCTACAGACTTGGACTTTGAGGACAGTCTAAAAACAAATATACAATGATTTACTTATTAGTGTCACTAGTACATTTTTCCAGCTCCTATAGATCAGGTGGGTTTCTTGTGGTCAATTACGGTAAACAGAAAACACAATTTAGTGGCAAAAAAACCTCTGGCATCTATGAAGGCATTATGGTCTTAGAAAGGATTAACAGTCAAAACTCCTCTCTTTCAGTTAGCATTCGACTTCTAATTTGTATAACTATTTCTGCCAATTTTTAAATGCTGTTTTGATTGTATTATGTTTTTATGTGACTGTGAGCCGCTCCGAGCCCTTGGGGAGTGGCGGCATAAAAGTTCAAAGAATAAATAAATAAATAAAACAGATCAAAACGAAAAGGAATATTTTACAAAATAGATTCATAAATGTTTTTCCAGCACTGCTTTTTTAAGAAAGGAAAAACATATTGCCCTATAGTGGTTGTTGGGCCGTAGATCCCATCAACACTAGCCAATGGTAAGGGATAATGGGACTCAAGAGTTCAGCAGTATCTAGAACACTGTTCATTCTCATCCAGGCTCCAACACAACACACACTGAAACAATTTTACAGAAATACCCGCCCCACTCACAAGAGTTCTTAGCACCCTAAAGACAAACAAATGTATTATAGTACCATTTCTCACAGGCAAGAATTGATGTGTAGATGAAAAAAGTATTCCTCTAAATTATTTCAAGAAAAAATACAAAATTATTTAGCAGATGGCTGTAAGTATAGTGTAAATAAAATACATACTTTCAAAATACAATTACATCCAGACCATATTGCTATTATAGACCAAGATCCTAAGATAGCCATATATCTAAGTATTGAAAGCTTTTTATTTTGCTTATTTCTACTCTGAGAGTCAAATATTGGTGCTTTATGACATGCCATGCCTGAGAGTCCAATCATTCCTCAAGAAATGCTGACATGTATCACTGGAAAAAGTACAATGAATGCCTATGCGGATATCCACAGGCAACTTGGTATCTGCCTATCAGTCTGATGGAAGATAGATAACAAATTTCTAAAATACACTTAAAAATGTAATATAAACCTCAGAACACAGACAATGAATAGCAACCCAGTTAATAAACATTTCTCCTGATCTTAAACAGTGTGATCTCTTACCTTGGAAGGCCCCTCAAGGACCTATGATGACTGGTAGAAGGTTTATCAGGTCTCATAAAGCTCTCTCCTCTTTGTAAAGCAGATGGACCCAGAGAAAAGATAGGAAGAGTGGAATATGGCTTTGACGGCAGACGCATCTGTCACAAGTGCAACAGAAAAAGAAAATATTATTGCCCTGAGACTATGCTCTTTGAAAAAAATATTCCCATCCTATTCCAAATGGTAATCAACTAGATAAATGAAAGGAAGACTTAGCAAAGTCCTACAGCATCAGTTTCTTCATTAGCAATGGAGACTTCTACAGAAATTCCATAAAATGCTGCAAAATATGGACATTTAATAATAATTATAATAAAACATGAAAATAAGAATATTACTGTGTATATATGAGAAGTATCCTATTTGAAACATGTAAGATATATAGTGCTTGTCACGCATACTCTGTATGCACGCACGCACAGTCATACACACACACAAACACACACAGTCAAATAAATGTATACAGACAGAGAATTCAAAGTAGATTGCAGGGGAATTTATTCAGTTTTATTTCTTATTGCGTCTGGATGGAAGCCAGAAGGCAGCCACTGAATCACATCACCAATTTTAAAACGGGAAATGGTTTACAAGTTTCTAAACTTACCTTTTTACAACACTGTGAGCATACAGGCCTGTAAAGGTAAAATGAAATATATGGCTTACTCAGTTGAAAGCAATGTCACAACCATAGGACAATGAGTGTCTCTTCAAGAGCTTACTGTATTTTTCTTGTAAAATTATTTTAAGAACTATAATCTATTCCTGAATTTTGTTTCCTGTGGAATCTTTAAGTGCCACAACTGAGGAGATGTGTCAGAGAAAGGACTTTAATGGGGATAAAAAGGATCCTGTGAACATCAATTGGAACTTGCTTAATTTCCTGTTTTGACTTGTTGTGTGGCACCAGAGCCTGCTCCAGAGGATTTCTTGGAGAATGGCTTGGGCAGAAAGATGCAGGACACCAAAAGGTGTGACAAGAAAGTTCTGACAAATATTCTTCCATCAAGAACTTCTGAGCAAAATCCTTCAATCAAGACTCCCAAATGGAATTGAGGAAAAAGTATTGCATTTTCTCTCTCTTCAGATTAGGAAGATTTTGAGAATAGCCTCCCCTTAAGACTGCCTTAGCACTCTTTTCAATCATCCTGGAAGTGCAGATGACAGATTTTAAATAGGTTTTACAAGGAACATACAGAAACATTCACCTTGAGTGCAATATAGCTATCAGTTAATAATATTTACAGCCTTTAATGATTAGAGTACTTATCAAGCAAGCAGCTGAAATAAAGCTGTTACTCTTTATGAGCTCTTTGTCTTTGTTGAAATATACAACTACGGCTGCCATATGACATCTGAAAAACTCGCAAAATCATGGAATTTGAGATATGTTGTCTACCCACTCCTCCTTTTTTGTATTCTTTTGTATTCCATAATGCACCTGATCAGCTGCAACAAAAAATTCTGTGTCTTAAGTCTAGAAAAATGAAAAAGTGATCTATTCAAATTCTGATTTGCTCCCTTCCACAAATGACCACTTTTCCCAATTGCATAACAAACAGCATGCTAAAAATACTATAAATAATAACTTGTCCAACCAGCATTCTTCACCTACAACTTCACTATATGCATTGGTTCCCCATTACAATCAACAGCTTACCTTTTACAAAACTGACAAGTATAGGACCAGGTGAAGAAAGAAAACCTTCGAATTCGGCAACAAAAACAGAGCTACAAAAATTGACAAGAGCACACAACGTTAGGATGTTTTCTGGAAATCAATTGATATTTACCTATTTAGGAATAGCAGAAGATATAAAATGTCTAAAATAGAGATAAAACTACCATTTTTGGTGATTTAACTGATGCAATGAACTTTATGAAGAGGGGTAAAAAGGTAAAGGTTTCCCCTTGACATTAAGTCTAATCATGTCTGACTTTGGGAGGGGGGTGGTGCTCATCTTAATTTCTAAGCCGAAGAGCCGGCGTTGTCTGCAGACACCTCCTAGGTCAAAAGCCCAAATGGGAAAAAGCAGGATTCGCCTATAGCAGATTTTGTTATCGTTGTGTGTGTCTGCCTAGAAAATGCAACGTAAAAAACAGTTGCCTCCAGAATATTTTACTGAAAACTCATTAACATTGAAACCGATAAGTAAAAGGGAGACCACCACAATAGAAATCACAAGAAACCCTCATGAAAGGAGAGGAAAACATCCCTGAATACATTTTTAAGAAGCTTCCATGTTGGCTCTAGATTGGGGTTGTCAAACCCATTTTCATCAAGGGCCTTATGGTTGACCTCAAAGGGCCACTGAATCCATGGACAGACAACCCATGGATAGAAAGAGCCAAATATAATCTTTTTACACAGTGGTCAGTGCTCTTTAGTTTTTACCCAATTTGGGTCCCCAGATATTATTGAACGACAACTCTCATGCCTTCCAATTATCTGGGGATAATGGGAATGGCAACCCAACAGTGCTTGTGGCTCTCAGGTTGGGGACAGTAAAGGACATTTTAAAGTCAGACAACATACCCACAGGCCTTGTATCTAAATTTACACCCCTGACTAAACAAACTGTAGCCCCTCAGATGTTACTGTATCACAACTCCCATCAGCTCTAACCATGATATCCAATATTGAGGAATACAGGAGTTGTAGTCCAGTATCTGGAAGGCCACATAATGGACATGGTAGAACGGATTTAGCTTGCAGTCCTTAAGTTTGACACGTGCGCTCTAGATGATTAATGTTTGCATTTACTTGTGCAGAGCCTGCCTAGCCAGGTAATTTCATTTAATATGTGCATAATTTTGATTAATACCTGACTGAAACATGTTCAACTGCTCTTCTTTTTGTGGTGCAGGAACCTGTCCTTATTCTTTCCATTTTATTTCTGCTTGTTGTACCAGAGTTTCTATTGAATGCCCAGGAACACATTTGTTAACTGAGGTATGTCTGTAGTGAAGGTTAAACCCTTGTGTCAGCGAAAGGTCAGCGGTTCAAATCTGGGAAGCGGGGTGAGCTCCCATCTGTCAGCTCCAGTTTCGCATGCAGGGACACTAGAGAAGTCTCCCACAAAGATGGCAAAACATCTGCACATCCCCTAGGCAATGTCCTTGCAGATGGCCAATTATCTCACACCAGAATTGACTTGCAGTTTCTCAAGTCGCTCTTGACACGAAAAAAAATGTAGTCAACTAAATTTCACCAATTTTCAGGAGCAGAACATTGGAAAATAAACAGAATTTAGACATACCTTTCCCTTCTTTAGGGCAGTATAGACATCTTTATACTGCTGGTACTTCTCTAGCTCTGCCTTCACCAGTACTTGACGGATATGCATTACTTCTTCCACTGTGAGAGCCAGGCATTCCACCGGGTAGCAAAACTCCTCCTGAAAACCAACATCCTCTTATTAATATGCATCTCACAACACCACCCAGCCACCAGTTCAGAAAGCCAGCCATCTGGTTAGTCAGAAAGTTCACCACCTGAAACTGAAAGAGAATTTTCGGATCCATAGGCATCACGAATTTCAAGATGGCCAGGAGATTTGCTATGCAGTCCTTTCTCATTTGTCAAGCCAATGCCATGAACATCATATTATATAAATGATTTGATTCAGAAAGACACAAAAGTGTTACCTAACCCTGAAAACACAGGTGATTATTTTCAGTGGAAGTACTTGACACTTCGTGATGTCTAGAGCCAGCTGAGAAATAGTTAGTAGCCCAACCCAATAGAAATCTTTATTCTGTGGTACCACATATGGGTGCAATATAGTTAAAAATATTTAGTATGATTACTATCACACAGAGATTGATTCTATTTACATAGAGCTTTAATTACATTTAAAATTATAGCACAACTATTAATCCAACAATAAGATTTTTGTGGCATAAATTAATATGTGCAATATTAAACCTCCCTAAAGTTAGACCCTCAATACTGCTAGTACCACGGAATAAAAATACACATTCCAAATCATCATTATTGATTGTATAGGTCTAACTAAAAACAGATAATCTTATCACTATTTTGCCATGAATGAAAAATAATGGCAACCAATGATATTTGGTGGAGGCAGGGTTTTAATTTAAGTTCAAGTGCAACTTATTAGCGCTCAGGAAAAACAGAGTGAAATCTCATTGTAAATGTGTGCATAATGCTGCAAAATTTAATATGCACATTAAATGCAGATTGCTTCACTTTACATGGCTTTAAGATTATTCTGTCTTTTAGTTAGAAAAAAATAATTTACAATGCAGACCTTGTAAAAATGAGCATATGGGAGCCACCACATTTTGAAGGACTACTGTCTTACCCATCCAGAAATGAAACACACACAGAACTTCATCCTGCTTGAGTTGCTCACAAAAATTACAATGTGAGTTAAAAAGCTGCGTTTAACTCCTTCTTTTCTAGAGGGACAACATTTAGTATGGCCAGTTCTGAGAGATGCTGCGCTTTAAATCACAATCACAAGCTTTCCTTTCTAACAAGTTTTAGAAAAGAAGAATATTTTCTAAAGTTTCCCTAGTTCCAGGTGAAGAACTTGCTATTTTCTTGGGTATGCAAAACACTTTTGACCTTTTAAATGCTGTAGATCACTCTGATGTCCAATGGGATCCCAAATTGCCATTTTAGGAATAGAAAGGACCCTTTACATTCACAAAAGTGGTAGCAATTCAGTGGAGGTTTTCTTCTGAAGGAAGTGAGGCAATTTCTGAAGATTATCTTTCCCTTCAGCTCCTTAACGTAATTTCTCAAAGGGTTCCCTTACCCTACAGAGGAGACTTTAAGTTGTGGGGAGCAGCATCATAAATATGCAATTTCTTTTGGTTCCTTTCTTGAACATACTTGATCATTTTCGTCCACCCCAACTCTCATTTAATATAGAAAACAGATATAAATGAAAGGAGAAAAATGTACATCCTGAGATGTTAATTTGATTTTTAAGGAATTACAGAAGGGCAATCAAACTATAATGCAACATTAAATGAAAAAACACAACTGGGTTCTTACAGGAATAAAATTTAAGATTTAAAATAGATTCTATATCAGCTTAATATTTTTATTACATCAAAAATCAGAGACTAATCCAATTAAAATTTATTAAAAGTAGCATTTTCCATCATCAATTCCATACACAATCCATACCAATCTCATGACTATTACAAATAACTGAGAGAACATTGTCCAAGACTTTTTCTCAGTTCTGCGATTCAGCAAAATCCAGCAAGCACAGTAAACTATTGAAAATTAATCTGTCTTCAACTTCGTGGAGAATTGTATAACATAAGCAAGATTAATTTAAAATGGCCCAAAACTATAGGAAATATTTGGTTGTATTTACCCAAAGCATAACACAAATGGTGGAGCAGTGATGGACAATTCTGTGATCCTCAACTGTGATCAAATGACAAGGGACTTGTACATAGTGCATCCCTTTGTTCAAGCGGGGCCAAGCTTTGAATTTACTCTTGAAGTGCCTCCTTTTTTGACATCGACATGTTGAGTATGATTTTCTACAAAGGAACCCTATCTATCTATATGGGCTCAATGTGATTGCAACACTCTTGTGACCAGGCCCATGCACAAGTTACCATGTTCAATGTGCAAATATTAAGGAGGGTGACATCAGGGCAAGGTTAAAAATACAGCTGTGCTTCAATGAAGAGATGTCCTATGTGGAAACTGTGTATAAACAGGCCTTAGGTTTTCATAGATTCACTCTGCATAATACTGTTACTGTTTAATACTGGCCAGGATCCCAAACTGAAATAATTACTCTTACAAGGCCAAAGCCATTACTGCTTTGCTTATCTCCAAAAGTGGGTTTCAAAGTATTTGTGATATTGGCAGTAGGATCAGCTATTAAAAGGGAAGGGAAAGGACAAAAGTGAGCATAAGAAAGTCTGTGGATCCTGGCTATTTAATTCCCATTGTGTCACACTTTTACCCAAAACCTTATAAAAATTAATTAACACTCACTGTCATGTATTTAAAATAGTTGCCAAAACAGAGGGTGTAATCGCTGATATATATGAGGGCTAAATAAAAGCACCACCAGGTCATTGCACAACTTCTGTAATATGAGAGTTTCTCTTCAGGAGCAATTTCTGTTGCTTGTGTCTTGGGTTTCTTTCCAACCAAGAGCTAGATATACCAGAATTCTTCTTATTTATGCACTTGTTCAACTTTTTAAAACATATTTAATGAGTTCAAATGCTATCTAGTACGACTGTGGATTGATGTATACATCAAGGACTTTAGTAAAGTTGTTAAGACTCATAATCCAGCTCCGCCCTACACTCCAACTGATGTCTACCTTAAAGGATACTTTTTATGAGAATAGATTCAAGCTTACTTAAGTTGGATGTGATGCAGTCCCCAAAGGACCTTAGAACAAATATGGGTGTTTGTTGGAACTATCTCTTCTGTACCATCACTGTGTAAAGACAGCAGGCTTGGGCCGTTGCTGCAATTCTGACAGTTTACAGTGCACCAGGGATAATTATTTTATTTTATTTATTTATTTATTCAAATTTATTCATCGCCACTCCCAGTTGGCTCGGGGCGACTTACAAGATAAAACAGGGATTAAAACAGACATTTTAAAACCATATACAGGATTAAGAACAATAGCAATAAAATACACATAGTATCAGGAGAAGCTGAACAATTTAAGACCCAAAGGCCTGTTGGAACAGTAGGGTCTTGCAGGCCTTCCGAAAAGCTAACAGACTCTAAAGGGCCCAGACTTAGAAGGGCAGCGCATTCCAGAGGATTGGAGCTATGATCGAGAATGCCCTTCTCCTTGTTATCAAGCTATAGTGTTTTTACAGGAGGATGAGCTTTGAAGGTTATGCTCTAGCACTGCTAAACCAGTGTAGTGGCATACTGGGATGGGGTAGAAACATCACCTAATAAAAATTAATATAGGAATCATTTTTAACACATTAAAGGTTTCAACAGAAAAATCTCCAGGTATTCAAATATATTGATGTTCCTCTTACATATCTTTAAAATATGAACTTAGTTCTAAAACCCTGTATTTGATTAAATCTTATTTTATGGTTGGCATACGCATGAATACAAAACAATTTTCAATTGTCACAATTATCATCAAACTGAAACTTGGTAGTTTCAGAAATACGTTAATTTTAATCTATAATATTTTTTTTGTGAACTGCCGTTCTATCAGTTTCTTTTTTTGTGATCTCAAGGCTCCACAGATTGAATATTCTGAGAAGTCCTTCCTTATTTTCTTGTGATGTTGCATTTCGAGTTTGCTGCCCTTTCTCTTGGGATATTGATTAGGGAATCTACACATGCAAAGAAAATTCCTACAAGTACGGAAATCAATTTCAAACAGAAACTAGCAAGCTCTTCCAAACAAAACCATAACATTTTTTCCCTAAAAACTAGAAAAGGAAAACATATCAAGGATCAGAGGGGTAGGGATGTCAATTAGGGGAAAATACACAATACAACAACAATAGCTACTATTGTGGGGAGAGGAAAAACACACAAGGGGTTAGGGGTAACTGTTGACTTCTATCTCTTTCATTTGGAATTTAGTCTCTTACTTCTTTCTTTTGTTTGTAATCCACTCAACTAAAGTTAATATAAATTTTAATAAACGCCTTTGGTTTTGTTTGGATATGTTAATAAAAATTATTGGGGGGGAGAATCTAGCAAGCTCTTGTCACATCTTAGGACTCTCTCATTCACTAGAAGGAGAGAATGACTTACAGAAAGGTTTATAAAGCCAACAGTAGAAGGCAAACCTTTGAAGGTTTCCACTGGTTGTTAAATGTTCTTTCACAGAGATAATAGACAGTCCTCACCACCCCAAACAGGGCTGCTTCAAAAGGATGGGAGCTAAGCTGAGAAGCTGTATGTATAGTTGCAAAATGTGATTTGAGGGTCATCCTTGGAAAGAACCTGGAAATCTGAACAACAGACAGGAAGTAGAAAAGGGAATGCTGAACACAAACAACAAGCTTATCTGGCACTTTGGATAATGTAACTAGTTTCATTAACAAGTTCTTCAAGATACAGGGAACCCTGTTCAATAAAGCCTAGTTAGCTTGGGACACAGAATACATTCTCATCTAATCCTTAAAAAAGCAAGCCATGTCCTGCTCACTGGATGTGAAGAATATTTGAAAAAAAGCCTTTCTCTCTCCTGGAAACAAACTACCATGATTAGAAAAGCAAACAAACGAGGAATATGTTGTTAAATTTAAAGTAATACAGTGAATGTGATCATGGAATTTTCTTCATATGCTGAGAAGTTTGATCACACAACTATACTATTAAGCACATGTTAAAATAGATAGATCAGTCTTTAGCAATATTAAATGACACTGACTCAAAATATGGTGAGTTTGAAGAATCTGCTTCAATGAGTGTATAGCTTTTCTTGAAAAATATGACTGCCATTTATTTCCCGTAGGAGGCACTACTGTACAACTGATGTTTATTTACTTGCTATACTCTTGAGTTTATCCAAACAGACCAATAGTTCTATTAAATGCTGGAATATTCTGCTTCTTGATGCTTTGTGTTTCCTTGTAATGGCTGTTACTGCTCCTGTGTTGAGATTTCATTCACTCTCTTTTTTTCTTGCTTGAGATGTGGCTTCCTGTGATGTGGGTGGGATTTCCTTCCCTCCCCATCATCCCTTCCATGAACTCAACACTTCCCACTAATGCTCCATTCCCAGTATGGCCCTTCTTGGTCTGCACATTTATGTATATACACACACACAAAAATAGTTGTATGGCAAAAGTTCCATGCTAGCATTAACATGCTACGCCACTTTAGTACTATATTTGTAGAAAGTACAAGGAAAAGAAAATACCATACTGTGAATGCAGAGCAGATGAAGTATTTAATCTGTTAATTGGAAATGTAATGAGAGCTCAACCTGTGTAAGATTATTATGAAAAATTATAATGTTGGCAAACCTTGTTCAACTGCCAGGTTTTATCTGCTTTTCATGACTGTGGAATTTTTTGTGAAGTATTCTATTCACAGTTCTTGCTCCAATTTTACCTCAATCTAAACTCAAGAACTATAGTAAATGATACATCTGTCAAATGGCATCTTTCTCCCAGTAATCAATATCAAGCTACCATCCAAATTAATGTGACAGCAATGTCAAAAGGTAAGAATGTGGTTTCTATGGATGTAAAAAAACCCACAGGGAAAATTCATAAATTTATAAACAAATCAAAGAATCTTTAGATTATTTTTTAAAGAATGAGATTAATGGGTTGCTGTGAGTTTTCTGGGCTGTATGGCCATGTTCCAGAAGAATTTTCTCCTGATGTTTTGCCCACATCTATGGCAGGCATCCTCAGGGGTTAATTGTTTTTTAAATGGCTAAGAAGATCCCCAAGTTCTGAATAGGATCAGAAAAACGTATCATGTCCATCACAAATGTCAAACAATTAAGTAATTCAGAATTATGACCCTCACATCTAACTGGAAAACTCCTGCCTCTGATTGAGCTCATTGGATTGGATTCTCTTAGTCATACATTGAATGAACTCAGACAGTGAAGTGCCAAACAATTACTCTCATAAGCTAATTCTTGAGAAATAATTCCTTTTGTGCTGTATTTAGCATATTACATTGACAAATGAGCTTAAGGCTACTGAAATGCAATTTACTCAAGATCACAAGCTGTACTCAAGTTAAAATCATATGACAAAATATGTTTAATTTCTTCTTGGAGAGAAGTTTGTAAAGTGTACTATTTTATACATTAACTCAAACACCTTGAAGAATTGGCTTCAAAATCATAGCCTCTTGAGCTGAAGAGACAAAAACCTCTCTTTAACGTCTGTCAATGCCACTCTATTGACCTAAAGTGTTGCAAAGTAGCCTTTCTCTCAAAATCTGAATTCTCTCTCTCTCTCTCTCTCTCTCTCAATTCTAAGCAGCTCTTCAATGCCTTTTTGGCACAGAACAAAAGGACAAAAAAGTGAACTGCCATTTTCTTATGAAATTGCTAGACATTCAAAGCACCATGCTGTGGCATTTTGTTACCCCCATTGTATTTTATGTGCTGTCGGAAAACTACTTTCAATTAAAGCCAATTGACAGAATGTGTTTTGCCGTCTTTTCAAGAAGAATCTTTTCTTGTACTCGGTGAATTCAATATTGTAATGTGATCATGTGCTGCTTGGAATTCTTTTTAACCAAACAAACGTTTGAAAATCAGGGAACATTAAAATAATAAATTAAAGTGTTATGGAAGCAAATATTGGTTTCATTTTCTATTCGTCATTTGTCTGTGAAAAGATCTTGTCATAAATAATTTCATCAATATATTTAATAAGAAATTGGTTGAACATAACATTTAAAATCTGAATTGGAAAGTTCAGAATTGTCTCCTTCCAGAGGTTCTTTTCAGCTTAAGTCTTGATTCAAATTTTCATACAGTTTTAGGTTGTTATTGGAGTTGGCATTTCATCACAGCAAACTTTTAAGGTTTTTCAATCCCCGTTGTTTGGAGTTGCTTTAATCTGTACCCTTAAACCAATGGTAAAAATAATCTGCCATGTTACTTACAAGTGATCTGGAACTCTGTTTTGTGGGGGGCAGGAACTGTCGTACATTGGTTGGGGTTTCCTTTTCAATAGAATGCCGTCTCTGAGGTTGCTGCCTCCTCTCCGGCTGTGGTGTGGAGGATATTGGCAAGAATTTGGGAGGCACTACAAATTCAATCAGCATTAGTTAGTTCCAGTTTATCTTTGCGATTAGTGAGGCATTTTCTTTTAAGAATAAGACTAAAAAAAAACAAAGAAATGAAGTACAAGTAACTCAACATTATTATTCTGGGGCAACTGATGCTCTGAAAAAATGAGGTTTTGGGTATAATTTGGCATGCCATGGTAGCAGAGGAATCAGGTATCACGTTGTTAAGGCCCTCCATCCATCCCAACTGTCACTGCCCTGGCCTCACAGGGAGAGAAGAGGCATCCATAATTCTATCAGGTCTAGGCCTATAAGCAGACGAAATACTTTCCTCCATCCCAACACCTTCTGAGAGACAGAACGGGCAGTATCTACTAGAATCAATCCCCTCCCATATTGCCATCTCTTTTTCCTTTTGTGTCACATCTGGATTAGATGTTAATCTAATCCTGTATTTTTGTGTTTTGTCTGGATTAGAACTGTTTTGCTGTTCTTTATAAGTAACAGTGCTATGTAAAGTGATGGCACTATATACGCAAACATATAAATAAATATATGATGATGTCTATAGCGGTAGTAATAGTAGTAATCTTAAACCTTTTATTATGGTTATGATTTTTCTTGTTAAATCAAGTTACAACAGTGCAAGTCAAGTACACAATCGTTCCACTAAAAAGCATCTTATAAAAATACAGGTTTAAAATTCACTACGCTTTTTCATATCAGAAACAAATTAGACATAGACTCAGAAAAAAATTAGTCGGATGTTTTTCCAAAATCGACATACTAAGGAGGCATATACGGTTATATACTATATACTGTTATATACTATAACAACTCTGTAAGTTACCTGAGGCAAAGTGTTTATTTCTTTGCTCAGTATACTTCTCAATTCAAGCTAAAACCATCAGAAGACTGTACTATCTCATCGCTTCTGATGTTCTTATCAAGGATGGATGAGCAGTTTGGTCCCTGAAGGAAGGAGTTTGCCATTGCCTTCCTCGGAGGCTGAGAGAGTATGACTTAACCAAGGTCAGCTTTGTCCTGCTCAGAACCTGCTCCCCTTATAATACAGTGGAATAGGCTGTCTCCTTCTTTGGAGATTGTTAAACAGAGGTTAAATGGCTATTTGTTGGGAGTGTTTTGTAACCTTTTTCAAACTCTATGATTCTAAGATCAGGGCTAGCTAGACTTCAGGTCCCACGAGACAGTCAGAATGGCCAGTGGTAAGAGATCATGGGAGCTGTAGTCTAATAACATCAGAAGGGCAACATAACCTGGTCCTAGACCTTCCAGCAAAACCAACGAATTTTTCCATTTGTCTGCTCTAGCCCTAAATCTCTGGTCATCTGAACCTACAAAAGGGACGGGTTACACCTGAACGAAAATGGAACCAGACTGCTGGCAATTAATATTAAAAAGGCTTCAGAGCAGCTTTTAAACTGATTCCTAGGGGAAAGTCGACAGGAGCTGGGCAGCTTCCGGTTCGAGAGGGTGAAACGCCAAGTATG
This sequence comes from Anolis apletophallus, assembly GCA_030556195.1. Taxonomy (NCBI): domain Eukaryota; kingdom Metazoa; phylum Chordata; class Lepidosauria; order Squamata; family Anolidae; genus Anolis; species Anolis apletophallus. The sequence continues at coordinate 74,908,473 of JARBWK010000007.1, read as the reverse complement.
GAGGATGAAATTTACGCACAAATGGCCGAGTCAACAGAAAAGATAGAAAGTAGTCAAGAGGTAGGACATGGTAGGCCTTCTACAAATTCTCATAAACAGCCAAAGTTGAAAGGGCATCAGAGCAATAAATATAAATGTCTGTACGCAAACACTAGAAGCCTTCGAACAAAAATAGGGTAGCTGGAATGTTTGGCAAAAAAAAAATTTGATATTATTGGCATAACAGAAACCTGGTGGACAGAGGAAAACAATTGGGACACAAAAATTCCAGGTTATAAACTGTACAGGAAAGACAGGAGAGGGAAAAACGGCGGCGGTGTGGCCCTGTACATAAATGAAGAGCTAGAATCTCATGAATTAGAATTTCAAGAAAATTCAAACTCACCTACAGAAACATTGTGGGTAAAAATCCCAGGACAAAAAACAAATCTAGCATTAGGGATCTGCTATCGCCCTCCCAACCAAACTCCAGAGGCAGACTGCTATCTGGAAGATGAAATTAAACAGGCCTCAAAAAGCAATAAATTAGTCATAATGGGGGACTTCAACTATCCCCGAATAGATTGGCCAAATTCTTGTTCTACGATGAAAGAGAGACAAGGTTCCTCGACATGCTAGCTGACTATTCCCTTGAGCAGATGGTCATGGAACCAACCAGGGAAAGGGGATCCTGGACTTGGTGCTAACTAGTGAACAAGATCTCGTTCAAGATGTCCTTGTAACTGAGCCCATAGGTACCAGTGACCACAACACAATAACCTTCAATGTAAGTTTGGATAGCAAACTGTCAGTGAAAACTAACACAGAGACCTTAAATTTTCAAAAAGGAATTTCACCAAAATGAGAAAAATAGTAAAGAACAAACTAAAAGGAACAGTAAAAAAAAATCAAATCCCTCCAAAATGCTTGGAAACTGTTTAAAAATACTTTAAAACAAGCCGAACTAAAATGCATTCCTAAAATAAGAAAGAGGCTGGGAAAGTCCAAGAGGACATCAGTATGGCTTAAAATGAAGTAAAAGATGTGATTGGAAAGAAGAAAAACTCATTTAAGAAATGGAAGGCTCTTCCTACTGAGGAGAACAGAAAGGAACACAAGCTCTGGCAAACTAAATGCAAAGCAACCGTCAGGAAAGCCAAGAGAGATTTTGAGGCACATATAGCTAAGAATATTAAAAAAAATAGCAAAAACTTCTTTAAGTACATCAGAAGTAGAAACACAACTAGAAAAGCAGTTGGGCCACTTGACGACAATGGTAAGAAAGGGACAATAAGTGAAGACAAGGAGATTGCTGAGCGGCTAAACGACTTCTTTGCCTCCGTTTTCACACAGGAGGACAGACAACATATGCCTGCAGCTGAGTCAGTTTTTTCAGGGAGGGAATTAAATGAATTAAACCAGATAGAGATAAACAAGGAAGATGTTCTCACATGCCTTACTAAACTAAATGTCAATAAATCACCAGGGCCAGATGGCATCCACCCCAGAGTTCTTAAGGAACTCAAGTGTGAAATTGCTGAAATTCTAGCCAAAATATATAACCTTTCTCTAAGATCAGGCACTGTACCCGAGGACTGGAGGGAGGCAAATGTAACTCCGATCTTCAAGAAAGGATCCAGGGGTGATCCAGGAAATTATAGGCCAGTTAGTCTAACCTCAGTTCCAGGCAAAGTGATGGAAACCATTATTAAAGAAAAATTACTAAGCACATAGAAGAACAGGCATTGCTGAAGGAAAATCAACATGGTTTCTGCAAAGGCAAATCATGTCTTACTAACTTGATAGAATTCTTTGAGGGTGTAAATAAACACATAGATAAAGGGGACCCAGTCGATATTGTTTACCTTGACTTTCAAAAGGCTTTTGACAAAGTCCCTCACCAAAGGCTCCTAAATAAGCTCTTCAGCCATGGAATCAGAGGACAGGTCTTGTCCTGGATTGGAACCTGGCTAAACTGTAGGAAACAAAGGGTGGTAATAAACGGACACTTCTCTGGGTGGAAAGAGGTGAGAAGTGGCGTACCCCAAGGTTCAGTTTTGGGTCCGTTACTTTTTAATTTATTCATTAATGACCTGGATGTAGGAGTGAATTCTGAGGTAGCAAAGTTTGCAGACGACACTAAATTGTTCAGGGTAGTTAAAAATGAAACTGATTGTAAAGAGCTCCAGAAAGATCTCTTGAAATTGAGTGAATGGGCAACCAAGTGGCAAATGCATTTTAACCTAAACAAGTGTAAAGTCATGCACATCGGGGCAAAGAACCCCAACTACACCTACCAATTGATGGGGTCAAAGCTTTCCGAGACAAACCAGGAAAGGGATCTTGGGGTTTTGGTGGACAGCTCAATGAAGATGTCAACCCAGTGCGCAGCAGCAGCGAAAAAAAGCAAATTCTATGCTTGGCATGATCAGGAAGGGAATCGAAAAATAGGTCGGCAAATGTTGTATTGCCTCTCTACAAATCTATGGTAAGGCCACATTTGGAGTACTGTGTACAATTCTGGTCTCCGCAACTTAAGAAGGATATAACGGAACTGGAAAAGGTACAAAGAAGGGCAACAAAAATGATCCAAGGGATGGAGCAGCTCCCTTACGAAACCAGGTTGCAACGCCTTGGTCTTTTCAGCCTTGAAAGACGGCGTTTAAGAGGTGACTTGATCGAAGTGTATAAAATCATGCATGGGATAGAAAAGGTGAATAAAGAAAAATATTTTCTCTGTCACCCAACACTAGGACTAGGGGCACTCCCTAAAGCTCCAAGGTAGGAAAGTTAGGACTAATAAAGGGAAATATTTCTTCACCCAGAGGGTCATTGGGTTATGGAACTCACTTCCAGAGGAGGTTGTGACAGCGGTCAGCCTGGACAGCTTCAAGGCAGGATTAGACAGATTCATGGATACCAAGGGAATCAGTAGCTACTGAAATGGACATCCAAGTGCCATCTCTGTGTTGATGGAGGCAGGCAGGATTTTCCCCGGGTACTGGTTGTGGGGGGTAAGTGCACAAGCCAGTTATCCCCCATTTGATCCATCTGCTTGACTTGGTTAGTACTGTAATGATAAACATGATCTTTATCTTTATCAGTGTCAAGTCTTTTACCCTTTTTCCCAGATGTCATCTCTGGAAATGTATCTTCCATTTGTGAGGGAGAGATACTACTGCTACTGGCTGATTTGTGTACAGATTCTTCCTAGAAGTTAAGAACAACAATAAACATATTTAGAAATCCTGGTGATTTATTGCCCCCTCCAATCCTTACAAAATGACAGAAAATCTAGCATCCAAATACAATATATTGATCTAATTCTAACAACTACAGTAATCCTAGCTCTTTAGTTATTTGCAAACTGACAAGATCAGGATTTTTCACAGTGTATCAGTAGCATATATGGATAACAAATATATTGACATATGACCAAAAACTCTCAAAGATGTCTGTAAGCCATGGAGGATATTATACATTCTACCTCCTCTCCCACTGTCACAGCTTGCATTGCTCACCCCGCTTTTAGAAGTCTCCCTCATATTCTCATTCTCTTTCTCTCTCTATTCTAGCTGCCTGCTGTTCCTTCATTTTTTTCTTCCCGGCTGGCATAATTGCTTCCTGACAGTTTTGCAAATCAAAACAAAACACAATGCTTCAAAAGCTGCAGCTCAGTTCTAATTTTAATTGAAGCAATCACCTCCAGAGCGGGAGTGATAACAATCCCAACTAATAATGTACCGCTATTGGCATGCAGGGCCTATTATTATTATTATTATTATTAAAATATTTATAGTTTAATTTTGTTGTGCCTTTTTCAACTATACAATTCTATGCTTACTATCAAAGTCTTGCAAAAGGTGTCTTGCAACATAATAAATATAAACAGAAATTGCAAGAAAACAATACAATAACATATATGGTCGGAAATGGAATGGCAAGAGCTGGGAAACCTCACTTCACTGGCATCTTTGTTTTTTGTCTAATTGCAAGGGCGGTTTCCAGGGAAATTATTAACTAAAATCATGTGCAACTATACCCTTGGGCAATGCACTAGTTCTCTTGTTAGTGCACTGTATGTGCTGCCCCTTATGTCTAAGTGCTGTGAACTGCTGTAAAGGCCCAAGATTTCAATTGCTGATAGTACCATTGCCTTTAGCAACTACTAGGAGGGTAGTTGATGTGCTGATACCCCAATAAGAACTCAGACGGACATCCCTCTACCTAATCTGTTTTAAAAATAAAAAATGTCCTCTGATTTCCCGTAGGACAAGGAAATGATTTTTTTACCAATGTGAACTTCTTGGCAGTTGTTACCAGTCTCTGGAAATCCCATCCTAGAGAGGTAAAACCTGGTCTCCTCCTTGTTCTCCTTCTGCAGGTAGTGCAGATATGTTTGGTTTTTTTGGCAGATCTTTGAAGAGTGACTGACTACTCAAGGGGATTGGGACGTGCATAATGTGCTGTACACTGGGTCTTTGCTATCCATATGGATTTGATTCTAGGACACCTCCCCCCAAAGATTTAAAAAAATGTGTAGCTGCTAAAGACCCTTTATTTACCATGAGGTAGTATAATGGTGTCCTTTATTTAAAATGGCAAAAAAAAAATCCCAACAAGGTTTCTTTTTGGATTTTTTTTCTGGGATGGCTTCTTGCATTTGTGGATACAAAATATTGTTTGTTTGTTTTTCATGCCTTTATTTTTAATTTAATCAATATGAACATTTTAGAGAAGGTTTTTGGGGGCTCTTGAAAGTCTCAAAAAGATGTAGAGGTTGTTCTTCAAGCCATCTGCGAGACACACTTGACTCACCTTTAGAGCTCCAGAGGGATGCAGGTGTCCCTTTTTTTAGCACTGTGGGTATCATTATTCCTTTATTTCCTAAGTAGTTCTCAAAGCTCCACTCTCAACTTACTATAAAGCTCCAAAGTATAGGTCTTTTCCATTTTCCAGGAAAATGCATTTTATCTACTAGAATCATGTACATACACACCACCTTACACCAGGAGTATGATCTCAACTCCTGGTTCATACCACTTCTTTGCTTGATGTTGTCTCTGTAGAATTATCTCTGGTGGTGGACAAGTATCCTTCAGGGTACCAGTTTAAGGCCTAACTTCTGCAAGAAACCTGACATCGTTTCAGTGCCGTGCTTGGTTTTCGAACATTGAACTGGCATTGGATTATTTATCTCAAATAACTGACTGGGATGAATATTAATGTGTTTTTCCAAAATTGATTCATTATTTGTGTTATTTAGGAAAGGGAAACATATTTTCAAGTTAAAGAATAACTTTTTTTAAAGTAGTAGTAAAATAGACGAAAACGACAAGAAGTATATATTGTGAGAAGAGAGGCATATGCTACTTGGCACCTTACCTCTGAATCTGAGGTATCCAGTTCGGCCAAAGTGGGAGCTTTCAAAAGTCTCTTCCGTTGTACTGTCATCATAGCAGTACCAATGCCATTCACCTTTGATTCAGATGCCAAGCTGCCATTTACTACACAGCTTTCTGGCATTTTTTTCTTGGCCTCTGGTGTCGATACATCTAGGGGTAAAAGCAGAAATGGTTGTGATGGAAGAGACTGGACATTATCCACTTAATTTTTTTCTAGATGATATAGATTCCACAATTGTAACACTTATATCTTGTTTAGAAAGTACAGACACTGGAGTGTAATACAGATGTGATAATGACGGCAGGGCCATTATTTAAACTGAAGTGAACATGTGGCTTTCATAAAGGTATTTAATTCAAATTATGTAATTGTATTTCTGGCTGACAGTGGCCTCATCTATAGTGCAGTTTGAACTGCATTCTATGGTCAGTGTAGACTCATATAATGCTGACTGAATTGCATTGAACTAGGTTAACAGTGCAGATCCATCTAAAGGAAGAGTTTTCTTATCGTACATGAAGGGAACCACTGACCGCATAGGAAAGCTGAGGAAGAAACACAACCTACAAACAATCTACAGACCCACCAAGAAAATTCAACAAATGCTATGTTCAGCAAAGGATAAGAGAGATCCTCTAACCACTACAGGAGTCTACCGTATACCGTGCGCTGTGGACAAGTCTACATAGGGACCACCAAAACATAACACCCAGACATAAATCAAAGAACATGAAAGGCACTGCGGACTACTTATTCAGAGAAGTCAGCCATAGCAGAGCACTTGATGAACCAACCTGAACACAGAAATTCTAGAATACTCTAACAACTATTATGGCAGACTACAAAAGAAGCCATCAAAATTCACAAGCATGGGGATAATTTCAACAGAAAGGAGGAAACCATGAAAATGAACAAAATCTGGTTACCAATATTAAAAATCACCGGAATCACCGGAATAAAGAACACCACTGAGAAATAGCAATCTCAAACAGAACTCCAGACAGTAAACAATCAAGTGACAGTTAACACCTCCCAAACCCTGGTTACCTCTATCTATGCAGATACCCTCACTGATTGACTTTGCAGCTTCATGGCTAGTCAATGCTATTCAAACTCACTAATATTAACAACAACAACAACACTTTATATTCCACCGTATCTCCCTAAAGAGATTGCATCGGGAATGTGGCCCAGCTGGCTGGGAGTCAGCTGCATAAGATCTCTACTGATCAGAAGGTGTTGAGTTCAAGGCCTGCCCGGGTCGAGGTGAGCTCTCGACCAGTTGTGTAGCTCGTTGTCTGTCTATATATGTTATATTTCTATGGCATTGAATGTTTGCCTGTATATGTGCATTGTGATCCGCCCTGAGTCCCCTGCGGGGTGAGAAGGGTGGAATATAAATGATGTAAATAAATAAATAATAAATAAGGGGACTCAGGGCGGATCACATAGAGGCAAACATTCAATGCCTCATCACAAAAGGCATTGTCTAGGCCTCTGCCCAGATAATGGAACAGTACCAAAATCTATAGGTTGACCTTCTCCTGTGTATCAAGATAATTGCAACATTCACACATGCTTAAACAGACAAGGGTTCTTTTTTCCACCCTGGACATTCCACAGAATATATACACTTCACTTGCTTCATTGCCAACAGAACCTCTGAAGATGCAAAAGCCACAGCTGCAGGCAAAATGTCAGAAGAGAATGTTTCTGGAACATGGTCATACAGCCCAAAAAACTCACAGCAACCCAGTGATTCTGGCCATGGAAGCCTTCGACAACAAACACAAAATAAATATTTTGTGTTCTGCACACTGTCTCTTACATACACAAAAATGGCTTCCTGTTGAATATATTTGCAAACTGGATCTACAATCTTATAACTTTTAGAAGTCATGTTTTTTGTTGTCAATGAGAAAATGTAACCCTACCAGAAAAAAAACTACCTCTTAGGTCAGGAAGTACCCAAGTGTAAGGTTTCCAAGATGATACAGAGCCAGAAGCAGGAAACTGAAGGCCTGGGGTATCTCCAGCTGCCTATCTCAATGGGATTGGAAGAGCACTCTAGTTGCTATTTCCAAGAACACTGACCTGCAGCACCTCAAAAAGATTTGTTTGTGGCACTGCCTGGCTCAAGAGGCAGTTTCAGCAGTATAACAAGCAGGATCTTGTCCATTGTTTTGAAAGCAAAAACCAAGGTTTTTGGTATAACATTTTGAAAAGCTTCTTGAAAACCAAAAACAATTAACAAAAATAGTTGTTGTTCCATTATCCAGGCGGACTCCAAAAGGGGGCCTAGATAAAGAAGGATAGTCCATTTTACCGGGGGGGGGGGGGGGGGCTGCCTTCCCATTTCCCATAACAGGGGGCAATGGTTTTATTCCTTCAAACCCCCCTCCTCCCCCGTAAAATGGATTATCCTTCTCTGCCTAGGCTTTCTTTGAGCCTCCGACTGGATGATGCAACAGTACTCTCCCTGGGTATCAAGCTCTCCTACCTCATTGAGGACAACAAAATGGGTTAAGCTTTAACATTAATTTTTATAGTTGTCATATTTTATAGCAGTGGTTCTCAACCTGTGGATTTCCAGGTGTTTTGGCCTACAACTCCCAGAAATCCCATCCAGTTTACCAGCTGTTAGAATTTCTGGGAGTTGCAGGCCAAAACATCTGGGGACCAACAGGTTGAGAACTACTATTTTATATCATGTTACTAATACATGTTAATTATACAGTTCAATACGTGATTGAACAAAGCTAGTCTGAGTTTCTCCTTCATTAGAAAACAATAATTTGGAAAATCTAAGCCACATTATTTTGGAGGAGAGTTTGCTGTCCTAAAAGGTTTAAAGGTATGTCATGATCAATTAAATTCAACATTTCTATCTTGGCATCCTTTTGAGTGACAGGCTTTCCTAAAAGCTTAAGTGAGAAATCTAAAACTATAATGGAAAAAAAACAATGCTTTCATTTTTGTCACTTAATATTTTAAAAAGTAAATGTTAGTTTAATTTTAGTATGCGAAGTTAATGTTCTCCCAGATTTACAGAGCCACTTCTCTTTCTCTGCAGTAGAGAAATGGGAGATTAATTAATTTGTTTTGGAGGGGGAGATGTCTGGAAGCTAGGATTTTTCAAAAAATTAATTCTTCTCTGGATCTGATACATCCCATGTCATCTCTTAAAACACACCGTTATATAGGAACTAGCTGTACTCGGCACGCGTTGCTGTGCCCTATTTAGGAGATGCGAGAAAGTCTGAGTATGTAAGGATTGGAATTGATGTTACTTATGGTCTTGGTGGGGTCATGGTTGTGTCGTTGTGGGTTGTTCTGGTGGGTGGGATGTTGAAGTCCTGTGGAGTTGTCGGTGTGTGGTGTTGCTGGCGTTCTGCAGAGCTTGTGGATATACAATGTTTTTTGTCTTTCCGTCTGCTGTGTTGATGTAGAGGTTCTGTGGTTTCCCAACTCTGGAGCACGCTACGTAGAGTTGTCCGTGGGAGAAGCATTCTGTGTCAAGGTCTTTGCCACAGATTTGTAGTGTTTGTTCTTGAGCCTTGTTTATGGTGATGGCAAAAGCTAGTGTAATTGGGAATTGGAGACGGCTGAAGTGGAACGGCATATCGGTCGGGACCATAGGTATGCGTGGTATGAGGACGTCTTGTCCCTTGTAGGGTCCAGTGAGGATGGTCGTCTCAATGACATTGTTCTGCAGTGCTTTGACAGCAAGACGTGTGGCATTGCAGAGTTTTGGCTGATCAATGTTTCTCAGCATAATGATGGCTGCACCCAATTTTAAATGGCGGTATGTGTTTGTCAGTGGTGCCTGTGTCCCTGGTGCCCTATTTGTGTTAGTGTTATGTCCTCCTGGTAGTTGTTATGTCCTCCTGTGTTAGTTGGTTGCACTGTGTAGGTTTCTGTTTAGCAGTGGTATGTATGCATTGTGTGTGTTGTGTGTCTGTTGTGTTGTGGGTCTGTAGAGGTAGGCATCGCTAGTTGTGTGGCTGTCATGTGGGTGTGGTGTTTGTAAAGTGGAGGATTGGTGGTGTGTGGGTGGGATGGTGCTTGGAGAAGAGTTTGTGGTGTTGAGTGTGGTTTGTTGTTGTGAGTGTACAGTGGTAGTGTGGATGTACGGTGTGTATGTGGGGTATGTTAGTTGGTTGTACTGTGCTGGTTTCTGTTTAGCAGTGGTATGTATGCGTTGTCTGTGTTGTGTGTGAGTTGTGTTGTGGGTCTGTAGAGGTAGGCATCACGAGTTGTGTGGCTGTCATGTTGTGGGTGTGGTGTTTGTTAAGTGGGTGTCTTTTGTTCTGGGCGTCTTTTGTCCTGTGAGTGGTATGTATGTGCTCTGTGCACATAGTTGTGTATCTTCTGCATATTGGTGTTGTGTGGTATTTTGTGCTGGCTTGGTCTTTTGGATTGTGTTTCTCGAGTGTGGTTGTGAGAGTTGTAGTGTCTGGAGGAGTGTGTGGTGTTTTTTTATTTTGTTGTTGTGATTGTGTGGCTGATCGTACCGTGGTCAGTGGTTTGTGGTGATTACCAGTGGTCGGTTTTACTGGTTTGGCCAGTGTGGGCGAGGCTGAAGGAGCCTGTCCTTTAGGCACTGTGTGTCCTTGGCAGTCCGACTGGCTGTGGTGTGTGGGAGGCTGTCCTGAGGTGATTTGTTTTGGCGGCAGTTATTGTTAAGAAATTGTCACGCGCAGGAGGCGGGGGACGGGGCCAGCCCGGGGGAAGGGGGTGGAGTGGTGTAATGAAGTCAAAATGTGTGTTGTTTTATTGTTGGAATATGGGGTTGAGTGTTGGACAGACCCTAAAGGGTTGACTATGATAGTAAAGGCATTTCCCTCCTAGGGGAATGTGTTGCCATAGTGACAGTGAGCGGAGCCAGTCAGGAGGCTAAATTAGAATGCTGGAGAGTTTGAATTTGTCAGTTGGCCAGCAGCTGTGACCAGAGTTGGTTGGTATTTGGCGGTTGGTGGGATAGCCAGCTGTCTGTTAGAGCTGCAAGTGTGCAGCGCTCTGTGTGGGTTTAGAGAAACCCAGGTTGAGGACACGTTTGGTTCTGAATAGTTAGTAGTGGAAGTGACCTAATAGGTTATTGGGTTATTTACCTATAGAAGCAGAGTAGTAGTAAACTGCTAGTAACAGTGTCAGGGGAAGTTATACCCCAGTGTCAGGGGAAGTTATACCCCAGTGTTAAATTAGTTTGGAAATACAAGTGTGTACCTCTTCGGAGTCTGAAACCAACTAAGCATTGTACCCGTTTGTGTAATAAACTGTTAAACACTTTCAACACAACATCTGTGGAAGTCATTTATTATCAAAGCCCTCACATCGGTAGCCAGAGTGAATATGGTGGCAGCGTAATTGGAAATAGATCCTCTCACAGTGGGACACATGCTGTAGGCTGCGTCTTCACGAAGTGGTCAGTGGTCAGTTTAAATCTATGAGGGGTTTCGACGCTAGTCTTAGGCGGCGTTCGCAATCTTTTCAAGTGGTTTTGGGGATGGCAGGGGGCGGGGCCAGGCCGGGGGAAGGGGGTGGAGTGGTTGTGGGGATGGCAGGGGGCGTGGCCTGCGCTGGGAAGCGGCCCCGGCATTTTGTGTGGGCCGATGTCGGCCAATGGGATTCGCTGGCAGCCGCGGAGGACGCTGGGAAATGTAGTTTTTTTATCGTTGTTTTGGGGGCCTCCTAGGTTTGGGGAAGTTTCTTTGCTAAAAACCTTCCTTGCCTGAGGCCTATTTTTGTTGCCAAGTTTGGTGTCTCTGCCTTGGAAGGTTTCTCTGCCTATGGCAGTCTTTGGATGACGGGTCCTCCTTTATATATATAGATAAGCTACATAGACCAAAAAGTTTTTGATATGCAAAGCCTTATTACCAGATTTTATTTGATTCGTAAAAACTGAGTCCTCTAAAATAGTTTCGAAATTCATATAGCTAAAATAATCACATTTGCAATCAACTAAATTACTATTCAAAATATGGAGCAGAGTGGGACATGTTAAGAATGTATGTGATCTTATTTTTATTGATAAGAATGTTTTAAAAGATTAGTTTGTTCATATACTTATAAGCAGTTTTGTATTAAAACCTGCTTTTTATCTAGGTATATTTAATTGTCCACTTTACTTTTATGAATATTTCACAATTTTAGTTGTGCCTTGTGGCAGAAGACCATAATATTTTCATACAAATACAGAAAAGGAAAAGACTGAGTCAACAGACTAACTGTTGGAAAATATTCAATTAAAATGTATTTTGTTGTTTGTTCGTTCAGTTGCTTTCGACTCTTCGTGACCTCATGGACCAGCCCATGCCAGAGCTCCCTGTCAGCGGTCACCGCCCCTAGCTCCTTCAAGGTTAAGTCAGACACTTCAAGAATAACATCCATCCATCTTGCCCTTGGTCAGACCCTTTTCCTTTTTCCTTCCTTTCCCCCCATGTATACATATGAGACAACTCTTTGAATTTACAGCAAATATAGAAAACTAACTATGTCCTCATTTGCCACAAAATTACTCAACAGAAGAGACTTTCATAGAAAATAATCTGAATCATATTACTGAATTCAATCAACTGTTGCCTCTGTTGATAGCAATTCTAAAGCAAAGAGTACACTGGCTATAATATGACTTCCCTTTTTCTACCAAAAGCATCATTGAATACTATAGGAACTTTGGTGGAAAAATGTTGCGTCTATTCCTTTGAAAGTCACATTGTTTTTAACAGAGATTGCGCTAGACCACTGCTTCTTAACCTATGGAGCCTGACCTTAAATGGGGTTCCCTTAGCCCAATATTGGGGTCATGAAAAATCTGGCAATGGTAAAAGGTTTCTGAACTCCACCTAGTGATGATTTTAGAGTTTAATATCTTACAATGTGCAGTATTTACAGTGTACTCTGCAGAAAATGCTTCAGCTGTACTTCATAAAAAGGAGAAATCAGCCTGTTAAACAAGCTTTGCAATGCTGATTTATTATCAATAAATGTGTGATTTGATACCTTCTTTATATACCCATATACCTGGGGTTGCATAAAAAGCCTGGAGCAGAAAGGTGTCATGACTGGAAAGAATTTTAAAAGACCTGTTCTAAATAAGTCTACATAGAATAGTAGGCTTCTTTACAGTGTAGTCCTATGTATGTTTACAATACAATGGTATCTAGGCCCATATGGGACTGTAAACTTACTTTCTTAAGGAGACTGTTTAGTTATGTTGGTATCAGTGACTATTAAACTACATTGTCTTACTAAATTATAATAAAATAATGCAAGACCAAATTGGAATTCACTTGACTTCTAGACAGATACTTACATTATTCTGATTTGGTAAAATAACAGAGAAATCTTGTAGCACTTTTCAAAGTAGTAGTAATAATAATAATAATAATAATTTTATACCCAGTCAACCATCTCCCCAAGGGGACTCGGGGTGGCTTACAAGGGACAAGCCCAAAAATTACAAATAGAACACAACCAATTAAAAACATCAGATAAAATATAACAATAAAATATAAAAACAATCATAATTTTAACCAATATAAAAACAATATGGCTGAGAAAAAACATAGGTGAGGTTCAGGCTCCATGAGTGCAATATATCCTAAAGGGAGTGCAAAGACAGCACAACAAGCAAGTACACAGGGCCGGGAATACTGTCAACAAAAGAGATGGACGATAAGAGAGCCGAACGTAAAGTGCTGAACTTAAAGTAGCAATCGAAAGCACACCGGTAATCGAAAGCACACCGGACATCCAGGTTTTTAGTTGTCTCTGGAAAGAGGACAAAGTAGGAGCCTATTATTTCCCCATAATTTTTCATGGACTCCAGTCTGACTCTTCAGTATTACACTTGCCAAATTCATAATGAAGAAAATACTTTATATATGAACACAACCAAGCATATAACCATATGGTGTTTGCCTTCAAGACCTGCTTTAATAGGCATACTGAACAGTTGTCTGGGGTGTGGTATAGTATACCATTTGCCAAGAAATATAATCAGTCTGAAGATGGCAGATTTTTTTTTAAAGAAAACATTTTACAATTGGTACAGATCATTTTTTTCATATGAAGAATATAATACTGTCTAAGTAGAAGAAACATATGTGTTTACAATTACGGTTGTCTCTCCATATTTGCAGGATAAGCATTTGCGGATTTGCTTATTTGTGGATTATTGTATTTTGCTGACATTTCTGCTGCTGTCCACAGATAAAATATGTTATCTTTAGGCATTTCTAGGTCCTCAATTACAAGTCTTAATTTAGCACTTAAGCCACTGTATCCCCCTAGATCAGGGGTAGGGAACCCATGGCTCGGGAGCCAGATGTGGCTCTTTTCATGATTGCATCTGGCTCTCCAGAGCAGCCCGGGCCTCGGTTTCCCAGCATGCAGTGGGGAGGAGTGACGCAAATGCACCGCGACTGCCGCTTCTGTACGGCATAGCCGCCTCTTGCTCATCCCCCACTGCTCTCGGGGCCCTGCACCCTCTTTGCTGGGGATGGCGGAGCCCGGCGGCGGCGGCGCCTCATCCTCCTCTTTGTTCTCTGCCACGGGCCTCGGGGGAGGCGGCAGAGGCGGGCCTGGCCTTGGCACCGTAGACCTGGCCTCGCTGCCCCCCAGCTCATCGCCTTCATAGTCAGGCAGTTGAAGAGCCGCGGCCTCTTCGACGCCTTCCGGAGGGACTCTCTCGCCGACGTTGACACCAAGGTCTGTCTTGGACTCGCGCCCTCCTCCTCCTTTCATCCTTCCTCTTCCTTTCTTTTTCCCTCTCGTTTTCTTTCATTCTTTTACCTACCTCCCTCTTCGTTCCTTCCTTCCTCTTCCATTCTTTCCTTCTCTCCTTCCTTTTGCCTCCCTCTCCCCCCTTCCTTCTTTCCTCCATTCTCCCTCCCTCATCCTTCCTTCCTCTTCTATTCTTTTCCCCCAAGTTTTCCTTTCCTTCTCCTTCCTTTCTTTTCACTTCCACCCTCTCTCCCCTTCTTTCTTTTCTTCTTTTCTTTTCCTTTCATCATTTTATTTTTTCCTCACTCCCTTCCCTTTCTTTTCCTCCCTTCCCATTTCCTTCTTTCTTTTCCCCTCCTTGTCTCTCTCCTGCTTTTCTTTTCTTCTTTTTCCATAGTTCGTTCTTCTTTTCGTTCTTCCTCTCCCCCTCCCTCCTTCATTAGTTCTTTCTTTCTTTCTTTTCCCCTTCCTTCCTCCTTCCTCCTTCCTCTATTCCTTCCCAGAGTCCTGAGCATGCCTTTTGCAGAGCCAGGTCTGAAGTATCATGTCATTCTACCGGGGGAATCCTTTTCTCATAGTATGTATGTACACGTATATACTCACATTTAGTTGAATTTAGTCTTAAAATATATTATGTATATTATATGGCTCTCACTGAAATAAATTTCCAAATATTTTGCTTTTATGGCTCTCCGAGTCAAAAAATTTCCCGACCCTTGCCCTAGATCCTTAATCACACTGTAAATATGTAAAGTATCTTTGAATTTCAACTGCATTTACCAGAGAGGCGTTTCCATTAAACTACCTGGGGCAAACTTCTGAGTAGAAATGCAATACAACTGCAATACTAATCAAATTACATACCTTTTGTTTGGTTCTAGATTACCAAAAAGCTGAATTGAAAAGAGATTAATAGCTTCATCCTTCTATTTGACAAAACACTGCACTCCATGCTAACTATGGGAACCCAGTGCAGGCTTAAATATTACCTTACTGGGGAAAATAGTTTTTCTTAATTTAAATTATCGTCGGGCTTTGGATCAAATCCATAAAGGGGGGATATTAGTTCATATAGTCAGTCCCCTTACTTATTATGATGGTTTATGTTATAGAGCTAGAGCGTTAGTGGTCAATTTGTCAGCACCACCTTCAAGACTCTCATTTGTGATCAAAATTCCTGATTTAGCTAAGTAGCTTAATACCAGGAATTGTGTACTGATATTAGAGAATGTTTGCTTAATCTTATTAATTCCCAGAAATAGTTTCCTCACTCACTTCCCTGTTAGTGTACAGAAGGTACAAAGCATGAGAGTTATTATTTCCTTTAAAAACAGAGTTCCCTGGTGATGAATCTGTTAAATTATTAATTACTGAAGCTTCTGTGACACAACAAAATGATAAGTAGCCTATCTCAACCATTTCAATATCAATTAAATAAGTGGATCAAATGAATAACTGCCTCCAGTTATAGACTGGGAAATATTTCATTTGCAAATCATGATACCACATTTCTCGTAATAGGTCTATTAGGGGATCAAACCAATCCCCGCATGTCTTACAACCTTCCATCTTCTGACTGGATCAATAAGTTAAAGCTAACTATAAAATTCATCTTGTAAGGTGAATGCCTCTTTTTTCCGTTCAGCACTTTAATATGACATTTTTATCTCAATTGTCTCCTAACTCCTTTAAAGTGCCAAAAGGAGATGAAAATATTTATTTATTTATTAAATATCAGTTAGAAGCAATATATAAATACAAGGGGTGATGTACTGGAAGATACCAAGGCAAATGCAATCACTGTAGTGACATTTCTTGATAACTAAGACAGTTACTTCCTAACATTTTCCATGCTCCACCCCATAGATATTATTGATAGCTTAACAAAAATTGAACTTGCTACAAATTGGTAGACATTGCCAGGTAAGTAAGTTTCTCCTCGCAGCCAGGGCCGTATCCAGGATTTTGATTCGGGAGGGGCTGAGTTTGATCTGGGGGAGGGGGGGGGGTGAGTCTGAGTGAGAGAGGGTCTACCCTAGCAAACCTTTTGTATTGTTATCCCAATACCCCCATGCATATGGAATATACTGAGCATGGTGATCAGATCATGATATGAATACACATAACAATCTAAATAATGTACCAGTAAGGCATTCTCGTGCACCACCCTGAGCATTTGGGGGGGGCTGAAGCCCTTCAAGCCCCCCCCCCCGGCTACATGCCTCCTCTCAGCCTATCTGAGGTCCCCAAAAATCAAGTAAAGCTAATTTTTCATCAAGTATCTTTTCTTGGTAATGAAACCAGTTTGATGGAATTCATTCCTGCAGAAATTATTGGCAGATCATAAGGAGTGTGATATTTGACTCTTTCTCCTAAATCAGTGGTTCTCAACCTGTGGGTCCCTAGGTGTTTTGGCCTTCAAATCCCACAAATCCTAACCACTGGTAAACTGGCTCAGATTTTCCGAAAACTGAAATATTCCAAAAACCAAAACTGCCCACTTTCATCGCTGAGATAGTGTCACCTAAACTTTCTGATGGTTCAATGTACACAACTTTTTTCTTGCAGAAAATTGTGAAAAACACATTTAGGGTATTGTATAATGTGTATCTAAAACATAAATTAATTCCATGTTAAGATCTGGGTCCCATCACTAAGATATCTCAATATGTATATGCAAGAATTCCAAAACCTGAAAACATCCAAAATATACAAAACAGTTCAAGTCTAAATCATTTCAGGTAAGGGTTACTCAATCTGTTTCAGAAACCTTCCAAACCCAACATAAACATCTTATTTGTATTTTTCAAGTGCTTTGAAGTCTTGCCTCATTTGAGCTTTTAGTCCATGGTTCCTGTTTCTGGCGTTCCCATGATCATTGCCAGTTTCAGTGTATTTTCTCAATTATAATGGCTTTTGATTCTTAGAATTACCTCCCTGCTTATCTTATGAGGGACCACATTTCTTTCTCCTTCATGTTTTCCCACCAAAATATATCCTTTTCATTAGGACTTTGACTTCATCAAAGCCTTATTTCATCAGTGTTTTAAGAAAACACCCTGTTTTTCCTGTATCCTGAATCACAATTACAACTTGTGCTAATCTTGTGATATGCCATTTCTTTCCTCACAAAGTTATTTCATAAAACTTCCTCAATGTGGCTCTAGAAAGGACAACTCAACCAAAAATTCAGAGAATAATCACATTTCAATGTCAATCACATGCCTAATCTGAATGTTATCTTCTCAACAAAGAGGAAGAAACAATGAGTTCTTCGAAGATCATTCAAAGCCAAAGCACTATTTGAATATGTTACTTGCTACATTGTACCAAACATTAAGTGCTTATATAAAAGACTATTGATATATCAAATATATTTACACTATTAGAAAGCAAAACATATGTATTTAAATTACTGCTTAAGACCACAACATGAAAGCATAGTATACCCTTATATTTCTATCCTTCCCTCTTCTCCCAATTTTTTCATATGAATTCCGCTTCTGTTTGATTTATAACTGTTGCAGTACCATGCCTAAGTTTTTAAATATTTCATTATAGTTAGAGCTGTGAATGAAGCTTAGCATAGCTGGATGAAATACTAGTGCAGATAGAACACTGTAGGTCATGGTTAAATTTGAATTTTAATAGAGGGGGAATTTAGATGTGAAAGAGAAAGCAAAATATATAGCGCTACAGCAGGGGAGGGAATCATGTGCTTTCCAGATGTTATTGAATTTTAATGCTTGCTAGGACTGCTGGAGCCATAGTCCAGCAAATCTGTTAGTATAATTTATTTTATTGAACTTCAATTAGAGTTTACAGCATGTCTAATATTTATAATATTGTTTATAATATTCATGGTTTTTATTTTTTTATTTAATACTTTTATATCCCGTCCTCACATACACCCCGGGAGGGGGGGGGGGGCGCTCAGGGATGCCTCACAATTGGCAACCATTAGATGCCAAATACAACAATTATAATAACAATTACAATTAAAATAAATAGTTAAAACATTAATTTTAAAAACATCAATTTAAAATTACACAATTTTAACTTTTATATTGTATGTTTTATTGGCTGTACGCTGCCTTGAGCCCTTGAGTGGGGAAAGGCAGGATATACATTTCTTAAATAAATAAATATCTGAAGCACTGTACAATGCCTATCCATACCATGTAGGGCACTTCAACTATGGCTAGTAGATCGAGCCCAAGAATTGAAGATTTCATACCAACCACATTATAATGGATGATTACAGCGGTATAGAAAGCCAATAGAAATACTTGTATAAATAATTGTGAATAAATACAGAAAAAATTGCTTAACGAAGAGGCATTCATTAAAATATTGTACACTGGTATTGTTCCCATCTAACTATACATATATTTGTTTGTCTGTCTTTCTCAGATGGCATTTACGTTAAACTTAAAATTTTCAAACTAGGATTTGGAAAGTGATTTCTAGGTTTCTTCCTCACATGAAAGTTAAACAAACAAAATGGGATGGAACACATTTTACATGGATCACAATAACCACGTCAGGTGCTCTAGCACTTTTACCTGACAAGTCAAAACTGTAAGACATGCTAAGAGGCCGGATTGCTGGAAAAAAAGAAAGGAAAAAGAAAGAAAGATGACAGAAAGAAAAACAAAGGAAATAGATAGTTAGTTCCAGGGGAGACACATTTCAAAGTCTAACATGTCAGCCAATCTAAATCTGAAATGCGCCTGACACTTTTTCTTTACAGCTGTAAAGGTGTAAGTGTAAACACCACAACATAATCACTGGAGGATGCAAACTGATTTGGTTGGATCCATGCAGTGTTGCTCATATAGAATAATTCCATTTGTGGAAGACACTTACAGATAGTTGAGGCTCCCATTTCAAGAAGTTTAAGAGAATAATCTTTCCAGATTTGGCCTTCCCCAAGCATTTCCTGTACCATCTCTGATAATATTCTGGAAAGTCCTTCAACCCTTCAGATAATGTCTTCCAGAAGCCAAGGGGCAAAAGAGGGATCAGCAGATGCATCCCTTATCCTGCTCCTCTTGTGGGAGTGTTCACTTGGTGAACAATTCTGTACACTTTTGAATCCAACATCTGGATCCTAAACATACATTATTGGCGGTAACAGTCCATACAGGTGGCATTAATTCCATATGCAGTCTATAAAAGGCCCTTGTTGTGGCATTCTAAACCCAGGCAGTATAATATTTTTAAGATCTTTTATTTCAGTTGCAGTTATTATGTCTGTATTACACATCTCCATCTGCTGTTGAGAGAGATGCCCAGCAAAATGGAGATCTACTCAAGGCAAAAAGGTTTAAAATAGTATTCTGCCTGTATATGCATAATCTTTACATCATTAAGGGCTTCTCTGCACCCTGCATGCAGGACAAATACCTTCAAAGTTGGCTGTATGTTACGTATATTCCATGAAGGGCTACTTGGCACATGACACTATGTTTCTGCAACATCATCCCCACACATAGTGGTAGGTTTTTGTGGTGGTAGGTTTTTGTGGCACAAAAGAAAACAGATGAGCAGGTATTTTCTTTGTTACTTTGTGCAATAGGTATATTGAAGTAGGACATTTGTCATGTTCCAAGTGGCTCTGAATACACTTAGGATTGCGAGCAAAGTAAAACAAAACACAAAACCCACAAACACATAACTTTTTCTACAGTTACAAAAGTACATGAGGTAGGGTGTGGAGGGAGTAAACACTGCACAGCACCACATTTCTGTGATCTAAAACATTCACACAATTCTGAAAGCTTGGTCCCTATGTCCTATATTTCATTTAATAACAAAACAGCATGTGAATGAACTTCAGGCATCTTTCTACATGTTAAAAGCTGTAATTTATCTAAGATACAAAAATGTGACCATCACAAAACAATTTAAATCAATTTTAAGTCAACATGTAGACCAAAGGGGAAAAACAGCAAGCAAGCAGTTTTTTACTCTTTGGAATAGAAAGAAATACACCCTAGGTTTGTTTAAAAGGTGTCATTAACATTAATATAGTACTTTCCCTGAAGATTTAAAGGCCTTCATATTTCATTTCTGTTTCTTTCTCCCCAGTAAAGTTATAATTATAACTTATGAAAGGAAAAGATCACTAATTTTGGCATGTAAACGTAATGTAATTATTTATTTATTTATTTATTTATTTATTTATTATTTCTGGTATTTATATCCCATCTCTTCTTTACCCCAAAAGGGGGACTCAGGACAGCTTACATAGGCAGCAATTTGATGCCGTTACATGAGCAATTAATACAATAACCATTAAACATCACCATTAAAATACATAAAATACATAAGCCATTAATTAACAGTTTAAAACCTTAATTACCAATAAGGTAATCCTCATGTAAATCATCTTTCCAGTACATTTCAACCAAAGTGCTGCTTTATGTCTTCTCACTGAAAGCCTGGTCCCACAACCACGATTTTACTTTCTTCCTGAAAGCCAGGAGGGATGGGGTCGATCGTATCTCATTTGGAAGCACGTTCCACAGGCGGGGGGACGGGGGATGGACCTATTGTGGTTATTGGAGTGTGGCTTCATTAAATGACAGCATATCACATGGTTCAAATGCTGATTTCTTGCATGTCTTGTGCTTTACTCAGATGGCAATGTGTTGTACCACACGCCAGCTGCTTGCAGGATTTATATTTTTTTAATGAATTAACCAAAAGTAATGATTCTTGTCACTTTTTCTTGTAATTACTACTAGGATGGTAACCAGCAATGCTCCTTTCAATGAGAAAACCATTTCATAAAGCAATATTTCATGCTCTGTTTCACTCATCAATTTTTACAATAATGCTGGGAGGTAAATCGAAATCACAGATGGGGAGCGGATTGAGTGGCTCAATTCAAGTTGCCCAGTTGTCCAGCTGAGCAAAGATCTCAAGTAGATTGTACTAGATCTCATCTAAAAAGTCTTATATAAGGTATTTGGTTAATAAAAACAACGGTGACCTCAACACTACAACAATACAGAATTGTAAATGGTAAATATCTAATTTTAATGGATAGATTTTTAATTAGGCCCCCTGGTGGCACAGCAGGTTAAACCACTGAGCCGCTGAACTTGCTGACGGAAAGGTTGATGGTTCGAATGTGGGGAGTGGGGTGAGCTGTCAACTTAGTAGCTTGAAAATATGCAAATGTAAGTAGATCAATAGGTACTACTTCTGTGGGAAGTTATCAGCACTCCATACAGTCATGCTGGCCACATGACCTTGGCGGCATCTACAGACAACACCGGCTCTTCAGCTTAGAAATGGAGATGAGCACCCCCCCCCCCCAAGAGTTGGACATGGCTAGACTTAATGTCAGAGGAAACCTTAACCTTTATTTCAGATTTTTAATAATAAAAATAGGAACTTCTGATGTCAAAAATTGTGCATTGTTAGTGCATAACTAAGATTAGGCACTATAAAGGAGGGGGGACCACAAAATTTGAATGAATTTAATTTACATCAACCTTTCTCTGGATATGGGAAGAAAAGTGGATCTAAACACTTTTTCGCCACTCTGAGTCCCCCACGGGGTGAGAAGAGCAGGATAGAAATTAATTACATAAATAAAACCTGAATTAAAACAAGATATACCCAAATACCTAAGAATAAAGAAGTTAAAACCAGTTAAATAAACGGGAAACAGGCACCATATGATGTAGCAATTCATATATATATATTCCTATCTGGAAGTAAATCCTAGCCAGTTCAGCAGAATTTACTTTGCGAAAGGAATCTTACACATTCTTATGGGCACATACTGAACAAAGTAGTTGGGCAATCTACTGGCCAAATTCAGAGAAGATATGGTGGGGAGGGGAGAGTCCCCTCTCCTCATGTTAACCCCTGCAGCACTATTTTTCAGGTAGTGTTGAGGGTTTCATGGGGATGGGCAGAATTCTGTAGTGGCCGTCTCCTATGCCCTGGATGTAGTTCTGGGGTAGGCAACACAAGTTTGTGGCCACAATGCCCCTCCTACTGTAGAATCTTTGTGTTGCAATGGAAGAGAGGGGTTTTTCAAGCAAAAGGCACAGAGAGTGCATACTTAAAAGTGAACTGCATGTACATAAAGGATGCACAGTGGATGCCTTCCTTCAAATAACTTTAAGCCAAATCTCACTGACTTTATTTACTGGTTAAAAAGAATGATTTTTTCCCTGCAGTCACCACAAATTCTGTGACAGTTGTAAAATCATCGTTTTAAAAAACTTGGTATCAAAGTGAGCACAATCTACCATGTTTGCAGGACAGACAGTTCCTACAGGCATAGTTCACCTTAAAATATGATGGGTGATATTATGCACTTTGTTTAAAATTGTGCTATGACTGTTGTTGATGTTAGATATTCAGTGTCAGCAAGAAAACTTGGGTGTGGCTCCAGGGATGTTCCAGAGAGTACGATGGAGCTCCCAAGTTGCCCACCAAGACAGATTTAGTCATGCACCTGTAAACCATGTCAATCAGCACCTTCTGAATAGGACAGTTTACTCAATTCATTTCAATAGCAAAGGCTATTTAAAGACAAAAATAAACTAACATAATTTTGCAAAAAAAAGAAATGGGAGAACTTTTCCTTTCAACTAAATTAAAAAATTCCTTCATAGAAAAAAGTTATAGACATTTGACCTTGTTTTGGCCTTTTCCCCAAACATGTTCCTACTTCCTAAACCTGTACCTTAAAATCCCATGTGCAGCATTATCATGTTCTAACATTTCATTTCTGAGGCATATAATTTAAAGGGGAGAGTTGGGCAAAAGAAAACGTATAACCTTTCTCTTTGTTAGAAAATAACTTAGTCGAAGAGCTACCTGGCACATATAGGTTTGAAGTCACAGAAAGATAAAAGCTCTGGGTGTAAAAATGCATTCTGAGGCTCAAAACAGTATTTTAAGCTTGCTAAGAGGTTTTTAAAAACATGTCCAATATATAGGATATATTAAAATATATGTTAAAGAAACCTCTCAGGTAGTATACAAGGGCTTTTAAACAATTATAATCTTTTAAACAATCATAGAATCTGGCACAGCTGGTTCATATATAATGCTCAAAACAAACTAGAAATGACTCAAAGAGGAGGCAGCCATAAATTCAAGACACATATTTAAAAATGGATCTATGAGCTCAAGACTCTGACAGCTAACAACACTTGAAGCTAAATTTCTGCACTGGGGATATTCACAACAACTGAGTCACAACCAATGTTATTTGGGAAAATTCCAGAGAGATTAGCACAATTGTTGCTGCTATGATCACTAACTTCTGTTGCTGCTATGATCACTAACTACTGTCTCAGCCACTAATATTTTAATGACCTCTAACATGAATAGTGGTTAAGGAACAAAGCCATTCCCAAGGTTGAGCTATTTTGAGACCTTTTAAGAAAAGTTTATTGCTCATAGTTTGACCAGCCAGCTTGGGAGCGCTGATCTAGTCTGTTTTAAGAAGGGCCAGGCACCAGGGAAGGCATCTATCTTTATGCCAATGTCTCTTTATGTCATATATGTTTAGTTTTATTTCATTTAGCATTTCAGATTATGTATGTTATTCTGTTCAAAGTCTCAGCATACATCTACCCTGATTTTATTAAGATCATCAGTCTCATCTCACTTTTTTCCAACCAAGGTAATATGCTTACAAAACCTTAATAAGGAGCAATAACTGTATTAACATCATTCAACAATGTTATTAAAATAAAAATACTTACCTAGCCTGCTACGTCTGATCTCATCTGGAGAAACAGGTCTCAACTTCCTTTCAGACTTAATTTCTTCCAATATTCTTTCATGCAGACTACGTGGTCGTGGTGGAGTTGGTTTCAATTTTCTTGCAGATGCCTTGAGTACACAAAAGTAGGTGAATGATGTCACTAAACACGTTTATCAGTAGAAAATCCCCTCAAAAATGGAGAAATTGGTATAATTCTTAGGAATCTCAATAAAATGTCTCTTCATTACAAAGTCTGGCAGTTAAGACTTTCTATAACCTTCTACCATCAATTGACTTGTAGCGATTTTCTACATACACTTATAATAATAATAATAATCTCTTTTGTAAGGTGGCTTACAAAAATAGAGTCAAAACCACAATTTTTTGGGATACTTACTGGATTTAATGGAGGTCGAGAACGAATAAAATCCAATATAATTTCATGGGCACTCTTTTTTAATCGTGGAGGGATATTCCCATCAACCTGAAAGTAAAAGAAACTAAATTTCTTGCCTTCACATTTATATCACATGACATTCTAATAATCCAACCAAAGCTATGCATTCTAAACTAACATGGTTATTCATTAACTTAACAATATGCAATATATTTTTAAAAAAACGTAGAGGACGTGTATTTGGTTTTAACAAGAAATAGCTTACCAAGCCCTTCTTCTGCTACAACGACCAATGAAAAGGAAGGCATGGTGGAAAGAATTTTAATTCATTTCTCACTTCTAGGAGTACTATCACCCAATTTCACCCATATTTACTCCAAAAACAAAAATATCAAAATAATAGCACATTTCACTGATGAATAGGGAGCTTCTTTTTCTTCTGTATTTGTCATATCTTACCATGACTTTCCTTAAAGTATAGCGTTTGGATCGGATATCATCCATTAGCATCTCATATGGAGTCAACTGATACTCTATGGGAAGAGGATTGTACAAACGTTCTTGAACCTTCTTCAGTTTCACACCATTTCTCAAGTCTCGCATGACCTGTACCCAAAATTGGGCCTGAAGAAATAAAAATATTTTTCAGAACACTGAAAGAAACATTGATCTATCAAATTAATAAGATCACTAATAAGATAACTAATCAAACTCTAAACTAAGCTAATAGTTAATCTAAATAAATGCACTTTTTCATGCTTACATTTTTTATTAAAAATGTCTGGAAACTTTGTAGACTTTTATATGTATTTATGGAAGTTAATTCTGTCCTCACAGATATTCTACATATAGGACAGAACACTAACACATTTTTTTGTTTTTCCTGAAGAAACATGTAAAGAATTACAATGTGCATTGACATTTGGATATAAATTAAGATAGAATCGTAAAAGCATGGAGTTCAAAAAGTGCAACTCCCTCCTCAATCCAGGAACTGCAGTTAAAGCATCTCCAGAAGATAGCTATCCAGCCTCTTTTTGACAATGCCCAAAGATAGCGACCACACCACTTCTCTATGTCAAGAAGTTCCTTCTAATGTTTAATTAAAATACATTATCCTGTATTTTAAAAGAATCAGACTTAACCTTACCCTTGGAGACAGCAGAGAACAAACTGCTCCCCCTGCTCTCTGTGACAGTCCTTGAGCTATTTAAAGAGTGCCATCACTCAGTCTTCTCTTCATCAAGCATGTTGCCCAGTTCTGTCAACCTTTCTTTCATTCTTATTGCCCTTTTCTGAACTTGCCTATATTCTTTTCAAAATGAAGCACTCAGACTGAATGCTGTACTCTTCATGACGCCTGGCTGGTGCACCACAGAATAAAATTGCACTATTATTTCCCTTGACTTGGAAACCATGAGATCTCCTTATTTTGCAGTAGAATGTTATAGTATCCTCTCCGTTGGCACCCCCTTGTTGTGGGGGAGAGGCTTGTGTACCCTACTGAAGTTGTGAGCTATGCTGGCGGTGGCATAATAACCACCGGTAGGGCCTCCCATGCCAGACAGGTCACAACCGAAGGGCTTGACAGAGAGTGTCAAAGGGCAGGATGGGCTCTTTAACCTTTTGGCAACCATCCTAAGAGAAGGAAAACTCTAATTTCAAACCCGGGCAGATGGTGCTCGTTTAACCCTGTAAGGTCAACCATCTAAGAGAAGGAAATTCGAACCAAACCTAACACCTGAGGACCTCGCTGCCACCGTCCCAGCTTGCTAGGCCCCGGCAGACAAACCTTTGGTTTAAAGGGTGAGGCCAGTTCTGGGCACGCTGCACTTCACCAGAAAAATCCATTGCACAGGCTCGAAGGACACATCCAACCTCCGAATCATCAACGCGCTTGTAGAAAGCGTGGGATGAGTCCTTCCTGAATCTTTGTTCGCGAAGAAAAGCCAAGAAGTAGATTATGGTATAAACGGGAAACTAAGATTATTAAGGGATACTGAAGTGTGGAATCATTAAGGTAGAAAAGTGGAAACAGCACATTATTAGCTGATCTGTTGCCCAAAGGGTTAGAAAACAAAGGGATGAAAATGAATGAAGTTAGAAATGGAACCTAAATGTTAAGAGTCGCTTATTTTAAAAGGAGAAAGGTAGAAATTGTTGATAGTGAACTGAATATTTAGTAATATTATCTTTCTTGGTTTTATCAAGAATTTACAACATACTGTACTCAGACAGTCCTTTAAATGTAGGGAAAGATTTTACCAGGTTTTGTACTGTGTATGCCATCTCTCATCTACTACACACTTGTGCCTTTCTCATTCTCCCTTTCATTTTCCCCTGACCAAAAATTTATTATCATATTTCAATTTTTTTTAAATCCAACAAGTACCATGTGTTTTTGAGCATGCCACAACATAAATGTGCAGAATGATGATAATTTAGCTTTATAACAATACTTATAATAGTTAATTTGTATTCAACTTATCATTACTATTAACAATTTAAGTATAAGTCATAACATAATTGATCAAACTGTATTCCTCATCTGACATGCATTTTAGAAGCAGAGCAACAATTCATTTGTAGAAAATTAGCTTCTAATTAAGAGATACTTGAACAAAGCCTTCTACGTTAAAAGTGATTTTGTTTTCCCTATCATTAAGAATGTGCTCATATTGTTTCTCAGTTAATGGCAAAATTTAGATTGGAGACAGCAAAATAGCTCTTTACAAGTCTGTACAAAGGACAGGAAAGATGACAGTAAGCAAGTTTTCCATTACTCCATTACCACATCCCGACTTTTAAGCCTTCATTTTTGTAATAACTTTCTAAACATTACATCCATCTTTATCTTACTCAGTGCTAAACTGCAGTCCTCAGCATGATGATTCAGAGGCAAAGTTCTACTGCATTCAATGAAAACTACTCCTTAGAAGAGAATTAGCCCCATTGAATTCAATGAGTATCAATTTTGAGTAAAAAAAATATTTTCAGTATTTGTTAGGTGAGATATTCTGCTTAGGGCTATGCTTATGATCACAAAAAACTAGTGATTGTTAGATAGGATTTCTTCAAACTAATATTATCCAGATGCGTTGAACTACAACTCCCCATCACCTCAAGTCAGCATGACCTGCTCCCAGTATGTAAGTTGTCCAGCATATGTGGACAGCATCAGTTTGGGAAAAGTCAATTTAAATAACTCCATTGCCACTGAATCCAAAAGGCTATACAACTTTCAGACTTCTGTGAATAGAAGATTCTTCACTTGACATTGTATGTCCACAAATATGGGTCCATGCAAATCTTTATGGAAAGCTATTCTACTGGGGAGTCACATAATCCATTGCATTATGGTGCTTTCTGTCTTTCACATTTCAGCTGCTCTTCCTCCCTTCAAAAACCGACACTCTGAAATGGCATTAAATGTAAAGTACGAGACAGTAAGTGGAAGGGGAAATGAGTATGACTCCAATAAGTGTAGCAACCATCTCGGTCAGAATTAATACACAAAATTATAATACTATGTTTAATCCAAAAGGAATTATGCATCCTTTTCTCTTTTCCAGGAGACATGTGACTGTCAAACTGCATATTTGCCATTATCCTGTCAACATCATTTATGATATTATTCAAAGGTACTTACCCAATCAGCAGTTTTTAATTCATCAAGATCTGTGCTAGATTCATCATTTAGTCCTTTGTCCATTTCCTGCATTTTCTTCAAATTCTGTCAAATAAAATCAAATCTATATGTTTGCTTAAATGAAGTAAAAACAGTGAGACAAATATTAAAGGAAACATATTTAAAATAACTTCATATTGTATTGCATGCAAGTGTGCTCATTCAAATAGTGTAACTACTATCAGTGATTCAGCCATGAGTTGAATCATACTTTAGAAGTAACACTTGAAAATGTTGTGTCTTCTACATTCCAACAGCTCTGTTTCAGTATTTAAATGAGCTAATTCAATACATATGTGAAAGGCATCCAGTCTCATCCTCTCCAACTCAGGTGTCAATAAACACAAGGTCCATTAGGAATAAGACTGTAACTGTCAAGCCCACAAACTGTTCCTGAGAAAGTATTACGTCGAAGTCAGCGCCTCCGAGACCAAAACATTGGGGGGGGGGGGCTATTTAAGTTGGTCCCCGTTGGTGCTCGGCATCTCGTGCCAAAGTTAAGCTTCCATTGCCAAGCTCCACAGAACTCAAGTTCAGGACCAGGCCACAGAGCCTTCACATCACGGTGTTAAAGTATCCAGCCAAGCCCTCGTTTGCCAAGGACTTATCCCGGATTTAGGCCCATTGGGGTCTCAAGATTGTTTCTTCATTTATTGGATCTTTGAACTCTTTACAGACTATTGCGCTGCAATACTTGGATGCTGGGAGCATCAGTGGACTACCTTTTATTCTCTTTCCTTTTTCTACCTATTCTAAATAAAGCATTTAATCACGGCTGCTTCGTGGTGGTTTACTGAGGGATCCTCCAGGTCTAGGCTGCAACAGATCCGGAAACTTAAACTCGTCCAGAATGCCGCCGCGCGACTTCTCGCTGGGGTGCCAGTGAGATGTCACATAACTCCCATCCTTCAGCAGCTTCATTGGCTTCCGGTTGAGCAGCGGATCACCTTCAAGGTGACGGTGTTAACTTTCAAGGTCTTGTATGGTCTGGGGCCGATGTATCTGAGGGACCGTCTCACGCCCTACCAACCCCAGAGATCATTTCGCTCTGAAGATCTGAACCTTCTCGAAGTGCCTAGCTTTAAATCCATCCACTTAACATCTACTCGACGCAGAGCCTTTTCTGTTGTGGCACCATCCATCTGGAACACCTTGCCAGCCGAAATTTGTGCCTTGCAAGATTTGCCATCTTTTCGCAGGGCGTGCAAAACCTATCTATTTCGGTTGGCATTTGATTGTTGAAATGTTGTAACTTGCTTTAGTCTAATATGATGTTTTTATCATTGTTTTGCTTTTATGTGGACTGTGAGCCGCTCTGAGCCCTCGAGGAGTGGCGGCATATAAGACCGAATAATAAATAATAACTAAATAAAACATTTGTTTCCAGTATTTAGATACTACCTCAGAAAACACTGTGGGGACAATCTGCAATAAACATACAAAATACCAGTAATTTAAATATAATAAAGGCACAAAACAAAGTTAAGAACATAAAGCCACAAAATCACAAAACATGAGCACCCCTACTGAAACTAACATCGCCTAAAATAAAACACACAAAGAGACTGAGATTACATGGATTATTTAATGGCCTGGTCAGATGGGCAAAAGTCTTCACCTGCACTCCAAATAAATAAATACACATCAAAGAGACAGTGTTTACTGTCTAGCAAATATCGAATAGCAGTTCTATAACAGAGATGCCATTTAATATGTTGTTTTTACTGTTGTTATTCCACCTTTTCCCCAAAGTTGGGACTCAAAATGGCATATTTTACATTATGATGTATTTTACCAGTACTTACTAAAGTACTTACTAAACCTCTCGATTTTATGACAAAATACTGAATACTGTGCTTAAATAAGAAAATGATTCTGACTATGCAGTATTAAAATATTGGTCGATCCTTTGAAATATTAGTTGCTTCTTTTTATCATTTATCAGAACTATAAAAGACAAACAAACTGTCTTAACATAATGAAGGGAATCAAACGCTAAAATATGAGAAAACATAAAATTTCACACCAATGTTGCGAATTGGATCTAGACTTTCTAATGAGTAATGTAAACTTAATTAATTTCACTGAATCTTTTTGCAATATGATTTAGTTCTAGAGCTAAATCTGGCTATAATGTAAAATGGCTATTTGGATGAAGGCATTTCTCTTTTAGAATCACTGCTAATTACAGGTTGCATAAAAGGGGTTAACATCTGCTGAGGAAGATGATACAGGGTTATATCCCTAGAGAGATCCTTTGAAAGCTTTTGTTACTGAGAGAGAGTGTCTTTTGTTCTGTTTTTTATACAACATTTGCTCCAGTTCTGCTGCTTTTAATCTTTGTGGAAAATGTTCAGGAGAGGAAACAAAACAACAAGTAACAGATTGGTTAGTGGTTTTCTGAGCAACTGAATATATGTATGTATGTATGTATGTATGTATATGGTATTTCATAGACAACTGCTGTAAAGTCGGATTATTTTAAATGACCCCATCAGTCTCAGTCAGTCAGTCAGTCAGTCAGTCTCTCTCTCTCTCTATCACTCCATTATGTTTCACAATAACTACTGTATGTCAATGCATATCTACAAGTAATTATAAATGGAATTAGGATTCAAATTTTATTTTATTTTACAAATTTTATTTTGCAAATGCAGCCTTTTGGAGGACCATAATGGAAATGTAGGTGGAAATACACCCAGACAAGCAACATGCACCCCCAGGACCATCTTCACCAGCCTGGTTTTCCAATTTTTCACTATTTAAACCACTTGGAATCTTCAGTTTCTGAATCTATCCTTTGAACCTCTTTTTCTCTCTGTTCTCCTCCCAAATACATCTAGTGTTTCCCAATATCCTCATGTTCTTTTATAAAAACTACTCTTGTGCTTTCATTAGTCACTCAAATTGTGTAATTGCATGCACACAAATTATTTCATTGTTTTTCATTGTAACAACATGCCAAAAATGCAGATTTACTATCCAGATTGATTTAAAAAACACAGATTAAAAAGACAATTAAATTGTCTGTTAAGATGAGGGGAAATGGCTAATTCTTAATCATATTTTTTATTTATATATAGATTACTGTAGCACTTAATAAAAAGCACTTATTCGAATGCTTTCCTGAGAACTTTTACCTTAAGATCTTTCTTGTCTTTATATATTGAACGTTCAACTATTAATATATTTTCCAAATTGTGATTGTTCAAAAAAAGACTCACAACATTTAAAAACATCCTTCCACGTGTTTGTATAAGAATCTTTGTTACTTTGTCTAAACCTAGTAAACGGATTCCTTTGGGAAAAAAACATTTCAGAGTTATGAAACCAGATTGTTCCAACCAACTATACAGTAATGCTAAACTGGAGTAGCAGGGTCAAAATTAAAAGTTAGAGAAGAAAAGGAGAAAGCAACACATGAACCTGAAACTCATTATAGCTTGATCCCATCATGATTGATCATGGTTTGTCATGATTTCAAAGAATCTCACAGTCTCTCTTACATACATTTTACATTTAGAAAGCATTGCCTAAGCATTTAAATTTTTAGAAGTTCATCTATATGATCAATAAATAACATTTTGAAATGAAATAATAAACATAGCAATAGACAAAAGCACAAAACAACTCTAAAAAATTATAAAACAAAAAATCTAAATGACTTTTACTCAGCTTACCTCTCTTGCACTTTTAATTCTGGCCAAGAAGGTATACAACTCCATCGTCTCGGCAAACAGTGCCCGACATACCGCTTGATAGTGATTTGGTGCATCTGATCGAGTTGGTAGATGAGCAGCACAGAGCTAGGGGGAAAGTATTTTAATGAAAAATATAATTATCCTTGCTTTATATAATAACATGCTCGTGTAGTCTCTGACATACTAAAAATGTGTCCAAGAAGATCCATTATACATAATCCTTTTGCAACCAAAGTTCATCATCCATACACTTATTATTATTCCACAACCCAGAAGAACTAAATGAACATTCACAGAAATGTATATAACCCAGGAAAAGTTGCAGTGCCATTATCTGCTCTGCCACTCTATCCAGGAATGAGATGCAAGTAGGCTATTAGAAAGAACTTTCAGATCAAAGGTAGTTCTTTTATTACACTGGTCTTTAACTAGAAGGCTGTCATTCAAAGATATATTATGAACTGACCTATTCTTAATCAGCAATCTTACAGAATCACACAATCATAGAGTGTGGAGGGGCATAAGGGACATAATATCGGCAATTTATTTATTTATTTATTTGCCCTATTTATACCCCACCTTTCCCAACCCCGGGGCTTACATATAGGCAATTATTCGGTGCCTTAAAGCAACATACAATTCAATGAACAATTAAATTAAAGTTTAAAATAAATTTAAAATACATTAGACATTTTAAAATATTACATTCGGTATTAAAAACCACACCATCAATTCTTCATTCCCTTGTAGTTCACCATGTTTCCAGGTTGCGGAGGAGACTTTAGTGGGGTAGTTATCCCTTTCAAAGAAGTAGCAAATCCTCACCAGGAAGATACACTATATAAGGAACAGGTTAAGTTCCACTAAAGTCAATTAAATGTCCTTGCATTAAAAGTAATATTTATTGCATATACAATCTGCTTGTCTTAATCTGATTAATTCAGTTATAGAAAGACTGTTACATGGCATTCTTTACAAAATGAGAAAAATAAATAGTTCACAACTTAATACAGAACGAAGAAAATTGATACTCTAATTACCAACAGTCTAGTAAACAGGCACCCATCTAGTAAACAGTCTCCAGCTGTTTGGGCCTCCAACTCCCAGAAGGCCTAGCCAGCTTGTTAAATGGTTTGAGGATGCCTGATCTATATGTTGAGAGTACAAAATGAATAATCAGGACACGGGGTCCTATCATTTAGACAATTAGTAAATCCGCTATAAATCTTTTCCCAAGTGGGATTACCGCAAGTAGGTAATGAAAGTCCAAATCATCCAATATAGTCCAAAACTCTGTATTCAATGTAAATCCCAAATTATAGAGTTCAATATTCATTCAATGGGTATACAGCACAAATGTTCCAAATGAAATGAGGATCAAAAGCAATCTCCGGGATATGGTGTGACCACAGTCCTAAATCAAATTCTTCCGTATAATCCGGTATGGCAGGAGGTGGCAACACTCTTTTACATCCCTGGGGTATACTCAGCCGACGAGTAATAGTTAAACAAGAATTCCATGACTCGTTTCGACCGTGTTCCAGTCCCAGGGATGTAAAAGAGTGTTGCCACCTCCTGCCATACCGGATTATACGGAAGAATTTGATTTAGGACTATATTGGATGATTTGGACTTTCATTACCTACTTGCGGTAATCCCACTTGGGAAAAGATTTATAGCGGATTTACTAATTGTCTAAATGATAGGACCCCGTGTCCTGATTGTTTGTGTATGAACTTTATGCACTCCCCCTTATTCTTTACAAAATGATTAAACCTGAACCT
This sequence comes from Anolis apletophallus, assembly GCA_030556195.1. Classification (NCBI taxonomy): domain Eukaryota; kingdom Metazoa; phylum Chordata; class Lepidosauria; order Squamata; family Anolidae; genus Anolis; species Anolis apletophallus. Next base: position 74,875,043 of record JARBWK010000007.1, on the reverse strand, counting down.
GTAAGTTTTCAAAAAAGTAGCTGTACAAAGAGGGAGAGGTTGTGATCTAAGCAATGTGTATCAAAACAATACTATGTAGTAAAGATTCACTGGGAAATAATATTTAATGAATATCCCAGGTTTCGTGGGCCTTTTAAATATTAATATGCAATCAGGCACATTTACTTCTGAGAAGCTGCTTGTCAGTGCAATTGATATACATCATCTGGGCTTTGTGTCTCTCGCATGATTTGCAAATTCATAGGTATGCCACTTTCATCAATAGTTGGAGCTAAAGGACTGCATCCTCCCATATGGGTCTGCCCAATAACTTCAGGTGATATGTGAGGGAATTCTATCTGTGGATATAGTCATGTAGATATAGTTATTATATATAGTCAAGTATAAATCCAGAAGATATATTTGAAGCAACAATCTCAAACATTGCTTGACTTATCCACACGTCAACACAAGTTCCTAACTCTTATTAAAAAAAGGAACCCTGCCCTTCTCTCAGTAGAATGGTGAAATGTAAGAGCTTAGTCCATCCCCTTTTTTGAATATCATGGGGAAAAAATCAATTTTCGATGGCTGGGTGGGGAAATGGTGGCAGCAGTGGTTAGGGGCAGCTAACTCCCATGGAACATCTCAACATCCATAATTGTGGCCTCAAAACCTGCCCTCGACGTATATATGAGGTTGACTTATACATGAATATAGGTTGTACTTGCTGAAGAGGCTATGTTGCTCCACTCTTGGTTCTTATAGTAGGAGAAGACTGTTAATAGGTGGGCAAATAAAAAGATGAGCTGAGTGGTAAGTGAAAGCTGGAGATTACTTATTCTTACTTCAAATTTCAGTCTTGGCACGTTTGATAGGTAATTGAAAGAATCTACACAGTATTTTTGGTTTAAAGTGCTGCTTGTGCTGTTTGCAAGAAACGCAGGAGAACGATGCATTTGAAAACAAGAAGAAAAACATTATAGCGTGTCAATGAGGGAAGGGAGAAAGTATGCAAGTAGGAGTGCTGCATAATTAAATTTCTGTGTGAAGCTTTTATATTCAGGGCCCATTTTGGGTTGCTTAGAAAGTGGGTTGCCGTTTTTTTGCTTAGATCACTAAGAAGATTAGAGCATTTTCATCTACATTCAGAGGTCACAGGAAAAAAACATTATGTAAACAGGGGAGCCTGCCAACTTTCTCTTCCTGGGGTCATTTTCCTGTGAGTAAGGAGCAACAGCAAACCTAAGCTGTGTGGTGCTCAAAGAAATTACTGCTATCAGGAAAGATCAAACAAAATTTCTGGCTCCATTTGAATGCATGTCAACAAGAGTGAAACCAAATTACAACTAAATATTCTCAACTGACTGACCTCAGAAAAGCTCACTTGGCTTCCATATAAACAGTTTCAAATAAGGATATGAAACTTGCACCACAACAACTCAGTCTGACTTGGGTTAGAGTTCAAAAGATACACACTTCTTTCAACTTCTAATCATCAACTGAAAAGAGATGTATTGCCATTCTGGACATGGAACAAGAAGATTTCCCGTGGGACCTAAAACATTATCTAATTACTGATGATTCTCCAAGTAAACACCAAAAATACCCCAAACGCTTATCCTTTGGATATTCGAGCTTAAAAGGATGGAAATCTGCCACACATCTGCCATGCTGAGTCCTTTATCCATGGAGCCAATCTCTTTTCATGGCTTCGGGACTTTCACACTAAAATCTGCCCCACTCACATGTATTCAGCCTCATGAGCATGTGTGATGATAAAATTAGGCAGCTGTCATTTCCCCTAAAACTGCTGGATGCTTTTCTCAAAATGTTTTTTTTTTTAAAAAAATTATTGGGTTTTAAACATGAAAATTGACAATTAACCAAACTGGGGTTGACACGCGGGGGCGAGTAGTGTGGGGTAAGTAGGGGAAGTGAGTGTGGGTGTAGGTAGTAGGGCAAGGGAGGGTAGGGTGGAAAGGAGGGGTAGGATTGAGGCAGTGGGTATACAACATGACAAACAGAAAACTTGAGAGCGTAATTGACTTCCATTCAGTCTTAAAGTGGTTTTCAGGTTTCCTTTACATCTCAAAACTTACTGCCTCATCCGAGATAACAATAAGTTTTGTTGTTAATATTTAATATTGGCTATAAGTTAGCCTTTTTTTCTTTTTGGTCCCTTTTTTAAGGACCTTTAGTTGTCTTTGTAAGAATCTATGGGACTCCAATCTGTTCTCCTTCTTGTTGAACCTGTATTTTTTCTTAGGAGGAAAGTTAGTGTATCCATATTTCTTATATCATATATTTTGTCCAGCCATTCTTCTACTTGGGGAATTTTATCAGTTTTCCAGAGTCTAGCGAACACTATTCTCGCCGCCGTGGCCATATAGGTGAAGAGGATCTCGCTATTTGTGTTCATGTTTCTGTCTTTGTCTATTAGTCCCAGAAGGTAATAATCGGGTTTCAGGGGGAAGTTTGTTGTTAGTATTTTTTGCGTGATCTTGTGTATGTCTCTCCAATATTTGAGTGTTATGGGACAGGACCACCACATGTGGAAATAGCTTCCCACATGCTTGTGACATTTCCAGCAGTTTGATTGGCTGTTCTTGTACATGATTCAAATTTTTTTGGGAGTGATGTGCCATCTATGGAACATTTTAAGCCAGTTTTCTCTTAGATCTGTCGCATAGGTGTATTTGATTTTCTTGTTCCAGATCAGTTCCCATTCTTGTAATTTGATTTGTCTACCTAAATTCTTAGCCCAGTGAATCATGCAGCTTTTAACACTTTCCGATTCGGTATCCCATTCGAGTAATTTGTTATACATGGTTGTTATATTTTTTTTCTCCGTTTTGATAATTTTTCCCCAAAAGTCTTCTCCCTCATGGAAACCCGTTTCTTTATCTTGATTAAAGGTCTTTCTTAGTTGTATATATTGAAACCAGTTCATATTCCCCATTAGATGTTTCAGCTCCTCATGCGTTTTTATATCTATGCTCTCACCGGATCTATTCAGAAGCACTTTGTATGTTAGCCAGCTGTTCCATCCCTGTAGCCTGCGATGTTCTGCCTCTAAGGATGATATCCAGAGGGGAGTATTCGTGTAGAAAAATCTGATGTATTTATTCCAAACTCTTATTAAGGCCGATCTGACGAAGTGGTTGCCAAAGTTCTTTTCCATCCTCATTCGTTTGTACCACAGATAGGCGTGCCAGCCCACCCGTAGGTCAAAGCCTTCCAGTGTCAACAGGTTTTCATTCTTTAGGGATATCCATTCTTTCACTCATGTAAGGGTGCATGCCTCAAAGTACAGGGTTAGGTCGGGGAGGCCCAGTCCTCCTCTAGATTTTTTGTCTTTCATTATCTTGTGTTTGATTCTCGGCCTTTTGCCATCCCAGACAAATTTTGGAATTTCCCTTTTCCATATTTTGAATAGGCTATTATTTCTTATGATTGGAATGTTCTGAAAAAGATAGAGAAGCTTTGGAAGCACGGTCATTTTAATTAGTGAAATTCTCCCCAATAGGGAGAGTTGGAGGTTTTTCCAATTTGAGATATCTTTCTTAATGTTTTTCCAGCATTCTTCGTAATTATTTTTCAACAATTGCGAGTTTTTAGCTGTTAGCCATATGCTGAGATACTTAATTTTTGAACAGATGTTAAACCCGGAGAGCGTTTGTAGTTCTTCTTTTCTTTTAATTGACATGTTTTTTGTCAAGATTACCGATTTTTTCTTATTGATTTTGAGTCCAGCTACCTGGCCAAATTCTCCAATTTTTTTTGCCATTTGTCTATGTTGTTAATCGGGTCTTCTATTATACATATGATATCATCCGCATAGGCTCTGATTTTGTAGTCTTTTTTTGCGAACCGTAGCCCTTTTACTTCTTGATCTTTTCTTATGGCCCTTATTAGAATTTCTAATGCCGTAATGTAGATCAGTGGCGAAAGAGGACAGCCTTGGCGGGTACCTTTGGTGATTTTGAATTCTTCTGTCAATAGGCCGTTTACCAAGATTTTTGCCTTTTGGTCTGTGTAAATTGCATTAATTGCATTCTTAATTTGGTAACCTATGTCAATTTCGTCGAAGAGCAGTTTGAAAAAGTCCCAATTTAGGTTGTCAAAAGCTTTTTCCGCGTCCAGCGCTAATAAAGCCATTTCTCTTTGTGGGTTAGATTCGTAAAACTCGATGGTGTCCAAAATTATGCGGAGGTTGTCTTTCGTGCTTGTGTTCAGGAGAAAGCCCGCCTGTTCTTCTCCTATCCAGTTTGCCAGGAATGTTTTGAATCTGGTTGCTAGAATATGGGTAAAGATTTTGTAGTCCACATTGATTAGTGAGATAGGCCTGAAATCCTGTACCCCTGGAATGTCATCTTTTCCTTTCTTTATTAATATTATCACTGCATCTGTCCATGTGGGTGGGATATTATCTCCCTTCATCACGTTGTTCATTAAGATTTTAAGATGAGGTACCAGTTCCTCCTTCATAGTTTTGTAAAATTCTACAGTGAGGCCGTCCGGGCCTGGGGCTTTGTTGGGGTCCATGTGATTTATGGCCTTTTCAATTTCTTTGTCCGTAATTTCTTTATTAAGTATTTCTCTTTCCTCCTCTGAAATTTTTTGGATCTTTTGTAGTGATAAGTACTGTGTTATATCTTCTTCAGATATCTTATCCTTGGTGTAGAGGTGTTTGAAAAATTCGAGGAATTTGGATCTTATCTCATTTTCCTTTGTATAGATAGACTCTTCTGATTTGATTTTGGAGATGTATTGTTGCTGTTTCTTTTTCCTTATTTTTCTCGACAGCCATCTCCCGGGCTTATTTGCATTTTCAAAGTTATATTGTTTCGTAAATTTATATTGTTTGGCTATATTCTCTAATTCCATTGCGTGTCTTCTTTTTTTAAGAATCCTTAAAGTTTTGGCAATGTCCTGTCTTGATGGGAATTTCTTCAGAATATTTTCCTTCGTTTGGATGTCCCTCTCTAGAGTCTTTAGTTCTTTATCCTTCGCTTTCCTTTTAGCGCTATTCTGTGCGATAAAATGGCCGCGCATCACCGCTTTTAGTGTGTCCCACACTATTTGGTGTCTGATTTCTCCTGTGTCGTTGAGCTCGAAGAATTCTTTTACAATTTCCTTGTTCTTTTTTATGTCCTTTTCTGTTTTTAACAGGTTTCCATTTAGCCTCCATCTCCTCGATTTCTGTCTCTGGTTTAAGATTAATTCCTGCGGGCAATGATCTGAATTGTCTCTCGGTGTTATTTTTATGTTGTCCATCTTGGTTGCGAGTGATTTTGACAGCCAGATCATGTCTATTCGCGACCATACTTTGTGTCGGTCTGAATAAAATGTAAAGTCCTTCTCGAGGGGGTTGAGGTGTCTCCAAGAGTCTATCAAATCAAACTCCTCTTTCAAATTTAGGAATGATTTGGGGAGTGTTGCACATCCATCTGCTGTAGTCTTTTTGGGCTTGCTACTTTTGTCGAGCTTCGTATTCATGACTCCATTAAAATCTCCAATGATAATGAGATTATCATGTTGTTTGTTTTGAATTTTTTCTTTTAGAAATTTTAGGAATTTTGTTTTTGCTCCTTTCGGTGCGTATATGTTGTAGATCAATATTTTTTCCTCGGCATTGTGTATTAAGACCCCCACCACCCTCAAACTTGAATTTGATTTGATATCTCTGATATATATGTGACCACCCCCTTTTTTTCTGTTGTGAATAAGATTCTTTCCCTAGTTTCCACCCTTCCACAATTTGAAAATCTCCCATTTGGGCTGTTAAGCCCGTGGTTTTCCATTGTCTGTCTCCCATCTTGGTGGTTTTTGTCTTTGGCATCGTCTTCGTCTTCCGAATCTTCTTTTCCTTCTTCTGAAGTTGTGTCGTCAAGTTCTGAGCCCTCAGTCTCTTTTGTGGTGGCAGCTGCTATATCCATTTTTTGGTCTTCTTCTTCCGGTGATTGGATACGACGTCTTTTCTTTTTCTTATGTTTCCTTGGTGATCGGTGGTCGGAAGACGAGGTGGTGTTCTCTTTTTTTAGTTGTTTGTAAAAGTCTTTAGCTTTTTCTTCTGTTGTTAACCAGTATTTTCTATCTTTATATGTCGTCATAATTCCCTCCGTCTTCTCCCATCTAAATCTGAAATTAAGTCTTTTCAGTTCTTCCGTTAAAAAGGCGTACTTCTTTCGTTTATTCAGGGTGATCTGCGTGAGTTCTTTTAGGACTATGATTTTTCTCCCATTGTAAATTATAGGTTTTTTATTTGTTATCTGGAGGACTTCATCTCTTAGGGATTTTCTAACAAAATTTACTATAGTGTCTCTTGGTGTCTTATTTTCCTTTGCGTAATTGCTTTGGATTCGATAAGTTTTATCAATTTCTCTCCCTATCTCTTCTTCTGTTCTGTCCAGGGTAGTCGCCAAGATTCTTATAACTGTCTGTTTAACATTTTCTTGAGATTCTTCTATTAAATTTCTAAATCTCAGCTGTTTCTCCAGCTCTTTCTGGGTTTTTTCCATTTTCTCTGTCTTATTATTTATCCCTTCTATATTTTTTGTCAGTTTAGCTTGGGTCTTCTCTACTTTTTTATTTTTTTCCTTGAGCTCCGATGTGTCTTGGCTGACCTTGTTAAGGTCTGCTTTCATCTTACTAATGTCCTCTTTTAGCTCTTTTTTCATCTCATCTAATTTGTCTTGGGTTTTCTTTTGTTCTAGATTCTGTTGTTCCATCAATTGTCTCATTTCCCTTTGAGTTTCGAGCTGTGTTTCATTTATTTTTTGGAACTCTCTCATAACGTCCCTCATATTGAACTCTTCTGTTCCAGATCCCCTTCGGAATGCTAGCCTAATATCTTTTGTATCCTTGTCTCCTTTAGGTTTAGCAGCTGACATCATTATCTTCTTTGCAGGATTCCTTTCTATTTGTTTTTTTTGCCTTCAATTGTTTTCTGGGTCATATATCCTCCTGACGCTAGATGGGGGGATTGCTTACTTCCTTGTATCCCTCTAAAGTATCTTCTAGGCTTCACCTTCTATCCTCTGTGTCCCGTGTGTCGTTGTTCCTATTCCTTCCTTTGGTTTCCTTCTCTGGTCATGGGGTCGCTGTCCTTCTGGTCCGCTGAAGTGTCCACCTGCTTCTGTATATTTTATGTTTCTTTAAATATTTGATTTTATTTTTCGCCCGACTTGTGGGTCTTTTGCCCTTATCTAGTGTGGCTTCTGCCCTCACCTTGTTCCTTCCTTTTCCTGCCCCCGTCTTCTGGCTTTCTATCTCTCTCGGGAGATTCTCCTGTTGGTGTAGTGTTGCTACTTTGGCCCTTTCCGAGGTCTGGTGGGCGTGTGCAGCTCTTTGGGCGTCTCGTTGGCTCCTCCCTCGTGTTCGTCCCCTTTGTTTGTGTTCTCGCGATACTTTCAGTTGGTGAGCCGTGATCTCGCCTTTCGCTTCCGGGGGGAGGGGAATTCTTTCCTCAAGGAGTCGTCGCCTTTTGGATGTTTGCTGATGGTAAGGGTTGATTTTACAGTCTTGTGTTTCTTTATGCTTCTTTGGGCGGCAGGTGATAGGGTTTGGGCCCGTCGGAGCTTTTACGGGGTCTCCGCCTCGGTTTGTGCTCCTCCCTATGCCTCCCGGTTTCCCTCTTTAGTTGGCCGGGACTTGCCTTGCCCGGTCTGTTTGCTGTTTCTTTTTTTTAAAAAAATCCCTCTGAGTCTAAGAAGATTGGTTACTCACTTTAAGTCTGAATGTCTTCACTTGAAAACTGGTGTTTTCTTTCTTGGCTTGCGCCTTCTTTTGTTCACTAGTTTCTTGTCTGTGGGTGAGTGGGGTATGCAGTGAGTGCGTCCCGAGAGACGCTTCCCCCAGAGTCGTCCGCGTTTCCCTCGGCTCGACCCCTTGGTCCCTTTATCACCTCACCCTTGAGGGGAGAGATTTCAGGGGCCTGGGTAGCCTGAAGGATCCTGCGTTCCCCCCGGCGTCTATCCACCGGGGGAGGGGAGCTTTTCGCTTGACCCAACGGCTTCTATGGGGTTGGAAGCAGAAGCTCCTGCAATCCATGTCTGCTACCTTCACCGCTCTCCCCGGAAGTCGCTTTTCTCAAAATGTTTACACACAGCTTCCCATGTATCCCACCTGTACTTGATGTAGTTCTGTAGACCTCGGTGATACTACATTGCTAAGTTAAAAGAGGACTAAGCTAGTTGGGATAGTGAAAGATCCCTTGTTGGATCTCCAACCATCCTTCTAAAGTTGAAACCAGTCACCAGTTTTAATCAGTATCATGGTATAGCGAACTACAATTGTGGTGTTGCAGAAAATAATACAATTTTCCCCAATCTAAATAATGCACCCAAAGCTGCTAATTGTCCCAGAGGAAATGTATGCAGGCACCTCCCAGGAATTAACATTATACTTCTGCAATCAGTATATACTCAAGGCAGTGGCTAATTACATGACCTTCCATTTTTTACTAAAGGCGAACAATGACATTTGGATAATTGCAGGTAGCAGCCAAATTTTTTAAAAGGGATTATCTCTACAAGAAACTTGGCAAAAGGATCCCTGCTTAGATGTTATCTACTTGTGCAACAGAAAAAGTAGAGAAAAAGCAACCTAACCAACAGCAACCAACAAACACGAACTCTGAATCCAGGCCCGAATGCAGCACATGGTTCCAACAAAGCAGAAACTTATTTCTGTATCTCCCATATAATGAAAGACTCTGCCCATGCAACAAACAGGAAGCAGAATGCACCTATCACATTCATGCAGCTTCTATGAACAACCCCGAGCACACATAATCAACCTCCTGCATAGAAACTTATTAGCTAGTCCAGTGAAATTTTATGTGGAGTTTCTACTTGATTATGACTTTGCCCATGTAACCTTGGCGGTTGCCAAGTTTCTTTCCAAAGCAGCCAGGATTAGACAATTCCCAATTTTAGACACAGGCTGAAACACGCCGGCACCTCTTGTTTACCTATGTTTTTAGCCAACATGCATTTTAAGCAGTTTTTAACTTGTAAATTTTACCCGTGTGTGTTCAATCAACCGGATGTTTTAATCTCTTTAACCTCTATACCTTGTACACCTACGGTGCAATAAGGGTCTTTGGACCACAATAAAATGTTTTGTTTTTGTATTCATGTCATAATGTCTTATTTGTCTGGAAATTAGTTCATTTACACCAATTCAGGTAACAGGAGCCGGGGGAAGGAGTATACACAAGCTTTGTGGAGTAAACTATTACGATCACATGCCCCCCCCCCCCAAGTTACTGTAGCTAAGAAGATAGCTTCTTATCATGATACTTACTAATGATATGTTGCTACTTATGCACTGCCTGAAAAAGGTTAAATCTTCAAATTTTCTTTCAGTTCTGGTGCTGTAAACATGTTTTCAAATAAAAGTTTAAACAAAGACTAACGCAAAGTACGTCTTGTAAACAAGGCAGTAAACTTGAGGTGAATTAATTTGCATTTTTCAGATTGAACTTCAGAGGGTTGATGCATTCTCTGTGTGGAGGAAGGGATTAACCACCTGGGAGACAGCAGATGGTGCACAGACCCTCTTCTAAGAGGATCCCAAGAATACCAGCTCAGCATTAACTCAAAGGTATAGCTCTGTAGTAACAGCAGTGACAGATGTCATCACAACACTATAGTTGCGGACTGAAATGATGAAGTGATATGTTTGCAGAAACATGATTTTTTGCAGCAGTGGACGTCTAGGCATAGGCTGTGGTTGTCTTTTCATTCCTAACAAAATGCACACTGAAATCAATCAGATGTATCCTTTGTTTAAAAAGTGCAAATTAAAAAAAACAACCAGTATTATGTAACTAGGTATTTTTTTAAAAGACGAAGATGATAAGTATTTGATTGTTAGTTGCCACATTTAAAAGCTTATGGAATGCAAAGGTTTTAAAGTTAAAAACTGAGTCAGTGACTCAAAAAACATTAAAAATGTAGAATGTACTTACACAGAAGACACCCATTCGTCTGGGAAATATAAACTTTGGAGATCTAATAGTGGCCTAGCAAGTAGAATGTCAATCTTCCGCATAAAAGGGCCTTCTTTTTGACAAACAAATAGCAAAAAATAAATGCCAATTGCTACAAAGAAACTGTGTTAAAAGCCTTCTGAGGCCATAATAGTAACCACATGTAGTATTTTAAAGCTTTCTATTCTTCTTCAGAACATGAATTTAATTCCATATGCAGATAGCTTCTGGGGTATAGAGTCATACAACAGATCCAAGTTATTGCCTTTCACTGTGGTGTTCAATGCAAGCCCAATCACTCTAGGATCTGGATTCAAGCAAAGATCCAAAGTGACAATGATATTTCTTTTTCGTCATAGAATGTTATTACTTTTGAAACTACAACTTAGAGATGAGGGCTTGACTCTGCTCAGCCATAGAATTCCATTGGGTGACCTTAGACAAGTCACATTCTCAGAAGAAATCTTGCCAAGAAAACCTTGTGATAGATTTTCTTTAGCGCTGCCGTAAGTGGGACACAACTTTAAGACCAACAAGAAGAAGTTTATTAAAGCCTTTGGGGGGGTGTCTATAATTTACCTAATTTTGTACATGTATGCGGGTTTTATTGTTTAAATGTGTGCTAATTCATTCAATAATTTCATGTATGTTTATATTTTTGCAGTTTAATATTTTAAATTGTTTAATATAGTTTGAAATACTTATTTTGAAAGTTAACCTGAGATCCTTTGATATAGGGTTGAGTATAAATATTATTTTTAAAAACCAGTAAATCCATAAATATGTTGTTCAAAGGAAAATGACAGATCACACGCAAGGCCTTAAAGCCATGTACACAAATTCATGGATCATAGCTTTAGGCTGTTAAGAACAGAGAATGAACTGAAAGAATAAATCCAAGATTACAAAGGAACGCTCTGCTTCTAAGAACATAACTAGATGTGACATTTAACTAGTCTTTATATTCAGTGTGTACATTTTTACAAGTGCATATCATATTTCTAAAATGAAAATATAATCATTTCCTTTTCTATGGAAGAAAAATAATCACCTAAATGATGTTTATCTGGGAGTAGGAATCCATTTATATCCTGGATCGTATTAAATCTATTTAAATAAATGTGCATAGTGAATGCAAAACTTATTTAATGCTTTGTCTACCTTGGTCAAAAATATTGAAAACAAGGCATGTGGCTCAACTTGCTGAACTAGGCTTAGTAATAAAAGGAGGCTTAATACCAGGGAAACTGTCAAACCCGCATACATGTACAAAACCCCTCACTAGTTTGCAATGTTAGGTGGAAACATTAGGCCTCAATTTCTCTTGTATTTACTTACGAATTAAAGAAAACAACCTAAAAGCAGGCTTGCACTGGCAGCCTAATAAGTGGATTTTTCCACAGTGTGAGTGAAATCTTGGATCTCCAAACTTAGAATGAGGGCAGAATCAATCACACTGTTGTTTAGTGTAGTCAGGGAAAGAAATACGACTCTGTCTTGAGAACAACTGTGTTCTATTCAGAAGAGTTTTACTACAGGATAGCAATTCCAAATTAATGTTCTAGGCAAACCCACAAAGATGAAGTACTTTGGCCACATAATGAGAAGACAGGAAAGCTTGGAGAAGACAATGATGCTGGGGGAAATGGAAGGAAAAAAGAAGAGGGGCCGACCAAAGGCAAGATGGATGGATGGTATCCTTGAAGTGACTAGCTTGACTTTGGAGGACCTTGGGGTGGCCATGGCCAACAGGGAGCTCTGGCGTGGGCTGGTCCATGAGGTCACGAAGAGTCGGAAGTGACTGAACGAATAAACAACAACAAACTCATAAACTCAGGTACCAGCTCTGTCCTAACATCTACTCTGGAAGCAATAACATCACTCACAACATCAGAGGAACATTTACTTGCTCTTCTTCCAATAAGATATATGCCATGCTATGCCAAGCAATGCTCCTCTACACTCGATATTACATCAACACGTCTCTACCCTCCTCCCTATGACCATCATGTCTCCTCTCAGTCTTCTCTTCTGCGGGCTAAACTGTCTGAAGGAAATATCTACTGCTATAGTTCCCAGAATTCCACAGGATCGAACCATGGCATTCAAAGTGGAATCAGACTATTATAACTCTGTGTACATATATTCCATTTCCACTCTTTCTGAAAATCTGTTCATGCCCTATTCATCCAGAGAACTAGGGAGGACTGGAGTGGAACAGTTTCCCCTTATCAAAGATCTGAACTACTTTAATAGCTTGAAGAGAACCTTGAAATTAACAAAAGACCTCAGGTTGTCTACCTCCATCACAGTTGAAGTTGTGAAAAACAGGCTGTCTTTAACTAGTGTTATTTATATTATGAATACTAATGTATTGCTCTCATATTAATATATTTAGTGGTTTTGGGGACTGTATTCTTAGCTCTGAGTGTAATACAAGCAGAAAATTTAACTGTATAATATTTTAACATACACAAGTATGTTAAGCACAACTGAATGATATAGTTTAACAGCTGGGTTATCATACACATTCCAAATAAAACATTCATTCCTGTGTAAGTAATACTGTTTCTCACCAACACATTACTTATTGAGTTACTTCTATTAATTTCTGTGATTTTTCTTTCCTCAGAATCTACCCTTAATCAGTCAAACCAAATCTTAAAGGACAATGGAGTCTATGCCAAGGATGAAAAAAGCAGATTGACTCGCTGATCCTCAATCCAGATCATTCCTGTCTTATCCAATTTGCCTAGGTGAACCTAATGCCCTCATCATGAAGATAGTGAAACTGAAAAATGCATCACACCACACACTGAATTTATTAGTGTTAATCGCTGGGCAGCAGAGGTGTTCGCACTAAGATGAACTCAGACAGATCAGCTTTGGAAGTGATCAATCTGAGTTGTCTGTCTGAAAGCCAGGCACTTCAGCCTGCTTTATTAATTTAAAAACTTTAATTAATTAAGAACTTTGTTAGGATGAACAATTATAACGAACTGTCCCTAAGGGCTAAACTAAGTGAACTAGCAAGACATCTGTTATTTATCTCTCCCCTTTTAAAAAAGAAATTAAAAGTAACAGTGGAAATTACTGTTGAGGAACTTGGTGGGTTGAAGACAGCACTTTATTCTTTCCTCCATACCTTCTTCCCGACCCAGTTAGCATTTGCTCTATACAAGTAAGGTAAGTACAGAGGTACAATACAGAGAGGGAGAGAGGGAGAGGGAGAGAGGGAGGGAGGGAGAGAGGGAGGGAGGGAGGGAGAGAGAGGAAAGAAAGCTGTACAAACTGGTGGACTTCCAATAACTTTTATTTATATATTTCTCTAGTGAATATTTGTAGCTGTCTTTCTCCATGAAAATTAAAAGAGAATCTACTTAAGCATGCTGTCCTGATTTCATAATGATTTGCAAGTACCAATTAGCAGCTATTACAGATTCCGTAACTAAATGGATTATCTATACCAGGGCTGCCCAACTGGTGCCCGGGGGCCGTATGCGGCCCCCCAGACCCTTCCCTGTGGCCCCCTAAGCTTTTAAATAAAAAATAAAAAATAAAATAATAATATTTTAAAAAATTACCCACTTCTGGGTTCTGGAGCAAGTATCGCGAGACTACGAAAGCCACACGGGATTTCGCTCTCAACGCGAGATCACGCCTGCGTTGAGAGCGAAATCCCGTGTGGCTTCCGTAGTCTCGCGATACTCTTGTTGCCGAAATCTCGGCTACTTAATCCCTGCGGCCCATGCAGACGCGATTTGGACCTTCTCGGCTGCTGCCTCGGTCGGTCGTCGCCTCTGCTCGTGGTCCGGTTACTCCTGGATCCTGCGCGTTTGGGAAGGTAGGCTAACCTTTATGTTATTGTTTTGTAATTGTGTATGGATCCCCCTTATGTATTCCCTCCCTGCATTTCCCCTTAGTAAAAGATTATATTTGATTGTATGGATGCCTCTTATGAATTCCCTCCCTGCATTTCCCCTTAGTAAAAGATCATATTTGATTGTATGGATGCCTCTTATGAATTGTAAGTAAATTGGAGCCGGGGGAGGGGCGGGGGCGGAGCCGGGGGCAGACCCTTCGGCCCCCCAGGTCATCAGTGACCGGAATTCAGGCCCCTGGGCCGGTAGAAGTTGGACAGCCCTGATCTATACTTTCCATAATGTAAAGTTTGAATTACTAAAAAAGGGCCTAGTTCTAACAAATCATGGGCTGATCATCAGGAACAGATATCATGTGTGTACATTCTTTCTTCCTTAGAACAGTCCATAATTGTCCCACAAACTGAAGTTGAAAACCCAATACAACCTCAAGATGCCATTCACACATCACAGGAAACTATGACTCGCTCAGACAAGAACATCAGGGGGTTAGAGCTCACAAGGTAAGGAAGGCATCTACAAGCACAACATCCACATGCAATATCTGAATTATGGCTTGATTGATGTATCTGCAGTGGGCTAATTATATCAACCATAGTCAAGATTCATATAATCTAGAATTCTGTAAAACCATTCTAATTTAAATCCCTGAATCAGAGGAACCCAACATATATTTTATCTTAAGCTGTGTAACTTCACAAAATTCACAAATGTTTCCCATAGTGTGATCAGCAAACTGCTTTGGCTACTACATTAACTTGCAAAATGGCTATGAGATTCAGATTTTATCTTAGTGGTACATTTTATTCTTGAAACAGCAAGGACGTTTTATTTTTGAACCATTTCTGCTTTTTTAAAGTTGTATTACGCATTACTTTTAAAATAATAGAAGTGGGATGGAATATAATTTAGCTCTCCATTCAGACGTAAAGAGGGCAAATGTAATTTTTAAAAGATGCTACTGTTAATCTTGTTTAGCCCTCAGTTATTTACAGTTAACTTGAATCCAATTCATGGATTATATTTCATCCATTGACAGAGAGACTGAGCTGCCCCCTAACAAACAAACCCAACATTCAAAGCATAATCAAAATTTAGGGACACGGGGTGTAATTTGCTTCTTTTCTGTCAGCAGTAGGTGGCCTCTGTGAAAAACATGCTGGCAGCAAGAAAGCAGCACAGAACTCCTTCTGTACAGTGTGCCAAACAGCAACCTTTACAAAATAAACCTTGGATATTCAAATTGCTGGCAGAAGAATTCAAGCAGTAACCCACAAAACTGTAACATTACAATTTGCTTTCCAAATCTGCCACACCAGCCGCTGGAACAGTGGAAGCACAAATGGTAATGAGAACCCTCAAGTGTGCAGGGCTAGTCTGGAATGCAACTGTAATCTTTGATCTCTTAATTAGAATGTATGGTTTGTGCTTTTTAAAATAACGGATGCCTCTGAAAAGCTACCTGCTAATGTTTCTACAGTAATAAAATTCATTTGAAAATTACCACAAAACTAATGAATCTGAGCAATTTATAACATCTATGCTGGTCTAAAAAAGTGGAGAAATTATATTTATATGGTATAAATAGAGAATCTGCAATCCTGACGAGCAAATTAAGAAATCAGCAGCCAAACATTTAAACTTAGAACATCACAACCTCTCTGATTTGACCCTGCTTGGAAATGAGGTGTTACCTCATTCAAGCATTTGAGACAAAAGTAGCGTTTCTGAATCTGTAAACCCAAAACCTGAATGATACATTGTCCCATCCTAGAGGATAATACACCATCCACTTAAAAATATGAATGACTGAATGTTCCAAACTGTCACCGTGGCTACATGCTCACTTTTAATTGACTGAGGAATGTAAAAGCCAATATGTTTAATTTAGTAAATGTATCGTAAAGTTCTATTTGTCAATCATGCTAATAAATACATATTTTAGTAATTAATTACATCCTTTTGGGACCGAGAGCAAATTTGTGAGAAGTGTTGTTGGCTTTTAAATCATTCAGAGAGAGCAGGGGGGGGGGGGATCCTGGTAAAATCGAACATATTAGATATTCCACAAGGAATCACATTTCCTGACAAGCCTTATACAGGAAAAGATGTATGGATCTGAACTGGTTAAAAATTTATGAGCCATCTCCCTTTCAACCTGACCTTGCTTTTAGAAACACAGTTTTAAAGTTAACTGTTAATCCACCCATTGAGAGGCTTCAGGAAGTGATGGAATCTCTCTTTCATTGGCAAGATTTGAAATTCTGCTAAAATGAAGCTATGAACCAGACCCTCACCCCACTGCATTCCCCACCCCCGATACACTAGCAGAAACAGCAGCCCCATAAGTCTGGACCTTTCGACATATCCTCAGACTAGACCAGGCTTTCCTAAACAGGATTCCTTGGAACCCTGGGGTTCCTTGTCAGGTTGAGATCGTTCGATCTATCTATCTATCTATCTATCTACCTACCTTCTCTCTCTCTCTCTCACACACACACACACACACACGTCGAGAGAGAGAGAGAGAGAGAGAGAGAGAGAGAGAGAGAGAGAGAGAGAGAGCATGCTGGCAACAAGAAAGCAGCACAAAATCCCTTCTGTACAGTATGCCAAAAAGCAACCTTTATAAAATGAAGCCCTAAAGTACCAGCTGAAGTTTTAGAAAGGCTGGCCGAGATCTAGAGGGCCCATTTATCTAGAGAGCCCATTTATATGGTAACAGGAAGAAAACAAATGTGGCTGTTATGTTATCTGAAAGAGTAGATCTCTCAGGCAAAACTACTGGACCAGTCAGAAAACTGGGTACAGGTTTCAGTTAAAAGAGTTTGTGTCATAAGAGATAAAGCTTGCTTTTTAAATACATGGGCCATGCTATTAGTTCAGGCGAGACGGAGCACTGGCATTATTCTCTCTTCTTCGTCTTAAATAGCTTTCTCCATTCAAAGCTGAAACTTCCATGATGCAGAACATAAGCTATTCCATAAATCCAAAGCTACTCCTGCATTTCTGTTCTACAATATCTATAAATGTGGGGTCTGGTGCTAGTTGACTGAGAGTCACACTAGATGTTAAATGAAGAGTTTTGTCCCATTCTAAAACTAGTTTCCCTACCAAAATGTGTAGAGATACATTTTTTACAATCAGACTTGCACATTAAGCTTGTCATTACTAGTCATTAGACAATGTAGACAGAATGCAAGGTACAAACAACCGCCCTCCTCCCAAACTCAAAAAGACACATTTTATCACTTGGAGAATATCTTCAAGAAAGAAAGTCAGAGGGGTGTTCAGTGGCATTTTAAACACAAATTGACATTCTGGGAATCCCTATAGTTTGTCCCAACCATGAAAAGTTGAGTTATGAGTATGTTCCTTCACTGTTCCCTCATGCATATAGGATTCTCATATATTACTTTTTAACCTAAGTTGTATGTCAACGTTTCTCACCATACATGCTTTGTGTGACAACAGTTCCCAGGATTAGATAGTCTGGCTAATGATCAGAGATAAGGGGAGTTACAGTCAGCTCTCCTTGTTCATTGTATATAATGGGAATTGAGCATGCATGGATTTTTGGTATTCATGCAGGGTTCTGGAAATAAACCCCAGTGGATTCCAAGGGCCCCCCATTCAGTCCAACTTTAGGAAAGTATGTCAGGAAAAGTTGACTAAACATGAGCCACTGTGAGAGATGCAGGAGCATGCCCCGACGTATATATTACTCCAATGAGAGAATATACTGTGGACATTCCTCAATCTCATTTCTGTTGGTTCTTTCTTTTTCTATTAATATGTTGGCATCAAGGATGACTCAGTTCCTGGTTTGCGGCTGATAGCAGCACATTTATTTATTTACTGGATTTATACCCAGCGGCTTCCTGAGATGGGGTTCACAAATAATGTGGGTGTGTCTGTCATTTCCCTATTATACTGATATCTTCTCTTTGAGTGTTTGCCCCTCTTGGTTTCAGGGCAAAGCCTACATAGGATGTGGTGGTATCTGCAAATATTTGGCTCTACCAGCTATTCTTTTTTTTTGGCAGCAAGAACTGTAAAGATACCTTTGAAGACTAAAAGAAGAACTATGATTCAGAATAGATAAATACAGGTAAATTTATCACTATTACCTAGCTCTATATTACAATCAATCTCTAAATTTCTAGAGCTAGAAATCAAGAGATGACTGTGACATTTCCAAACTTAGTAATCTATATGAATAAAAATACCAAACTGATCTGCATATTTATATAAGTTATAACTATTTGGAATTTTACGTAGGAAACATTTTGGAAAGGACAATCTGATTTTAAAACAACTCTTCAACTACCATTAAATGTGGCTAAAATTCAAATATGAAGCCTATAGCATCCTGTGTATTATCACAACAGGAATAAGGTGTCATCAACACATTGATTGACATATTTATATTTCTCCCTGTTGAAAGTGTGAATTTTGTATGCTTAACAAACAGAAGGTAAATTTGCACTATTAAACAAATACAGCAGAAAAATCATTTGCTTCCTTATAACTAGTTCTTCAAGCAACCAGTTGCAGATGTATTATAGACGGATTCCGAATCTCCCAGAACCTCAGCTGGGAACATTCCAAAACTAGGCCAATGTTTTGGTGGTGTTTCCATCCCTCACACTCAATATACATATTCAAGAGGGCACAGTGTCCAATCTTTCTGCTTAGATCGGAATGGATCACACTCAGTAACTTTAGTGTAGATGAACTGGTTGAAATCAGGTAAAAGTAGCAGTTGCAATGGGTTGGAAAGGCAGACTGGGTCCCCACACAGTCGATTACTTACAGCCAAGCAACCTGTTTTTCTTCTTCAGGGTCTCTGTTTGGCCGCATATATAGAAGTGTGGCAAGCTGTTTGACTAGCATTTAAGTTGTTTAGTTTCCTATTCTCTTCTGAAATGAGCATACGCTCTGGATAATAGTGTAGCTAAGTGAAGAAACCGTTGGGCAAGCAGTGGCCTTCATTGCATTAAACCACATGAGGGATGTGTGTTTAGCCAGTTTATAGTGGAGTGGTATGGTTAATGTTTGCCTGTGGTGCTTTGGGAAACCTTTTCTGGTACCCTGATAGTACAGTCAGGGGCGCCACCTGACATTTGCACCCTCGTCTAAACAAATGGCAAGAACGTGTTCAAGATATTAAAGGTACCTTCATTTAAGAGGTTGAGAACAGAAATGGGTCTTTATTAAGGTGAAAACAGAAATCATTTTTAAAAAGAGTAAGGCATATGGGCCAAGCATCAGTTGGAACGTTTACCAAAAATCTACTGGAATAACAGAAAGCTTCCAATGCCCTTCTAACTAATGTGAGGACTACAAGAGTGGTCTTTTCCAGTATTATGTTTTTTATATGTTATATGAAAGAAAACTGTTTCTAATGCCATAAAATTACAATGTATCCAATATCAGCATCAACATTAGCTAACCAGGCTTGTGCTGTACCTTCATGACGTCTCGGTAAGACTGTATAACAGGAACAGTTTTCTCGTTCTCATCATCTTCTCCTTCATCCAGAGCCTCATAACCTTCATCTCTGCCTCCATTTGCTTCTGTCACGTTAGTCATATGATCAATAAGCTGCTCCAAAGGAGGACTTAGCTCACGTTCTTCATTCTCTTTCAAGCCATAATCCAGTGCTTTATAAATAATAATCCCCAATGATTCGATTACCTGGAAAAGGAGGATATCACTTTTTAAAACACAGTAAATGACTACTTTTCTACTATTAGCTGATAGAACTGTAATCCAAAACATCTTTAGAGCACCAAGTTGGGGCACTTAACAAAGGAAAGAGGTCCTTGGATACATCAGTATGGTGGAAATAGAAGACATTATTTTCAGAACAAAAAAGGAAAATATCATTACCAATAAAGTGCTATTACCTAAACCCACTTCTTCTTTCTCCCCACAAAGTAGTTATAAAAACATCAGAATAGAATGACGCCTGTGGTACTGGTAAAACTGTTTCTAGAAAGGTAGCTATTCCATCATTGCCCTTCCAATTGCAGATTTCAAAAGGAAGTCCAACTGATGTTCCATACCACTGTATGTTTATACTAAAACCACGACAAGTCTTCTTTTGGTCTTAACATTAAAGCAATGCCTTATGTTTTGGGTTTTATTCCCAAGACAATTATTTAGCAAAGTCTGGTTATGGAAATTGCTGGAAATGCAACTTAGGAGCTAGAATGTTTATTTACACAGCCTAGTTTTATACAGCTGTTTCAATTTGGTCTAAGTCTTAAGATTTCTTAAAGAGATCCTTTGTTGCAGTCAGCATCTACATTCACTGGGGTTAAGGGCAAAACATTCTTGCAAAACTGAAAAAACACAAATAATAAAATTACTATTTCTTAAATCTGACAGAACACCTCTCTAGGAATATCTAGTTTCAGCAGGATGGCTCCATGGTCAACTGCCAACTGACTGTGCTGCTGGACTAGATAACTGAGAGATTCCTGGCTCTTATGTTCTTATGTTTTATCTAGTTTCAGCAGGATGGCTCCATTCAACTGATTATTAGAGATTCCTGGAAATGTGTTTTTTCTAGGAATTTGATTATTCGTAGATTTGATTGAAATATTATCTCTAGGAATTACTAGGTCCTCCAAGATGACTCTGTGGTCAATTTCTGTCAGATTCCTAGAGAGAATATTTCAGTCAAATCCGTGAATAATCACATTCCTAGAGAATAATCAAATCTGCAAAATTCAAATCTGCAAATGTGGAAGGTAAACTATACTAATGTTTGCTTAAGATATATAAGTTCTCTTGGGAGGTATCATGAATATATAGATACGGGGTGAATAGGTCTTACTATGTTAACATTTTAGATTGATAGGGTGAGATATGTTCCTATTATTTTCCTTTCACAGATGTTTGCTGCCTATTTCCACTTGCTTTTTTAAAAAAACGTAATAAATTCTGTGAAATAAATTCTGACCCATTAAATAAAACATATATACTAAGCTATATTTTACACTATGAATCACTATGGAACACTACCAATTTATTTTTATTTTCCCTTCCTCCTTCTCTTAAATGTAAATTGGAATCATAAAACTCAAAGTGACTTAGTTTGAATGCACTTGACAAACATAAACCAATCTTATCAGCAATGGCCCCAAGGGAAAAATTATATATCTAACCAGCAGAAGCATGAAGATGCACTTACGAGGAGCGCTCGGCAACTTAGCCACCATTTCGACCCCCTTTTTTACATTTCAGTCATTCTGAGACATGTTAATATTTATCATGCATACCACTCTCCCACACTTTCAAAATTATAATAGTCCATTGTCTATATGCTTGCCTTTCCCCCTGAGGTTCCTCGTGTTCATAAACAGAATTACAAAGCTTTAATGCACAAGCATACTGTAAACATGGAAAACTCTAGTTTTAAGCCAAAATTCCTGTCACACTTGTAATTCTTTCTTTTCCCCCCTCCAAAGCTGGTCATCCCTTTGTGAGTCTTAGGCTCAAAAATATTGCTGTCAAGAAATGTCACTGTAGTTCAAGATTTTTTTTATTGGCTTCTAAAGGGCAAAGACACATTTAAAAGGACAAATAATATCCATTCTACCACATTAAAAGACTTGTAGCGTTCTCATACACTTGATCCTCATACTATTCAAAAGTCCTGTTTTATTTACAGTTTATTTCCCTTCTCTAGCGCAGAGAAAGAGTTGGTGTCAACACTCAATATGGAATAGGGAAAATCAACCTGCTGTAGATGTGATTTTTCCAAAGAGTTGTTAATCCAATCAGGTACACGGATGGTGGGAGGTGAGTTTGCCACCCAGCACCTCATCTTATCCCACATTCCAGAAATTGTCAGAAAGCAGAGCATAGGCATGTAAACTATCCATTCAATTGGAAATGCATGTACAAGAGATGGAAGTCTGCTGGGGTGATATGTTAGTGAAAACATTTTTGTGCAATTGGTTGTGCTTTTACTGAAGTTGCAAAAGCCTGAGGGCCTTTCCACACAGCCCTATATCCCAGAATATCAAGTCAGAAAATCCCACAACATCTGCTTTGAACTGGTCCACATTCAGATAATGTGGGATTTCCTTCCTTGATATTCTGGGATATAGGGCTATGTGGAAGAGCCCTGAGCTCTCCTAAAGCCAGTCTGGACCCTTCCACACAGTCCTATAACCCAGAATATCAAGGCAGATAATCCACAATATCTGCTTTGAACTGGATTATCTGAGTCCACACTGCTATAAAATTCAGTTCAATGTGGATTTTATACAGCTGTGTGGAAGGGGCCTTACTCTGCATGGAAACACGTAGCATTTTCTCTCAATTTTGACTCGGTGGATGGAGAGCTAGTCAACTACTGTACAACAGGAAGCGCAACACTGCGTCATTTACTGTGCTCTTGACTGTTCAATGTTGGTATTAAGCGTAGTTACACTAAAAGCTATTTGCATGAAGATATAGTACAATAGGCTCTTGATACCTGCTGGGGTTTTGTGTGGTTCCAGGACAGAAAATGAAGGCTTTGTTTTTAACTTTGAATATGTTTTAATGGATGTTGACTACTTTTTAAAAAAATACTGGTTATGTTTAATTCTATTTAATGTTTGCATATTTCTATATTTTAAATTGTATGCTAATGTTTTTATGTTAAGCTGCTTTGAGTCCCCTTCGGGAGAAATAAAGCAGGGTATAAATGATGATGTTGACGATGATGATATAAACAGTGTTGAATCTAGCTGTGTAACCAGAGCAGAGCAAAGAAAGCATGCCTTTGTTTTAATGGTAACGGCATGTTACTTTGTTCTTATGCTCAGCTTTCCAACCCTTTACTTCTAAAGCCGCTTGATGTTTTTAAAGCTTCTCCTTCTTTGTGATCACATGTTATCATGACATGTGTTTTTCTTCATTGGCACAGACCCCTAAATCTAAAATGAGGTGCCAGTTTTCACCACTGAATCTCTTAACCCTGCCAGGCAGTTGAGTCCTGGCCAATCCTCATCTTCCTGCCAGACGTTCCTTGCTGGAGCTGCAAAGGGAGAAGTGACACACAACTCTGGCAGAGCTGGCACCACTGCATAATTTGTATAGCTCAGTATCTAAGAACACAGCAAGAAGCCTTCTGGCATTTTAAAAATATCACTCTTGATGAGGGAAGGAGAAAACCACTTAATATAACTCTGACAAAGGAATTAATTTGCGGAAGCAGGCTGTAGACAAGGCAGCCAGTCAGAGCTTTTAGACTCTTCAGGAAGGCTGTGGCTCCAATTTAAGAACAAGGATTGGTGACATATACAAAAAAATGAGGGAGGTTGGGAGGTGATGGGATTTGGAAAGATGGCGATGTAGCCCTTTGAATTATAGAGATGTAGCCCTTTGAATTATAGTTCTAAGGGGGAAATGATGTATTCTGTAAACGTCATGTTTTCTGGTGCTGTCTAAAACCAGTCTAATAAAAATCATTAGCCCTATGCACTCTTCACTGAAGTTGTTTCTTGTAAATTGTATATAATAATATAATACATTATTTTTCAAGGAACACTTTCTGAAGCACCAGTATGATTCTTGTGAAATAGACATTTAGACAGTTCTTCCTCTCCTCTAGATCAGTGGTTCCCAAACTTTTTTTGACCAGGGACCACTTGACCAGGGACCACTCTCCAACATTAGTACCAAAAGGGTTACGAATCAGTTTTTGGTCATTTTTAGATTCAGTTTGGTTATTTGGGATGCTGATTCAGAAAATTGCACTGGATAAACCACATCAGCTCTAGTTTCTGATACAGAACATATGCCATCGGGTAGTCGCCATCTGCTCACCCACAGAAACCCATTTTTAATAAACTTCTGCACTATAAGAGGGTTTAGTGAAACCAGTCGCTCTCGTTGCAATGGTGTAGTCATGGCGAGGCCTCAGACCATATTTTAGTTCTTGCCGACCACTGGTGGTCCATGGACCACAGGTTGGGAACCACTGATCTAGATAGAATATAGTGTTACACATTTCAGGAATTGACAGAATGTAAGACAAATGTTGATGATTGCTTTGAATCTGCTCTAATGCACATATGGCATTGTTTAAATCTGTATTTGAACTGCAACTGTGTGTGAATTAGACATTTATGCAATGACAGGTAAATCACAGTGGCAGTCCTTTTGCTTAGTTTTCCCTTCTTACCAGATATCCTTCCCTCCTGTGTATAAACAAGGGCCTTTTAGTTCTTCATGTGATACATTAAGTAAAATAAAGGAAATCTCTCTGCCTTAGTTTCTCAGTACTAGTTTAAATGTACAAACACACTCTCTTTAGTGCAGAAGGGCTGGGTCTGGTTCCAGGAATTGCAGCAGATCAGAGTAATGCATGAGCTTGCTCTAATATAACTTCTGATTGGTTTCAGAAAATCTCACAAGACCTGGAAATAGATACATAAATGCATGAAATCAAGTATGTATAAATATCCTCAAGCATGATTTGAGGCTGGGCCCCTTTGGACATTTAGGCTCTACAAAAGTGTTCACATTTCCCTCTCGTGTTGATAAATCAGGGAGTGACACTGTGATCTAGCTGCTAAAGATTTCAACTTTTCTGAAACTTTCTTTGCCTGGTCTCCATTTCACATGAGTACATACAATCCATGCTTGCCTTATAGAAAATGATCAACACGAGAAGGGAATTTCTTAATCTCTCAAAGTTTATGAGGACCTGAATTCTGTTTCTACTCCCAAGTACAGCAGACAATTGAATCAATGGGACTGCCCAGTGTGATGACTCACTATTCCAACAATTGACTCTATGGGTTCACTTTTTTTTAATCTCCCAGGGTTCACGACATTATCCTGAAGGCTTCCACTTTACATACAATACTAGCATTCCTACTTTTGTCCAAATCTATTAGTACCTAACAACCAAAATGTGTTAATATAAGAATCTTACAGGTATACACTATAGACTTACAACAGAGTTACTTCCATTTAGCAATGTTTCCATTTGTTCAGTTGTGTGATATAATTATATTTTAGGGCAGGGGAGTATGTAACACAACCTGTATCATACCTAACTTAAGAGTTAACCCCTTTGAGCATGACAGGACTAAAATGCATAGACATAA
Organism: Anolis apletophallus; assembly: GCA_030556195.1. Classification (NCBI taxonomy): domain Eukaryota; kingdom Metazoa; phylum Chordata; class Lepidosauria; order Squamata; family Anolidae; genus Anolis; species Anolis apletophallus. The sequence goes on along the minus strand of JARBWK010000007.1, from coordinate 74,850,060 downwards.
TAAGTGAATTTAATTTCTAACAGGTAGTGAAAATCGGTGCATAATATATGAAAGTATTTAATTAATGCACTCCTTAAATGATAGCTATTCTAGAACATGCATTGTTCTCTGTTGTACAGTACTTTACCTTGACATTCTTGAACACCTTAAGTTCAAGTGGGGAAAAATATAAACATTGCAAAAGATTGTTTAACTTTCTGTGTGGAAGGCAATTTTATGAACTCCCTTAGCAAACTATGCAAGAACCAAATTGTTTTAATTGGTTTGGTTGTAGAAATATTTAAAAGTACTCACTTTTGTTCCACTGTTAACCCTGCAGTGTAATACTTATACTGCTATTAGACACTTGACATTGTTTTAAGAATCTTACTTAACACAATGTTAATTAGACGTGATTATAGTTCAGTGTCTGTACAACATACATGTAAACTGACATCAAAATTACATGAAAGCACATTTTAGGAGACAAGATACACATACTCAGATTTATATATGGGTATGTCTCCATTTATCATGATTGCTGGAATTACGTACTGTGAATCATCCCAAAATGGGAAATCATCTACACATCTGCATGAGAGCAACACAAAATATTATAATCTGTAATGTGTTACCTTTTGGTGCACCAAGATCACCAGAGCTATTACTTTAATATAATGATTTGTGACATAATTTTAGTTTAAAGAATAACATTTATTTCTCACTCTTGAAACAACAGAGAAAGGAGTCATGTCTAAGGATTTTTGACTATTTTGCATTTTTATTTTGCAAAAAAAGCAGAAAAATAACTTTCAAATGACATGCCAGTAATGAGAAACCCAGTGCACAATACGGAAAGATGAGTGAGCAAATGATAGTGTTCTGGAAGAAGCAAAAACCACCAGCACTGAAACTATGATTCATTCTCCACCATCAACTTTGCTGAACCGGCCTCTTTGCTCAAATGTCTGCTCACCATCTCCCAAAACAGTTACTTTATTATAAACTCAAGACAGAAAACAGAATGTTGGTGAACAATGAAAGATGGGCTTCAAGCTAATCTAAAAAATGTGGTATAAACACTAATAACTAAGAAGCACTGGCACCTAAGTGCTTTAACTAGAGGTCAGTTGTTACCATTGGTGGCATTGATTTTGAAGAGGCACAAATATAGGGTAAAAGGGAGAAATGCAACAAGAGGAAGCCATGTCAAGCAAACCCTTGTTGTGACCGCCTTCCATCTGGAAATCTATGTCATCAATGAGACAGACCATGTGGATCTAGAATTGGTCTTCACAGTCATTTATGGACCCTTCACTAAGACTGTATCTCTGGAAAACAATCATACGTGGGCACTAGCGATGGTCCATGACGATGGGTAATGCCAGCACATTACTTTGCAAAAGTAGCAAGCAATACATTTCTTTTTAAAATAACAGTTCAATATCTGGATGTTGTGAATTAGGGAAGCACAGGCTAGAAAGTCCAGTGAAATCAAGGTGACTTAGACCGTGGCTAGAAAATAACTCACAATGAATCAGCAAAAGTGTAACACTAGACTTAGCCTATACTTGCTTCCAAAGAAGGTAAACTATATCCCTGGAGTTTCATATTTTAGTGCCTTGAAATGGGGTGCACTGAGAGAAGTATATATAACCTGTCATTGCAAATCCAGACAGTTGTCTATATATCATATAAGGCAAAGCTGAGAATTTGAGAACATACAGCTATGTATTTTAATTCAGTGGCATTCAAAGCCATGCAATCACAATATTAAAAGGTCAGGGGTGTGGGTGGATTACTATATTGGGGTGTGTCCCTTAAAAGGGCCGTGCTTTTTATATATAACTCCTACAATTTGTTTTTGCAACTTTTCTTGTACATAAATTGGGCTGTATTTGAAAATAAAATATCATTTCGGTACATTCTGAAAGTCACAAAGCAATATCCTGGATCTCAAGCAGTCGCAGGGAAGGTCAAAATCCCTCTTCTCGTGCCAAACAGCAGAAAACAGAATGTCAAACCCACAGGAGTTTAAATAATGTGCATATTTGAAGGGGAGGAGGAGGTGATGCATGGAGGAAAATATAAATGACAACACCCAAGAGAATGCACCAAGTTGCTGGTGCACACAGAAGGTGTTTAGTGAACAGATAAAACCTTTTATCTTTACCTAGTAGACTTTAACAAATCTTATATCCAGTTTTATCCCTACTAATTCTCAAATGCATACCACAGCTTTAGTAGATATTTAATTTAATTACAAAGTTACATTTAAATCGAACATTTCAGGAATCAAAAGATACAGGAGAAAAAAAATCAGAGGACTCATAGAGAGCAGAAGTTCTCAGATATAAGTCTTCCTAGCATAGTCAAAACGTATATAAAGGCAAGCAGAATTGGGCATTGGACAGAACAAAGGCAGCTTTCACTGAGTGTTGCATAAAATAGTAAGGACTAAATAAGCCTCTTAAAGAAACATCATTTAATATGGAAGCACCAAGGGATGTCAAAACCAGTCAATTAACTAAGCTGCCTCTAGGGATCTAGTTCTTTGATATTTGAAATATCAGTGAATAATCCCCAACTTCTGAACTATACAACACAAAACGGTTTTCTGTTTCATTTCACCAAGTCTTCTCGGTGGATTATTTTCTAAAAAGTGGCCAATAAGGAAAAAAACAGTAATAGAACCAGTCTTACATTTCTGGTTCACAAGTACTGGTTTCATTTAAGCTAGTTATTAAAGATCTTTTCACTTCTGGAGATAGGACTGAATCTGGATCTTTGTGAATGGGAATAGATTTGTGTATGTATGTGATGTATGTGTAATTTCCTGTCAATTTATGAATTTTATAGGGTGTTCTTGCATATGCAAGGAATATCCAGAGGTGGTTTTGTCAGTTCCTTTCTTTTAAACATAGCTGATAGCACTTGGTCCCCCACTTAGCTTCCATGAACAGATGGTGTCTTTAGGCCCTTCAAATGCTTTATATCTCAATCATTGCTCCTGTAATATTTACAGCTACCAATTTTTAAACAAATTAAAATTCTGAACAAGATCTACTTATCAGTGTGTACTCATTATTTAAAAAGGCCACTTGTCTGGGTTTAGGGCACTCTGTGTTCCTCATAATTGTTTATCTCCACCCAACTATATAGCAACACTATAGTTCCTAGTATCATAACAGACTCCCTTATTTATTTATTTATTATTCGGTCTTATATTCCGCTCCTCCCTGCAGGCTCGGGGCAGGTTACAACATATAAAACAGGCAGCATGTGATGACCATGCAGCCTTACAATAAAACAGTTAAAACATTTAAATTTACAAGTCACATCACGAGGTGTTGGAAAGAAAAGTACAGACATTTCCTCGAACCCAGGCTCAGGTAAATTAGGCAACTGTATTAAACAGGCACCGTAGCCAATGCGCTTAGTCGAAGGCTCGTCTGAACAATGCGGTCTTAGCAGCCCTCCGAAAGGGGATGAGTTCTGGGATGGCTCGGGTGTCATCTGGGAGGGAGTTCCATAACACCGGAGCTGCCACAGAGAAGGCTCTCTGCCTGGTTGTAGACAGATGGCAGGAGCGGATAGATGGTACCAGTAACAAATTCTGTTCCTCTGAACGTAGTGATCTCGGGGGAATATACGGGGCAAGGCGGTCCTTCAGGTACGCAGGCCCTAAGCCGTGTAAGGCCTTAAAGGTTAAAACCAGCACCTTGAAGGCAATATCGTTATATTTTCTACCTTTTCAGTAATACTCAACTGAATATTTCACTCACAACTTGTAGTCAACATTAACTATAAATCAGTCAGCCCAACTTTTACTGAATTAATGTCAATTACAGGTCTGGGCCAAGAAAAAAATATGTGGCTCATTAAAAGTGAAAGAACAAACCTTTCCAGATTAATTTTCTTGTTTTTATGTAGGGGTGGTGTACATAGAGATTGAACTATATAAGCTAGAGGCTTACTGCAGCTTGTTGCTACTCATTCAGTCAATGTGGCATATAAATGCTACCAACAGTACTCTTAAATCGTTCCTGGACACATACGGGCTGGCACAATATTATAAATGTCTATTGTCGTGTAGACTGTAACAGTGCCACTTCACTTCATTATATGGTTGTGTCTCTTAAAAGTACTGCTAGAGGTATAGGTTTAAACTACCATGGATCCACTGATCCCAGGATGGACCCAGTAAAGGTTATTAACTACCCCATACTGATGAAACTGTAACTATCTATGGTGTCACTGTCTACATAGATCAGTTGGGTTATTCTCAGGGAAAAGAAAGCTGTGGCAATTCCTTGTCCTCTGATAGTGAAAACAGACCCTAGATATAGATGATGCTCCCCATATATCAGTGTTAAAAAAGAACAAAATGAATTCAATTAGCATGCATATTCTAATACATTAATATGGATCGTCTATAACAGCTTTGTAGCATTTGTAAAGCACTCATCAATAACACTGTGCTTCAAATCCATTATGTAATTTAACCATGAGGGAACTCCATAATTCTGCAATAGCCATTGCCTAATGCTGTGGCATGATGCTTTATTATTGATCTGCACTAAATCAAGTGGGTGATCTAGCTGTCATGTTGGATAATTCAAAGAATCCAGCACATATCTTGATTCATGCACACACCTAATCAATATGTTATATGTTGCTTACATCAAGGACAGCTAATTATTTTACACAGGGATTAAAATAAAATAAAGAAATCTATTGTTAAACAAATAAATGATTATCTAAAGTCATATTCGGCATTACTAAGTGCCAGCTTCAGTGACCAAGCATCAAGATACGGCACTGTTAAAAGTCATTATTGTACTGAACGTCACCGCATTACTTCTAATAGTAATCGGTTAACAAAATATTATTAGTGTAATCCTATGCAAGGCTTTTCAGAGGTACCACTGAATACACTGGGGCTTCTCTCAGAGATATGAATACTGTAAATGACTGTAACCTAAAACCTTGGTTGCTATCCCTTCAGAAGTTTTCAAATAAATATTTTATGTAATTTTAGTAATATTCCCAACTTTCCCACTCACTGTTACCATGAAGTCAGAAATCCAGTGGGAATCTGTTTTCTTTTCTAGAATGGTTTAAAGTTGAATTTTGATAAGCAAACCAAAATAGAAAATAATCCTAATACTGAATATGAACTGGCATTGAATACCAACCATGTGTTCTGAGATTCTGTATTATATTTTCCTCATAGCATGTATTAGATCTGGAGCAATAAAGTATAATTTGGTGGTTTTGATAGAGGAAATGAAAACATTTTGAGTGTGATGCAACTATCATTTGCTCAATTTCTTCAAGAAAGAACTGAGCTGTCATTCTATTCCTTATAACACTCTCTCTCTCTCCTCTCTCTCTCCAGTCTAATGTTGTTTGATCGGTCCCAACTGCAAAAAGAGGTCACGCTTTCAGTTTCTGAAAAGATCCTAAGAGAACACCTTGTCAAGAATAAGTGAATTATTTTCAGGAAAAAAAACCCTAAGTAAAACATCAAACATAGCAAGATTTCTGGCACAAACACTCATGTGTTTGTGGAAGTTATACACAAATATAACATCTACATAAGATTTTCATCTAATGTGAATCACAATGAGAACAAAATACTGCTTGCAGAATGTCCAATAAGATACAGCTTGAATGGCTGGCCAGAGGGCATTCAAGGTCATTAAAAAACACAGCCATGAGAGTAGCTCTGTTTTAAAAGTGTAATCATGGATTTTAACCAGGAATTGTCTGTTCCCAGAGTTAATACAGTCTGTTACTTTATCCCAATAAGCGCAGAAAAGATGGTATCTAAAGCAGTAAGGAAAGCAGTTACAGTAAGCAGGAGAAATGAGCGCCTAACAAGAAAACAGAGGAATAATCGCCTTGCCAGATGAAGCTGAAAGTCCAACACTTTATCACTGCTAGAGATAAGCGGCTGACTGTTCTAATTAATTCAAAGAATAATGAGATGGGGTACAAGATAATATGTTTTATTATCTTTACTGTCCTTGCTAGTGGCTACATATTGAACTAGGCTGCTGCAGAAATAGGTTTCTATAATTTTAACACAAATGTCATTTCTGTATTTCTGGTGCTGTACAATTTAACAACTCACATTAACAGAATTAGTTCTTTGTTAGTCTAAGCATGAGGATTATAGACAGGGTCATGTAATGAATGCGGCCTACTTAGTTTTTTTTCTTGGATTTTGATTTCTGGATGAATCTGGATTTCCTTGATAAATATCTAACTTCATTTATAGAAAAGAGAAGGGAGAACTGCCATGGGTACAGGGTCAAATGCAAAGAGATTATTCAAAAGAAATCACAATGATAAACATTTGTTTTTAAAACCTACCTATGTATATGCTACCACTAAACTACAATAGATGGCTAAAGAAAGACAATGAAAATAGCACTTATAACCAAGAACACTAGCAAAAAAGGCATACGTACAGGGAGCACACAACCCCCATTGCATCAGCTCCACTAGCTGCCAGTCTGCTACCGAGCACAACCCAAAGCACTAGCGTTAGCCTATACAGCCCTAAACAGTTCTGGCCCAGTTTACCTGTTCAAACGTAACTCCCTCTATGATCCACCTCAGAGATTAAGATCTTCTGGGGAGGTCCTGCTGTCGGTCCCACCCCCTTCTCAGGTGCAATTGGTGGGGATGACAGGGCCTTCTCAGTGGTGGCCCCTTGATTATGGAATTCCCTCCCTAGTGAAATTAGAACAGCCCCCTTCCTCCTGACCTTCAGGAAGAAAGTAGAAATGTGGTTATGGGGCCAAGCTTTTGGATAGCAAGTTTTTTTTAGCACAACAAAAGAATAAGGAATAAATGAGAAATGGAACGGCCTTGGATTATGATTTTAATTATTGGTTTTAAACTGTGTTGTTTTAATGTCTTTGGTTTTAATGTAACTGTATATTGTATTGTATGTTTATTTATGGCATCAAATTGCTGCCTATTTTGTAAGGTCGCTCTGAACCCCTTTCGGGGTGAGAAGGGCGGGATATAAATGAAGTAAATAAATAAATATTAAATTGCCCAGTATCACTGTTTTCCCAAAGAAGTGGGAGAAAGAACACTTAACCTCATAGCTGTCTAAGCAAAAGCCACTATACAGCTAGCCAGTATACAGTGATTGGACTATTAGACCAACACTCCAGCGGTTATATGTATTCTTCAGGATTTTGAGCTGTCAACCTCAGATATCTCTTAAAGTGGTTGCAAATTAAACCCATTAATATTTAAATAAGGGCAACTGCACGGAAGAAAATATTCTCAGTATGCTAGCCATTCTATTTATAAACAAAAGTAAGGGAAATACAAAGACAGTAATCTCAAAACAAGCATAAATTAAGTAAGCCACTGAAAGTTATGCAAGTATTATCTGACTACCATGTTCTTCATCCAGTCTCTCTTCCTGCATTCTGTACCATCATCTTCCCATGGAAAATTATATGCTGCACGTTTCAGAGGTTTTCCAAGAACAAAAAAAAATAGACTGAGTAGTGCAAAAACTTTTTAAAGAATAAATCGAGGCTATTTTTCCTCACGTCTTTGATTGAACCACCCATAAAATCGTAAAGCTAACAATGAATATTTCTAATAAATATCATTAGAAAATTTATATCCACTATAAACCTCTAAACATGAAACATACCCCATAACTGTCTGTAGGAAGAGCATAGACACTTGCTTCACTGAAACACTGTTTTACAGAATATGGAGAGGGAAGAGAATGAATGGGGGCACTCCCTCAGCTGTGATCAGGGATGGGGTCATGTCCACTCTTCCTCTATCTGGTTGGCTGAGCAGTGGTCTCTCAGAATAAACTTCTTATAACATGATGGCTGTTAGCCTGCCATCGTGAGATCTGTGGGGATTTCAGGGGAACACAAGAAACCTTCCTCTCTCAAGATTTGGGGGACTTCCTGCCTGAACTAATTTTTGTGATTAGCGTCCTGGCCCTGAAACAGGAGGATTTATTTCAGTTTATTCCCTGCCAATATTTGCATTTGGGTAATAAAAAGTATGTGTACCAAATTTGGTCCAGATACATCAAGCTATGTAGAAGCCTTTAAGGTACAAACATACGAACATTTTCACTTTTATTTTCTGTTGTCACGAATGATACCTGAAATAGGATTGTTAGAGCTGTTCACCAGTGGAACTCTCTACCCCAAAGTATGGTGGAGGCTCCTTATATGGAAGCTTTTAAACAGAGGCTGGATGGCCATCTGTTAGGGGTGCTTTGAATGGGATTGTCTTGCTTCTTGGCCCTTGAGGTCTCTTCCAACTCTATGATTCTATCATTCTACCATCCGTTACTGAAATACTATTGCTATTGGTTAAATCAATGGGGATTAAAACAAAGTTTCTGCTTCAATTCAACTCAATGACCCACAGGTATGTCTGTGTTTAAGAAATTTAAAAAAAAAAGATTTTATCAATCAATGTTGTTCATGTTGTGTTCAGTAAAATTGTGTATTGTTTTGATGATATATAATTCTGTTTTATGTATGGCACCTTGAGTGTTTTGTTAGCCGCCCCGAGTCCCTTTGGGGAGATGGTTGTGGGGTACAAATAAATTATTATTATTCTTTCAATTTAAACACAAAGTACTTAAGTTTATTAAAACATGTTAATGCCTTGATTCATTTTTGTGGGAGGATTTTTCTTCTCAAATTCTCAACGTATGTAAAAACCTGCATTTTTACATTACAATATCGTTACTTTTACTGTATTTTTACCTATCATTCTTTGAACCTTTCAAAAACCTACATCACTTAAGACATATTACTTGTGCACTATTTTGCAGAGGAAATTCCAATCTTCAGTGCCTAAGGATTTTTAGCATTATGACAAACACAAAAGTACTGCCAAAACATACTCTGTAATGAATAGCTTTTATATGTAGACTTTGCCAGAGGATTTTAAACAAAAAATACTATAGAAAAAGAAAAAAAGGAAAAGGACATAGGGTACAAATATTCATTAGACATATGTTTTAGTTAAGCTGACAATTTTTTTAAAATATTCTTTAGGTTCATGCTTATAAAATGCATGCTCATTCACAACTAAAGAACCTCTGACCACTGAATAAGGGGTGACAAATACTGAGCTTCCTACGATTGTATTGTAAATTGTTTAGTAACAACGAAAGCATTCAGGGTCATGGCTAATCATCATGATATAGAGGTGGCTCTTGATTGGTGAAGGGGATCCTAAATGGGGTGTAAAGTATGTGTGTGTCACCAGAGGTATATTGTATGCCTGTTCCTCAGAGTCTAGTTTAATACTCAGGGGCTGCTCAATGGAAGGATAGTCATCAAGTGATAAAATCACTGTAATAATCGTGCAAGAATAGCTGCAATTTGTATCAGTGAAGGTACAGGTTGAATATCCAGAATTCCAAAATCTAACTCCAAAATACAAAATTTTGCATATGGGTGGTTGATAGTGAAGGTATAGATTGAATATCTAAAATTTCAAAATCTAAAATACTCCAAATTTATCATATGGGTAGTTGATAGTGACACTTTTCTTTTTGCTTGGTTCAATGTACATAACTCTTGTTTCATACAAAATAACCAGCATATAAAATTACCTTAAGGCTATGTGTATTGGAGATATATATGAAACATAAATAAATGTTATGTTCAGAATTGGGTCCCATTTTCAAAATATCTCACTATGTATATGCAAGGATTCCATAATCTGAAAAAATTCTGAAACATGGAACACTTCTCACCCCAAGCATTTCAAATAAAGGATGTTCAAAACCTGTACTACTTCCATTAATGAAATCACCGATTTTAAGGACCTCAGGATATTAATATATTTTGATTATTGGCCTAAAACTGTGCCTTGTTTTGCCATCTATTTTTATATAGAATTCAAAGATATACGTAACCATGTTAGTCTGGGATAAAAAAAATATGTAAAGGGGTCTTGTGGCAATGTTAGTCTCTAATGTGCTACAAGAACCCTTTGCATACTGATATTTCTTACCTAGTTAATTATGTTAATTATAACAAAATAATGAACAACTCCCAGACCTAAAAAACTGACCAATCCAATTATCTGCTGAAAAATGAAATAAGGAGATCATTTCTTTATTGTTCCGCTTTACTATATTTATTACAGTTTAAATAAATCAATGTACTACTTAGCTATCTATTAGGACTGCAAAGATCAATTAAAAGTGCAATCCTATACATGGTTATTCATAAACAAATTCCACTATGTATCAATGTACTTTTTTCTCTTACTACATTTAGAATCACAGCTTCTATCAAAGATTAAAAAGGGAGTAAATGTGGCAGAATAACCACATTCTTTTGTCATGTGTCTGTGTAAGTCGCCCGGAGCACTAACGTGGAGGGCGACTCAGAAATAATAAAGTCAGTCAGTCAGTCAGATAATGTGGGATCATGTGAATCTATAATAGTATAATAATACATATAATAGTTTCTGAATACAGATTAATTAATAATAATCTTGATCACTGTATTAGAATGGATAGACTTCAGGCAGACTTCAGGCTGATTATGTGTGCTTTTTTTTAATATAGAACACTGATGCTTATCAATCACAGCCAGAAACAAAGGGGTGGTTCAGGGAATAATTTTATTACCTACAGGTAATGGAGAAGGAACAAAAGAAGCAAAAGCCTACAAAAACGCAAGCAATTGCCTTAAAAGTCTTACAGAAGCAAGGCAAAATCCAGACCGATTAAACAACAAAAAAAGAGAGGGTGGAAAACAGAGAAGGGTGGGTATGATCAGGAACTGTGACCAAAAGAAAACACAATGTTCACAAATTTTTGTTACGAGCTTCTTGTGTGTGTGCTTATTTTATAGACACAAGCAGCACTTCTATTACACTCCCATAACATGTTTTGTTTCTTTCCTTCAAACAAGGAGCTATTTTGGATTTTATGTCAGGTGACAGGAGCAGAGTAGTCAATAGTATGCTTTAACTCTCAAAGGAGAATTGTCTTTTCCCTTCAATCCTGGCACATACAGCTGATACTTACCACTAGGAAGTATAAACATCTAGTTCTAGCAGCACTTCTACTAATTTGAATCATATACTGTACTTAAAATATATTTAGGCAAGATCCAGCAGGATTCTTTTGCTAGTGTAATGACTTCTGTCAGCTTTATTTTTTATTTCATGTCAAAAGCATTGCACAAAAAATATAAAATTGATAAACTAGAGGGAACACAAGTGGCTAAATAATTTTAGACCAAAAATGGGCAACAGCAACCACATTGTTTGCAGATTTAAATCGTTCTTCCTCTGTGCATGAGACAGGGAATTGTGGACAAGCATATAGATACAGAGTTGTTTTTTCAGCTCCACAGTCACAGAAGGTGGAGGATTCCTCTGGTAGTTGCCAAGTTGTCATTTGATCTGCCCAGTCCACTCCTGAGTCTGTTCTGGGACTTCCAAATTGCCCATTCTTGGTTTGCCCCTTGAGGAAGACCCTCATGGGAGCCATCCAGTTGGGGTTTCCTGGTTTAGCTGCACACAGGGATACTCTTGCTATTGCTGGGGGAACATTAAGAGGAATGATGATTCTCTTGAGCAGGGGTGGGCAACTATTTTTTCCAAGGGGCCACACGAGAGCCAAAAAGTATTATGGAGGGCCGCACCTAAAGGCGGAACTACATGCTAATCTGCATAATTTATTTATTTATTCACTTACTATATTTACTATATATTACACATCATTAATATTAACATATTAATATCAAGGAATATTCATATATTATTAGTATTAATATCATAATTATTATATTATACTGTGTGTGTGTGTGTGTGTATATATATATATATACACACAGTATATATAGAGACATTATAATATATTGAAATTATAATATAATATAACATTAGGAGGGCCGGATAGAATCAGTCAAAGGGCCGCATCCGGCCCCCGGGCCTTAGTTTGCCCACCCCTGCTCTTGAGTCTACTGGGAGAAGGCTGATAGCCATGCAGTGGACAGCTTTCACAGTGTTCAACCTTATTTCTCTCACAGGTGGCAGCAACGTCCTGTCAAACATCGGGGGGGGGGGGGATGCCAGCTAGCTTATTTCAGCTGAACAAGGGAAAGGCAATTTCCCCTTCCAGCCTTACCTTCAAAGCCTGCTACAATAGGGATACCTTATAGGTTTTGAATCTATAAAAATAGTAGCCAGACAATGCAACCTTGTTCCATGACCAAAGTAGCCCCTACCAAGACTGTTCACAATTAATATGGTCTCTTTTTGTATAGCAAGAATGAAGAACAGTCTGTCCCTCCATGTATTGCTTGACTGCAATCCCCCTCATCTAGCCCTGCTGACTACAAAACCTTCTAGTCAATTTTCTTCTCAAAAAATGACAGGAAACTGGGATAGAACTGCAGTCAATTTAATAAATAAGTTCCTGGCAAAATTTGAAAAATCTTTATTTTTTCTGGAAGCCTGTAAAAAGGTCACTGAAAGGTGTGGTAAATACAGTGGGGTAAACCTTTGCAAGTTTTCTTCTGTTATTACTACTGGAATGATTGATACTGGCCTACAAATATGCTCCTTGTGTGTGAGAGAAAACGCTTCTCTCTCTTTGTGTCATGAACCTTTCCTGCAGCCATTCATAGATAAAGAAGTACAGGCAAGCTAATCCCTACATTAATGCTAATTAAGGGAGGCAGCAAGCGTGAAAACCTGGAAAGAAGAAAGCCCTCTCAGCTAGCATTGCCAAATGAGTTTCAAGGTAGCGTTTCTGTAACTTCTATGCTTAACAGATTTTCAAACAGGACAAGACACTATAAAGCTTCTCCAAGAAGGGCACAGGTGCCTGTCCTTCCTTGCCTTTGAAACACCAACTTTTAGTTGTAGTTGTCCCTTCTCAATATGATACTGTCCTCAATTGCTTCCCATGACAAGAACGGAGGTGGGTGCTTCTTTGTGCCTCTCCTCCCTCCTTTTCCACCAGGAAGGCAATATGTGTGTTGGGAGGAGATGACTGTGGCTGAAAGTTGGAGTCTGGAAGATGAAGCAATGTGTGTCTCATTCTGCTTGATGATCTGTTAAGCATTAAAGTTATAGCATCCCCATCTTGGATCCAGTCTAGCAATGTTATTTCCACCCCCATCCCAGTTTTTGTCCTTCTATTCCTTGAAATGTTTGTCTGCCTGTGAAAATGCGTAATTAGTTCCTTCTTCCTTGAACTTGGAGGACAAGGCAATCTCACATGTAGTACAGGACTTATATAAGGATGCCGAGGGCAAGCTTTCTTTCATTGCTATTTTTAAAGAGATAAAATTTAGCTCTAACTTAAACATAGCTCACAACATATAAGAGCTATTTATAATTTCATTTCTCAGTATGTTTACATACAGTTTGCCTTGAGTTAGCCAGTGCTTTGATCTAAGAAATTATTTTTTTCTGACAGAAAACCTAACAGGCAGTTATTAACTGAGAATAAGGCTGTTTATTACAGTATAGCATCATATGATCCTTTAACTTATCCCTGATCACTTACACCATCAATAAATGATCAAACAGAAATTTCTTCCCATTCAAGAAGAATGGCTAGCAAGTAAAACAAATTCACACAGCACTCCAGAATAGATGACAAACCAGTGAAAATTCAGAGGGTGCTGCAAATTTAGTGCTTAATAGCGAGGAAGCAGCAGCAACTGTACATCCCAGAAAGTTAATCATGAAACAAGTATCTAGTGATTAAGAGATAGATAAACATAGAGGCAGTCCCCAAGTTAAGAACAAGAGAGGTTCTGTAGATTTGTGATTAAATTGAATTTGTATGTAAGTCAGAGCAGGTACATTTTTAAGCATAACTCCAGATAAAGATAGATAGATAGAGCTTGGATAGCATGGGGAAGGGTTAATGCCATCATGGTGTTTGCTGTGCTGTCTGTGCTCCTGTTCAGAAGATTTCATCTCACTTTCTGTCCCTGTGACAATTGGATTTTGAACATTTTGGCTTGTTGTGGAAACAAGGATTGATGATAAAGCTTCAGTAGAGATATCTTTTCCTCATGATAACTCTTTAAGGAATTAATTTCCTTTCCTAGGCATAGATTTGTCTCACTTCTTGTCTCACTCCTGTTCTTAATTATGAGTTGTTTGTAACTTGGATGTTTGTAACTCGGGAATTGCCTATATAGTTTTCAAATAAAGCCCAACAAATTCTTACCTCTGTCTCTGAACAACGGGATTGTTCTGATTTACCTGAAATTAAAAACAAAAGATTATTTTCACTCTGGGAGTCAAAAACAAGATTAGCAAACTCATTCTAATGTATGAATTTCCTACATCTATACAACAAGAAAAATGAAGACTATTTCAAGACACAGAACAACAGTTGAAAAGGATTCACCTAAATCAGCATTTCTCAACCTGGGGATCGGGACACCTGGGAGGGTCACAAGGAGGTGTCAGAGGAGTCACCAAAGACCATCAGGAAACACAGTATTTTATTTTATTTATCTTTTTATTTTATTTGTTTGGTCTTATATTCTGCCCTTCCCGGCCGGCTCGGAGCAGTTCACATACATATTAAAAATACAATAAAACATTAATACATCATAATAATAGCAGGATAAAAGTTGCAAATAGTGCAACTTTTATGTTGGTCATGGAAGTTCTGTGTGGGAAGTTTGGCCCAATTCTACCATTGGTGGGGTTCAGAATGCTCTTTGATTCTAGGTGAACTATAAATCCTAGCAACTACAACTTCCAAATGTCAAGGTCTATTTTTCCCAAACTCCATCAGTGTTCACATTTGGCCATATTGAGTATTTGTGCCAAGTTTGGTCTGGATTTGACATTGTTTGGGTCCACAGTACTCTCTGGATGTAGGTAAACTGCAGATCCAAATCTCAATCTTAATGCCCACCAAACCCTTTCAGTATTTTCTGTTGGTCATGGGAGTTCTGTGTGCCAAGCTTGGTTCAGTTCCATCATTGGTGGTGTTCAGAATGCTCTTTGATTGTAGGTTAACTATAAATCCCAGCAACAACAACTCCCAAATCACAAAATCAATCTCCCCCCCCCCCCAACAGTATTCAAATTTGGACGTATTGGGTATTTGTGCCAAACTTCATTCAGTGAATGAAAATACATCCTACATAGCAGATATTTACATTGTGATTCATAACAATAGCAAAATTACAGTTGTGAAGTAGCAACAAAAATGTTATGGTTGGGGATCACCACAACATGAGGAATTGTATTAAGGGGCAACAGAATTAGGAAGGTTGAGAACCGCTGACCTAAATGCTGCTTTCTATATGCATGTGTGTATAAAGATGTGCAGATGGATTTATACATGATTGCATACACAGACAAATACTCTAAAGGTCAACAGACCTATCTGAACACGGAGCATGACTCCTTGAACTCACATCTTTGGACTCTACAGTATAGTACACTCAGTGGCAGTGATATTCTAGTACAAATGTCTATGACTGGATCTGAATAGTTGTGCAGCTGTTTTGGACAGAAGAGGCAGGCAGGTAAGAGCAAGCATTTCCAACACATTTCAAGGCAAAGGGTTTGCAGCTCATGGGCTATACCTGTCAGCAGCTATTCTGACTCGGGACAAAAAAGACTGGAGCAAATCCACAAATGTCTTCTTTTCCAAATTCTCTCATATTTCAATGCAGTTCCTTGGCACCCACTCTTGCTACCACTCTTCTAGGATTGTGTGTGAGAAAGGGGACATTCTAATGCTTCCCCTCACCTATTTCTGCAAAGTTGAGAAGATGGCATTCAACGTTGTATACACATCTGAAAAGAGAAGAGCTGTCTTGCTTCTCACTTCCCAAAAAGCCAGCCCAGCACTTTATCTTCCCATCCCCTGGGATGGAAAAACTTGAGCAATACCAATAATCTCCCTTAATACAGATGGCATCTGAAGTACATTTTAAAATACTACCTCTGTTCCTCATGTAACTTGGGTAGAGTGACCATTTTGTATATCTGACACAGGTAACTTCTCTAGTCCATAGCTAGAGGAGCATGAGGCAATTATTACTGCCTTGGTTATGTATGTATTCGACATTTCAAGAATTCAGTCAAAGATACCTTACTATATGCATTTTTTTAAAAAGGTATTATATTTGTCATCCAGTGACATATGAAACACAGGGAATCTACAATATGTGGTTATAGTACTTTGATACCACTTTGATTATAATCATGACATTTTACAGAATTCTAGGATTTGTAGTTTGCTACGCAGCTCATGTCCACTCCCCTGATTTATAACAGAGATAAGTACCTTACCAGTGATAAATCTCATTATTCTATGAGACCAAACCATACAACTGTGTAGCATGGAAACATTCATAGTTAGGTTAGTCTATATCTAAAGAGCACCTACTCTTTTTAGTTTACGCATTTTAACAGCAACAGAGGTACTTGTCACTAATTTTCTGTTTCCTAGTTTAGGTTAATGATTTTAACCTCTCTCAAATACACTAACAGGAAAGACTATTATGAAAGTGTGATCTACCAAGTCAGACTAGGAGATAGGAACAGGGTTATATCATCTGTTATATCACAAGAGCGGTTCAACAGTTAAATTCTCTGCCTCAGTGTAGTGGAAGCTCCTTCCTTGTAGGCTTTTAAACAGAGACTGGATGGCCATCTGTCAGGGGTACTTTGATGGGTCATGTGGTCTCTTCTAACTCTATGATTTTATGATCTATCTATACCTCATCTAGCCACATTTTCTGCTGGCCATACATTTGTCCCAGATTTCCATTTCCTGTCCCTGTCTTTAGCTCAAAGCAGTTGAAGACAATCTCAATTCTGCCTTTTCCTGTCAATCTACATCCGACTGTCACATGTGTAGACATCTCCTCCTTTCTATTTACTTATTTCATTATTTCACGCTTATGCAACGTTCACTCTAAGACATTCAAGCTGGCACACATAACTGATCCTTTTTTAATGTTTCAACAAACTTGTAACACATCAATCTCTCCCTTCTTTCACAGAACTGTATTATAAACGCATAAGTATCTCTCGCTACAGAAATATTTAGTAAAAGATTTACAAAAGATTTAGTAAAAAAGATTTACATAATTTTAAGACAAATCAAGATATCCTCTTCACAACATCTTTTTGCAGTGGGTTAGTTTAAAAATATTTTTTATAAAGTCAGTCAAGAACTTTGTCATGGTCTAATATTCTAGCCACCCTTTAAAATCATAGAAGCATGCAGCATGGAAGCCACTTTTTCTCCTTTTTTAGTGCATTCTAGTACCAACCAGCTCTCAGTAAATAAGCCATTTTTGCCACTCAGTGCAAAGCACCTTCTGCCCGGTACAAATGAACTGTTGAATATTTTATACAACAGCTCTTCATGGGCTGGGTAATACTGAAAGTACTAAAAGGATTGAGGAAGAATGAGAGGTCTGATACACTCATCACCAGCTGCTGATTTGAAAGGAGGAGGAAGAAGTAAAAGCCACACCAACTCAATATAATCAGGTGGATGGAGAGTCTCTTCAAAAGGGACTATCTCCATAAAGGCTGATTTTTGTAAGCCTATCTTTAAATTTATACGTAGTGTTTTCAAAAAGCACATTATTGTAAATCTCACTTATCAGGTTTGTCAGTGTAGAATTCTAGACATGTGTGCCTATTTTTCTCACTTTCCAGGAAAACATATTCTGCTTTTCTGAAGACTCGTCATCTGACTCACACAATTTATGACTCAACTTCAACAGAAGAACTCATAAAGAATGCACATGCAGGACACTCCCATCTTCCTTCATACTCTCTTCTATGGTTAACTGGAAACAAACATTAATTGATTTCCAGTATTTTTTATATGTAAGCTATGAACAATGGCACCAACCGAAATAATAACCACATTCACTTAGCAGAGGACTGCACTCTTAAATATGTAACTAGTGGATCTGAATTTCAATGTTAGGTATAGAGCTAGAGAGGTCTTTCAGAAAGCTGCTATATTTCACTTTAAACACTAAAGTGTAGATAAAAATCTTTAGTTAGCTGATGATTAAACACTCTTGAGTGGAGTGCTCTATACTAGTGAATACCAACCAAGTAAGATATGTATTCTTCCCAGATATGCTGCAATATCTTGGATTACATTAAAGATCAATGAGGGTGGAAGGTATGATCAACTTTCCAATATGGTAAGGACTTAAAAGAGAAAATGGAGCATGATCTCAATTGTCTTATCAAAACTGGGGTGAGTGTAAACAGCAAAATCACATAGAAATATTTTCTCAAATGTAAGGAGCAAACCAACTGCAGATCAGCCAATCTCAGATTTCTGCCTATCTATGAACTAACTACAAACTTGCTTAGATAGAGCAGGCCTGCAAAGGATACAAACATGATACATGGTACAAACAAGACAAGCGCAGGAGAGCCTGGTGAAAGAATTAGGCTCTTGCTCTTGAACCCATGAACTCTAAATACACAGCACTCATCAGGCGTATTGATGATATTGAGGACAACACAAATGCAGGCTTCCAGTCGTGATCATTGCATAAGAACATGATTAAGAAACTAGAATGATCAAATTATCATCTCCAAAATAAAGTTGAAGACCTCAAAAATGAGTGGTAGTGTATCAATATTTGCTTGGAGGGTGGGTCCTAGAGCACCAGTAAAAAGGAGATATGCTAATGTTTGTACTTACCTGGATGAATGAAACCTATCTCAAGCTGGGACCTAAAATTTTAGATATTGAGCAAGCAAACAAATCCATCACCTTGAACTTGAACTCTACCCAGAGATACCACCCAAAGAATATGCAAACTTTAAATAGGTTTTCTGTTGTGCATGATTTAAACTACAAGAACTACAAAATATGAGACCTTCCAAGAACACACACTCTCTCTCTAGAGACCTATGGAAACAATGCAATTTCAAACCCTTTGCACTCTTGTTCCAACAAGGAGGGATGAAATATGAATAAGGCTTCCCCTTTAACTTAATTGTTACACATAAATACATTGTCATGATTATAACAACTAAAACAAACATGATCCACCCTGGGCATTTAAGTCTCACAGTGAGCTGAAGGAGGAGGCAAGAAGCAAAGACAAATTCTCAGCTCAAAAAGGAGATCTTCAGGCTGTAAGAATGAGAAAACTGTAAAAGAGAATCTTCTTGAGCTTTAGACTGCTTAAGACAAAGGAAAATTGGTAAGTTTCAGTTCAGTGATTGTGACTTTTGTCATCCTCTCTTATCATTATTCTCTTTGTGATCCTTGGAGCCATATTGACAGCTCTACCTATTCCTGTTTTCCAGTATTTTCCTTGTTGTCCTGATCTTGTTTTCTTACACTTTTCCTGATAATAAGAGATACCAATTTATTTAATTTTGCCACCTCCTTCAAATGTAGCAAACTTGCAATAAAAATAGTTTATCTTCACTACCCTCCTTAAAACTGCATGCTCCAATATGAGACTTTTTATGTTTCTCACTAGTTTGAGATTTGTGTTTTCCAACTGCAATGCTAAAGATCAATACCCCACCACATGTTTCCAGAGAAGATGGGATACGAGATCAAGTACAGTCCTTAGATTCTTACTGTATTGGGTTTAATATATTTAACAAAATTCTTGTTTTGATATTTGTTCTAAGGCTTATTGATGTGGCTTATTTACTGTCTAATACTAAAATATTTCCTTGATGACTCTCTGAGTTGTGCTGGCAAAGGAGTGGAAGCATGCTGCTAAAGTGTTCTATAATGCTATTATAATGCAGATGGAACTGGATTATATGGCAGTGCAGACTCATATAATCCAGTTCAATGCAGTTCAATCTCCATTATATAAGTCTACACTGACCATATAATGCAGCTCAAACTGCATTATATGGCAGTGTAGATGGGGCTCTGCAGTGCCTGTGTATTAATCCTGGATAAGATCAAAATTGTATCATTCAATGCCAAGGGTATAGACCAGGGTGGGCAATTACCGGCCCTCCAGGTGTTTTGGACTTCCAACTCCCAGAAATCTAGCCAGTTTACCTGGAGGGCCGGTAATTGCCCACCCTGGTGTAGACTCTGCTCTTAAGAGGGCACTGATTGTTAAAGCAACAGAAGTCCAATATTCCACTTTTACAAGGGACTCATAGGAGAGGTACAGAACCCTTATTCCTTTGCTCCCTATATAGTGCTCAATATAGTACAAAAAACTCAAAAAAGGCTGGTTCGAGCAATATTATTTGATGCATCTTGTCCACTTAAGGTTGAAAAGATAGTGAAGAACCCCACAGACCAGCGGTTCTCAACCTGGGGTTCGTTTGGCTACTTCAGAGAGGTCGTAAGGCCGCCTTCTTTGGCCCCGCGCCCAAGGCCACTCCCAGCCGAGAGCTCCTTCACGCGAGGCCTGGCCTTGCGCAAAGCCTCCCTCGGCTGGCTCTTGCCACTTGCGAGCCAGCAGGGATGTGAGCCAGGCAAGAGGCTCCATGTAAGGCCAGGCGGCGTGGTGGATCCTCCCGCCCCCGGCTCTCAACGTCTGCCAAACTTGCTGGAGGCACAAGCTTCCCTGTTGGATGTGGGCCCAGACTCCTCCAGAACGGACCAAGCAACAGCAACTCCCTAATGTCATGGTATGTATATTTTCCCCAAACTTCTCCAGTATTTTATGTTGGTCATGGGAGTTCTGTATGCCAGGTTTGGTTCAATTCCATGATTGTTGAAGTTCAGAATGCTCTTTAATGACAAGGGAATTATATCTCCAAGCAGCTGCTACTCCCAAATGTCAGGGTCTACTTTCCCCAAAGCTCTGCAGTACTTTCTTTTGTTCATGGGAATTCTGTATGCCAAGTTTGGTTCAATTCCATGGTTGTTGGAGTTCAGAATGCTCTTTAATAGAATGGGAACTATACATCTGTTCTCCCAATTTTGATCAATCTAAATTTATGCAATTTTTTTACACATCTTAAAAGATGTTGATGTATATTAAAATATTATATGAGTGCATATTACTATGTCAACAAAACACACAGCAACTCCAATAACCAAATGGATTCTGTAAAGACACTTTGCACTCGGTTCTCCCCTCCAACCTGATGAGTGCTCAATAAACTCTGCAGTCAAATCACATGCATTGAGCATGAACTAAAGAACATTCTGTTCCATTTTTGCTGAAAACTGGAAATAAAATGTCTGCTGTTTTTATATCTACATCCTAAGTCTATCTTTGTTTGTCTTTTATAATGTACAGTATGTTCTTATTTCATGTTATTTTTTCTTTAAGATTTTTTTAAAGATACATAAAATTTCAAATTAAAGTGCAAAACACAAAATTAAATTATCATTTTTTTAAAATGCCACGAGAAAAGATGAAGCTTGGAATCTCTGTCTAGCCTCAAATGACTGTAATTACTGTCTTAAGATTCAGCTCTGTAATGTCTAAAAGTGCTACAGTCTGCCTTTTCACAACCTCCAGTAGAAAAGCTCTCGACAATATTTGACTGACTTTTAAAAGTTGCATGAGAGTTGTTTGTGTGGGTAAGGATTCACATGATCATCTACTTTGCCATGCAAAGCAAATTCCTTAGTGATTCTTCTGCATATAGAAAACAAGACTCCAGTGACAAACGACAATAGTTTGACATGATACTGTCTTTCTTGAGGGACTGGTGTTGGGATATCCACACTATGTGAATTTCCTACTGCAGCGTGAAATAAGGCAGTTATTAGAGCTACCATACTAATTTTCTTCAATATTGTAGTCAATGTTGATAGTTTTTAAAATATATCAAAGATGTCCCATATGTACAGAAATATATAAAGTACACCCCTTCTCCAATAGTGTCTATCTGACCCTAACACAAGCCCTTTAAATAATGCTATCCTTTTCTAGTTTCCTCAGTTTTTTCTCTCTTCTAGAATTACCAATCAGTTGCAATTAATATCATGTCAGCAATTAGCATGCTACATACATCTCGCACTTCCTCTGCCAAAGCAAGGTCAATTCATCTTCAATTATGCTGGTAGCATCACAGGATAGTTTTACAAGGGAAAACTACTTTTTGTAACTTGCAAAAAGCCATTATCTGTGAACAGATAAACATAATTCCAAATGAAGAGTATACTGGCAACATTTTGATTTCTTACTGTAAGAAAAACATGTAACTAGAAAAGGCTGGAGCAATTTGATTTTGGGTTGTTATGAATTTTCTGGGCTGTATGGCCATGCTCCAGAAGCATTATCTCCTGACATTTTCCCTGCATCTATGGCAGGCATCCTTACAGCCTCTGAAGGTGCCTGCCATAGATGCAGGTGAAATGTCAGGAGAGAATGCTTCTGGAACTTGGTCATACAGCCCTGAAAACTCACAACAACCCAGTGATTCCGGCAATGAACGCCTTCGACAATACAATTTGATTTTGCTTGAATTTACTGGGAAGGGCATCATTCCAGCCACTCCTCTCCCCACTACTGAACGAGTGACAACTCAGTTTGATGCAACAGAAGTAAGGTGAGGAGGAAAAGGATACCGGGGCATATGAAAAGCATCCAAAAAAGTGGGACAGAGGATAAATAGAAAAATAAATGATACAGTCTCTGCCAAATTGGGACAGTTTGATGAAATTCTGATTACAAATTATGCATTTAGCTATCTTTTCATGGCAGAACTTTTCTTCTCTATCACAAGTAAAATCTAATTAACTATTTTACATTCAAGCATAAACACTTCATTCATCCCCAGCACTGACACCATCAACTGCTTTTCATAGTTCCTACAAAAACAGGCTAATATTCCAATGTACAATTTTCTTTCTTATTGTGTAAGCCTTTGATGAATTAGTTTTTACACTCACCATTGGATAGGAGTCAACCTACTCTACTCTTCCCAGTTATGTTGCTGAAGATTATCTGGCACTTAAAAATAATGTGTGGGCCCTGGTATTTTATGGGAGGAATGCACTGAATCAAATTAATTAAAATGTTACATAAATCACCCAGCGGATAGGATATTTTTAAATCAAGTTATCCATTTAGAATGAACCCATTTCCTAAACAGAAATGCCCGCTAAGTACTGTAGTCTACACAATGATTACAACAGGATAACATCTAAAATTAGCCCATAATTGATACAGAGATAATTCAATTTTCTTCCCACGCAGCCTAAATATTTTCTGCACTACAGTAGTCTACCTTTCTGTGCACAAAGGTTTGCCAATATAAAAATAAGTCACTTCTTTCTCTCTCCATCTTTGTATACATACAAATACACGGAACAATTAAAATAGAAGAAAATAAAAGAGCTTTTAAAAAAAGATTAGGAACGCTTTCTATCCACTGGACCCCCAATACATATCTCAGGGCTATCAAGAAGGATTGAGCTCTGTCTCCAAAGAAGCTCCTTGGGAAATATCAGTACTATATTGTTTCAATCATGCATCTATCTAGTTACAGGAAAAGGAATGAAATTTTCCACCAGTCTCTACATTCGTTGCACTGCAGCAAATAAAAACTTCAGCGGATCATTTGGAAATGCAGTTTGGGCATTCTAAGCAAAGAGGAAAGCACACTAACCAAGGGAATGTAAATTAAGCAAATGTGAAAGTTCTAAATGGGAATGATCTTCAACGTCCCCCACTCTACAATACCAGAAATTTGCATACTGAAGACAAAATTAATTGGGGATGCAGAATTCTCGATTGAGGGGCCAATGCCTAACTTTTGCCCCCAAATATTGCCCCACACATCCCTAACTTCCATCCATTCTTCCCTACCACCACTGGATCTGCAAGTTGGGATTGCTCTACTCTGTACATATGCAGGTAGCTGCTATGCAAACTTTATACAATGTTAAAAAAATAAAAAGGATTACTTTATAACTATGTTCTTATTGCTTTATCTTAATAAGCAAAAAGTTTTGCCGACAAAATTAATAATAAAACCTTCAAATTACATTTTTTTCTTGGATACATAACATATTACTGCATGTATTCTCCTTTAAAGAAATCTATTTAATATGTTTAAATGCATTATAGGGTATTTAAAAGATCTAACTTTATAACTCCTGCACAATAATATTTTGGGGAAACCTAATCTGATTCCCCAAATCCAATTCAGCCTCAGCTGTTCTTTCTCAGTAATATGTGCTCTATAACAGGGGTGCCCAACTGGTGGCCCGCAGGCCGTATACGGCCCCCCAGCCCCTTCCCCACAGCCCCCTACCCTCCTGCAAGATATCTTTATACATATTTTTTGAATATTTTTTATTTATTTTTTTTTTTCGCGGCGGGGGAGGGGGGGGCGGGCAGGGAGGAGAGCAGGCTCCCTTCCTCCTCCTTTTACTTCCCTCCCTCCCCCCTCTCTCCCTCCCTCCTTCTCTCTCTCTTTCCCCCTTTCATTCCTTCCCCCTTCCACCACCTGAACGAAAGAGGCCCTTCACTCTCTCGATGTTAAGAGGGCCCTATCCTTTTATTTGCATAGGACAGCCCCTTATAGAAAATCCCCTAAGTTGTTTCTTAAATATAGGGAAGACTCCCTAGGACTTCCCCTTACCTCTCAACGTTTGGCTTCTTGGATAGTCCTGGCAATCTGATTGGCCTATCAGTTAGCCCATAAGGAATTACCTGTTGGTGTTAAAGCCCATTCCACAAGGGCAGTTTCAACATCCCAAGCATTTTTGCGGGGTGTTCCTGTTGATCAAATTTGCAAGGCTGCTACCTGGGTGAACCCCTCGACGTTTGCAGCCCACTACAAGCTCGACGTTCTCGCGAAGAAGGATGCATCCTTTGGCAGAGCCGTCCTGTTTTCCTGTGTGGCATGACCCACCTCCAGGTATATAAGCTTGTTAAGTCACCCATTTGTGTGCATTTCACAGACCACACGAAGAAGAAGGTTAGGTTGCTTACCTGTAACCGTGTTTCTTCAAGTGTAGGTCTATGAAATTCACACGGAACCCACCCGTCCTCCCCTCTTTGTCATGCCTAGGTTCTGCTGCTGTCTGGCGGCAAGGAACTGAAGAGGTAGCTCAATCCGGGGATGAGGGGGGGGCAGGGAGTGGGAGGGGCTTATGTAAATCTTTAATTAAAGCTAGTATGTCCGAGATTCTGACGCATGCGCGTGAGTAAACCCATTTGTGTGAATTTCACAGACCACACGAAGAAGAAGGAGGTAGGACTGGATGGCCCTTGGAGGTCTCCTATTCTAGGAACCCATTGTAATTATTATTATTATTATTATCATCATCAGAGGCTGAATGGTCATCTGTGAGGAATGCTTTGATTGTGTTTTCCCCTTATAGCAGAAGGAGATTGGACTGGATGGCCCTTGGAGGTCTCCTACTCCAGGAACCTGTTGTTGTTATTATTATTATTAGCAGAGGAAGAATGAATATTATGCCTTATCATTCAGGGTTATAGGCCTGTGTGGAAGGGCCCTGGCTTCTTATTTGACTTCCTTTCCACACATCTGAATAAAATCCCATGTTATTTGCTTTAAACCAGATTATATGAGTGTGGACTCCGATAATCCAGTTCAAAGCAGGTATTCTGGGATATATGGCTGTGTGGAAGGGCCCTGAGTCCACACTGCAATATAATCCAGTTCAAAGCAGGCTTTGTGGGGTTTCCTGCCAGGATATTCTGGGTTATATGGCTGTGTGAAGGGCCCTGAGTCCACACTGCAATATAATCCAGTTCAAAGCAGGGACTGGGACTTGAGACTGGGATTTTGGTGTTCATCTCTATCTTCAAGTCAAAGCCCCGGTGTCGTCCACAGACACCTCCAAGGCAGGGAGGGGGCGGAGCCGGGGAGGGGTGGAGCCGGGGAGGGGTGGAGCTGGGGGGTGGGGCAGGGGCGGGGCCGGAGGCAGACTCTTCGGCCCCCCAGGTCATCAGTAACCGGAATTCCAGCCACAGGTCCGGTAGAAGTTGGACAGCCCTGCTCTATAACAACTAAACAAATTGGAAAATTTCAGCAATTTATCATCACTAAACACCTCAGAAATTTATCAATAAAAACTCTATAAATCTGGGCACTTCTCCCCTCAAAGCAAAAAGAAAATCATTATCTTTTAAATTTCAACAGAAAAGAGGAAACCATTAAAATGAACAACCTCTGGCTACCAGTATTTAAAAAACTGTAAAACCATGACAGTAAATAAAGAACAACACTCAAAAAAGGGATAATTCCAGAAAAGAAACAATCAGGGCCAGCTTATCACCTCCCAACAAAAGATTCCACCAGGCAGGAAGTAGCTAAGCTTTGAAGCTGCAAGACTATTCAATGCTAATCAAAGTGGCCAATTGCAACACTCACACTTGCCTCACACTTGCGTTGGGAAGATGGCGAACCAGGGCTGGCAACAGATTTTCAGTGTCAATGTGCAGCGGGGTAAGAAGGGCAGAATATAGATGTTTTAAATAAATAATAAATAAATAACACAATAAAGCTTGACCTGACTCAGAAAGGGATTCTTCTCTCTCTGATTGCACTGAAGCTCTGTGTGTCTGCCTGCAACAGGCTAGGAAACAGCAGCTTCTGCCAGAACCACTTACTGAGTATGTGTGAAAAGTAAAACAGAGAATAAAGGAGACAGCAGAAAAGAGTTCTTTCTTCCACCCTGGACATTCCACAAATATATAAACTCCACTTGCCTAGTTTCCAACAAACCTCACAACCTCTGAGGATGCCTGCCATAGATGTGCACGAAATGTCAAGAGAGAATGTTTCTGAAAGATGGCCAAACAGTCCAGAAAACTCACAGCAACCCAGTGATTCCAGCCATTAAAGCCTTGGACAATACATTATCTTTAAAGCCGGACTAAGGAAAAGAAAGTACTTTCTGATGGTTTCTTTCAGAATTATAATGTAAACTAAAGCTGACTGAAGAAAAATTACAGAAATAACAGCTGTGTGCATTTATTCAAATCACATTTTCTATTGTTGAAAATTATCAAATATCTGTTGGCACAGGGGTGGATTGAAAGAACGAAAGAAATGTTTTAAAGCTGTGGTCCATGGACTCTGGGGAACTGTTACTTTAAAAACTGTAATGTGTAAAATTAATGTAAAACTGTGTTATTAAGGTATTATTTCAATCTAAAAAAATGTGGGTTGGCATGGGATGCTAACATAAAATCATCATCACGGACATGGAATGAAGAGAGGAGATGCCCATATACTCAATTCTCAAAAGATTTCTCATGCACTTGTATCTAACATGCAGGAAAAACTAATAGTTTAGTGCAGAGTTCTCAAAATCTGCCAGAATAATGGTTTTTAGTATCTTAAGCATGTTTACCTAACACTTTATGATTCAAATACTATGGCCCTAAAAACCCATGAACATCCAACTAAGCTACTCTTTATTTACACGCATGCCTCGGTTAAAACACAAAGAAGCTCCTATCTACAAGTCTTTTAATGGAAGCCCAGGTCCATTCCACTTCTTTTCTTCTCTCTTTTCTATTTGGAGATTTTATTTCCATCACTGCATTGGGAAGATGGCGAACCAGGGCTGGCAACAGACAGATTTTCAGTGTCAATGTGCAGCGGGGTAAGAAGGGCAGAATATAGATGTTTTAAATAAATAATAAATAAATAACACAATAAAGCTTGACCTGACTCAGAAAGGGATTCTTCTCTCTCTGATTGCACTGAAGCTCTGTGTGTCTGCCTGCAACAGGCTAGGAAACAGCAGCTTCTGCCAGAGCCACTTACTGAGTATGTGTGAAAAGTAAAACAGAAAGTAAAGGAGAAAGCAAATCAGTTTGTCTCACCAGCTACCCTTGCATCTTAATCCATAAATTTTACCACCAAACTAGAAATTGGGCTGTGGAAAGAAAAATATATCCTGGAATATATTTTGGAGATTTCAAGTGGTTTCTAGAAATTTTAAAATGTTTTTGTTTCCTTCTGCAAGTTTTATTTGACCTGGGTGTTTCATTTCACATATGCATAATTCTAATTTTGAAATAAAAACATTTGCTGAAACATGCTGAATTGTTCCTTGTTATCATGGTATAGGAACTTTTCCACATTATTTCTGCCTCTGACATCAAAGTTATGCCCAGGAACACAACAACTTCCACTTACTGAGGTACATTTGTACTTTTCTATTAAGAGAGCTTGTACCAGGAAAATGAACAAGCTGTATCAAGGGAAATAGAGATATAATACCTACTCTCATAATATTTATTTGTTTACTACATTTATATCCCGCCCTTCTCAACCCGAAGAGGACTCAGGGCGGTTTTACAGATGAGAAGCAATTTGATGCCTTTAACAACAAACAATAAAATAAACAAGTACTTTAAAACCAAAAATTTAAAACAAATCAATATTAAAATCAATTATCAAAATATATTTAAAACCAATTACTGAATATGCTCAAGTATAATCCTAGTTTTTCAGCCCTTTTTAAGGCTGAAAAAGCCTCCCTCAGCTTATACTTGGGTGAAGATCCTGGCAAGAAGGCTCGGGGCTTCTTTCAAAATAAACAATGGTGATTATTGGAAATATATGTAAGCACATTTACACTGAAGGAGGTTAGAATAATGATTTAATCAGAGTTGGATAGTCTTCTCCTAAATTACAGTTTTATGTAAATATTCAAAAACATTTGACCCACTCACTGATGCCTCAATTACTGTAATTTGACTGGTATCTACTTTTATTTGAAATTTACCAGTAGCTGCTGTATTTCCCACCCCCGGCTTATACTCAAGTCAATACATTTTCCCGTTTGTTTGTTTGTTTGTTATAAAATTAGGTACCTCATCTTATATTCGGGTTGGCTTATATCCAAGTATATACGTTAATATGTTTATAGATTCTTCAAAAATGGGTTCAAAAGCAAAAAATACATTAGCTAGCCCTAATCAGTAAACAAATTATAGATGAACACAGAAACACTTAATCATTCATGTTTTGTCTCCTCTGGCAATCAAGATAAAAACTGTGTTGTCAAAGGCTTTCATGTCCTGAATCACTAGGTTGTTGTGAGTTTTCCAGGCTGTATGGTCATGTTCCACAAGCATTCTCTCCTGACGTTTCATCCACATGGCAGGCATCCTCAGAGGTTGTGAGGTCTCTTGGAAACTAAGCAAGTGAGGTTTGTGTATCTGTGGAATGTCCAGGAAAGAACTCTTGTTGGCTTGCTTCAACTCTAAAATTAGGATAGTAAATAAAGAGGAACACTAAAAAGGAGGAAATCCTGACATGAAATTATCAGGACCAGCTTACACTTCCCAACAGAAGATTCCCCTAGGTCGGAAGCAGTCAAAATTTGAAGCTGCAAGGCCATTAAATGTTAATCAAGGTGGCCAATTGCCTCAAGCAGACAAATGTTCTTTCTCTATCTGTGGACATTCCACAGATTTATAAACCTCACTTGCCTAGTTTCCAAGAGACCTCACAATCTCTGAGGATGCCTGCCATAGCTGTGGGCGAAACATCGAGAGAATGCTTCTGGAACATTGCCATACAGTCTGGAAAACTCAGCAACCAAAGATAGAGACTGGCCTAAAGGTCAGAAAAGAAACCATACTGATTTAGTGAAATTCTATTAAGAAGCTTTAGTTGACATAACTGTAATCATTCATGAATATGTTGGCCCATTTCGCACTACACTTGATCTTAGACAAAAGGCCGAGAAGCCTATATCCAATAGTGACCTAGGATAACTTCTTTCCTTTTCCTGCTGTGATGCTGTCCTAACATGCAGTTTTCCAAAGAAGGTTGGGGAATGATGAAGAGAGAGATCATCACTTCCATTGGATGCCATTGCCCCACCAACAGACAACCTGGATTACTGCTCATTGCAAGACTATTGAGTTCTGCCCTTTTTTCATCACATCTTGAGTTGCATGGCTGAAATAAGTAATCAATTAAGTCAACTGGTTATCAGCAATACAGCACTGTTATTAAAATAGCAAACTCAGCTGGCATGTTGATTTTTTTTTTGTTCCTTTTCATGCACAACTACTGCAAAAGTAAACAATGGTTATACTCTACACCTTGGAACATCACAGCCCTATGGTATTTTTACAACACTAAATACTGTTGGAATTTAATGCAATGTAATTATTTACAAAGAGAGTAACAATATAACTCAAGCCACTGGAACAACTTGCTCTTCAAGGCACACTGATATGGTACATTCTTCTTTTGTACAACCTCTCTGCTTGAAGTCAAAATTATAAAAGATCATATGGGGAAGGCCAATACAGATTATGCTACCTTATGGATAGTTTCCTTCTCCTCATGGTGCTGTTTTTTCTTTTGTTTTTATCTATTAACACATACTATTGGTGCATGTCCTTATCATCTAAGAAAATAATACTGCTTTTTTAAAGAGTAGGTGGGAATTGTAGCCTACAGGCCATATTTATGCATTGCTTCCTGCCCCCAAATTGAAATGACTAAAATTTTTAAGGTAGAGAGGAAAAATGTGGTTTTTTTCTGAGGAGAAAGAGACTCCATTTGAACCATATCCCAACCAAAAGGTTTCTGGACATTACCCATTTCCATTTGCTGAGCACACTAATGTGTCCTGTTGAGAAATCAAAAATGAACACCTGATCCTAGTCATGTTTCCACTCCTAAGAGTTTTAGCCAGCTGGCCATGTCTTACTCAAATGCACTGAGAACTGTAAGCAACTCAATTCACTCTTTACATGACCATCTACTTCACTTTCTGGCAATTAATCCACTGCTATATTTGCACATCTCTGACTTTGCACAGTTTAGCATGGACTTCAGAGCAGCAGTCTGTCAAATACCTTGACTTATTACTTCATCACACTAGAAAATGAATCCACTTTAAATCCGGTTTCTGCCTCCTGCAGAATTCTGAGGTTTGTAGTTTAGTGAGGCTGTTAAAGGCTCCTCCCTAAACTACAAATCCCAGGATGCTGCAGGAGGCAGACACCAAATTTAAAGTGGATTCATTTTTTAGTGTGATGAGGTCCTTAAGAAGAGGTAGAGGACAGGATGAAATAATTCCTTCTTTTTAAAACTGAACCCTAGTCAAAGTTGTAGATTGAGAAAGCTTGGTAAAATATGTTAGTCAGATACATGGTATTTCATCTTGAAGGCTCAACTCAATACATATGAAAATATACCATTCCACATCATATTTCCTTTTGGGTTCCATAGTTTATTTACTTCCCTATAAGTCATATTATACCACAACCTATTTACATATTTGTATTGTTTAACAGGGTTTGATTTTATCCACACAATTTTTTCTGGAACATTTTGATCTGATAGAAACAGTCTTTTTAAGGCAATGGGCATCACCTAATTATCAGAATTCCTTCCAACAATGTAAGTACATACAAACATGTGTTTTTCCCCTCTCTTCCTGCCTTTTCCATTTGGTGAATCAAAGTTTACTAAGTTAGAATTAACTATTAATAATGTCCATAACTGTTTACTTGGGGCTGGGGGAGTCCTGTTTTGTAGATAGTACTGAATACACATAATATATTCATAGGTAGTTTCATTAGGGCTGATAATGTTAATCAAAGTTTGCTAGCTTTTGATGCTTCATGATCTAGATCAGGGGTCGGGAACCTATGGCTCGTGAGCCAGGTGTGGCTCTTTTGATAATTGCATCCGGCTCCGTAGGAAAGCAGAGAGGAACGGAGTTCACATGAGGCTGCTGCGGAGGACCAAAGCAATCAATCGCCGAATGGGGGTTGGAGGAACGCTCTAGGGAAAGAAGGAAAGAGTCTCTCCGTTTCTATTTCTCTCTGGGGTGCCATTGCCAGTCAACGAAAGCGAAGCCCCAACTCCTCTATGGGTCTTCTGCCCGCGGCCGCCATCTTTGTTGAGGCCTCCGTTTCCTAGAGAGGCAGGGAGGCTCAGGTGGGGAGGGGCCGAGCGACGCCTTTCCCTGTGTGCTCACTTCTGGAGGAGGAGGCGGGAAAGAGGCGGCCTCTCAGGGGGAGAGAGAGCGCGGGAGGAAGTGGAAGCAGGAGGAGGGTGAGGTAAGGAACGGCGGGCGGCGGGCCCTGCTTTTACCTCAGAGTTCTGGCTCAGGGTTCTGGGCTTTGGGGTTGAGGAGGCTCCAGGGTCTCCTCCTCCTCCTCTCCCGCCTCCTCGGCCTGCACGGGGGCCCTTTTGTAATGGCTCTGCCGCTGCTGTTCCTCTCAGGGATTGGTATCAGCATGCCAAGCTCTATACAACTCCTGACCAGATTATCCTTTTTTTAAAAATCTGTCTATTTGTCTGCTACTTCAAGTGCTGGTATTGGCGTACAAAATAAACAATTTAAAACTAGGTAGTTTCAATCCTAAACCTTTGTCTTGTTTCAAAATAACATATGCAAGAGTGTATATACTTAGCTTGAGAAAGCAGTAAAGAAAGAACCAAGCCAGTCCATGGTCACATGCAGAAGATCCAGAAGAATAAATGAGTAGTGAAAGTATTCCAGAACTTAAGAACTATGATCAAGGCTTTGCAATGCTAATCAAGGTGCAACATTCACACTTGCCTCCAACAGACAAGAGTTCTTTCTCCCATTCTGGACCTGTTTATTAAAAACAGATAGATAAACCTTCCTTGTCTAGTTACTTATATACCTCACAACCTCTGAGGATGCCTGCCATAGATGTGGGCGAAACATTAGGAGAGAATGCTTCTGGAACATGGCCATACAGCCCGGAAAACTCACAGCAACCCAACTATGATCTACATACACAGTCAAAAGTGAAGTGGAGAAAACTATAATTGAAAAGGATAATATAAAAAGTAAAACAAAATCCAGGAAACTGGACACCTACAATATAAATGATAGTGAAAGCGCGGTTATGCAGCATAGAGAAAACCTTAACTGCTGATTTCTAGCTATAACCCTGGTATTTTCATTTTAAGACCTATCTTAAGCCACACCTTTTGCTTGTGTTTTTATTGATATCATTTCAGCTGGAAAAAGCTGTAGAAGAATTCAGCCTTCAGTTCTTTTCCTTCATAATTAGCATTTCATGGTCCAAACTAGACCATGTGAAGCACCTCTGCTTTCAGTGTCCTCTGGTCCTGATGTGACAATACCCCCCCCCCCCCAAATACTATTATAGTCTTCAGAAAATGCATTGTTTTACTTGCTATGATCTCCAGATTTTCATTTGCTGATATATGGAAATGGGTCTGCTGTGGTATCTACTTTTTAAAAATACCTGCTTTCTGCAACGTATCATTCGATGCATATACTGAAAAGAATTTCAAACTTAACATTCTTAAAACCATGAGCCAGAAGTCTTGTATTTTATTCCTTTCTTGGTCCCAATGGCTCTGATCCATCAATACTAAGAACCAGCTATGGCTCTGGAAGTGAATGACCTTCTTCACATGAAACAAAAATAACATCCTTTCATTTTGATGCAGCCTGGTTACACAGCATGGTGAAGGTATATATCTATATATATTCTGTGGCTTCTGCACATAGATTTTCCTTGTTAGTTCAGGGGAATTTATGCCAATGCTCATGGGAATAAATTAGGAGCTCTTTTTATCTAATGAAAATATGTTAAGCTACAAGATTCAAATACATATCTTTGATGTGTGTGTCAAGATTTTAATGAATTTATAGAGTTTTACAGAATCTTGCTGATAATTTTAGCTTTTACTGCTGTAGTTAAAACATTATAGTTCAAAATATGTGATCGTAACAGATCAGTCCAAAGAAAATGCTTTTTCTCCTCAGTGATGTTGCAATATTTTAAAGGGATTAATAAAGGATAATATATGTTGTAAATGCAAATATGAATATTGCTGAATTTCACATCAACCAAGAGAATATCTACCCTGAACTTTAGCCAAGTGGCATCAGCATTATGCATACTGCAGCACTAAACAATCAAATACAGCACAGTAAGCACTAAATTCCAAAACATGGCAGAATGTACATTTGAAGGACCATTTCTAGTGCATCATAAGCAGTGGAGGTCAATGGATTCCATGTCACTAGGTTGCTGAGTCACTTCCAGATTTTAGTTTGAATGTTAAGGAAGATCTAGATATAACAGTAAAAGAAGATACAGGCAAGAGAACCTAACTTTTACTTATCTATAGCTTTGTTTTCTCAAGTTGGATTGGAGAAATATGTCTGGAAAAGTGATGCAGACAGATAAACAGTTAGGAAGGAGAAAGCTTTCTACTTCTCATTTCTTTTTGCTCTTAAATTGAACGCACTCCACCACCAGTTTAGGGATGTGGCTCCCAATGAGATGACTTGCCAGACAAAGAAGGAAAAGCCATCTCACCAATGCTGTGACAAATGAGTCCTATAAATAAGTATCCCCAAATTCATCCCCAGATGGCTTGACAATGTCACTTTATATAAAGGATGCTATTTTACTACAGCATCATATATAATGGGACTTCAACATCCAAATATTCTGGTATCCAAAAACCAAAGTCCAGCAGATACCAAAGGACTCACTGTACAACAATAACCTTGTTAATTGAGTCTATTGTCTGGGATAACAGTTGCCCAAACTCCTTAGCCAGGATTGAAGACTCTGTATCCCTCAAAATATTCTTGTCACAGAACTCCCATTATCCTAGACAATAGGTCATGCTAATATAGATGAAAGGAATTCCAAATTGAGGTACATTTGAAGGACAATGTTGTTTCTCACTTTTAAATTTAACAGACCCCTACTGTGGCTTTTCAAACTCATTGTAGCAATTTTTAAATCCTATGTTACTAAACAGTAACAGGATTTTATTAGTTCTGGACATTCCTTTTTTTCTTGAAGAGACTGAAGGATTACTGTACAACCTAATCTGAATTTGAGAGATGCAGAAAGTTGCATGTGCCAAGAAAACTAGTGGCATGCACTATTTCTTTCTATATGTTATGGTATGCTTACTTGTTTGAATTACATTTTATGGAGGCAGATTATGAGCATCACTTTCATTTCATTAATGATACCTATAATTAAGACGGATCATAAATACATAAATAATATACATTCAGATACAGAACAGTCTTAAATGTAAGCTAACAAAAAAGTATTCAAGGTGCCCATCATACATTGCTTTTCCTAGTTGTTTTGGGATAGAAACCAGCGTAGGAGGTGTGTAGACCTAATGTATGGCATGTAGAAATTAATCATAATGACATTCAATTGAAAAACCACAATATTCGCTAAACAAGTTCTCTGTTCTGCAGACAATAAATGCAGAAGAAGCAACTGACTTCTGAGTGAGAGTTATGAAGGGCCCAGCACGAAAATAAAAGACAGATACTAAACTCCATAGTTCTCTCTACAACAACAGATTAGGCAAATTTCTTGCCCTGCCCTTTAATTTGATTTTCAAATTCAATTAAACTGTAAAGTTACC
Organism: Anolis apletophallus; assembly: GCA_030556195.1. Classification (NCBI taxonomy): domain Eukaryota; kingdom Metazoa; phylum Chordata; class Lepidosauria; order Squamata; family Anolidae; genus Anolis; species Anolis apletophallus. The sequence continues at coordinate 74,814,708 of JARBWK010000007.1, read as the reverse complement.
TTGTATTCTAAAATATCCACGTATGTTCCAGAACACATTGTTTGCCACTTTTGATACTGTGATGCTTTATTGATACATAAGTAAAATGACAGGGATAATCTGTTCAGTGCTATAATTAGTTTATGTAGAGTTGGCTTTGGTTTCGGATGCTGACTCGGTTGTTAAAATTATGTTTGAGGCAATTTAATCAGATACTTGAAAGCACATGCTATGAACATACACCAGTAAGGCATTATGTTATTACATTACTCACATAAACAAAATGCGTATTTCAATAACAATCTTGAAATTGTAAGCCTGAGGGCAAGGAACTGTTCCCCCCTGTTTTTCTTGTATAGTGATGCTGCTATATAAATCAATAACAATAATTATATGTAATCGCCAAATCTGTTTAAGATGATGTACAGAAGCATATACTTTAACGGTAAAGGAATTCATGGAGTCATGTTTTCCTTCTTGCATTCATTATGTCATTTAATTAATTTGATATTCCTATTTACAAATAACTACAAGTACAACATAGATAGATACAGATCAGAACATGCTTTTCCACCTGCATGTTTTCCATGAATTCTGTGAGAAGCAGATAAACGACTGCAGAACTAAGACCTACAGGTAAATCCCACTCATGCCAGTAGAATTTATTTCAAAAGAATTTAATTTAGGATTAAAGCCTTTGTTTTGGATAAACACACACACACACTAAACAAAGGCACAATGCCAAGCGACACTAAAACCTCCTGCGAACAGCATGCCCAGCCTCTGACAGCTGCTCTCTTTGTTTTGCTTTGCAGTGCCCTCCCCCAGCATCACGCTGACCTACATGAGCAGCTCTGCATCATTTTCCTTTCGACAGGCTTTCTCTAAGCAGAAGCAGCAAAAATAAAATATAGCTTATGGAGGCAGAGATTGGAGAAAATGCAGACACACACATCTCCTTGTTGTCTGATACAGATCAAAACAAGCTTTTCTATCTGCATCTCTCAAGTCCAATGCACACATGCATATAGCTGCATTAAGCATGGAAATGCAGCAGCACAAATCAAGGCATTTGGGGCCAGGTTAAAGAAACTGCCCTTGCAGGATCAAGGAACTGCCTGTCTATACTTGCATCAGCCATAATGCAGTATATAGTGTGTGTGTGTGTGTATGAGAATATACAGTATATATATCTAAATAGATACATATATGTATTCACATGTGTTTCGCAATGTGTGAGCATTAATAAAGGATAAGATTATCTGTAAATACAAGCACAAATAATGCATGAGCATGTGTATAAGATATGTGTATGTATATGAATATGTAAATTTGATGAAGCCTCTTTTAGTCAAACTGAAGAACAAATATCACATTCAGCACAGTGAAGGAAGGGATGATGCCAAGCTTTCCAAATAACCTATTTCTTCAATCTTAAGATGCACTTTCCCTTCCCTTCCATATAAACATATCTAAAAACAGGGTGCATCTTTTAATCGAATGTGCTTTTCTTATTTATAAAGAAAGCTTTTTATGTTGGCAGTCTTGAATTAGTGAGCATCTTACAAACCAGGATATCTTACAATTGAAGAAATACGACAAATGGGAGCAGCTCAGGAAAAGGAGGTGTAAACAAGATGGAACAGAGGTGTTTTTGTAAGAGTGATTTGGGGGGGGATCCTCATCTTGAGGCAAAGGAGGGAGCAATGGATCTTAGCATCGATTACATTAAAACACTTTTTTCCAAAAGCCAAACCTTATTTTTGCCATTGCATATCAGGGGACATATTTTGCTATGTCCTTGAATAAATAGTACAGTCTCAGTTAACTGGCACCCATGGGTATTGATAGATGCCAAATATGTGTGGTTTCTGGTTGCTTGAGAGCAACTATTAAAGCAGGCCTTACTATTTATATACCATACCATAAACTTTGAATTGACTTGATATTAATATCAAACTACAGAACTCATGATATGGAATACAATTAGGCCTATTTTAACAGTAGCTCTCAAGGAACCAGAAACTACATGTATCCGTTATCTACCAATGCTTTTGATATCTATTCATGGCTAATTAAAAGCAATTTTAATTTTACTGGATTATTTCAAAACCATGTTCTGCAAGAAACTGTTTTTATTTTTGTGCCAGTTGAGAGTTTTGGCTGCTTGAGAGTTCTGATTAATGGAGAGTCTACTGTGGATTAATAGAAAGATGGCAGCTAAATAGGGTTCAACGTGTTTGATTTTATAGTATTAGATAAAAATATGATTTTTAAAAAACCTTTTATTTGAAGCACTCTTGTTTTTTGGGCTGGTTGCTTGAGAGTAAGTACCTGGAATAGATATCATGGTTTTAACAGATTTATTTATTTATTAGATTTATCAACCACCACACTCAAATGGCTCGGGGCAGTTTACACTCAGAACAAAGCAATACAATAAAAGCAATAAAAACAGTTACAATAAAATACAGTTTTATGGTATGTCTATGTTTTTTTCTCTATTTTATGTATATGATGTATTGTATTTTTATTTGATTGCATATGTGGCATTGAATATTGCCATAATATAAGCCGCTCTGAGTCCCCCTTGGGGTGAGAGAGAGTGGGATATAAATATAGTAAATAAGTAAATAAATAAATAGAGAGTCCCGGTTAACAGAGAGCGTACTATATATTCATGGGACTTGAGACACTCCATTAACCAGAACTGTCAAACAACTGAAACTCTCAATTGCTTTTTTTAGCCTTCAATAGATATATAAATCTCACCTGCCTTGTTTCCAACAAACCTCACAACCTGAGGATGCCTGCCGCAGATGTGGGAGAAATATCAGGAGAGAATGCTTCTAGAATAGGGGTGGGCAATTACCGGCCCTCCAGGTGTTTTGGACTTCAACTCCCAGAAATCCTAACAGCTGGTAAGTCCAAAACACCTGGAGGGCCAGTAATTGCCCACCCCTGTTCTAGAACATGGCCATACTGCCCGGAAAACTCACAGCAACCCAGTGATTCAGGCCATTAAAACCTTTGGCAACACATTTACTGTATTTGTTTGTTTTGTTGTAAGCTGCCCAAGTCCCTTTGGGAAGAGGGGCAGGATATAGTTGATTATTATTAATATTAAGTAAAGGTAAAGGTTTTCCCCAATCATGTCCGACTCTGGGTGGGGGGGGGGGGGGGTGCTCATCTCCATTTCTAAGCCAAAGAGCTGGCGTTGTCCATAGACACCTCCAAGGTCATGTGGCCTGCAAGACTGCATGGAGCGCCGTTACCTACCTATTGATTTACCCACATTAGCATGTTTTTGAACAGCTAGGTTGACAGAAGCTGGGGCTAACTTCAGAAACTCATCTCAATCCCTGGATTCGAACCGTCAACCTTTTGGTCAGCAAGGTCAGCAGCTCAGTGGTTTAACCCACTGCACCACCAGGGGGGCTTAATACAAGAACCCTGCATTATCGTGCTATTTTGCTTTTATACATTGATATGTGATTATTGTCTGTGTTATCCCATTTACTGTGTTTGTTTGTTTGGCTGTAAGCTTTCCTGAGTCCCTTTGGGGAGAGGGGGCAGGATATAAATAAAGTTTGGTAGTAGTAGTAGTAGTTGTTGTAGTCGTAGTAGTAGTAATAGTATTGAACTTGCCTCTGTGTCTGCCTATATATGTTGTATGTCACTCTATGGCATTGAATGTTTGCTATGTATATGTGCATTGTAATCCGCCCTGAGTCCCCTACAGCAGTGTTTTTCAACCTTTTTTGAGCCGCGGCACGTTTTTTAAATTTACAAAATCCTGGGGCACACCACCAATCAAAATGACACTCTAACACAGTAATACATATAGTTAATATGTTTTTAAATGTATTAATACACTCACTGTGAAACCTGGGCCTGTTTCGATGAACAAAACATAGATATGACTTCCTCTCACATATTTATACATGGCTATCATGTATTCTCTCAGCCTTCTCTTCTTCAGGCTAAACATGCCCAGCTCTTCAAGCCGCTCCTCATAGAGCTTGTTCTCCAGACCTTTGTGAAATTTCACCCTGAGTGAAACTTGCTTCCAGTTAACTATGGATGTCATGAAGCTGTTATAAACAGTTCCTGGGGGGCGACTCTCGAAAAATGCAGTAAAATGGTTTTAAAACATTTCCAAGCGGAGAGGCTCAATTTGTTTCTTGAAACCTGTGAGGGGCTGCTAGGAGGAGTGCCAATTTCCCACGGCACACCTGATGATCGCTCACGGCACACTGGTTGGGGAACACTACCCTACAAGGTGAAAAGGGTGGAATATAAATACTGTAAATAAATACATATATAATTTACAGCAGGCCTGGGCAAACTGCGGCCCTCCTGGTGTTTTGGACATCAACTGCTACAATTCCGAACAGCGGCTGTTAGGAATAGCGGGAGCTGGAGTCCAAAACCCCTGGAGGGCGGAAGTTTGCCCAGGTCTGATTTACAGCCTTGGTCACCCTTTGCTTTGGGTTTTGTGGATTCCTGGGACCAAAACCCAGCGGATAAGGAAGGGCCACTATATATGCAGGAGAGAGAAAGGATTGCATGAGAGGAGGAGGGCAAGGCGAGGGTCAGTTGCTAGGCGAGGATTCTCCCCCTAGCAACGGATCCCCCGGGCAGGGAGGGGCTCTCCCCCTCCGTTGCTAGGAGACGGGAGGGGGCCGTCGCCATGGGAACGGAGGGCTCCTACCTCCTCCTCCTCCGGGGCCTCCTCCTCCGCCTCGGTCCAAGGTGACGGCGCCGTCCCTGGCGATGCGGATGTCGGCGGGGCTCTCCACCCGGCGCCCCAGCCGCGACTCTGGCCGGAGGGACCCGCAGCACTGGTAGCACACGGCCCAGGCCTGCTCCTCGTTGATGGGCTGGTTGTAGAGCCTCAGGATCTCCTCCAGGGACAGCGCCTCCCTCAGCGGAGCCAAGGGCGCTTCCTCCTCGTCGTCCTCGTCCTTCTCGCCGCCGCCTCGGATCCCCGAAGGGCCCGGCAAAGGCTCCTCGCTGCTGCCTGCCGCAGCCATTCCCTCGGTGCTCCGCTCGCCTCGGCTGCGCTGCTTCAAGTGGCCCGCATCTCCTGATAGGCTCCGCCCACCTCCTGCCTCGGGAAAGGGAGCGCGTGAGGCGCCCGACGCAGCGCGCGCCGGCCGCCAGGAATCCACTGGAGGAGGAGGAGGAGGAGGCCCCGCCCAGCACGCGGGAGCGCCCCTTACGCCGCAGCGCCCTCTTCCGGCCGGCGCACGCGCAGCAGGGAACAGGGCATGCAAGGATGGATGTCTTTGGTTGCTATATATACCAGGCATGGATGTGGGGCGCTGCAGAGCTGCTTCTGAATGGGCGACAAGGGCAGCAGCATCAGCAAAAAGCAGCTCACCGACTAGATCAGTGTTTCTCAACCTGGGGGTCGGGACCCCCAGGGGGGTCGCGAGAGGGTTTCAGAGGGGTCGCCAAAGACCATCAGAAAACATATATTTCTGCTGGTCTTAGGAAGCCCTTTGACAGAGAAGGTTGAAGATCTCTCCGCTTTTCCTTCTCTTTCTTTTTGGAAACAGACTGCGAATTCTCCCACCTAAAGCTCTCCTCTGCTGTGATTGGCAGGCCTCCCAGCCAAGGGGAGGGCTGATTCTGAGACTCAAGCAGGGAGGGGGGAGAGCAGGCGTGCTTGGCGCATGGCAGCATGATGCGCATGTGTGGGTGAGGAGAGTGTGTGAGGTGGGATGGAGGCTCACGCCAGCTAGTTCCTTCAAGGCACGAGGGTTCTGTGTAGGAAGTTTGACCCAATTCTATCATTGGTAGGGTGCAAGGGGCTCTTTGATTGTAGATGAACTATAAATCCCAGCAACTACAACTCCCAAATGTCAAGATCTATTTTCCCCAAACTCCACCAGTGTTCACATTTGGGTCTATTGAGAATTCGTATTAAGTGTGGTCCAGATCCATCATTGTTGAGTCTATAGTGCTCTCTGGATGTAGGTGAACTACAACTCCCAAACTCAAGGTCAATGCCCACCAAACCCTTCCAGTATTTGCTGTTGGTCATGGGAGTTTTTTGTGCCAAGTTTGGTTCAATTCCATTGTTGGTGAGTTCAGAATGCTCTTTGATTGTAGCTGAACTATAAATCCAGCAACTACAACTTCCAAAAGACAAAATCACCCCCCCCCCCCACACACACACACACACAAATACAGTGATGAAGTAGCAATGAAAATAATGTTATGGTTAGGGGTCCCCACAACATGAGGAGCTGTATTAAGGGGTCGCAGCATTGGGAAGGTTGAGAAGCACTGGACTAGATAGTTTAGAGCAGTGTTTCTCAACCAGTGTGCCAGGGCACACTAGTGTGCCGTGAGCGATCCTCAGGTGTGCCGTGGGAAATTGAAACCTCCAGGAAGGGGGGGGGGAGTCTAGTGTATTGAAGTATAAAAGCCCTAAGAAACCTACCTCGATAAAGACACAAAATTACAAACACCCCCTCTACTTGGTCTCTCCCTCTCCATGCATTGGGAAGGCCCGCCTCCCTTTCCCCAAGTAGAGACCTCCTCTTGCCTCCTGGGGGTTCTGTGTGGGAAGTTTGGCCCAGTTCTATCATTGGTGGGGTTCAGAATGCTCTTTGATTGTAGGGGAACTATAAATCCCAGCAACTACAACTCCCAAATGTCAAGGTCTATTTCCCCAGAACTCCATCTGTGTTCATATTTGGGCATATTGAGTATTCATGCCAAGTTTGGTCCTGATCCAACATTGTTTGAGTCCACACTGCTCTCTGGATATAGGTGAACTACAACTCCAAAACTCAAGGTCAATGCCCACCAAACTCTTATAGCATTTTCTCTTGTTCTGTGGGAGTTCTGTGTGGGAAGTTTGTGTCTTTCTGCCATTCCTGCCAGGATATCTATGTTGTGTTCATCGAAACAGGCCCAGGTTTCACACTGAGTGTATAAATACATTTTAAAGCATATTAACTATAAGTATTACTGTGTTAGAGTGTCATTTTGTGTCATTTTGGTTGGTGGTGTGCCCCAGGATTTTGCAAATGTAAAAAGTGTGCCACAGCTCAAAAAAGGTTGGGAAACACTGTGTGGAGTGGGGGGGGGGGGGTTGATTTTGTCATTTGGAAGTTGTAGTTTCTGGAAATTATAGTTCACCTACAATCAAAGAGCATTCTGAACTCACCAACAATGGAATTGAAACAAACTTAGCACTCAAAATTCCCATGACCAACAGCAAATACTGAAAGGGTTTGGTGGGCATTGACCTTGAGTTTGGGAGTTGTAGTTCACCTACATCCAGAGAGCACTATAGGCTCAACAAGGATGGATCTGGACCACACTTGACACGAATCCTCAATGTGAACACTGGTGGAGTTTGGGGAAAATAGATCTTGACAATTGGGAGTTGTAGTTGCTGGAATTTATAGTTCACCTACAATCAAAGAGCCCCTTGCAACCCACCAATGATAGGAATGGGTCAAACTTCCTACACAAAACCCTCATGCCTTGAAGGGACTAGCAGGTGTGAGCCTCCATCCCACCTCTCACACACTCCCTCACCCACACATGCGCATCATGCTGCCATGTGCCAAGCATGCCTGCTCTCCCTTCCCTGCTTGGAGTATCAGAAACAGCCCTCTCCTTGGCTGGTAGGCCTGCCAATCACAGCAAAGAAGAGCTTCAGGTCTGTTTCCAAAAAGAAAGAGAAGGACAAGCGGAGAGATCTTCAACCTTCTCTGCAAAAGGGCTTCCTAAGACCATCAGAAATATATGTTTTCTGATGGCCTTTGGCGACCCCTCTGAAACCCTCTCGCGACTCATGAGAAACACTGGTTTAGAGTCTTAGTGCGAGCCCTCAGACGGCTTAAGTTGAACAAGCTACCATCAGTACGATAGCGTATATATATGCCGCCACCGCCTTCGAGGTCTGCCGTAGCCCTTTGGAGCATCATGCTGAAGATTATAGTAAATAGAGTTGGTGCAAGAACACAACCTTGTTTCACTCCGTTAGTTATTAGAAATGGCTCTGAGAGAGCATTGCCGTATCTGACTTGACCGTGCTGGCCCTCATGTAACAGGATAATCAACAGCTGCAGAGCTGTTTGGGCTGGAAGTCAGCCTGAAGAAAATGGAAGTTCTCTACCAGCCAGCACCACAGGAAGAACACCATCATTCCCACGTCAGCATAGGCAAATCTGTGCTTAAGTCCGTTCAGCAGTTCACCTACCTGGGAAGCATCATCTCTTCAGACACCAAGATTGATAAAGAGATAGATCACAGATTAGCAAAGGCATATAGTGCATTCAGAAGGCTTCACAAAAGAGTCTGGAGCAACAAGAACCTGAGGCAAAGTACCAAAATCAGTGTGTACAGAGCTATTGTACTGTCTATTCTCCTCTATGGGTCTGAAACATGGGTCACCTATCGCCAACACCTACGACTCCTCGAACGCTTTCATCAGCGCTGTCTTCGCACAATACTAAATATACACTGGACTGACTATGTGACTAATGTTGCCGTCCTTGAACAAGCAGGGATCACCAGCATTGAGGCCATGCTATTGAGAACACAGCTGCGCTGGGCAGGGCATGTCTCTAGGATGGAGGACCACTGCCTCCCAAAGATACTACTCTATGGTGAACTCGCCACGGGTCAGCGCAAGAGAGGCGCCCCAAAAGAGATATAAGGGCTCCCTGAAACAACATCTCAGGCTCGGCCAGATTGATCACCAACAATGGTCCACCCTGGCCTCACATCGGGAGGCATGGAGACGCACTATCCACAATGCTGCAGCCTCTTTCGAGAAGTCACGCCGAACGAGTCTCGGAGAGAAACGACAACGCAGAAAGAACCGCAACTTGGAAACAACATCACCCAAGGAGACTTTCTGCTGTGCTTTCTGCAACCGGACTTGCCTATCTCAGATTGGCCTTTTTAGTCATCAATGCGCTTGTAAAAAGCGTGAGATGAATCCTTCCTGAATCTTAGTTTGCAAAGTAATGCCGAGAGAGACCAGGCATGGGTAAACTTGGGCCCTTCCCGGCTGTTAGGAATGGTGGGATTAGAAGTCCAAAACACCTGAAGGGCCCAAGTTTACCCATGCCTTTGCTAAACTACTCATGGAAACACACCATCCAAGCACCCACGACAGATGGCCCTCCAGTCACTGCAGAAAAACCTACAGAGAAGAAAACTCACACTTCCAGGGAGGGAGCATATCTCTCTCACACACACACACACACTATAAATTTAATGTTTGTTTGTGGGATTAACATAACTCAAAAACCACTGGATGGATTGACACCAAATTTGGACACAAGACACCTCTAAGGCCAACTAGTGACCACCACTTATTTTTTTAAAAAAGAAACACTGAAAAACACAGCAGAAGGGACTTTTAAAAACCCCAAAATTAAATTACAACGCATGCACAAAACCACACATAAACACTAATATATACACACATATATGCATATATACACATACAAAACACATATACACAGAAAGGGGGAAGGAGAGAAAGGGAGAGAAGGAGGGGAGGGGAGAAGGAAATTAAAAAGGTGAAAAAAGGAAGGAAAGAGAGCGGGAAGGAAGGAGAGAAGGAACAAAAGAGAAAAAGAGGGAGGGAAGGAAAGAGACAAGAAAGGATGGAACCCAAGAGCAAAGGAAGGGAGAAAAGAAACAGGTAGAGAAGGAAGAAAAAGAAGGGAAAGAACAAGAGAAAGAAAAAGAAGGAAGGAAGGGAAGAGGGAGGGAAGGAAGAGAAAGAAAGAAGGAGAAAAAGAGAGAGGGAAGGTTGGCCACAGCAATGTGTAGTAGCAGGTATAGCATACACACACACACACACACACACACTAGCTGTTGTAGCTTCCACAGATGGCCTTGAGACACGCCAAACTTAGTAAAAGTATTAACAGTTTATTGGAACATAAAACATAGCCACAAACCGGCTTTCAGAATCCCAAAAACCCAACACCCAAAAAAGAGTCTCTTAGTAAACAATAAAGACGTCTGTCTGTCGTCCTTGGCTTTGTCTTTGTCCAGGCAAGAAGTCTGTATGATGTTTTCATCCAAAAGGAAAGGAGGAGTGCTTCCTAATCCACAGGAGAGCAACACAGGAATGGTCAAATGAAACGCGGTAGTCAAGATAGCTGGAAACCAGGAATTAAGGCATGAAGATCAAGAGTAACAAGATACAGGAACGAGAACCCCACCAGCAACACCTTGGCCGACCGCAGAGTCCCAAACCCCCAGGCATTACCTTTATACCATTACAAATCAGAGGCGTCGGAATCCCCACCCAAATCTGCCTCAGTCCCCACAGCTGCAGTGCTGGATGTATTCCTCCACGCCTCCCATCTTTCATGAGCACTTAAAGGACCCCAATCTGATTCAGCATTCCCACTAGGCCACCCCTGATCGCTTGAAAAGCCAAAGAATGAACTCTCACTGGACTCAGCATTCAAAACATTCCTGACATCCTGCACCAACGCTGAGTCCAGCTCTGTATCACTCTCTTCTGATGTTAACTCTGCTTCAAAACCTTCACAAGTGTCTTCACTGGTAGCCTCTCTAAGTATTTGTCGGACCTTTCTCCTTTGTTCTTCACCCTCCAAACTAGAATCACTTGCAGCTCTCTTCCTTCCAGCTGCAGCAATCCTGCCCAAATCCCCCTCTTCAAGTGACCTTTCAAACAAAGCATCTTCCTCCAAGTTACTACCTGTAGCAACTATAGGCTCAGCTTGCTCAACTACAACACTAGCCATCCCCTGCCACGCGTGGCCCAGTCTGGTGATCTGGAAAATAAAGTAATGAGAAAGTGGTGGTTTCTAATATATGTAATTTATGCTAGTGGGTAAACAGTATCACTTGTTTATCTGTCAGTGTTGATGTAGAGATTGTCTGGTTTGCCTAGTCTGCAACATACAACATATAATTGTCCTTCTTTAAGGGTCCCTTTCAAATCTATGATACTATATCTGTCATATACCTATGTGTGTGTGTGTGAATCATATCTATATCTATGGCAGGATGTCTCTTTGTCTTTGTAAGGATGACTTTTATTATGTTTTCCTGCCCTGGTGAAGGGAGTTGGACTGGATGGCCTTAAGGCAGCATTTCTCAACCTGGGGGCCGGGACCCCGGGGGATCACAAGGGGGTGTCAGAAGGATAGCCAAAGACCACCAGAAAACACAGTATTTTCTGTTGGTCATGGAGGTTTTGTGTGGGAAGTTTGGCCCAATTTTATCATTGGTGGGGTTCAATGGGCTCTTTGATTGTAGGTGAACTATAAATCCCAGTAACTACAACTCCCAAATGTCAAGGCCTATTTTCTTCAAACTCCACCAGCGTTCACATTTGGGCATATGGAGTATTCGTGCCAAGTTTCGTCCAGATCCATCATTGTCTGAGTTCACAGTGCTCTCTGGATGTAGGTGAATTACAACCCCAAAGCTCAAGGTCAATGCCATCAAAATCTTCTAGTGTTTTCTGTCGGTCATGGGAGTCCTGTGTGCCAAGTTTGGCTCAATTCCATAATTGGTGGAGTTCAGAATGCTCTTTGATTGTAGGTGAACTATAAATCCCAGCATCTACAACTCCCAACTTACAAAATCAATTTTTTTAGTGATGGTTACTCCTTGGGTTAGTAGGTGTCTTGTGGCCAAATTTGGCAGCAATTTGTCCAGCAGATTTTGAGTTATGATGTCACTCAAAACGAACAGAGCATTTAGATAGATACATTGTAGAAATATGTATATTTGTTGAAAGTTTTGCTATGTCCGTGTTTTTAAATTGTGTTGTAACCCGCCTCAAGCTGCAATAATAATAATAATTAGTATTATTTTTATATATATAGCATGCCAACGTCTTAAATCAAGAAATAGCTTTTTAAGATATACAGACATACTTCCACGAACATCTCAGCAAGCGAGAGTCCAAAAGTGACAGGTTAAAACCAAGAACCTCAATCAGTGGCTGAGACTGGATGAGACTCCCACCTGGACACACAGAAGAGTGGATGACTTGAAAGGTGCTGAACAGACTGCACTCTGGCACCACAACATGCAGAGCCAAACTTAAGAAATGGGGCCACAAAGTGGAGTTCACAACATGAGAATGCGTAGAAGAGCAAACCACAGACCATTTACTACAATGCAGTCTGAGCCCTGCCACATGCACAATGGAGGATCTGCGCCATGCCCCGCCCCCTCCCCCCCAGCTTCAGCTCTCCCACAGAGGAGGAGCATGAGGAGGAGAACGGTGAACTTCAGTGGGCGGGGCTTCTCCACGCGGCTTCAGCGAGCGAGGGGTGAGAGTCATGGTGGGAGTCATGGTGGATTGGAGGCTGGCTGGGGAAATGGCCAAAGGAAGCGGTGCCCCGGCCCCTTCTTCTTTTTCTTCGCCGCCGCCCGGCCCTTCCTCCTCCCCCAAGCAGCAGGAGTTCGGCAGGAGGGGGGGAGGAAGGGGGGCAGAGAGCTTTTCTCACGGCACACTGGTTGAGAAAGACTGCCTTACACACACATAATATTTACAATTCCCACCACCAACACAAGGGACATTTAATAGAATGCCAAGGTTTTTTTTAAATTTGTGTTTTAAATACATTTTAAATTTGCTTCTGACATGATAAATTTGCTTCTGACATGATAAAATCAATAAACCAAAGCAAAAACATAAATCTACAGTAGGGCCTTCATATCTGCAAGTGCTCATTATATACAATGGCATGGTAAAATGATATCCCTTACATAATACACAAAACGAAGGTTTGCTTTTGGGATATATATATTCCCCAAGCCATGAATGCATAGAAACAGGATTTGTGGATATGGGGCCTAATTGTACAGAAAAAAAGAAGAAAGAACAAACAAAATGAAATTAATATAACTCAAAAAGTATGTAACTGATCCTGAAACTAAAACATGGTGCTAATACAATGAATATAAACAAACATGAACACAAAAGGGCTCTGAGCACCCCTCTGTCCAAACTATAATAAGGGGGGGGGGGGAATCCACCATTACAGATCCAGTCAAATAATCAGACTAACATTACTAGTAACCATAGCCAGAGTATTGCATCATTATATCATCTATGTCTCGGAGTCCATAGTTTCCAATCTTTTCACAGAAATCAATCGACTTATCTTTAAAAGCCCCCAATAATCGTCAATTTGTCAAACTAAGCAACTGTGGGTTTTTTAAAAAATGTGTTGAGGTTTGAGTAGAACAGCAGTCAGCTCAGACAGGAAGTTCTGGCGTCTCCCTAGGGAAGAAAATCAATTAAATACCTATGCATTCCCCATGGCAATTTGCCAAGAGGAAGGCCATTGCTATTATGGCCTCGATAATTCTTTCCTAAATTAATAGAAACCTCTCATCCCTTTCGTCCTAAGTGTACAAGTTCCCTAATTCTATTTCCAGCATTGCTTTGCATGCAAACATCAGCTTTGCATGCCGGAAGTCCTCAGTTTTAATCCCTTGGCAACTGCCTGGCCTTTGCAACTGGTGCCAGACTGAGCAGACAAAGTAGGGGCACAGATCACCCTACCATGTATTATTTGCCATTATGCAAGAAATGTTTCCATTCCAATTAGTTCCCACTGCCATTCCTAGAGGGATTTAGTTACATTGGAAGCAAGCAATGGTGACAGAAGCAAAGCCCTCTCTGCAGCCATGAAGGCCTTTATCGCTTGTTATGAGGTTAAATTGAAAAATTAGCAATTTTAAGTCATATATTCAAACTATTTTAATAAACTGGAGAAAACTTAACACTCAAGTCTTTCTGCTTGAAAATATCAAAGCAACCATCTAGTTAGGCAGAGCATATTTGTGATATCCTTATTTTTCCAATAGTTATGCCTTAAAACTTCTGTTTTATATATCATACAGTTCTTAATACAGCTTCCCTAAGAACATGGCGAATCCAAGGTTGATGCTGGATGCACTCTCTCTTTTACTGTGTTTTCCTCAATTTTTAAAAAGCACCGTCCCATTTAATTTAGTTACGTAACTGGCTATTCATCCTGCCATGCATATTCTGGCCAGAATTCCTTGACTGCATCACCATGGTTTTCTGCTAGGTGAGAACATCTTGCTAGATGTAGATGGCATGCTTTGCATACAGAAAAGCCAAGGTTAAAATCCTGGCACATCCAGCTCAACAAAATCTTTTGTAACAGGGTTGAGAATGCTAATCCAGCAATAACACTAAGAACCTATGGTCTGAGACTCCACAAGTCAGCTTTGTAAGTTTACTTGCAACCTATGTATTTTTGTTGCTTTTCACAGGTGTACAAGGCTATCTGGTCTCCCCAAAGTGTATTGGGCTATATTTTCCATCATCTTGAGGTGGCAGAAAGAGGAAAGGCAAGACATCTTTCTTTGAATGTTTTGAAAGGAGATTCTGTGCACAATGATGGGATGGGAGAAGCATACATATAAGATTTTTTAATGTTTTTCCTGATAGTTCCAGCAGTGTCCAGACTTTGTCATTTCCTGCAGGTATGACATTCTGTGGTGTGATTCATTAAAATGTGTAAGAGAGTCAGTAATTTGTATTGTGGCTAAATCCTGAGGTTCAACTCTCAAGAGATGGCCCTTCCTGATAAATAATAAAAAGTCTTGCCAAGTGATCCACAATCTTCTGGTAGACTCCTCAGAAACCAGAGCTTGTGGATCTTTGTGATTTTCAATCAGCTTTGTGGCCCTGGGATAAAACAGGAAAATAGGAGCTGATCACCACCTATTATTGTTCATGCAGATGGTCTTGTGAAATTTCAGGTTGGAGTCATGCAGTTTTGGTCAGCAAAGCGGGTTACTAATCCCTGGAAAATGCAGGTCTTAGCTTTTTAAATTACATAGGTAAAAACATAGGAAATAAGGGAATGGAAGCATAAGGGAAAACATACCAACCCCCCTTCACCCACCAAAGATTTATAGTTTATTGAAATCATGAGAGAGTTTATTAGGCTTTTAAAAGGGGAAAGAAAGTCTTTGGGAATTCACTTTGGGAAGCCATGAGGCAAGCCATTCAGTCAATGGAGCAGAGTAGTTAATGAGAATCCATAAAAGTGAGAGAAAGTCCATAAGTATGAAAGTTCATAGGTTTTTTTTCCTTTTATTGGGGAGCAAAACAGTGGGAGAGAGTCCTTGGTTCTAGCGTACGGAAGGTCTTTGGTACTTAGTGAACCAGGGGCGGTCTAAGGTAATTTCCAATGGTAGGCGAAAATTATTTTGGCACCCCCCCCAAAACATAATTTTGCCCCCCAAACATTATTTTGGCGCCCCCCACAATTTAGGCGGTTCCTTGCGTGCGCTCTTTCCATTCCTCCTGCAAAGGCCTCTCCGCGCACCTCCTGGTTCCCCTGCCAGCCCCACCCACGGGGCGTTGCAGAGGGCAGGGCAGCGCTCTCCCTTGCCCTGTGCAACACCCCATGGGAGGGGCCGGCAGCGGGAACCAGGAAACGTGAAGAGGAGCCTTCGAAGGCTCCTCGCTCTACAATGCCCCGCGGAAACGGCGGCGCGCGGGAGCGGCTGCGCCCGGCGGGCGGGAATTCGCCCCACGACGCCCCCTTCCAAGATGGCGCCCTACGCAGCCACGTAGGTCGCTTATATGGTGGGACCGCCCCTGACTGAACCATAACAGTCAAAGTGGTGTCAAACTACACCAATTCCAGTGTTGACACTGCATCCAAAAAAAGGTGAGTTGATGTCACTTAAACCAAAGTCAGTGAGTCTGAATTCTACTCAGGACCCATCTACAAAGCCACATAAAATCCAGATTATCTGCTTTGAACTGGATTGTATAGCAGTGTAGACTCAGGCTGGATCAACACTGCCCTGTGTCCCAGGTCCTGATCCCAGATCATCTGTTTTGAATTGAATTATATGAGGACCCTTCCAAACAGGGCCTTTATCCCTGGATCTCATCCCAGGTTTTCTGTTTATCCTAGATTATCTGGCACTGTGTGTGTGTGTTTTTGCACTTTCAAAATGTATATATGAATATTTTCCAGATTGCTTATAGGGGCGGATTGAAAGGAACATATGACTACCCTATTAAAGCAGCTGCATTGGTTGCCGATTTGCTTCTGGGCTGAATTCAAAGTGCAGAGCCCATATGGTCCTGCCTAGTATTTACCTGACCTCATCTCTCCTTAGGAACCTGTTCAGGTCTTAAGATCAGCCAGGAAGGCCCTCCTATCAATCCCAGCTCCCTCACAGGTGTGGTTGTTGGGGACAAGGGAGAGGGACTTCTCGGTAGTGGCTCCCCAGCTTTGGAACACCCTCCCCAAGAAAATTAGACAAGCACCCACTCTCTTAATTTTCAGGAAGGATTAAAAACGTGGCTATTTAAGCAGGCTTTTGAAAATGACTAAGAGCATCAACCACCTTAGTGGACAGGGCTTTGAAAAGCTGTTAGAACTATAATTCACCATGCTGGATAATATCCTGGTAACAGGAACTGGCTTGTTTTAAATGGTGTTTTATTTCTACTGTTTTTAGGCGGAAAATAGTTTTTAAACTAATTATTTATTAATGCTCATACTATAGTGTTATTTTGTTACATTAAGTGATATGTGATTATTGTTTGTGTTATACTATTTACTGCATGTGTTTGTTTGCTGTAAGACAACCCAAGTCCCTTTAGGGAGTGGAGACAAGATACAAATAAAGCTTAATAATAATAATAATAATAATACTTGTAAAATATATAATACACTTGTAAAATATTTACCTGACCTAAGTCTAGTCGTGTCCGACTCTGGGGGTGGTGCTTACTCCATTTCTAAGCCAAAGAGCCAGCGTTGTCCACAGACACCTCCAAGGTCATGGAGCCAGCATGACTGCATGGAGCGCTATTACCTTCCCACACGGTACCTACTGATCTACTCATACTTGCATGTTTTTGAACTGCTGGTTGGCAGGAGCTGGGGCTAACAGCAGGACCTAATGCCGCTCCCCAAATTTGAACCACTAACCTTTTGGTCAGCAGTGTAACCCGCTGCGCCACCAGGTGTCCATTACTATATTACTATTATATATTATTATATTGTATTATTATTAGTATATTGTATGACATTATATTATTATCAATATGATATGCATAGACAATATATTACAGTATATTATTAGCACAGCATAATACTAGTATTATATATTACTACACTATACTATACCACTACACTGCAACATTATTAGTAATATGACATGTAATACATAATATACAATTGTACTCTATTAATGTATTGTAGTATATTATTATAACATTAATATAAAATAATAATATAACGGCAACTAAAAGTATTATTATACATAATAAATATGACTCATACGAAATAATATATTTATAATAATACTAATATAAAATTATATATATTCATAAAATATTACGATAATTAATACGATTCAAATGAAATAATATATATAATACTAATATAAAATATAATGATATAATGGCAACAAAAATATGATATATATATATATACACACACATACAATAATATAATAATAAATATGACTCATATCAAATGAAATAATATATTTATACTAGTAATATACTAGTAATACTATAAAATAATATCATATAAGGGCAACAAAATAATATAAAATACTAATATATACATATTCATACAATAATACTATAAGAATTAGTAATAATATGACTCATCTAAAATAAAATTATATATATATAATAGTAATATAAAATAATTATAATATAGCAACAAAATTATATATATATATATGTGTGTGTGTGTGTATATATATACACACACACACACACACAAATAATAATAATACCATAAAATAAAGATAATAATGGGAAGTAGGAGCATCCTGCTGGGCCTTCCCTCCCTCCACCCCTCCGCCTCTGGTGAGAGAAGGGGGAGACTTCCTTCCCATTTCTCTCACAGAGGAGGGAAAACCGCTTCCAAACTGGGATAAAGATCCAGTTTGGAAGCAGCTTTCTCTCCTTCGTGAGAGGAAGGGGGGAGGAGAGGATTCCTCCCCATTTCTCTCACAGAGGGAAAACCGCTTCAAACTGGGATAAAGATCCAGTTTGAAGCAGCTTTCTCTCCTTCGTGAGAGGAAGGGGGGGGGGGAGGCTTCCCGGGCACAGAGTTGAATAATGCCTCGGAGCGGAGGGCACCTGGGAAGGAAGGAGGTGCAGAAACCCCGATCCTTCGAAGGCCCCTCCTCTCGCTCGCCCGGGCTCCCGCTGGCAGCCCCTTCCACGGGGCATTGCAGAGGGCTGGGGAGTGCTCTCCCTTGCCCTCTGCAACGTCCCATGGGAGGGGCCGGCAGCGGGAACCAGGAACCGTGAAGAGGAGCCTTCGAAAGCTCCTCGCTCTACAATGCCCCGCGGAAACGGCGGTGCACGGGAGCGGCTGCGCCCAGCGGGCGGGAATTCACCCCACGACGCCCCCTTCCAAGAGGGCGCCCTACGCAGTCGCGTAGGTCGCTTATATGGTGGGACCGCCCCTGTAGTGAACTATAGATCCATGGGATGATCTTGGAGCAAAACTGAGTTCAGAAAAGGGGGGGGGGGCTGTACTGGGCCAGGCAAGGCCATCTTGCCTTTGTGGGGTTCCTTGGAATTAGCACAAGGCGAGCCCACATGAGGCACAGGCATCTAGACTCTGGTGTCCTTGTTTTTTTAACTATCTTACACAGAGCCCTGGGAAAGGGTGGGGTCACCTCGATAACACTTGGAGAAATAACTACATTGAGAAAACTGCTTTGGAGTGGAGATATTGTTATTGCTGTTATTATTTTACAACATGGAGTAGAGTGTTAGGAATGGGTGTTGGAAATAGCAAACTTCTCAAGCCTCCTCTATTTAATGTTTTGTCTGTTTAGAATGTTTTTTATTTATTTCCTGAAGTGTATGTCTTCTTTGATTTGCAATTTTCCTTAGCTCTATGTACTTGAGGCAGTGGGAGGGGCTGCAGACCATGTGACTGGTTCAGTGACTGTTTTACAGTGCAGTTTAAAAGGATGACAGTTGAGGCTCGAGTCCCTTGGAAGTAGACAGTTATGAAAGACAGCTGTACAGAGCAGTATAGTTTTGAAGAGACTGATAATGAGTCTAACTTTAACGACACAAACTGAAATATTTAAAGTTTAGCATGACAAGAAATGTGCCTGTATATTTACATGCATGACTTTGCGAGTAAAACAAACAAGTTATTTTTAAAGAAGTCTACTTGATTCTTTGTCTTCTGAGAGCATGGAACAGAAACAAGATATTTATGTGCCCAGTGATCATCCATTACCCAGTAAACTAAAAGAGTACTTCTGAAACTCTGCTAACAGGTCATAATCCCCAATAGGTTATGATTCTAACAGGTCATAATCCAATAGCTCCATTAATGGTTCCAGAAAAATAATTGAAGATGAGGAATGGGTTGTTGTGAACTGCTCTGAAGGATCAAAGCATCATCATTCTAATATATAAATCCATCCACACAAGCCCGTAGCCGGGGGCTTGAGGGGCTTCAGCTCCCCCCCCCCCAATTCTCAGGGTGGTCCACAAGGCCTTACTGGTACATTAAACTGTTATGTTTATTCATATCATGATCTGATCATCATGCTCAATATGCATGGGGGTATTGGGATAACGATACAAAAGGTTTGCTAGGGTAGACCCTCTCACTCAGACATAGCCCCCCGCCCCGAATCAAACTCAGTCGTCCGTCCCCCCGTCCCCCCCCCCCCCCGAATCAAAATCCTGGCTATGGGCCTGCATCCATACAAACACCATAAATACAGTTGTTTTATATTTAGTGCCCTCTCAAGTTCTCCCAAACTATAAAGCAAACAAATATATGCCACCTACTCAATTGTTAAGCTGGCCAGGTAAAAGGACTGAATAATATATTATCAAAATCCCATCCTACAAATATAACCTGTTCTTTGTTAGTTCTACATCTTGTGATTTGGAATGCAACTCACTCCACATACAAGTGGGTCTTAGCCTTTATCAGGATGGCATTCCTGGATTCGCCATGTAAATTTAGACTGACATAAATGTGATGGGACAGTTCCATAGGACATTATTGCAGACCATGGAGGCGACATCCCAATAGAGACAAAGCAGTCACAAATTTAATTATCTGATTAAATTCATTACTGTAAGGTTGGTGGGGACGAGAAAGGGGGCCTTTTTAGTGGTGGCCTCTTGGCTGTGGAACTCCCTCCCAAGTGGGATTCTATCAGCCCCTTCTCTCCTGTAATTTCACAAACAAGCATTTCGCCCAGCATAATTATCTGTACAATATAGTTGTAATTGACCCTGGATTGATGAATATGATTATCTGGCTTTGGATCTATGTACAATAGTAGTCTAATATTTACATACGTTGTTTTAAATTGTTGTTGTTTGGGCATAGAATAATGCCAATTATGTAAGCCGCCCTGAGTCCTCTTTGGAGCGAGAAGGGTGGGATATAAATGTCGTAAATAAATAAATAAATAAATGTATTATTACATAAGTAGACATATCACAGGATATTATTACCCACAGCTTCATAGGTAGCAAAATATATGGCATCTCAATTAAAGTGTATTTTACATAACAGTAAAGATGCAGAAGAACTATTAAATTGTGGTCGCATACTCTGGGAGTTCAACACTTTAGTTTTTTTTATTTTCTAAAAAAAAAGAGGCACTGTGTTTTTTCAGGTTTCCTAATTTTAATACAACTGAAAATATTTATTTAAAAAACTAGTGTCTAAGCAGTTGGCTGTTGTTGACATTATTAACCTTGTATACCTATGGAGAAAAAGGGTCTTTGGACCATAATAAAATGTTGTTGTTACAGTTGTAAGTTATGAAATATTGAAGATTGGATATCAATTTAAACTTCTGAAAGTCTGTCTCTTTAATTATGTATTTTTATTAAAACAAGTTTTTCAAATAAATACATATTTATTTATAATACATTAATTACATTTTATACACACTTGTTTCATGATACATTAGGCAGAATCACTCAGCCAATGCTAATTATTGTACCTGTTTATCAAAAGCACAGCATTATGTTCTTCAGTACTATTTCAGCATTGCCTTCAAAGACACAATAATATATAATTTCCCAGCACACTTACAAATAAATTCCACTGAAGTCAATGCAATTTACTTCCAAATTATTGTGTTCAGATATAGGATATGAGTCATCCATCAGTACTGCACAGAGCTGTATTTTAGCCTGAGTCTTTGGGACTTTGCCTGTCTTAGCAGTAATTCAGTGAAACAGTTGAGTGATTTCTTAGAGTACACAACGGTATTTGCAAGCAAACATGATCCAAACAGCACATGCAGATTCAGGGTATGTGAATACTCGGACACGAACTGCAAGCCGCTCTTGGTCCCCCCGACAACACAGTATTTCTTCACAGAAAGGAGACCTATTTGAAAAAACAGAAACATGAATAAAATACTGTCCTTGATTTCTCATATATGTTTTATTGTGTTAACAGGCTTTACAATTTCTGCAAGTATTAGGCCCACCATAATGTAACTGCACAATACTGAAAATTTGATTACTTCAAGCCCCTTTTTCCTTTGAAAAAAGATGTATGGTCACTGCACATTATTTACAAGCAGGGTTTTGTGTCACAGGGCCTTCTTGGAAGGCAATTCTACTTATAAATCAGCAATACTTCTAAATGCAAGCATTAACTATTTTTACTGTTCTTCCACATTCATGATTTTATTTTTGTGGATTTTTAATTCATGAATTTGTTCGCTCTAGTTGCTCCACTGTGACTCTGATGAACTTCCAGTGGATGTCAACTATAGAGCCATGTTGAAAGGCCTAGAGGTGTTCTTTTGGGTAGAAAAAGCCAGCAATTTTCCTCATCCCACTTTCACAGGGATCTTGTGTCCTCAACTCTAGTGAATGTGGGTAATTAATGGTGGTATTTGCTTTTAATGGAAAGATAAAAGAACGGACAATGAGAGATGTTTTACCGAAGACATGCTGCAAACACTCTTCTTGCATTTTTGTACACAAAATGGATAGGAAATCCTTTGAATGTGTGGCCATCAGGGACTGCTCTTCTGATAGCATCTTGAAACTCTTCATTTCCAGAAGAAACCCCTGTTGTACGTTCAAGTTCATAGGCTGCCAGGGCTGGTGACAAAAGATAAGACAGCTGGTCGTCCCAAACTGTTGCTAAACCAAGATCCTGTATGTTGAATCACACGAAGAACAAAAAATTAATAGGATCAATGTATTTATAATGCTCCTTAGCTAACATTCATGAGGAAGGGGGAATGAACAAATATATGGGCAAAAATATCAATCTAAATATCAAAAATATCATCTTGTGGTGCCAGAGCGCAGCCTGTTCAGCACCTTCCAGGTTGCCCACTCTTCTATGTGCCCAGGAGAGAGTTTCTCATCCAGTCTCAGCCACTGATTGAGGTTCAGGATTTTAGCCTGTCACTTCTGGACCTTTGCTTGCTGAGGTGGTCTTGTATCTCTGTAGATCTTAGGAAGCTGTCTCTTGATTTAAGGTGTTAGCATGCTGCCTGATATCTCAAGGTCTGCCGCTTATCATCAACACGGCAGCGCGCTTTTTCTGCAGTAGCGCCTGTTCTCTGGAACGCCATTCCTGAGGAGACCCAATCAATAACTGATCTGCAGGCCTTCATGAGGGCCTGTAAGACCTACCTTTTTCAATAGGCGTTTAACCTTTAAATGCTGTATAGTCCACTCTGGTCTAAAGCTGTTTTTATGTTTTAATATTTTACTGTGATTGCGTTGGTTGTTGTAAACCACCTTGAGCCTTCCTGGGAAGGGTGGTATATAAATTGAAATAATAAATAAAATATATTTTTGCTGACATGATTTGCTGACATGTTTTAATATGAGGGAACAATAGGGTTACATGTTTTTTTAAAGTAATCCCCCCCCCTCCCCAATGTACAGATTATTATATAATTCTGGGAACTACTGTAAACTGTCTATCTCAGTCTGTATGGATTATCCCAGTAGATTTCCTCTCTTCCTACAAAAACGGATATATATATATAAGTTACAAGGTTGAATAAAAACAAATAAAATGAAATGTTTGGGATTTAAAAACCGTATGCTCTAAATTCTTAAAGAAACAAAAGAGACTAGCGCTTTCTGCCAAACAGGTCAGCCTTTCATATAGAAGAGTCTACAGGCAGTCCCTGAGTTGCAAATATATGACTTACATCTGCCTTCTAGTTGTAAACAGGGTGAGACAACAGGAAGTGAGAAGGGCAATTAACTCCTGGAAGAGTTATCATGGGGAAAAGGTGTCTCCACTGAAGCTTTATCATCAATCCTTGTTTTCATGACAATCCAAAATTTTCAAAACCCAATTACAGGAACAGAAAGTAAGGTGACATCTTCTGAACAGGGGCACAGATAGCAAAACAAATGTTAGAGGAGTTAATCCTTCCCAATGTTATTCAAAACTAAAAGGTAAAGGTTTCCCCTGACAAAAATCTAATTGTTTCCGACTCTGGGGGGTGGTGCTCATCTCCAAGATGAAGAGCCAGCATTTTCAGTAGACACTTCCAAGGTCATCTCCAAGACGAAGAGCCAGCATTGTCAGTAGACACTTCCAAGGTCATGCGGCCAGCATGACTGCATTGAGTGCCATTATTTTCCCTCAGAAGCGGTACCTATTGATCTACTCACACTTGCATGTGTTCGAACTGCTGGGTTGCCAGAAGCTGGGCCTAACAGCAGGAGCTCATCCTGCTCCCCAGATTCAAACTGTTAACCTTTCAGTCAGCAAGTTCATCAGCTCAGTGGTTTAACCCACTGTGCCACCAGGGGGCCTATTCAAAACTAAATGAAAAAAAATATTGGCTGGAGTAATTTTTTTAAAAGTTCCCATTCTGACTTACATACAAATTCAACTTAAAAACTTATTGATCCTATTTTGTTTGTAATCCAGGGACTGTCTGTACTTATATAAAACATGTTATTTCCTTCAGGTTGATAGGTTGCATTATAGGAGCTTTTTACATGCTTCTGTAGCACAGTGAATCAGTTTGAATTTAGGACCTTCTTTCTAGTCTCTACTGCCACTAGTTCTCTAAGGAACTTTTTAAAGTAAACTCAATTATTTAAAAAAAGAAGGACCAGCATTAATGAACTCTTAATGATGCTCCACAGCAAAAAGTCTGTTTTGCTCTATTGTGCATTATAAAGACACATGTTTTGTAAAGAACAACACGTTTAATCCAGTGCAGCTAAAGTATACAAATTCCAATTCTAAATTATGCTGCTTTAAGATGACTGAAAGAGGGAAAAGTCAGATTCTGGAAATCCCCATGGCATCACAACATTCATGTGATTAAAGACATTAACATAAGCCAGACAAAGCAATGCTTGTTACCATTTGGAAGATTACAGATGTCACAGTCAAGAGTAACTGAAGATAAGAGTCTAAATCCAAAGCTTTCAGAACTTTCCTTCTCTTCTTTCTCTGACAAGAGGGCATGTTTACATTGTTGAATGTAGTTCACCCATTTTAACTGCCATGGCTCAATGCTTTGGAGTCATGAGAGATGTAGTTTACAAGGTCTTTAGATCTTTCTGCACAAAAGTGCTGCTGCCTCACCGAATTACAGTTCCCATGATTCCATAGTATTGAGCAATGGCCATTAAAATGGTGTCAAACTGCATTGTTTCTGCAGTGTAATTCATCCAGTCTCCTCCACGGCCCAGAAATGATCCTGGCATCTCCCAGCCCTTCAAAGGCAATCTGGAGTGTGTATGCATTGTTATGCTACTCAGAAAAGGAGGATAATTTTTGATCCTGCTCTTACAACATTCTGTCCATAACATGCTATTTCAGGTTTTACTGTTCCAGTCCTCAGGGCTTAAATAAATTAAAAATGATCATCGTATGATTCAGCATAAATGTTTTGTTTAAACATTTTATCACTTCATAGTTATCAGGTACTACAGTGTAGTAGTTCCTTCCCTTCAGCGCTTAGCCATTTTACTCCATTATTCTTAACAGGAAAAGGCAGAGTTTAATTCAGTGGTGGAGAAATTTAAATTTTCAAACCCTGTTCCATAGCCCTTGATCTATTAAACTTGAAAAATCTTTTTGGCAAAACTGCTTAGACTACTTCCCTAAAAGTTCAGCAAACCCACACCAGGAGTTAGCTCACTGAGGGCCTAACTATACACAAAGCCATTTTAGATTATTTCGCACATTAATATAAAACCAATGGTCAATAACCTGAGTACCAAGGGGTGCGGGGTGTTGTGTGTGTGCTATTTTTAAAATATCTAGCCTATTTTTGGTGTGTGCTATTTTAAAAATATCTAGCCTATTTTTGGTGGTAGTTGAACATTTTTATTTGAATAAGAAAACAAGAACAAAGTGGAACGCAAATGGATAATATATACCTTCCTGTGTTCTGCCACTAATATTCTAAGTTGCAATTCCAGTTCATTGCTTGCTGCTGCAGCATCTATTACTGAAGCACAGAGCGGAGGAAAAGGTGGAAGTGCAGTCGTGGCTCCTGGAGAACACACCGATTTGATGGCTTCTCCGCTCATTGGTTTCCATTTGGATTCATCATGCAAATCGAAGGCGCAGACTTCTACAGAATCGGAAGGCTGGCAGTTGGCCAGAAACCTTTGGTGATTGAAGAGGCAACCTATGGTTCGGTAAGGATACGCTGGCTTGGGCTGTTCAATAATTGGAGGATCATCAGGCTTAATAGGATTGTGTATATACCTGGAGAGTAACATAGATACATACATACATATGTATGTATATAAAATACTGCATATTTTCATTTAAACTAAGGTAAAAAAATATATCCTATCTACTTTTGGTTTATATAAGCATTGTACAGTATGCATTATTCAACTAAACTGAACAGACTGAAAATGGACATGAGGAATGCAACTTTCCTCTCCCTTTTAAAGCATGAATCCAGCCCTAAAAGATATAATCACACTATCAAGAGTGAAATCTTTAATGTGGCTGAATAGCTGCCTACTAAGGTAAGACTACTGCTTAGTTTGCACAGTACATTAGTACATGCCATTTCAGCAAATTTGTATTCAGATTCCAAGGCCGTTTTAGATAAAATGTAAGCAACTGTGCTGAGGACTAGTTTTGGCCTGTTAGGAGACCAAAAAACATGTGGAGAAACAAAAGTAAGAATGATATGGCATGTCTTACAGTACAGTGGTAAGCCGTTTTTCAGCATTTTTTTCAATGTAAAGGCCGTTTTGAATGCTTTCTACTTTCCCCCCATTTTAAGACCAAAATACTGCTAAAATGTACATTTGGAAGTTGCCGATGGGGTCCAAGGATTACAAAACTGCAGGACACATGGTTTGGCACAGCTCTAGACAATGAACATTGAAAATAAAAGATGCTATGAAAGTAAGCTAATCATTTTGATTTATATATCTGATTTTACATAAAATTGGTTAATGATATACCTGCAGTGAACTGCACACACATTATCGTAAAACTTATATCTGAGAAGTCCTAAAGTATGCTATAACTTAACTTTGTAAGTTGTTTACTTACCTATGTCCTGTCAAACTCTCCCAAAAAGTGACAATTCCATCAATCCCATAAGTCATAACCCATGTGTGAGGAACTCCTTTAGCCTTTGTTCCTACACAGACAAATGCTTCAAGCCCAAAACCTAGCAGAAGACTGCATAAAAGGTTAGCATGATCTTCGCAGTCGCCCTAAATAGGTAACACATCAATTGAGGAAATATTAGAAAGTTAATCAGAAAAAGTAACTTAAATGAAGTGCTATCAAAGTACTATAATTGTTTCAAAATAGATGAATGGAATATATATATATATATATATATACACACACTGTATATAATTTTACATTTAAAAGTAATAAAACTTCAAAAGAGAAAGAAAATATAAAAAGAATCATTATACAAAGAAAGTTGGAGAACAATATTATTAAAGAAAAGTAGGAAATTGAAGTATTCTAAACACACACACACACAAAGTGGGTTCTTGACTTCCGTTCATCTTCTTCATCAGATTATCTATATTTTCTTGTTAATTACCAATATTGTCCTTTCCCTCTTGGTAAGTTAGGTGGTTAAGTCTGTATTGTATTTTCTCTGAAAATATTCTTCTACCATAGACCAGTCAGTCAGCATTGTTTTTAAGCCAAAAAGTTAGTCTATCCATATTTTTAATGTCCAAAACATTTTTACTCCATGAGTCTATGTCCGGTGTTGTTTCTGCTTTCCATTCTTTAGCAAAAACCATTCTAGCCACAGTTATGAAATAGGTGAATAGTTTTTCTGTGTTCATATCTGTAAAAAGCTCTTCGTCCCACATGCTGAGTAGATAATATTCAGGTTTCATTGGAAATTTCTTTTTTAAGATTGACATTGTGTATCATTTTCCAGTAGCTTTGCGTTTTTGAACATGCCCACCACATATGGTAGTATGTCCCTATCTTATATTTACATTTCCAGCAACTGCTGACTAGATTTTTATACATTATTCCTAATTTTTCTGGAGTCAGGTACCATCGATAAAGCATTTTAAGGTAGTTTTCTTTCAAGTCTGATGCATATCTAAGTTTAATTCTTCTCTGCCAGATCTTTTCCCATTATTTTAATTGTATTTGTCTACCAATATTTCGTGCCCATATTATCAATGAATTTTTGATGTCTTCCATTCCTGTAGACCATCCCTACAACTCGTTGTACATTTTTGTAATTACTTTTTTTCCTAGTTATTAATATTTTATCCCAAAAGTCATCACCACCGAAACCCAGCTTCCTATCAGAATTATATTGTTCTACTCATTTTAGCGTTTTCGAGTAAAAATATTTTTTATATCTTTCCCAGACCCTGATCAAGGATGATCTAATAAAATGATTCCCGAAATCTTTTCTATTTTTGTTTTCCCATACCAAACGTAGGAATGCCAGCCTTTTCTCAAGTCAAAACCTTCTAATGTTAGAATTTTAATTTTGGTAAGTTTCGTCCACTCCTTTATCTATTCTTAAAGTGCAGGCTTCAAAATAGTTTCAGGTCTGGAACACCAAAGCCACCTCTTTCTTTGAAATCAATCATTATTGTTGTGGCCTTAATTCTAGCCCCCCCCCCCTCCAAATGAATTTCACCAGATCCTTATTCAAATCTTTGAAATTTTTCATGTTTCTAATTATTGGGAAATTTTTGAAAGAGGTGGAGCATTTTAGGCAACGTATTCATTATAATCACAGATATTCAACCCAAGATTGATAATTTCAAATTTTTCCCAGTGTCCAATTCTTTCTTGATCTCATTTCTCTTCTCTAAATAATTGTTTTTGAGAAGTTTGTTATTTGTATTTATTAGCCAAATACCTAAATATTTAATCTTTGATGAAATTTTTAGCCCAGATTTCATCTGCAGTAATTCTTGGTTTTTAAATATATATTTTTCGTTTAAATTGTTGGGTTTTTTTTCCTGTTTAATTTGAAGCCGGCTAATTTCTCTATTGTTTCCAGCCATTTATCTCTATTAGTTCTAGGCTCTTCAGTAATACAAATGAGATCATTAGCAAAAGCTCTGACTTTATATTCTTGTTTCTCTACTCTTGGTTGTTTCTGATGTTTCTAATCAAGATTTCTAAAGAAAATATAAATATTAGGGACGAAAGTGGGCATCCCTGTCCTGTTCCCTTGTTAATAATGAATTATTCTGAAGAGTGTCCATTAATTATAATTCCTGCCCTTTGTTTCTCATATCGCCTTTATTGTGTTTTGAAATTGGAACCCTAAATCTAATTCTTGGAATAGCAATTTAAAGAAATCCCAGTTCAAGTTATCAAAGACCTTCTCCACATCAATTGAGAGTAAAGCCCATTCTTTTTGGTGATTTGTTTTGTAGTATTCAATTATATCCAAAATGGTTCTTACGTTGTCTTTTATGTTTCTATCAGGTAGGAACCCTGTTTGTTCATTCCCTATCCAACTTTCAAAAACGTTTTTAGTATATTGGCCAATATAGTTGTAAATTTTTTTATAATCCGTCTTAATGAGGGAGATTGGGCGGTAATTTCTCACATCATCTGGCGCTAGGCCTTCTTTGTGTATCATTATTATATCAGCCTCATTCCATGTGTCTGGAGTTGTCTTATTTTAGAGGGCTTGATTCCATAGTTTCTTTAAAATTAAAAATAATTGTCTCCTCTTGCATAGCTGGCAGTAAATCCATCAGGGCCTGGTGATTAATTATGTTTTAGATCTTTTATGGCCTTTTTAATTTCTTCTACAGTTATTTCTTTATTTAAAGCTAGTCTTTGCTCATCTGTTATCTTAGAAAGATTTTGCTTATCCAGATATTGTATTATCTTCTCTTGATATTTTCTTTTGTATATAATCTGTTATAAAATGTTACGAATTGTTCCAAAATTTCTGTTACAAATATTTTCCCGTCTTCCTTTATCCTTGAGATATATTGTGACTTTTTTCTTTCTAATGTTCCTCGTTAGCCATTTCCCAGGTTTATTAGCATTTTCAAATGAATATTGCTTAATGAATTTCAACTGATTAGCCAATTGTTCCATTTCTAAGTATCTCTTCCGTTCTATTAAAATATGTAAGTTTCTTTTAACTTCTATATTTTAGGATCTCTTTTCAGCTTTCTCCACATGTTCAATATTCTTTTCTCATTTGAAATAATTCCATTTGTAGTTGTCTTTGTTGGTTCTCATGTTTGGTTGACATAGTATGTAGTTCCTTCTGTGAATTATCCTGTTTTTCTGATATTTTCTGATATTATCATGTTTGTCTGATCTGATCACAAAAAGCAGTTGGCTTGCTGAGAGCCCTCAGCAAGTCCAGCCTGTAGCTATCTTCATTCACCGAGTCCAATGAATGGAATTTTAAAGCGGTGACTAGTTGACTTCATTTATTTCAATAGGTTTATTCTAGTTAGGACTAATATAAGGTTTTAGTTCATAATAAGAAATGGGGAAAAAAACCACCCCAGTGCTAAATTCTACAAAAGCAAAGCAAAAATGTGCTGTATTTTAAGTTTGTGACCAAAAAAATGAGCACTA
The DNA here is from genome assembly GCA_030556195.1 of Anolis apletophallus. Lineage (NCBI taxonomy): Eukaryota > Metazoa > Chordata > Lepidosauria > Squamata > Anolidae > Anolis > Anolis apletophallus. The sequence continues at coordinate 74,784,652 of JARBWK010000007.1, read as the reverse complement.
TTTGAATGAAGAAGTTAATGAACATGCATCTGGGTTATACAAATGTTAAGAATTCTGAACACTTCTACTGAAAATAACTTTATATGACATCTGTACAGTAGGATTTATATTTCATGACATTCATGACTAGGCGTTGAACCCTACTTGAACAACATTTTTGATACTGCAACCATCTGAAAGCCATTTATGTGGCTTAATTTACAAAGTACGCATTGGTTCACCCCCACTCAGTTTATGTACATGCTGAAGTAAAGATATAAGCCACCATATTTCAAATCATTTTGAAACAATCATCAACACCAACTAAATAAAACATTCTCTTAAAACATCTTACCTTGTTTCTACACAAAAAAGCCAGAAGGGTACACCATTGTTCTTGCTTACTATTTCCCCCACCAATAACAGGAGCTCTTTCATAACCGAGCACACTGACAAATCTTGCTGCTTGCCTGGGGGTATCCAGGATACGGCCAGCTCGAAGTGGCCTAACATAGGAGCACACTGGTCTGTTTATCCCATTCTCATCCTAAACATAAATATATAGAGAGACATCATTTAAAAATAGCAATAGAAAGTACCATGGTTTTTATAGGTTAAAGAGATAAAGTTTTACATAATTTTAAATTAGGGTTTTCAATAATAAACATATATAACATCTACAATCTATAGTGAGAATCCCCATCATATAAATCTCGCATCTGGGCTTATTATATTTTATTGGTTTTGGTCTTTGTTGTGTGTATTTTGATATATGCATTTTAGCAGTGTGGTATTAGACTGTTTTAATCATGTTGTACCCTGATTCGAGTCATAAGGAAAAGTAGTTAATCAAATTATTATTATTACTACTACTATTATCACTATTATATATTATTATATTGTTGCTTACTACATTCAATTGTACAAACACATAGATATTTCTTGTTACAAGTGCAATCGGGCCAGGATAGATGGAAGTGCTACCACTGTAGTAGCATCCTGTTAACTTATCACCTTTTGCTCCCTTGCGTCCCTGTTAACTCATCACCTTTTGCTCCACTTGCTCACTATCCATGCCTTTCTCTGCTTGCTCCCTGGCTCTTTCTCTTGCAGCTAAGACAAACATGAAAGTGCCAGGAACTTACTCGTGGGAAAGCATAGGTCCAGTGCAGTTGATGCTATTCTTGGGTCTCCATCCTCAACCAGCATCTCTTCTCCTCCCTGTTCCTGTTAGCCAATGGTGGCCAGGGCCATCACTTCCTCACTCATCTACTCCACTGGGGATGCTGCCTCAACCTCATGTACCCAGCTGGTAACATCATCAGTATTGTGTGGGTGGAGGAAAAGCACTTGGGGGAGTTTCTACCACCATCACCTGAGTTGCCCTGCATGTTCCCAGTCTATGTGGGGCCTCTTCTTGTTGCTGTGTGCTACATATGTCTGTTTCACTTTGCCAAAGGAAGAAAGATTTCTCTTTGTCCAGGAGCAGAGAGAAGTCTGGATAAAACCCAGCGTATCTGTAATTGCATTTTTTCTTCAGAGGTGTTTTTTTTACATGCAGTAAGTCAGAAAATATAAAAGTTGACAAACCTGTGCAAAAATTTTGACTAGCCTTGTGCTGTGAGAGGTTCTGATCTGCAGGTATTCCCTCCACCATTGTTTAGCATACACAAGAAATAAGCGCTCCTTTTCTGCTGTTTTCTGGCGTTCTAAAGCAAGCTGTAATTTAAGAAAACCAACAGGCATTGTGCTATATTGTTCAGTATTCTAAAAATTAAATAATTTCATTTAGTGGGAAAGACATATTAAGTATTATCAAGGAAACCCATTAATGTAACATCAATTGCAGGGTCTTAAAATACACAGGAGACAGTTTCATTATCAGCAGATCTTTCTAAAGTACTCTCTGGGGTGAAGTCTTTTACTTTCATTGCTAACAAAAGTGGTTACAAAGGTATTTATTCTTAAATAAAACATTTAAAAGACCCTTAGCATCTTTGAGCCTTATGTAGAGTCTAAATGAGATTTAATCAAGACATGTATAACTGCAGCTAGATCGTATGTCTCAAAGATCAGTTGCAACTGGCACACGAGTTTTATCTATGCAAACTCACTGCTCATCAGTGCTCAGACCTGGAAATCAAGGATCAGAGTTCAATCCAGAGGTGTATCCCATTCCAGAGAGGCAGTAATATTATGGGTCTATGGTTTTTATTTATTTATTCATTCATTATTCACATTTCTGCGTCGCCACTCCCAAGCGGCTCCCAAGCAGTATCAGAAACTGCTGCAATCCAGTAGAACACATTTCCCTTGTGTTCTGCAAAAGTCATCCGCCAGGTGACCAAGACTCTGTCTCATAATCAGATCTGAAACTAGACTGAAATTGATATACTCAGTCTCACCCAGAAGCCCCTAGAACTGGAAGGTCACCAGATGCTCTATAGCCTTATCAGAAAATGGAATGGTATGGATAGGCCAATAATTATTCAGAATGGTGGGATCTAGGAAAGATTTCTTAAGTAACAGCTTCACTGCAGCCTTTAGTCAGGATGGAAATGTCCCTTTTTTCAGTGAGGCATTTGCCATTCCCTTTACCTATTTGACTAATTCTACATAGACAAAGATCCAATATACATGTGATGGCTCTCACTCCATGCATCTGATTAGAACAGTAGTTCTCAACCTGTGGGTCCCCAGATATTTTGGCCATCAACTCCCAGAAATCCTAGCAGCTGGTAAACTGGCTGGGATTTCTGGGAGTTGTAGGCCAAAACACCTAGGGACCAACAGGTTGAAAACCACTGGATTAGAACTTGTTTCAAAATAGGCTCCCTTACATCTTTCATTCAGAATAACATGACTATGTCACAGATTTTTTAAAAATAACGGCAGTTATATTACTGTTCTCTGCCCTTAATACATTTACTTGCTTTGTTAATTGTTCCATAGTTAATCCACAACTCAGGCTTCCTTTTCAGTTTTTCTATATCATTTTGATTTTCAGCACATAATGTTAGCATTTCTCTACAAGGTAATGTAACCTTTTTATCATATAATGATGCTATTTTGCAATACAGAATCATTGTATTACATTTCAGGAAAAACTTCACTTGAGAATATTTTACATCTACACAATCCTACCATGTGTGCAGTTAGCTTCTTAGTACCTCACAACCCCTCTAAGTTTTTGAATAGAGGGTTTCATATATGATGAGGAAACTCACTGAGCAGATGGCGGGTATGTAGAGAGGAAAAGGCAAGGAAATGTCCTCCATGTAGACAAAGTTCAGTTACTTAATTTTGAATTTAGTCTAAAGAAATAAATCAAGGTGGTTCAAGAAAGGAAGCTGCATTAAAACAGAAGATGGAAAGCCTGAGGCATTTTCATTCAATATGACTCGAGAAAAAGCCTGTTTAAAACATATTTGTACATACATATTTGTGATACCAACAGTAAAAAAGATAAAGGATAAGATGTTTTAAAATGTATTGTTACAGACTACGTACTTCTTGATACTGAAAGCAACAGTATTTGGAGCATGGATACTCCAAAATAATCTGTAACAGTTTCACACTTGGAAACAAAATGCCTGGTAATATTTTCTTCAAAATTGCAGTTACAGTTGCAATAATATTAAACTTCAAGTGTCAGGACAATAATATTTCCTTCCCAAAAAGCCACAGATTTAATCTTCCAGAATGGGATACATCAGGAAATAAGAATTAAGGATGGCTCTTTTCCAGCTGAAAGATGATATTAAATAAGATTTAGGATGGCAATCTTGATGCAGAACAGAATGAGATGCACAGGCAGACAATGCAACCAATGCTTCATAAATTTTGTTCTCTCTATTCTCCAAACTAAATACGTCTATACATTGAACACAGTAGTACTCAGTTATTTCATGTTTCATATACCACATTTTTAAGAAAAAGGAGAGGCAAATTTATTTCAGAAGAACTTTTACAAATTACAATAACAAACTTGAACTTTTACTGTTTCGATTAATATGAAAGCCATCTGATTTGCATTTAAAAGACATAAATTTAGAGGTTAACATTTATTGTACCCCCTCCCCCCTAATGTTAAGACTTACTTGAGTACTGACTATTTCCTGAGAAAGTATCTTATTTAGTTTTGGGTACATTTCAAGTTTGATGTTCAGTACTCCCACTGAAACTTTTGATTCTGAACCTTTGGAGCAAAAGATATTTATTGATAAGAATATAGACAGTTTAATAGATCAGTTTTTCAGAAACCACACAAAAGACATACATTTATCTCTTCTAATTAAGTTTAGGAAATATAAAATATTTGCGGTAATCACATTTCTTTATAAGTCTCATGCGAATTACAAAGAATACTGAGCCAGTTTTCCAAAGCAGAACTTTAAATTCTATGTGATTAATATGGATTACTAGAAAGTGGTGAAAGGAAAGAGCCCTTCATTGTGAAAGCAACGGGCTTTCGAGGGAAAAACATGTTGGAAGTTGTATCCTGGAGAAACATTGTTTCCTCTTTTAAGATTAATAAACTTTATACGGTAGCTGAAATTGCTTAATAAACTGTTTGAAACCAACTTGCAATTTCACTATTCCCATCTTCTTTTTAAAATTCAATCTGGTATTAATATTTCAAGTATTTTTTTTTAAAAAAAGCTTACCTACACCCAGAAGTTCAACAGCAATATTTGTTATCCTATTCTCTGCACTTAGGACAGACCGCCACTCTAAGAAATAAGAGGCAACCAATGTTGTCTCACCAGCTGTATCTGTTTTGATCAAGACAATGTGCACTGGATCACATATTGAGAGCATAGTGGTTGCATCCACCATTTTACTTCCTTCACCTGTCAATATATGAAAATAGATAAAGAGTCTAGTCAAATCCCCAGCCATATTGCCATTACACTTTTGAAAACTGACTTAAATAATCCAAACTATGACATATATATTAAATCAAAAACAACAACAGCAAACAATCAGCTGGTTACTATTGCCTAAGAAAAGCCGCTAAGAGATGGAGATATTTTGAGTGGAAAAACAGCTAAAGGGGAAAGAGGTAAGCACTTCACTTCCTACTGAACCCTTTATTTCCAAAATTACACCACTGATTTTTGTTTATTAAGCAACAGTTTCCATGGATTTTCATGAATTTTAATCTAATATATACATGTGCATATGGCTGTAGTTTCATGAAGGGTCAGAAAGTGGAGTCTATCTTTTATGAAGGCAAATATATGAGATCCACATCAACTGCTGCAAGTATACGATCTGCTATTACATCCATACGAATGTGGTCAAGAATATTCCTCCAATAACAGCACAAGGAGGGACGGGACCTTTTGTCCATTTTCAGGGGACAGATGATTACAAAAGGTCCCGTCCCTCCTTGTAAAATTCTCAAGATAATCCCATACAAACAAACCCACAAGATTATGGGATATGTTTACACTTGTTTGGGCTTACCATTAGTGTATTATTTCATGATGAGAATAGCATAATAAGCAATAAAAATGTGTGCAGAAGCTAAATTTTTGTAAACCAAGTGGTTATGAACTGAAGTTTATAAAAAGAAAACCACATTTTTTTCGAAATGAGGTTTACAAATCTGCAAAGCAGTCATGACTAACAAATAATGCCAATTTGGGTCATTGCTATGAAACCCTTATATATGTTAAAACTGTGGGGATAGTACTTCTAGATGCAAAATAACAAAGGAATGTTAATATCCCCAAAAGAGAACACAATATGATCCCTTTCAGACATCAGATTTCCTTACCTAAGGTGTCCTTATATACTTCAAGGAGAAAGCCATCACTGAAATCTGGTTCACAGGCACATGGCACAGGTTTAGAGCGGAAACGTTGATTTCGAAAATGTAAACAGAGGGTGAAAGTCAAACAAGTTTGACCAGGTAAAGGCTCAGGTTCCTGCAGGTGTTCCAGAAAAGCTTTCCCACCCAGAACTTGAAGGTAAATATACCTCCGTGTTGGGTCAATATTTGCTGCAAAGTACACCAATAAATAGGAAAGAATCACAAATGGTTTGAACAAAATATATTTTGCATTGATAGTTAGGACTAGTCAGTAACTATACTTTAAAGTGTTTACATAAAAGTCAGTGTGAATATTAAAATTCCTTTCCTATTTGATCCTCACAGCATACATTAAAGAGAAATAATTTTATTTGACTGAAATCCCAGATTCCCCATTCATGTATGATAGGATCATCAGTTAAGATCAACTCCACAGTTCACAAGGGAAGGGGCAACACTGCTGACAAAAGAATAAATCAAAGCTGAAGGTAGATACCACCAACCTACTTTAATAATAATATATGTCTTACTTTGCACCTTATAAAGCATCTAAAAGCAGTAAATGCAATGTTGTAAAAAGAGCATATAACCTACTTTTTTTCAGCACCGCTGGTTGTGTATCAATGAAGTGTGTTGAAGGTTTTGGAGGTGAACTTGTTTCCCCATTGTTCATATCCTAGGATTATATAGACATAAGCACACATTCAAGTCAACACACCCTTGCAATCATGATGTCTTTTTAACTCAATAGAACACATTCTGAAAATGTCAAAGCAGTCTTCAATGACATAGCTCACACTATACAAATAAAATATGTAACAGTAAACCATGACCCATAAAATAGCTTAAGTAATATTCACCTGTATGAAACAGGCCTTAAAATACAAATGTATATGAAGCCAGTTTTCTTAGCAAGTGCAGCAATAGTACTGCTGAAAACAAGAAAGCAATCCTAAAATTTATTCAGATTAGAAAATCTCTAAGACACATGAAATAAAATTACAAATATAGCATATAGTCTATAACACAGTTCCTCAGGCTGCTTGTCATTGTCTGGGCAGTATGACTACTTGAATAATATGTCGAATTGGTAATACCTTGCACAGAATGATGCTGTTCACAGAAGTGGTATGGCTGCGACCTGTGTACTTGTATCAGCTGTTGTCAATGTAATTTCCAGAAACAAAAAATAACTCCACAAATGGAGAATATCTCATTAAGCCTTATGTTGCAGTATTGTCACCTTGCAAATGATTGACTCTAGGAGGGCTGTTTGTGTGTTAGGAGAGGCATCTTGCCGTAATCATTTGAAACTCAAGATAGAATTTATGGGCACTTTGTGGTTGCAGAGATATAGCACTTTCAAATCAGTTTATCTTTTTTAAACATCTTACATAGTATGGTTAGCCAGCATGGGGTTTAACCTGCATCCAGAGCTGCAACATTCCTAGATAGGAGGATAGGAAGATAACGCACAAAGTAATCTTCCCCTTTCTGTCAAACGTAAAATGACCGTATATGTCCCCATCACCAGACATGATTTTAATTGTTGCATGTGCGATTGTCTTTGAATTGAATGAATTCTGATGTCAAATAAGTACTTTCTTCTTATAACCCAATTCTATTTCAGGTTCGTCCCTCATGCAGCAACATATCCCTCAAGTGTAGGGGTGAGTTAGAGGATGGAGGAAGATTCAGAAGTGAAGGCAATTCACTGGAGCAGATAATCCATCCAGCTCAACCTAACCTCCAGCAGATAACAAAGAAATGTACCTCCTCAGTTTTGATCTATTAAAATTAACACTGCTCCACATTGAATCCAATCATAAATATTTTTGTACCAGGTTATCTGTATTATACACGAGTCCCTGGTAGTGCAATGGGTTAAACCACTGAGCTGATGAACTTGCTGAGAGAAATGTTGGCGGTTCAAATCCGGGGAGCGGGGTGAGCTTCTGCTGTTAGCTCCAGCTTCTGCCAATCTAGCAGTTCGAAAACATGCAAATGTGAGTAGATCAATAGGTACTGCTCCAGCTGGAAGGTAGCGGTGCTCCATGCAGTCATGCTGGCCACATGACCTTGGAGGTGTCTACGGTCAATGTCAGCTCTTTGGCTTAGAAAAGGAGATAAGCACCAACCCCCAGAGTTGAACAGGACTAGACCTTTACCTTATCTGTATTATGTAATAAATATCTGGTACCATTTCAGATGTTTTCTTCGAACTACTCACAGTTACGAAGCTGAGTTCTTTCATAACATCATCAATTATTCCTCTCCGTATCAGGGCTTTCATTAGATGTTCTTCTGATAGTTGCTGGTGTTCAGGTGCCAGTTCTTCACGAATAGTCTCAGCAAGGACTTCTCGAACCCTGCTGTGGACATCCATCTATGAAGAAATGTTTTTGTTAACATGCTATGGAATCATGAGAAATTCAGTTTTACAAGGTCTTTAGACTTTCTGCTTATGATAACTTCCATGATTCCATATAATTGAGCCACGACCATTAAACTAGTGTTAAACTGCATTCATTTTGCAATGTAGCAACATGAAAGTCCTATTAGTCCTATTGCTAACTAATTCATCTCTCATTATCATACACAACCAGTCTTTTAAAATCCAATTCAAACACTCAGCCAATTGCGAGTCTGACAACTCTCCATTCTCTCCCTCCTGCTCAAAATATCATTTACCTTATTACAAATACTATGCATTACACAAATAAACATATTTCCCCTTAAACTGTCAAGTAACAACAACTTTTCAAACAAAGGTCCAGATCATTACAGAAGCTTTCAGATCAGAGCATATGGCAGTGTAATTTCCTGGCTACATTTACAATTAACTATGAGTGGAAAAGATTGCCAGTTTCTTTCATATTCTGATAAATGATTTAGGTTATGCACATATTTTTTGGTATTGAGTCCTTATTTTATTCCTGCAAAATTAGATAAACCATATAAAAGTTCAATTTTACTATCTGAATGTTACTTTGTTTAGGCAACCAAGCCTATCCTCCAACTTGTTTCATTCATGTACTACACAACTTTTATTCTTTTTTTAAAAAAAAGTTGAATGTTTTCATTCAATAGACAAATGTTTCAAGCCCTAGCCTTGTCTTACTCAACTTCTGAGTATGCCTGCAAAGCAGGGAACATAGCATTGAACAAAACATGCAGAATAATCACAGGATGTATTAAATCCACACCTGTTGATAAACTCTGCAAGCTAGCTGGCGTTCCCCCACCCCCGATGTGCAATGGGAAGTTGCTACTAAATGTGAGAGAAATAAGGTTGAACACTGTGAAAGCCATCCACTACATGGCTACCAGCCTCCTCCCAGTAGACTCAAATCAAGGAAAAGCTTTATGAGAACTACCACTCTTCTTGGCGTCCCCCCAGCAACAGCAAGGGTATTCCTCTGGGCAGGTAATCTAGGACAGTGTTTCCCAACCTTTTTTGAGCCGCGGCACACTTTTAACATTAAAAAAATCCGGGGGCACACCACCAACCAAAATGACACTCTAACACAGTAAAGAACGGCTGGGGGTTGGTGGCCTGCTGGGAGTGCCAAAGCCGGGGGAGGGGGCAGAGCCAGGCCGCGCCATGCCCCACCTCTGCCCCCGGCTTTACCTCTCCCAGCAGCTGCTCCAGCCTTGAGGGGGCAGTGCCAAGCCAGCGGTGCCAGAGCCAGCACAATGCTGGCTTCGCGCTGTCCCCTCAAGGCTGGAGCAGCTGCTGGGAGTGCCGGGCCGGGGAGGGGCAGAGTCAGGCCGTGCCATGCCCCGCCCCCTCCCGGCTTCAGCTCTCCTACAGAGGAGGAGCATGAGCGGTGGATGGGCTTCAGTGGGCAGGGCTCCTCCTCCACGTGGCTTCAGCGAGCGAGGGGCGAGAGTCATGGTGGGAGTCATGGCGGATTGGAGGATGGCTGGGGAAACGGCCGAACGAGGCGGCGCCCCGGTCCCTTCTTCTTTTTCTTTGCCACTGCCTGGCCCTTCCTCCTCCTCTCCCAAGCAGCAGGAGTTCAGCAGGAGGGGGGAGGAAGGGGGGCAGAGAGCTTTTCTCGCGGCACAGCAGGAGGTCCGTCACGGCACACTAGTGTGCCACGGCAACTGGTTGAGAAAGACTGATCTAGGAAATCCCAATTGTATGGCCCCCCACAAGGGTCTTCCTACAGTGGCAAACTGATAATGGGCAACTTGGAAGTCCCTGAACAGACCCAGAAGTGGAATGAGCAAATCAAAAGACAACCTGGCAAAACGGCACTACTTAAAAGAACCCCATATCTTGTGTGACTATGGAACAGAACAGACAACTCCACATCTGTATGCTTGCTCACTATACCCTGTAGTTGGAGGCAAGAGATAATGCCGTTGATGTTGCCCATTTTGGGTCAAAAGATATTTAGCCACCTGTACTCCTTCTATTTTTATCAGTTTTATACTAATTTATGCAATGCTTTTGCTAGAAAGGCTAATGTTGTCAAAGGCTTTCATGGCCGGAATCACTGGGTTGCTGTGAGTTTTACGGGCTGTATGGCCATGTTCCAGAAGCATTCTCTCCTGATGTTTCGCCCACATATACGGTAGGCATCCTCAGAGGTTGTGAGGTCTGTTGAAAACTAGGGAAGTTTGGTTTATATATCTGTGGAATGTCCAGGGTGTAGAAAGAATACTTGTCTGCCTGAGACAAGTGTGAATGTGGTAACTGGCCACCTTGATTAGCATTCAATAGATTTTCAGCTCCAAGGTCTGACGGTCTACTGCCTGGGGGAATCCTTTGTTGGGAGGTGTTAGAGTTTTTAATACTGGTAGCCAGATTTTGTTCATTTTCATGGTTTCCTCCTTTCTGTTGAAATTGTCCACATTCTTGTGGATTTCAATGGCTTCTCTCTGTAGTCTGACATGGTGGTTGGTAGAGTGGTCCAGCATTGTGTGTTCTCAAATAATATGCTGTGTCCAGGTTCGTCAACATTATTTGTTTTAAATGTAAGATTTCCATTTTAAAACAAATGCATCTTATTTGAATTTTTATTTTGTAAATTGCTCTGACTCCCAACTTTGGAAGAAAAGCCAAGTACAGTGGGCCCTTGGTATCTGCTGGGGCTTGGTTCCAGGTCCTCCTGCGGATACCAAAATTCATGGATGCTCAAGTCCCATGATATACAGTGGCATAGTAAAGCGGTGTTCCATATATAAAATGACAAAATCAAGGTCTGCAGTTTGGATTGGGGGGGATTTTAAGCCATGGATGTTGGAATCCAAGAATGCAGAATGTGCAGGTATGAAGATCCAACTGAATAAAAGAAGGCAGGCAAACCAGCCTCAGTGTGTAGTTATTTCAGACTCTGGTTTAAACCAAATATGGAAATCATCAGGATTCATTATTCCTGCTCATAAGCATTAGGAGTTCAATGGCATTCCCAGTTTTGTGTATTTTTAATTCCACTGTTGTTATATACAGTCGGCTTCTGCATCCACATATTCAACCATTTCAAACTGTAGATTCCCTATAGTGCAGGTATTGGCAAACTTGGGCCCTCCGAGTGTTTTGGACTTCAACTCACAGAATTATTAACAGCCTCAGGCCCTTTCCTTTCCCCCCTGAGCCGCTTAAGCACGCAAGGATGGGTGTCTCTGGTTGCTCTATACCAGGGAGGGGCAAACTTGGGCCCTCCAGGTGTCTTGCACTTCAACTCCCACCATTCCTAACAGCCTCCGGCCCTTTAAGCGGCTGAGGGGGGAAAGGAAGGGCCCCGAGACTGTTAGGAATTCTAGGAGTTGAAGTCCAAAACACCTGGAGGGCCCAAGTTTTCCCATGCCTGCTATAAAGGCTTGTGTGCCAACTGCGCCTGTATCTTGGGAGGTCTAACTTGGCCATGGTGGTCCATGCTTTGGTTATATCCCAAATAGATTACTGCAATGCACTCTATGTGGGGTTGCCTCTGAAGACTGCTCGAAAGCTTACGCTAGTCCAGTGTTTTTCAACCTTTTTTGATCCGCGGCACACTTTTTACATTTACCAAATCCTGGGGCACACCACCAACCAAAATGACACAAAATGACACTCTAACACAGTAATATATATAGTTAATATGTTTTTAAATGTATTTATACACTCACTTAGTGTGAAGCCTGGGCCTGTTTCGATGAAGACAATCAAAGAGCATCCTGAACTCTTGCAACAATGGAATTGAACCAAACCTGGCATATTGAACTCTCATTACCAACAGAAAGTACTGAAAGGGTTTGCTTGGGAATTGACCTTGGGTTTGGAAGTTGTATTTCACCTACACCTGAGTGGAGACGAAAAAGTGTTTGGCAGGAGGGGGAAGAAAGGGTATTGGAGGGTCCAATTTCCCACGGCACACCTGATGATCGCTCACGGCACACTAGTGTGCCACGGCACACTGGTTGGGAAACACTGCGCTAGTCAAACACTCGGCAGCCAGGTTGCTCAGGGGAGCGGGATACAGGGAGCATACAACTCCCCTGTTATGCCAGCTCCATTGGCTGCCTATTAGCTTCTGGGCACAATTCAAAGTGCTGGTCCAAATCTATAAAGCCCTAAATGGTTTCGGCCCACTTTACCTGTCCGTACGTATCTCCCTCTACATACCACCAAGGACCTTAAGATCATCCGGCGAGGCCCTGCTCTCGGTCCCACCGCCATCACAGTCACGTTTGGTGGGGACGAGAGACAGGGCCTTCTCGGTGGTAGCGCCTCGGCTGTGGATCTCCCTCCCTTATGAGATTAGATCTGCCTCCTCCCTTCTGATCTTCCGGAAGAAACTCTAATCCTGGCTGTGGGATCAAGCATTCACAGAATGGTGAAGATAAAGTTTTAGAGGACCGCAATAGATTGATTTGGATGACAATGTGAACCAACCAACTGTTTTAATGTATATTTATAACTGTTTTAATTAATGTATGCCAATTGTATTTTATGTTATGTTGTTATATTGTGTAGGCCAGTGTTTCCCAACCAGTGTGCCGTGAGCAATCATCAGGTGTGCCGTGGGAAATTGGAACCTCCAGGAGAGGGCGGGGGAGTCTAGTGTGTTGAAGTATAAAACCCTAAGAAACCTACCTCGATAAAGGCACAAAATTACAAACACCCTCCTCCCCACCCATTGTCTACTTGGTCTCTCTCTCTCCATGCATTGGGAAGGCCTGCCTCCCTTTCCCCAAGTAGAGACCTCCTCTTGCCTCCTGGGGGTTCTGTGTGGGAAGTTTGGCCCAGTTCTATCATTGGTGGGGTTCAGAATGATCTTTGATTGTAGGGAAACTATAAATCCCAGCAACTACAACTCCCAAATTGTCAATGTCTATTTCCCCTGAACTCCATCTACGTTCATATTTGGGCATATTGAGTATTCATGCCAAGTTTGGTCCTGATCCAACATTGTTTGAGTCCACAGGGCTCTCTGGATATAGGTGAACTACAACTCCAAAACTCAAGGTCAATGCCCACCAACCTCTTATAGTATTTTTTCTTGGTTATGGGAGTTCCCTGTAGGAAGTTTGTGTCTTTCTGTCATTCCTGCCAAGATATCTATGTTGAGTTCATCGAAACAGGCCCAGGTTTCACACTGAGTGTATAAATACATTTTTAAAACATACTAACTATATGTATGACTGTGTTAGAGTGTCATTTTGGTTGGTGGTGTGCCCCAGGATTTTGCAAATGTAAAAAGTGTGCCGCGGCTCAAAAAAGGTTGAAAAACACTGGCGTAGGCATTGAATAGTTGCGTGCTGGAAGCCTTGCTGAGTCCCTCTTTGGAGTCTGAGAAGGACGGTATATAAATATATCTATCTAAATCAGGCCTGGGCAAAGTTGGGCCTACCAGGTGTTTTGGACTCCAACTCCCAGCATTCCTAGCAGCCTCAGGCCCCTTCCTTTTCCCCCTCAGCCGCTTAAGCGGCTGAAAAAGGAAGGGGCCTGAGGCTGCTAGGAATGCTGGGAGTTGGAGTCCAAAACACCTGGTAGGCCCAACTTTGCCCAGGCCTGATCTAAATCAACTCCTCTTCCTCCTTCTCACCTTGGTCAGCTGCTGGTGAATGATCTGCTTGAGCTCTGAGGCTTTCCCGGGGGCCAAGGCCATGGCTCAGCAGCGTTCCCAGCTCCTTAGACTCACTAAACAGGCACCAGGCAGGCCTTCATCACATCCAGGCGCCTCCCAACCACAACACGCCTCCGTTCTCCCGCGCGCTCAACCCGCCTATATCCCGTCTCCCTCGTGCGAGAGCACCCATTGGCTGGCTCTCCAGCCAATCAGCAACCTCGGCCCACGCGCTTGCTCAGGGCCTCAACCGCCTTTCAAAAAAAAAGAAAATTTAAAAAAGGTGTCCACCGCAATCGCCTGATGGCAAGACAGTCGAGTCTACGAATCGCCTTGCCTCTCCTGAGCCCCGTCCGGAAGGACAACAACAATAACCAAAAAATGTAGTTTTCTTTCAAAGGGACTGCCCCGCGCCCGTCAATTGTCTGTCAGTAAGCGCAGATGGGGGATCAGGCACTGCGCTAGACACCTCTCCGTGGCGGTGAACAGGGAAAGGCCCCTTTGCTCTCTTGGCTTCTGTGAACTTGCTGCTCAGCCTTTATAGGCGCGTCAATCAGCGTCTTGGGCAGAATGTTCGTTCCCTGCGAGGGCCGCGCGCCCGCTGGCTTCAAAGGCTGCACGCTGCTGATGGTAACTGACAGTTGCTTCCTAGCGCGGCGCGAGACGGCCGGGTAGAGAGCGCGCCCCAACCCCCCCACCCCCCGTTGCCCGGGCAACGCGCGAGCGGGCGGTTGGCATTCATTCAGGCGTGGGAGGGGGAAGGGAGGGGAGCAGGAGGAGGGTTCTCTCTCTACCTACCAGGGTTGAATGAAAAGTAATGCCTCCACCATGGTTACTTGAGTTTGGATGGGAATCTATTATATATAGGAAGAGCCGTCATGGGAAGACTACCTTAAACAGAGAAACCTTACAACGCAGAAACACCAAACTTGCCAACAGAAATAGGCCTCAAGCAAGGTACGTTTGTAGCAAAGAAACTCCCCCCCCAACCTAAAAGGCCCCCAAAACAACGAGTAAAAAAAAACTACATTTCCCAGCATCCTCCGCAGCTGCCAGCAAATGCCATTGGCCGACATCGGCCCACACAAAATGCAGAGAGGAAGAGTAACCATAGCAACGCTGGCAGGAGCCATCCAAGGCTAGGATAGAATGCTGAGAGATTTCAGTTGTCAGTTGGTGTTTGAGGGTTAAACTGTCAAAACCAAACTATGAGGGAGCAATTCTCCAGCAATTCCTACCCACACAACACAACACAACTTCCAATCACAACCCATCCCACCAACCTTACGGGACCCCGTACACACAACGCCTAAAGCGGTTTTGGTACTTTCCCAACAGAAGTACAGTCAGAGAGTGATGCTGCACACGTGTAGAGCTTAGAAAAGGGGGTTTCTGTGCCAAGAATCAAGCAGGCACAGGCTCCGTGAATGTTACACTAGGATTGGTGCTTCTAATCAATGCTGTGATTTGCCAAAAGTACACCCCGTGCCTAGCGTGAATAACGTAGGCTCAGATTGGTCTAACAGTACAAGGCGTGAGGTTTGTTTACCTTAGTGCCAAATGGATAAGAACTGCGCATGAGCAGAGGGATTCTGCCCCCTCCGTTGCTGGCACGTAGTCTGCAGAAGCTAAATGTTGCTAGTTGGGAACATGCAAGTCCCAGCCACTGATAGTTGTACTGTGGGAAAGACTACCATAGAAATGTTCATTGTTCTAACAAATAGGAGGGGATTAAGATGTGATGCAAATGAAAATGTTATGTTTTATTGGATTAATGAAATGTTCTGTGACACCAGCCAATGATGTTTGTGAAATGTTTGTGAAGAAGGGCGGGCTTTGCAGATGCCGCCATGAGGGATATATAAGCATTGTGTTAAGGATGACCGGGGCCCTTGCCCTGTTGCAGCACGTTCTGTGGGCAACCCCACCAGCTGGTGTTAATCAATAAATCTTTGACTTCATCAAGAGCAGTGAAGTTGTTGCGTGTTTTCTCATCCTTGCGCCCGCACGTCCATGCCGCCGTTTTGGTAAGAGGTAACTTGCCACTTGGAGTTCCATAACTCCCAATTTGCTGCTACACACCTACCACCACCACAAACAAAAACCATTCCTTCCTTCCACACAGACAGAAACTGACCCAAAAGACAAGCCATGCCTTCTAAAAATAACAGCATTGGACGACACACTCACAACGCTACATACATCAAACAAAAAAGGGCAGAACAAACGCCAGAACAGAAACACACTGCGCAGCAGAGACACAGACAACAGGTCACTGCACGACGCACAGCTGAGAACCAAATGCAAAGAACTGCACGACAAGAAGAAGCGCGCAGCCAGGAACAACAAAGACGCAGAAATGCAACACAACAGCAGCGCGCAAGGAGCGCAGAAACACGACGTCGCAACACAGAAAACAAACTTCAAAAACACCACAACCAATTCCACTGCCTAGCCTTCAGATACAACGCTGCAGAAGACTACAGCATGGTGCCAGAGGCCGACATTGGCACCCTAACGCACATCTGCACACACTGCAAAGCCCTGAAATACCCAGCAGAAACACCGGGAATGTGCTGCCTACCCGGTAAAGTCTCTCTACCACCACTTGCCACTCCTCCACAACCACTACAGACTTTGCTGAGTGGACACACTCCAGAATCAAAACACTTCCTCCGCTATATAAGACAATACAACTCATGCTTCCAGATGACATCATTTGGAGCACAGATAGAAAGTGCGCAATTCATGCCTACATGACCCCACCAAGACCGTAAGTAACATCATTTCCAACCCTTACATCTCGCATCTCCTAAATAGGGCACAGCAACGCGTGCCGGGTACAGCTAGTCTATTATATAAAGGAGGTCCCGTCGTCGAACGACTGACAGAGACAGAGAAACCTTCCAAGGCAGAGACACCAAACTTGCCAACACAAATAGGCCTCAGGCAAGGAAGGTTTTTAGCAAAGAAACTCCCCCCCCAAACGTAGAAGGCCCCCCAAAACAACGATACAAAAACTACATTTCCCAGCATCCTCTGCGGCAGCTAGCGAAACCCATTGGCCAACATCAGTTACCATAGTAACGGTGGGCAAAGCCACTTAGAATGCTGAGTGATTTCAGTTGAGGGTTAAACTGCCACGGTCAAGATCTAGGAGGGAGACAAATACGGCACCAGGGACACAGGCACCACTGACAAACACATACCCCCAGAATAACCCAACAGTAATACCTACACCCAACACAGGCATAAGCGCACAAAAGACAAGCCATGCCTCCTAAAAAGAACAGCATCGGACGACACACTCGCAACGCTACATACATCACACAAAAAAGGGCAGAACAAACGCCAGAACAGAAAGACACTGCACTACACTAGCTTTTGCCATCACCATAAACAAGGCTCAAGGACAAACACTACAAATCTGTGGCATAGACCTTGACACAGAATGCTTCTCCCACAGACAACTCTACGTAGCGTGCTCCAGAGTTGGGAAACCACAGAACCTCTACATCAACACAGCAGACGGAAAGACAAAAAACATTGTATATCCACAAGCTCTGCAGAACGTCAGGAACACCACACACCGACAACTCCACAGGACTTCAACATCCCACCCACCAGAACAACCCACAACGACACAGCCATGACCCCACCAAGACCATAAGTAACATCAATTCCAACCCTTACATACTCAGACTTTCTCACATCTCCTAAATAGGGCACAGCAACGCTTGCCGGGTACAGCTAGTATTTTAATAAATCAAACACAGAAATAATCCTTGGAATGTGCTCTTTAACTACCACTATTCACTTTTCCCACATCATCACCAGACAATTGGATACATTTCTGCCAACGATGAACCAAGCTTTCTGAAGCCGTCACGGAAGAAGTCGACACTCTGTTTCCGCCACCAGCGTCTCCCAGTTCCCTCAATGTCTTCATCAGAAGCATAATGGTGTCCCCGCAGGTCTTCTTTCATTATCGGGAACAGATGGAAGTCAGACGGTGCTAAATCTGGACTGTATGGAGCAGATTAAGCGGCTGAGGGGGAAAAGGAAGGGCCCTGAGGCTGCTAGGAATGCTGGGAGTTGGAGTCCAAAATTCCTAGTAGGCCCAACTTTGCCCAAGCCTGGTATGAGGATGCTGTACGGTGGTGAGATCCAGTCTCTGAAGTTCTGCTGTGTACTCATCGTGCACAGATCTTCCGATAGTCAATCAAAGCAATAATGTGACCCACACGTTCTTGTGAAATGCCGATTATGCTTGAAATTTCTCCTTAAGTGATACGACGATCGTCCTGAATCAATCTGTCCATCCTTTCGCTTGTGAAACCCGGTGGTTGCTGTCGCAGGATGTCCAACTATTTGTCACGTCAGATGTTCCCACCTCAACATCTTTAAACTTACTCGCCCAACGACGCACAGTACAACACAATCACCATAAACAGCTTGCATTTTCTGATGAATCTCCTTTGGGGTGACACTTAAGCAATGACTGCATGTTGCTTAACTCGCATTGACCGACCGTCTGTGCAGACTTCCATACTTCGCACTTTAACAACACAACCATTCAATGCTAAGACTTCCTGCCAAAATGGAACTGTAGAAGAGAGTCTACAGCAGGGCTAAACCAGCACAAACGGAACAGTCCACCCCAAAGAGAGGCCAAACAAGGAAATGAACAGAGGAGGGAAAAGCTAAGCCTAAAGACATCACAACGTAAACTCTTTGACATCAAGTCAGATGTTCAACATCTTTGTTTGTCACGCTCACATCTACCAGTCAGATGTTCCCACTTCAACATCTTTAAACCTACTTGCCCAACGACAAACAGTACTCACATCAACCCAATCAGCATAAACAGCTTGCATTCTCTGATGACTCTCCTTTGGGGTGACACCTTCTGCTGTCAAGAATTCAATGACTGCACGTTGCTTAAGTCGCATTGACCGACCATCTGCGTAGGGTTCCATACTTCGTACTTTAACAACACAACTGTTCAATGCTAAGGCTTCCCACCAAAATGGAACTGTAGAGGAGAGTCTACTGAACAAGCCAGTACCTGCCGCATACCAGTACTGCCATCTGTTGAGGAGTTATGAAGGTGGAGGCATTATTTTTCATTCAACCCTCGTAAGATATGAAGGGAGTGTGTGTGCCCCTTTAAGGGCGCATCTACACTGTAGAATTTAATGCAGTTTGGCCCCATGGCGCAGTGCTATGGGACGACAGGAGCTATAATTTTGGTGAGACTCCTGCAGAGGTGAGAGGTCCCCTCTTGTCCTTTGATAAACATAGCATTTGTTGGATTTTCTTAGTGGGTTTGTAGATAGTTTGTAGGTTGTTTTTCTTCATCAGCTTTCCTATGCGGGCAGTGGTTCCCTTGATGTATGGTAAGAATACATAAGTTACTATACCGCAACTCAAGAATGGGAAACGTAACATTCGTGGACAGGAAAAGAGATTTAAAGATGGGTTTAAATCCAGTCTTAAAAACTGTGGTATAGACACTAAGAACTGGGAAGCCCTGGCCCATAAGTGTTCTAACTGGAAGTCAGCTGTGACCAGCAGTGCTGCAGAATCCAAAGACGCACAAATAGAGGGCGAAAGAGAGAAACATGTCAAGAGGAAGGCACATCAATACAACCCTGACTGGGACCGCCTTCCACTTGGAAACCAAGAGGCACAAATGGAGGGTGAAAGAGAGAAAGTGCCAAGAAGAAAACATGTCAAGCCTACCCTGACCAGGACCACCTTCCAACTGGAAACTGATGTCCTTACTGCGGGAGAACATGTGGATCAAGAATAGGGCTCCACAGCCACCTGCGGACCACTGCCAGGACACTGAACTTAGAGGACCATCATCCTCGGGCTACGAAGGATCGCCTAAGTAAGTAAAATAAGTACCGCATACCATGCAGCTGTGGACAAGCCTATATCAGGACCACCAAATGCAGCATTGCCCAAACACGAATCAAGGAACATGAAAGGAAATGCAGATTGATTCAACCAGAAAATCAGCCATAGCAGAGCACTTGATGAACCAACCTGGACACAGCATATCATTTGAGAACACAGAAATGCTGGACCACTCTAGCAGCTACCATGACAGACTACACAGGGAAGCCATTGAAATCCACAAGCATGTGGACAATTTCAACAGAAAGGAGGAAACCATGAAAATGAACAAAATCTGGCTACCAGTATTTTTTAAAAAATCTATAAAATCAGGACAGTAAATAAAGAGGAACACTCAAACAACAAGGATGAAACATCAAAAGATAATACTTCTGGCACATGGTCATACAGTCTGAAAAACTCACAGCAACTTATGTGTGGGATTGCCAGCAAAACTATGTAATAATTGCTGAAGAATCATATCTGTTAGTGTTAAAAAGGATTTGACACCCTTTCACCTCAATTTATTGCCTCAGGACAATAACCTGAACAAGCAGATATCCTTGTGCTTCTTGGGACCTCAGCTTTTGCACTGGCATAGATCTTTTTCTTAGCAGCACAGTTGACGTCTCTCTGCCATGTTTGGAAGGCTTTCCTTTTCTTGTCAATTAGTTGGATCTCGTTGTCATTTTCGTCATACCAAACTTGATGTTTCTTGGTTTGATATTCAATAGTTTCTTCATAGGCTGTGATGATGGAGGTCTTCAGTTTGTTCCAATGTTCCTCAACATTTCCGGGGTGTTCAATGGGTAGATGGTCCTTGAGTGCTGTTTGGAGAAGGGCTTGTTCATTTTGCACGTTGTTTTTCTTCCTCGGAGTCTGTGCTTGGGGCGATCTTGATAGCCATCATGGATTGGATTAGCCTGTGGTGTGTCCTGCAGTCATCAACACCTGTCATGGCTCTTGTGAGAAGCATGTCACGGCGGTCTCGGGCACGTGCGATTACGTAGTCTAAGAGATGGTTAATAATGTTCAGTGTTAACATGTTTTTTAAAATCTTAAAATCAGTCATTTTTTTAGATGATGTAACTCACATGCATTTGTTATGTCATTTCAGCCTGCTGTATCGGTGGGGAATGTTGGCCAGCTGGCTGTAGATCTAGTTATTTCCACCCTTGATATGTCTAAAGTTGGGTACTTTTATACTGATTGTCTTGTGCCAATGATTGGAAATAATCCATATGCAACAACAGAAGATAATGCAACAGAGTTGTGTATAAATGCTGAAGGTAAGTACTTTGAATGTAATGTTGGGTGCTGATTTGAGCTCCTTGTTGTGGTTTCTCCAGATCAGGGGTGCTCACACTTTTTCAGCATGCGAGCTACTCTTAAAGCAACCAAGTCCAAAAGATCTACCTGCCCCCGCCGCTGTGCGCTCCCGCCGCCGCGCGTGCTCCTGCTGCTGTTTTCCGCCTGCGCAGTGCTTCTTCCGCCTGCGGGGCATTGCAGGAAGGAGAAAGGACAGGCAGGGCATCAGAGGAGCGCTCCGCCCGGCCGGTCTCGCCGGCAACGGAGGCTGCACAGCTGCTTCTGGACGAGAGAGAGGCAGGGTGCTCCCTCCAGAGGCCCCGCCTCGTGCTTCCTTCTTCCTGCAATGCCCCACAGGCGAAAGAAGCTCCGCAAGAGCGGAAGCCAACAGCAGGTGCGTGCAGGGTGTGCGCGCGCACTGCAGGAGCACCCCATCCGGCTGGTGAGGCCTGAAGATCACCTGGAAGAGGGCCGAAGATCTACTAGTAGCTCCCGAGCTACCTAATGAGCACCCCTGCTCCAGATAAACACCATCTTTTTTGGATGAATTTGAACATTTAAACTCCTTGTTGTATAGAAATAGTATCTGAGAAATAGTATCTGAAGTGAATTCTCCCTGTTTTCCAGCACTAATTCATGTGGATATAGCAGTGCATTTTTCAGCAACAGTTCTCATACAGATTGTATACATTAGCACACAATTCTTCCAAAGGGATAGAACATAATTGCTTACACCAGTGTCTCCCAACCAGTGTGCCGTGGCACACTAGTCTGCCATGAGCGATCATCAGGTGTGCCGTGGGAAATTGGAGATAGAAGAGAGAGAGAGCCACATGGAGAAAGAGAAGATCCTGGGATGGGACTTCCCCGGGTCCCCCGGCTGCCTGGGGGCGAATCTACACCATATCATTCATGCAGTGAGGCACCCCTTGGTCTTCCAGGGCTCAAGGCTGGGGAATCCCGGGATTTGTAGTTTGTACCACTCCCGTGATTCCCTCACACTCGGCCAAGGCGGGTCAAGGGGCGTTCAGGACACAGGGTTAAGGCACCTTTAAGCAGGGGCTGAAAACTGACAGGGTTTGCTCACTTAAGGCAGGCGTGGGCCAACTTGGGCCCTCCCTCCAGGTGTTTTGGCCTACAACTCCCACCATTCACACACACACACACACACACACACATATGCTGTATAAATTTATTAGCTGTCCCCGCCACGCATTGCTGTGGCCAACCTTCCCTCCTCTTTCTCTCCTTCCCTCCCTCTTTCCTTCCTTCCCTCTTTTTCTTTTCCTTCTTCTTTCCCTTTTACTTTCTTCCTTCTCTACCTGTTTCTTTCCTCCCTTTCTTTGCTCTTTGGTTCTATTCTTCCGTCTCCCTTTCCTTCCTTCCTTATTGATGCATAAGAACACACAGAGAGACTGACAGCTGTTGAGCAAAACCTTCGTGTGTGTCTTTCTGCCATTCCTGCCAGGATATTTATGTTGTGTTCATCAAAACAGGGCCAGGTTTCATACTGAGTGTATAAATACATTTAAAAACATATTAACTATATGTATTAGTGTGTTAGAGTATCATTTTGTGTCATTTTGGTTGGTGGTGTGCCCCAGGATTTTGTAAATGTAAAAAATGTGCCACGACTCAAAAAAGGTTGAAAAACACTGGCTTACACTATTAATACTGAGAATCATACATTAAAATGGGAAGTGTATAAACATGCTTTTCTCCCTGTATAGTACAGAAATTCAAATGGTCTTAACTGGATATTGCATTAAGTCTCAATAAAGTACAGCTTAAGTATCCCTTATTCAGACTTCCTAAATCAAAGGTACTCCAGAATCTAAAATTATCCACATGGTGACATCTTTGCTCTCTGCTGTTCCAATGTACACAAACATAAAATTGCTGTCAGGCCAAAGTGTGTGAGGTGTATACATGAGTATTGTGTTTAAACTTGGGCCTCATTTCCAAGATATTTCAAGTGTACGCAACTATTCCAAAATCTGAAATCAAAGCATTTCTGATTCCAAGCATTTCGGATAAGGAATATTCAGCATATAAAATGCAGTCAATGCATAACTGTGAAACTCATACTGTTCCTAAAACTCATCTCATGTTCCTAAAGACAAGTGTAACTTAAGGTTGATCTTGATATACTGTTTATATGTTTTTCTTAGTGTATGCAGCTCCTTCTAAAGAACTGGTGGTTTTGCAACTCAGATCTCCATTCATCAAGGTATGGGTGTTTTCTTTACATTATTACAGGGCTGTCCAACTGGCGGCCCCGGGGCCGGATCCGGCCCCGTAGCCTGTTGGACACGGCCCCACCTATGCCCTCAGCCGCCATTTTTAATTTTTTAAAATATCGATTTTTTTTTAAAAAATGGCGGCCGGGGGGGAGGGGGAGGCGGGGCAGGGAGGAGGAAGAGAGCTAGCTCCTCCTTTTCGGCGCCCCCTCCCTACCTAGGGCGGGGGAGCTGCCGAAAAAGGGCAGGAGGCGGCGCCAAGAGCAGCGCGTCACAGGCCTGGCGTGACGCGCCACTCTTGGCACCGCCTACTCCTTTTCGGCGGCTCCCCCGGTCTAGGAAGGGGCGCCGAAAAGGAGGAGTAGGCGGTGCCAAGAGCAGCGCGTCACGCCAGGCCTGTGACGCGCTGCTGTTGGCGCCGTCTTCTGCCCTTTTCGGCGCCCCCTTCCTAGGGCAGGGCCGCCGAAAAAGCAGAAGGCGGCGCCAAGAGCAGCGTCACAGGCCTGGCGTGACGCTGCTTTGGCACCGCCTACTCCTCCTTTCGGCCTGGAAGGTGGCGCGCGAAAAGGAGGAGTAAGGCGGTGCCAAGAGCAGCGCGTCACGCCAGGCCTGTGACTGCTCTTGGCTCCCCTCCTTTTTCGGCGGCTTTAGGAGGGGGCGGGGCCTGGGCTGGGGGCGGGGCCTGGGGCCGGGGCCGAGTGGCCCCGCAGGTTATCAGTGACCTCTTATCCGGCCCTGGACCCGCCAGAAGTTGGACAGCACTGCATTATTACATTCCAGAGAGAAAATAGGTATCTTGTTTTCTACTGCTGGGTAATTGAGATTGTCTTAATTAGGACTCATCTTACTGTATGTTTATTTATTTATTTATTTCCACCATTTCTGCCCTGCTTCTTCTCAACCCCCGAGGGGGGACTCAGAGCGACATAACAACGGCAACAATTCGATGCCAACACAGCATACATATAATAAAAACCCAAAAACAGTTAAAATTAAATACATTAAATTACAGCTGGCATTAAAATTCCTTAAAATACAATTAACATTAAAATACATCATATATATTCACATCAGTTAAAACAGTATTCCGTCCATAATTGAAGCATTGGGTCTTGTCCACCAGTTTGCCATTTCAATCCAATCTAAAGTGCCATATCGTGCTAATGTGCAAATGCTTGGTCCCATAACCAGGATTTCACTTTTTTCCTGAATGCCAGGAGGGATGGGATTGATCGTATATCCATAGGGAGTGCATTCCACAGACGTTTAAAAACGTTTACAACATTCCAGAAATATCTGTCAATTTATCCACGGTTTATATAAAAATCCACAATTTTGGCCACAAAATGTGTCCTCAGCTTATACATGAGATCAACTTATACGTGAGTACATATAGTACATTTATTATATTAACTGGCACTTACTCCTGAACAAGTGTATAATAAGATTAAGGCTTTAAGTCATTTTACATTTTCAGAATTTGTGATTTACAAAACTGCCTTAAGACGTAGAACCCAAAATAGATAAATTGTTTTTTGTAGTTGAGCCAAAAATCTCTTGAGCATCATTCCCCTGACAGTAAAATATCATAATAAAAACATTAATAAAAGACCAGCCATTTAAAAATCAAAATCTGAGAAGTTATTCTGTTTAATGATAGACCTGCCCCTGTGCATTTATATTTTGCCCACTGACATTACTAGGAAGGAGCCCCCCGTGGCGCAGTGGGTTAAACCCTTGTGCCAGCAGGACTGAAGACCATCAGGTTGAAGGTTCGGATCTGGGGAAAGCACGGATGAGCTCCCTCTGTCAGCTCCAGCTCCCCATGTGGGGACATGAGAGAAGCCTCCCACAAGGATGGTAAAATATCAAAAATATCTGGGCGTCCCCTGGGCAACGTCCTTGCAGACAGCCAATTCTCTCACACCGGCAGCGACTTGCACTTTCTCAAGTTGCTCCTGACACACACACACACACCTACGAAGGTCATTGTAATATACATACTTTGGGCTGTCATATTCAACATGTTTGCCTGGACTGCCTTGCTTCCACCAGCTTTCTTTCATTATTTGACTTGCCATGTTCATAAAATCTTTTTAAAATCTTATTTGTTAAAGTACACAAGAAACATAGCTGATGAAACTATCTCTTTGTGTAGTTCTAAAAGTTCCAAAATTTTAAGTCACTGAAGAATTAATATATCATTTCATGAAAAGTTCTAATTGTTTGTTTCTCATTTTGATGTTTAAGAATAAATACAGACCCTTCTGTCAATCAATTCTTGCCTGGGTGAAAAGTTGTGAATTTGCCAAAGTTGTTCTTTTGTCCAGCAGTCATGCTTACCAACGCAGTGATCAACAACTTCATGGGTATGTCTCAGTGCTTGATGTTACCATGGCATAGTGTGTGTACTCAAATATGTGCTACCCAAAGTGGCTTATTATTGGAAGTTGTGCATATAGAATACATTGGGTTGCTGTGAGTTTTCCGGGCTGTATGGCCATGTTCTAGAAGAATTCTCTCCTGACGTTTCGCCTGCATCTATGCCAGGCATCCTCAGAGGTTGTGAGGTTAGACCACACAACCTCTGAGGATACTTGGCATAGCTGCAGGCGAAACGTCAGAAGATAATGCTTCTGGAACATGTCCATATAGGCCAGAAAACTCTCAGCAACCCAACCCAGGGATTCTGGCCATGAAAGCCTCCAACAACACATAGAATACATTTGTTTACTGTAGTTTTTACCTTAGTACTCTGATGGCCTTGTCCATTTATAATCAGAGTGGTGGTTGGGAGTACTATTACCTTAACTACACTCAGTCTCTAGATCTCATATCATGAAATGAGTTGAATTTAGATTTAGTTGTACCCAGAATGGACCTACTGAAATAAATGAGAGTTGCTAGTTGTTGATCTACCACAAAATAACAAGTGTGAATCTAGCTCAGTGTTTTTAGGATGAAGTTGTAAGTGTAGTTTTTGAAAGCCCATATTTCTTTCACGAATTCAGTAGTTTTATTAAATAATGAATTCTTGAATTAGGTCCAATATGAAATGTGTGAACTTCTGTATTTTAACATTCCTTAGTGATCAGTAATCAAAGGGAACGTGATTTACTTTACAAGCTTGCTTCTTCTCACAAGCTTTCCTCACTACTTGCTGATTTAGTAATCAATTAACAATCAACTTGCAATTAAAAAATTACAATTGAAAGTTTTTGCAGCTGATGTACATATATTATGGTTTGTTGGCAGTACCTCACTACGATACTTGTTGTCACCCACTGTTGAGAAGATGATTGGAAGCGTAATGGAGAGATTAAGTGGCAAAGAATTGGAGCAAGTAGCAGCTTTTCCTGGAATAAATGATGACGATAAGATGTTCTATGTTCCAGGAGGTGGAATCACAAAACGGTTATTCACAGAGAGGTTGGTGAGGCAATTAAAAAAATAGTTTTGCAGATGACCTTTAGGATCTAAATTAGTAGGAGTTGCTGTCAGCATCCTTCTCTGTCTTTCGGTACTACTGTGTATAATAATTGTGTGCCTAACTATTGGTACTGCATATAATAGTTGGTGTGGAATTGTTCTGAAATGTTTCTTGTGAGTTTTCCGGGCTATATGGCCATGTTCCAGAAGCATTCCTGAAATCCTGAAATATTCCTCGTTTTCTGTTGCTATCATGTCCCTTAATGTGATCGATTTCTGAAATGTTTGTGCCATTCCTTGATGCTTTGACTGTGTTCATGTCCCAGCCCTTCTTCATTGCTAATTTTGCAATAAGAATACTTTTCCCTCAAGCTTCAGAATGTCACATTGGATAAAGGTGTCTTTTAGTACAGTTAATATTTGGATGGATTTTTGCCTATCTCTCAGCTTTATGTATCTTTCTACTGAAAATAGTGGTTTAGCAATTGGGATCAACAAATATTTTTTAGAAATTTATTCCTTTCTCATATTCTGCTCTTGCTCCCAGACCTAGTTAAATCCCCAAACTTCATACAAAGTCTTGGGGCTTCTGTTGTGTTTCTGGTGAGCTTCTTGGCTCTTTTGTAGGTTTAACCTTTCACTGAAAACATGATAGTCCACCATATTTCAGTTACTATTTTGATTGCTCTTCAAGAGTGCATTGAAGTTAATTTTATTGCCAATCCCAGTTTAAAAACGCATCTCACTGTAGATAGCCTTCGGCTCTGTGTCCAATGGGCAGGATGGTCATTAATTGTTTGATTGAATGTGGACATTAAGCTTTCTTTTAAAAGCAGAAAATTGAGTTAATCAAATTAGATCATTTTTATATGGGAAAAATATTATGTGGCTTGCAGTTGAAATGCAAGCAGAAGTGTTATATAAATAATTTCATCTTCTGTTACTTGATTGGTTCTGTTTTTGTTCCAGTTGTTCACAAGGCATTCCCATGGTAGCCTTGCTGAAATTTTGCTCTGAAGGGGACAATATCCCTGATGCCCTTGCGCTAGCCGACTATCTTAATGAATGGCTTCATCTTACTACTCTGCAAGTAAGTACACATGGTTAGTAGAAACTAGCCTGGATTTGTTAAGAAAAAATCTTACTAATTGAAGCTTACATCTTTTTTTAAAAATCAGGTTAGTAGTTTAATGGATGATGGGAATGCTGGGGATATTATCTGGATTTCAGCAAAGCATTTGATAAGCTCCTCCATTGTATTTTGATTAGCAAACTAAAGTATTTTTTAAAATTTATGACATTTATATGCTGCCCTTCTCACCCCGAAGGGCTCAGAGTGGCTTACAAGATACATATACATACAATATATTATTGGCGTAGTACAATATCAGTATTATATATTAGCATATTGTACTATACCATTATATTGTAATATTATTAGTAATATTACATTATATATATATATATATATATATATATAGTATTATTAGTAGTAGTATTATATTGTATTACATTATAATATTATAAATTCTGCGGAAACTGCACTGGCTACCTATTGAATTCCGGATCATGTTCAAGTGTTAGTCTTGACTTTCAAGGCCTTGTATGGTCTGGGGCCAGTGCACTTGAGGGACCGCCTTACCCCATACTGTCCCATGAGATCACAGATCAGAAGACCAAGATCTTCTCTCTGTTCCGAGTGCCAAAACCTACTGCCTCACCTTGACAAGGAGAAGGGCATTCTCTGTTATTGCCCCCAAGCTGTGGAACTCCTTACCGCCTGAGGTCAGGTCACTCCGCGACCTCTTGTTCCGACAGGCGTTTGGAAGGCCTGTAAGACCTGGTTGTTCAACTGACATTTTACCTTGGCGTTGCGAATGACATCATTATTATGAATTTACTTTAGTTGATGATACAATTTTGATCTTCAGTCAGTTTTTAATCCCAGAATTTTAATGTGTAAGTGTAAATAATGTTTTGTAATGTGCAACTGTGTATGTCATTTTACCTTGATTTGTAAGCAGGAGATATATCCATGTTCAGTGGCTGTGTATCAAAGTAGAATGTCTGATGTGGAATACCACTGTCCTTGGGCCGACAGACTTCAATATTTTTATGAATGATTGATACATTCATTATTATGAATGTTACTCAGTATACCAGAGACCAGTGCTGATGACCTTCCTAAATAAATATTCAAAATTTTGATCTTCAGTCTACATGTTTTCTGAAGAAACCTCCTATATTAATGACAGAATCCACCTATACATAAATTAGTATGACATATTCTAGGGATATGTGTGATTCCACCTAGCCCCACATGAAACCTTAAAGGCTGCAGGCCATAGTAGTAGACATGAAGTAGACATGAAGACATGGCTGTGGGACTAAGCCTTTGATCAGTAAAGTAATGTAGTGCAATAAAATGCATATGGAATATGTGCAATTGACAACTGGAATGGCTCTGGGCTACGATTTTGGACTGTGTGGTTTTAATTTTATTTTTAATGTTAATTTTTAAAAAATTCTATGGGTTTAATGTAAATATTTATTTTAGTTTACTGTTTGTTATATGGCATCAAATTGCTGCCTACTTGTAAAGCAACTCAGAGTCCCCTTCGGGGTGAGAAAGCCGGGTATAAATGTGGTAAATAAATAGTAGTAATAATAATAACAATAATATCCTTCTCTTTTTGCTTATTTAACACCTTTAAATACATTTTTGGGCAAATGCCAATTTCAGTTCCTGGAACCTTTTAGAAGTATCAATATTGTATCTGAAAGCAAGGCACATTCCCTTCTCTTTTACTTTAGTCGCTTACTCAAATTTTTCAATAGAATAACATTTTAGAAATTGATAAAACTACTTGAAACCTTCAGAGTTTATTAAAATGTTTACTTAACAAAACAGTAATGGAATGTTACAGACTAGACAAAGATGTTAATGTTTAAACTTAATTGACAATAATACTTTGTTTTCTTTTTGGAAATCTGCAGAATGAAAGTCCTACACTTAACTCTTCCAGATGGAAAATACCAAGTTCCTGGAAATTACTTTTTGGTAGTGGCCTCCCTCAGGCATTGTTTTAAGTTTTATATTATTTTACTTTTGGATTCTGAAGAAGCAATTGTAATAGCTCATAACTTGTTAATAGGTTCACTATTGTAGTGTTACAGCCCTTACCACATTATGGAAATATTTCAGCATTTTTTTCTGTCCACCTACCTGTATTGTAATTAAGAAAAAACATTTTTATTCAGTTTGTAAATTGGTCAGCCTTGCTGTCATTTCATTTTCTTTATATTGCAATGTAGTTGAGAACAGATGCATTGTGAACTCATATTACTTAGATTGAGTACTTGGTTTTGTAGAAACTTGTTCTATAAATCTTAGGAATCGCTGAATAAAGGGTGAGACTACTTGCCAATTGAAAGCAACAAACTATTCTGTTTTTATAACAGTTATATAAGGTAGGGCTCTGGTGGCACGGCAGGTTAAATTGCTGAGCTGCTGAACTTGCTGACCGAAAGGTTGGAGGTTCAAATCTGTGGAGTAGCGCGAGATTCTGCTGTTAGCCTCAGCTTCTGCCAACCTAGCAGTTTGAAAGCATGCAAATGTGAGTCAATCAATAGGTGCCACTTCCATGCAGTCATGTTGGCCACATCACTTTGGAGGTGTCTACGGACAACACCGGCTCTTCAGCTTAGAAATGGAGATGAGCACCACCCCCCAGAGTTGGACGTGACTAGCCTTAATGTCAGGGAAACCTTTACCTTATATAAGGTTCAAAAACATGGGACCTTTTTAAACTTTCAAAATGGTTTGAAGTGACAAGATTTTTAAGTAATTTCATTTATTTACAGCACCAGAGGGGGGGTCCCTTATCCAAGTATTAATCCGGCCCAACCCTGCTTAGCTTCTGAGAATAGAGGAGATCAGGCGTGTCAAGGGTGGTATGGCTGTAGGCAAGTAGTTACATTTTAATGGGAGAGACCACTGTACTCAGAGATTTGTTCACTGGAGCTGGCTCTCACTGAACTTTTTAATAACCACGTGTGGTAATACAGATATATAATTACTTCTGTAGTCTGCACTTTTAATGTCAGTAACTATGGAGAAAATACTTGTTACATCTGAGAATAGTAAGGCATTTAAATAGGATTCCTCAGAAGTATCAAAATAATTCTCGAGGTGGGGAAAAATACACGAACACCTTTATTTCAATTAAAAAAATATTTAATGCTGCCAAAAGTATAAAAAATACAATTAAGAATGGCAGTACAAAGTATTATCTAATGTGATCTCTTACATCTCTCTACAGATGATACAAGCATAAAACACTTAAGACAAAATTACTCTATTTTGCAAAGTCTCTTGCTGGTGATGTACTTCATTCCCTGGTTGTTTACGTTGTAAACAGATATTTACGAGGCCACTGGGTGTGTTCAGACCTCACTTTTGTTCCTGAAGAGGGATGATGTTCTGCTTTGCATGCCAATAGTGTGTTATTATAGCTGCAGAATATTCACAAGTCTTGGCTGTTTAGGTGTCGGTCACTCTCGGCCTACAGACACACAACGCAAAAGAGTCACAGGTTCAGTACAGGCAGAGATAACAATTCTATGGTTTTAGTTTCACTGCAACTGCGAAAAACAAATTCCAGATACAATGAAAGTCATATTTATTTCTAGCAGTTTCCTAAACGGGTATGTGTATATAT
The DNA here is from genome assembly GCA_030556195.1 of Anolis apletophallus. NCBI lineage: Eukaryota > Metazoa > Chordata > Lepidosauria > Squamata > Anolidae > Anolis > Anolis apletophallus. Next base: position 74,753,190 of record JARBWK010000007.1, on the reverse strand, counting down.
AAAAATTTGTCATCTGTACATATTGGGTGACAGAATCAAACTAAAATATCCAATGACAAGTAATGCCTTGCTCTTGACTGAATATGAAAAAATAGTTCATTTATTTCTGCTCTGAGACAAATCCCAAATGTATTATGATTTTAAAATATGCGGGTTTTATAATGTATCACTGATCTCTTATTTCATTGAAAGTTTACCATTATCCATTTCAGAAATAAAAGCTTACTGAAAATCTTAATTAACCTTCAAATGTATTTGAAATGAGAATAAACAGAGGACCACAATATTAACCACTGAACTTGAACTGAAAAGCACACAATTATAAAAAATGACTTTGGTAAATCAAATTGACAGATACTACAGTATTTTGAACAAGGTTCTTATTTAAGTTGGATTTGTAGATCAGTTTATATTTAAGATCTAAAAGAAACAATTGTTAACATTTGATATTTGCAAGCTTCATATATGTTTGTGCAGGGATAACAATCCTCCATTGTTTAAGAACTGTAAATTGGAAGCACATCTTCCAGAGATTATGGTTAGATCTGAATGGGGCCAGAAAATAATTGAAATAAAAAGGTAACTGAGGGCAAGGGGAGGGAATCAAATAATATATGTAGCAACTGAAATTCAAACCAAAAAGCTTTGAGCAGAATTAAATGATTGTATGTCTTCCTGTTTATTAAGAGCAGTGTCCTAGGACATAATAAACTTTCCTTCTCCAGTAAAACTGTATGTATGCACCACCAAGTAATTTTTTATCGTGTCAGAAGCTACTTGAGAAACTGCAAGTTGCTTCTGGTGTGAGAGAATTTGCTGTCTGCAGAGAGTCCCTGCATGGGAAGCTGGAGCTCACAGACAGGAGCTCACTCCATCATGTGGATTCGAACCACTGGTACAATATAACACAACGGGTGTGGTCACTGTAGAACCAAAGAAAAAGTATCCAAACACTGGATTCACTTAAAGGATATTGTATTCAATAATTACTCCTGAGGAGTTGCAGGCAAATCAACATATCAACCCCAGTTGGGTGCCGTAAATACAACCATGTTACAATCCCTTATAATTAGAATATCCATGTAAACAAAATAAGTTCCCAGTTCCTGGGTGGGATGAAAAGGTGGAGTAACACCGCAAAGTAAGTTTTCTAAACCCCAATGGGTATTTATAATCCAACCCCGATGGGTATTTGTAATCCAATGGGTAATGGAAGGCAGGCACACCGTCAAACCCCAATCCTGGGCTTCGTAGCGTCCCCAATGTGGAGAGTTGGTTTCTCAGGTGGAACTGGGAACTTATTTTGTTTACATGGATATTCTAATTATAAGGGATTGTAACATGGTTGTATTTAAGGCACCCAACTGGGGTTGATATGTTGATTTGCCTGCAACTCCTCAGGAGTAATTATTGAATACAATATCCTTTAAGTGAATCCAGTGTTTGGATACTTTTTCTTTGATTCGAACCACTGACCTTCAGGTCAGTAGTTCAGCTGGCACTAGGGTTTATTTATTTATTTAAAACTTTTGTGTCCCGACCTTCTCACCTCTATCGAGGGACTCAGACCGGCATAACAGCAAAAATTCAATGCTATACAATTAAAAAACAACTACAACAACATATTACAATACATAAAAACCCAGCATAAAACCACATCGCCATTAAAACAATTCCACTCAATCTGTAAACGTGGTCATACATTCAGACAATAGCCAATCTCAGCCTATTCTGGGAAGGCTTGGTTCCACATCCCATTGTTAACCCATTGTACCACTACATCTCCAAGTTAATCATCTTGCTAGATACTATCCAAGACTATTATTTTCTGCACAGTACTGTGAAATTGTTTCTTTATTACAGAAACTTGTCAAAGAGATATTTTGAATAATTAAACCAACTTCAGACAACAGTTTAACAATCAAATTTGTCCTGAAGTTCAGACAAGATAGGAAACTAACTGAAGACTAGTTTCATTGCTTGAGTTGTAAACTAAAGCCAAAGAAGTTCTGCATGGGCAGACAGAAATATCACTGAAACAAGAACATGAAGTTACCTGCTGAACCAATTTGTATAGCGTTCAATAAAAGTTACGCCATTTTGTTTCCCAAAGAAAGCAATTCTTTTAATTTACATAAACGCTGGCGTGCACTTTACATGCACCCATCTGTTAATGAATATACAGTAACAATACTTTCCAGAACTGTTATTAAATGGTATAATCCAACTGTATTCAAAAAAAATTCTGAAGGTGATTTGAGTTTTAATTTAATAAGGTTTAGTGAATTTGATATAAATAATCTAAAAAGTAGATCATGTTTCCTACAGTGTTGGGATGGAACATAGGGGGGAGGGATTGTTTTAGGAAAAACCTTGGGATGGAGGGAAGGTCACTTATAGCTGAGAGATTGGTTCAGCCCTAGAATATATGCTTTGCCTTCAGAGAGCACAGTCAGAGAGATGCTGTGGTAGAAGGCTTTACTTAATGCAAGCTAGACTTCTTTAAGGCTCACATCTATTATTCCATGGGGATAATTAAAAGCAAGTTACTTTATCTGACTTTCTGTATGCACATGCAAATGCTTATTCCTAAAGACCAGTATGAAAGCTTGGATAATCTCATCTGAAGATGAAATATTGCTTTTGCTGTGGTGGTATCATGTTCTTGGGTAACGCAATATTTCATCTGTATACAGAAAGCTTGACATTTTGTATCAGTACCTTTAAATAAATCAATTTGCACAGTTCTATTATACTAAAAACATTCAAAGTAACAAACAATAAGGATGACATGAAATGTATGATAGCTTTTCTGCTATCTTCACCACGCTTAAAATTAATAATTCTTTTAAAAAGATACGTTTTCAGACAATTAGTGATAAACTTAAATGAAGATTCATTTGAATACTTTATTTCTATATTGCAAAGCATAGAAGTAGCTTCTTTGTAACCACTTCAATACTCTCAGGTGTTGTGGTACTACTTATTTCCCCAGGACAAGAATTCTACAGAAACAATACTCCTGCAGTCATGCAATTCATCTAGCCAAAATGAAAAAGAACAAGGCTTGAATCTCAGTTTTATATTTTCCATGCAGATGATCACTTGATCCTGAACCATTGCTCAATATCTTTTTTGCCCTGAGTTAAGTTTAGTTGTCTTAAATTATACTGAGGTATTTGAAAATTATCAGTGTCACATTTTACTGCCACAGTGGCTTCCCAGAGAGTAATAGAAATACATGATTCAGTACATCTGTTCAGTTTTTCCTTTCCTGAAAGAACAACTCCCCCCCTATCTAAATGTATGTATCAGTTTCTCTAATAATTGTTCAAAGTAAAACGTTTCTCATATGTTGTCTGTGCCCATAATAAAAGGACCCTTAAATAGTGCAAGGAATAGAACTCAAATTAAATGAGACACACAAAAATGTTTTCACATTTAATGGAATGTTTGAATTTTAAACACAAGCTATGGCTTCCAACAGCAACTGCAGTCTGAACACAGCTCCCTTCAAAACAATCAGCTGGAGCTACAGGACCCAAGCCTCCAGTAGTCTCTAACATTAAACATTTTCAAGTTTTTTTAAAATAAAAAGGTAACTACAAGCATAAATACATGAATACAACTTACAGAGCAGAAATTGAGAAGTAGTTGGCATCTGCTAATAACAAATGTCTCAAAGGGCTATGCACTGATCACTAAGTTGGAAATGGTGAAGTCAATGCAGTTCCTAATTACTCTTGAAATGTTTGGGATGGATGCACCAGGAACTAATGCATACTCTTTCTGTTAGATTTGTACAAATGTAGCTTTTAAAAATACAGTAGATTACAAAAGGGTATGGTTATATACTGTAGATATAAAATTTAAGTCAGGATATAAAGTGTTCATAGTATATTCCACACATGAGTTGAACTGATCTTCATTCAAACGATAACACCATACTGTTTATTGCTTGTATCAGTATGCAAATTGGCAGAACGAAACTTTAAAAATTCAGTCTAGTTGGCTATTTTGAGTTCTATACATGTAGTTGCTGAAAAATATGCATCAATTTACCCAACAAGAGTATACAATCTTATTCCAGGGGCTCTTCTTACACGATTATAGCTTTGATTCCACAAACTGCCACAGCTGGATCCTATGGGCTCCTTGGATTCATAAGCATTGCTGCTCTCTGACAGAGAATTCTGCACCTCACGAAACCACCAAATCCCAGCATATCACAGGATGAAGCCAGGGCAGTTCAAATGGAATCAAAGTGCTACAATTGAGCACATTGAAAGGGCCCCAGGTGTCAGTTTGGTTTCAGAAGTACCTGCAGTGAAGAGTCCTGAGACAGTCACTATTATTCAGGTTTTCATATTGTGCATTACAGGCTTACTGCATTAAATTCAAATATAGGCATTCATTGCTGCAAAGTGAAATTCCCACTAAACTAGCAGCACATTTGTTCCATGAGCTACGGTAGCTATATTGGACCCAGTAATACTCTATCCCACTGAAATCAGTGGAACTTATATTTGTAGATACATCATTGCATAAGCGCTCAAAAGAGAGAACCGTGGAAGTACAAATGCCAGCAAGAATAAGCTGCAATGAAAAGGGCTGAACCAAATCCAATCTTACTAAGAATAGGTTTCCAATATAACCACCTTTTTCTTTTTCTTTCAGTCTCACTCAGCCTATGTTTCATCTGCTGCACCATCTGTGCTGTGTTAGCTTTTCTATCCTCTCTCAGCCGCTTCCGGAAAGTACTAAAAAGGAAAAAAAATGCTGGGTCAGTTTTAGCCATATTTCTAGCACATCTTGCTGCAATGTTTCAAAAACAAAAAGTAGGAGACCGGAATTAAAATGTTTATTTGATGCCAAATTAAAACTACATTGAAATCAGGCTAAAGCTTTCCCCCTAAGATATAGTTAATATGAAGAAAACTCTTGAGCTTTGACAAGTTTTTAAGGGGAAAATTAAGTGTAGAGTATGCATCACAACCTCAATATATGTGTAAAAACATAGGTACAAGCATTTGGAAATTGTTGGGACGACTGGCAGCATGTAAGTTGAGCAGAAATGCTTGGATATGCTTGTAAATTATATTAGACACATTAAAATAAATCACTGCACTTCCACAGCAAAATTGTTTATACCCAGAAGACTTCTAAATATCTTCTAGTAATAGGTAAATTCAGCTATATTTGAAGGGATGAAGATACACAAAAATGAATATATCAAGTATATGTTATTTCTTCTACTAATGTGTATCTGTGGCCATACTCATAATATTTAAAATACTCTGTCAAAATAATGAAGCCACAAGGTTTGAGAACTTCAAATAAAAACCAGGATTTGAAGTGCAACATCTACACCAAGAGCGTGATTAAGCTAGGTTCCCCACTTATTTCATTTGCAATGTGACCAGCAGGACCTTGTGGCATCTCTATGCCTGCACCCTTTGCAGTCGTCTGAAGCTTCAGAAAAATGATCGCATTTTCACATTATACCATTGCACATTTGGAATCTTGGATGTCATTTAGAAACCATCACTAGGAGTAATTAGTATGAAGTATAACTATGTATCAGAATTGCTTTCTCTTTATCAAGATAAGAAACAAACAAAATTCCTGCTTCTTAATTCCTTATTATTGCTATTTTAATACATCATTTCAATTCCCAGGAAAACACAAACAAGCAAATGAAATTATATGTTGAACCAACAGTTAAATTTGTAAAATATGTCACCACAATTTGCAGATAACACAAAGCCAGCATGATGTAGTGATTTGGTTTCTAGATCTGACAGATCTGAATCCCTGCTCAGCCATGGAAGTTCACTGAGTGATCTTGAGGCAAATCACACTTAAGACTTCTTGTTAATAGGCATCAAATAGACGTCACCTTATGGCAACTCCATGAATGAAAGACCTTCAAGTCACCCTGATCAGGTCTTGCAAATTCAGAACTGGGGCTTCCTTGATTGAATCTATCCATCAGTGGGTAATAATACAATGTTCCTCTTCTGCCACCTTCTACCTGATCAAATATTCTTGTCTAATGAGCCCTGTCTTCATATGAAATGTCTATTTATTTTATGATGTATACTCAATCTGACTGAATATATTAGCAACTATTTTGTCCAGCTTCTGCATCAGTTCGCAATTTTAAAACTGGTTCTTGAAAATCCATAGCTGTATGTGTTTGTGTGTCTTCAAGTTGTTTGTAGATTTATGGAAACCTCATGAATTTCAAAGGGTATTCTTAGACAAGGAATAACCAAAAGTGGAATACCCTACCTCTGAAATATAGTTTGTAACACCTGGTAGTCACCCATCCAAGTACTAATCAGGGCTGACCCCCCATGGCTTCCAAGATCAGACAGGATCTGGTGCGTTAAAGAGTAATTTTTACCTTTTCCTGATATACAAGTGGGCAAAATATAGCTTGACATTGTTGTTTTTAGGCATTGGGGGCAGCACCCCTAAAATATTTTAAATAAAACTGGTTAAAGGCCACTCCCCTGAAGAGTCGTGGCACTAATTGTTTTTCTAGTTTTCATACAAACGATACTCACACGTCAGCATTTGCATCTGCAGCATTCTGTAACGTGGAAGACAGGTCAGCATTTATGTCCTCATCTTGCTCCTGTTTTTCTAATCCCACACTATTTCCATTAAACTTCTCCGTAGTTATTTTGGTTGCTTGTGGAGGGGAACGTCCAGAACTTGGTGCTTGGTCCTCTTTTGAAAGTATCTTCCATCGATTCTGAAATGAAAGAATGCCTTAATTAATCTTTTGAAGATAAAAATCTGCTTGAAAAGACATTTTCAAAAGTTACAGGTACATCTATTTTCAAATATCAACTGCAACACACTTCTGTTGTTTTTTATTCGTTCAGTCGCTTCCGACTCTTTGTGACCTCATGGACCAGCCCATGCCAGAGCTCCCTGTCGGCCATGGCCACCCCCAGCTCCTTCAAGGTCAAGCCAGTCACTTCAAGGATATCATCCATTCATCTTGCCCTTGGTCGGCCCCTCTTCCTTTTTCCTTCCATTTTCCCCAGCATCATTGTCTTCTCTAAGCTTTCCTTCTCATTATGTGGCCAAAGTACTTCAACTTTGCCTCTAATATCCTTCCGTCCAGTTAGCAGTTGGGCTTTATTTCCTGGAGTACGGACTGGTTGGATGTTCTTGTAATCCAAGGCATTCTCAGAATTTTCCTCCAACACCACAGTTCAAAAGCATCTATGTTCCTTCGCTCAGCCTTCCTTATGGCCCAGCTTTCACATCCATAGGTTACTACATGGAATACCATTGTTTTAACTACTTGTTGCCAGTGTGATGTCTCTACTCTTCACTACACACTTCTACAGGTAGACAAAATGCATACCTCAACAAGGAGATGAATTAATGTATTTCAATATGCAAAAGACATTTATTTACAAAGTGCTGTTTTATCTCTCATATCAAAGCACTGCACAAGAAAAGAAAGCTAAATCCAAAGGCATTTGCTTGCAGATGTATTACAACTGTTGTGAAATATATTTACTATAGAACCCTTTCGCAAGCATTTGCAAAAGCAACAATGACTTTAAAAAAGATTGGATTTTTTTGCTACTTATTATGATGCACTGAATTAAGTTTTCCAGCACTGAATAAGGTCCTATATTTTAACTCCATTCATTATAGGGAGAGCATAAGTATTCAAAACATTTCAATGCCTGTACAACCAACCAAGTGTTAAGATTGCCTAATTCTGTTCTCTCAACATAAGCTCTCTGCATCAGAGAATACAATACTATATTCTCTTGTAACCCAAACACAGACCTTTCTGCGCTTCACCATCCATTGGACCTAGCCATAAACTTACCAACATGCCAATCAATGTGTTCCTTTGTATTTTGTTGATCATGAAAATCACTGTTCTTAAGTGTATTGTATCCATGTTTTTGTGCTTGGTGGAAATCATTTTAATATTTAATTTTTGATAGCACCCATTTATAGCAAAGTACATATTAGATACAGGCTTTGCTTTGGCCACTGCAAGAAACCTTGAAGTACTATAGTGTACACCAACAGGGCAAAAATAGAAATACTGATGTTTTAACACTTTACTGTGCTTTTTTAGAAAACATAGCAATATTTTGTAAAAAAAATAATTCTAGACAAAATACTGGACAACCAACCATTTAAAGTATGATCGAGTGAAAAGTTTAGAGCTAGGTAACTGGGAAGGTAATAGGTGAAATTTTTAATATTTATTATACTAAGCACCATGACACCAGAAAGAGGAAGCAAAGGACAGAGAAGGGATTCTGACACCACGATGTATAAAAAAATGTTGTTAATCCAGTTAGTTTCGTGTTAACTGTGAAATTTCTATAGGTTGTATTTGCATCACAAGCTGGATGAGATAAGTGAAATTCAATCATATGTAAAGTTTTGTTTATCCTCTAATGTAATAACACCAAAGTATTATCATCGCAGCATTTTAATAGTGATTAAGAAGATGAATAAAGTTAGATAATACATACCATAACGGACTTCTACCTTACTTGCATAAGCCCTATAGAACAAGTTAACCTCATTCTGTTAAGCATTTTAACCTGTATTCTTTGGATTTAAAAAAAATCGAGAAATTTCAGGAACAGTCCTATCATTTTAAATACATACCTGTATAGTAGGATCTCCCATTATGTATTTTGCTCCTTCTATTACAGCCATGTAGGAAAATCTTAGCTGATCGGGAGTTTGGATAAGTCCCATTCGGTATTTTCTCATATTTAGTAATACTTGCTTTATATCTACAGAAAACGGGTCTTCTCTTTTTTCCATCTATAGAAATGAAAACAAACACAAATAATTCCAACTGTTACTGAAGAATAGTGAGTAACAAATCTTCATACCAAAAAAACTGTCTAGTAGCTCTTGGGAAACTTTGGGGCAAACTTACCAGGACAAGACACGTGTCTACCAAGGAAAATGTACCAGAACGTCCAATTCCTGCACTGCAGTGAATGACTGCAGGCCCATGGTCAGGGCTCAAAGATCCAGATTCTCTGACTTTAAACAAGAAGTTAAGGAATGAAGCTGGAGATTCAGGAACTCCAAAATCTGGCCATGTGGTATAATGAAAATGGAATATAATTCTGGACTCCCCAGTCTGAAAAAAAAAATCAGAGTGTTAAACATGTTTATATAGCTTGAAATGCAAAATCCTGGTTTATCCATATTTCAGAACCACACTTGCAAAATTGCACAGTAACAGGTTGAATCAGCACTATTGTATTTATACTACTTGCAGTTGCCACCTGAACCGACTGCATTAGCAGTGGACTGGCAGCTTTTAAGTGATCTACAATTATTTCAAATGTACATGTAACAAGAGAAGAAACACAGATTTGTGGGTTTTTAAAAATGTGTTCCTTCACCTAAAAAACATTTGGGAAATAAAACTTAGTATGGAAAATAATTCTTGATCAAAAATTGGATCTCTACTTGTTGCTTGGTTATCACTGTTAATAACACAAACATTCAAAATTCAATGGTTATGTATACAGTCAAGATACACCCCACATTAGCTTTTAAATAATATCCCCATAAAAGTGCTCTTTCATAAAAGTTGCAAAGTTTTTAGGTTCGCTATTATATGGAGTTGTCATAGACCACTTCTGAAAATCTGCACATCCCAATATATATTCTTGTTATGCAAATTAAACAGATTGTTCACCCCCAGTCCACTATGTTTCTAACATTGCATGATTTGTTTATTTATTTATTATAGTGACAAGTGGTCTGGAAGACCCAATAGAAAATGTTTGAATTGCTATAAAATGATCCAAATTCAAAGTAGCATCATGAGGTGGTTGCCTCTGAGAAAAGGGCAAGGGAGGAATGAATTGCAGTGTTCTCTTCTCACTCTCATCTCTTCCCCTTTCTTTTTCCTTCGCCCTGTGCATCATTTTCTCATCTCACATTCTCAAAATGCTTCTTGCATGCCACTACTCAAACTATTTGCTTTCCCAGCTCTCCTGCTCCCTCCCTAACCTTCTCCCTTGTGGTGAAGTGCTTCCTACGCATCACCACTTGCATGACTTGCTCTAATATCTTGCTCCATGGTTTCCCCCCTTGCTTGCTTCATACACACCACCACCCATGAGGCTCACTCTCCCATCTTTATTTCTTCCTTTATTGCTTTGAGCATCTCTTCCTGTACAACATCATTCACAATTATATTTCCTGTCTCTCCTACTCTCTAACCTTACCTGGTGTCCCTGTGGTATGCCTCTCCTTTGTTTTTTGTGCAATGCTGCACACCTCTTTCCTACTCCTACTCTTGCCTCACATTTGTGTGGAGTGCCCTTGCTCTCCTGTCTACAACACCCTCCCCTCACAGTGTGCTGTTCCCTTGCTTCTTCCAATCCACCCTTTGGTCTCACTTCCCTCATGCTTAAAATTCCTGACTGGGCTTTGACATATGATTTGACATATTTCAGCTTCTATAAGAGCTAGAAACTTACTTTAAAAATGAAATCTTGCAATCCAGGCCAAATAGGTGGCATACTTAGAATCTGAGTAAATTCTAGCTATTCAGATGATATGAGAAGCCTACTTACTAGGGAACTGCATAGCAATCAGTAGAGAAAAATATTTATTGTCAAAGGAAAATTAGAGTACTTTTGCACATTTTAAATAAAGCAAACATTCTCCTACTTCAATTCAGTCTCCTTAAGTATGTAGTCTCTCTCCATACCTTCCCACTCCTTCACAAAAGAGATCTGATTACACTTTGCTGAACTGCTGTTTCTCAGTATTATTATTATTTTTCTTTTACAGGCCATACAGAGGGACAGAGTAAGTAATAAAATATAGTAAATATAACAATGTGACATTTCCATTTGCCTATCAATCACATTTCAGTGCATGAAGGGATAATCATGCTCCATCCCCCACAGATAATCTGTAATAGAGATGCAAATAATTAGATTTGATTTCACAAGCATGACATTTCCACAAACTGACCCAAAGAAGCGCAGGGTTTTAGGAAAAATATCTATTATTTTGATGAAAGCTTACTTTAATGTTTTCTAGCTGAAGTTGGCGTACAGTATAGTACGATTTGACATCTTCAGATTTTAGCCTCACACAAAATCCAGTTTCTTTGAACATCATTTGTTCCTCTTCCCTCGTAGGCCAGTATTGTTCACACTTCACCTAAGTTGTAAAGGGATATTGTTAACAAAACTTTGTTAAAGATGGATCACACAGACATGAATAATTATTGTCAAGTTATTTTCCTCAGGAAGGGCCAAACTAATATTACATGAAATTATTCAGGTGCAAAGAATTTTTTCCTTGCTTTTGGATTCTAGGCATGCACTGCCATTAAAAGAGAAGAGAAATAATATTTGTTAATTTCATTTAATCTTACTATATTTTTAAATATCAATACCTATAGGACAGAATGTATACATATTAATACAGTACAGGGATTTTTAAAAAATGGGACACATATAAAATTCCCATAACAGATACGGATATTTTAACATTATTTAATTTGTGCCAGACTGCCCTTTCTAGCATTCAATGTTATATTCTTCTATTAATATTGTTATTTAACCCCCTAGGTTCTTAAAGAACAATACCCTTAATATCAGGATATTCTCAAACTAAGGGATCCAAATGAGAGGAAGCAGTATTTCCATTAATTGTGCATTCATACCATATTAGAGGGTCTGATGTACAGTTGGATGTAATTAACAGAACTCACCGAATCTTTCTCAACAATTCTGTTCAGCATAACAACTGCTTTTGTCTTTTGTTGCCATACCATTAGCCAAAAATGGCAGCATGTATTAGGAAGTGGACCCTGTACAAGAGAAAGGACATTCAGTCAGCAGTCTATTATAAATGAGACATGAACTAGTACCTGCAGCAGCAAACAGTCCTAAAAAAAGATCAATTAGCATAACAAGCAATCAAAATCCCTGGGTGAATGCAGTATTTCTCTTCAGTAAAGAGAACCAGGTCATCTCCAGTGCTTGTTTTCATACAAGGGAATGTGGAGTATTTAATGTTAAAGCAGCTTAAACAAAATATGGAGAGTGAAGACTAACAAAAATGTCAATATATTTATAAACCTTTCTGAAATTTTAAAAAACTTTTGTTTCTCTACAGAAGTCCCACAGATTCAAAGTTGAGATTTCCTAAAGTATTAAAATTATTTATGACATATTCATTGCAGTGCCATGTTTATACACATACACCTCAGTTAACAAATTCTCTGACAAAGAAGGTTATTTGTATAAAATCCTTTTACACTGACCCAGCCCTTTTTCTTCCACATCTTCTATATTGCTGAAGTATTTTAGCAGGTTTGGTCTTGCAAGGATAGCGAAGGAAGGCTAGAAAAAACATTCAGTGTTGGGATGCAGCAGCATATCTAAAGTAAACAATGCAATACAGATGGATTCTACCACAGCTAATGGAAGAAAATGGAAGAGCAGATAAGCCTAGCTCTCAATCTAGACCACATGGTTTTTTAAGCACACACTTGTAAGTTTGGCACTAAAATTAAAATCATAAGAAAAGTGGAGACTGCTGAAAGAAAAGGTCATCCCTGGATACATTTTGTAAGAAGCCTTCAGGTGGTTTCTACAATCTGCCCTTGACTTTCATGGGGATTATGTGGTATGAACCCAACTGGAAAACCTACAAATATCTTTGAGGGCAGTGATGGGCCAGTGGGGCTAGATGCTCCTTTCCCCTCTCTTGACTGCTTGCTCTTCTCTCAACCCAGTATGATTCCTGTATCTATTAGACTAATATCTGCAGTGTCTTTTATCCATGTCTGACAAAATATTTCCTCTTCAGGCATTAAGTCATCCAGAGCAATTCAATACTATTATTGAGCCAGATATTCTTCATTTCAATAGAGTTTCTTATTATCTGCAGTTTCACTTATTCATGTGAAATCAGGCATATATCCCTCACAGACAGATGGATCATACTGTATTAAATCTTCCTGTCCTGGAGGTCTTGGCTTCTGTTGCTTATTACATCCAAATCAAGGAGCTCTAGTTGGTTAAGAAACCGGTGGAAGTACAACAGAAAGGAAGGACTTGTCTTGGCTTCAGTACCCATCCAAACCACTCTCAAGATTAGGTTTCATGCTTCATTATTTGAGAATTAAGACACTAACCATCTGGAAATACTTACCTGTGTTAATATATAATTTCTCTGAGCTTCTTCATTCACCACCAGGCTTGCATTGATATAATCGTTGTCTGTGTTCTGTAGTTTCACACGACTGTGATCATCTTAAAATAAATATAATTACGAGAATATTAAGAATAAGAAAACTAAGACTTTTTAATACTTTATTTTATCCATAATACTGTGTTAAAGAAATGATAGTTAAGCAATTCTGACATATTGTATAAACTTAGGTATAACTTGACTTTGTGTATAAATTCAGGAAAAGTTTTGAGGCCAAAATTATAGGTTTTGCTGACTTGTGCCATATCTTTTATCGCCTTGCAACTAAATATTCTGATGTGAAATGATACATCTTCCCATTCACCACCACCCTATACCTCTAAACTAATTTTGAGAACAAATGAAGGAAATTCTACAAAACAATACAGAATAAAGGGGAAAACTCCAAAATAGCAACCGGAGGTGTGCCGCGGCACACCTGCAAGCACACCTCCGCGGCACACCTCCTCGCCAGGGCGCCAGGCAAGGGAGGAAAGGAGCCAGGGGCGGGAGGAAGCGGCGACGCGTCACTGTGACGCTGCGATCCTCACCACGCCCCTGGCTCCTTTCCCCTCCCTTGCTTGAGGAAAGAAGGAGAGGAAAGGAGCCAGGGGCGTGAGGATCGGATCGCAGTCACAGTGATGCGTCGCGCCGCTCTCTCCGCCCCTGGCTCTCTTCCCCCCACCCTTGGAAGGGAGGAGGAAGAGAGCCAGGGGTGGGAGAAGGACGACGCGTCACTGTGATCGCGTCATCGCTTCTCTCCGCCCCTGGCTCTCTTCCCCACCCTTGGAAGGGAGGAGGAAGAGAGCCAGGGGCGGGGAAGGACGACAACGTCACTGTGACGTCGTCATCGCTCTCCGCCCTGGCTCTCTTCCTCCTCCCTTCCAAGGGTGGGGAAGAGAGCCAGGGGCGGAGAGAAGCGGCGACGCGTCACTGTGACGCTGCGATCCTCACCACGCCCTGGCTCCTTTCCCCCTCTCCCTTCTTTCCTCAAGCAAGGGGAAAAGGAGCCAGGGCGTGGTGAGGATCGTGCGTCCACAGTGACGCGTCGCCGCTTCCTCCCGCCCTGGCTCCTTTCCCCCTCCCTTGCCTGGAGCCCTGGCGAAGAGGTGTGCCGCGGAGGTGTGCCGCAGGTGTGCGCGGCACACCTCCCGGTTGCGGCAGTGTGGCGGCGGCGACGGCGCAGCGTGGGCGTGGCGGGCACGCGTCTTGGGTTATATAAGACGTACTCGAAAGTAAGCCTGTCTTACTTTCGAAAACAGTTCTTACCAGAGAAGCATCAGTTAAATGTAAACTAAGTAAAAGGAGTAGAGCAATAGATCAATTCAGCCATCTACTTCTTCAAACATAAGTGACATAAGTCTTTCCACTGTCCCTCTACAGCAGGAATAGGCAAACATCACCCCTCCAGGTGTTTTTGACTTCAACGCCCAGAAATTCTAGCCAGCTTACCGGCTGTTAAGAATTGTGGGAACTGAAGTTCAAAATGCCCAGCGGGCTGAAGTTTGCTCATGCCTGCTCTAGACTTTAACAATTATGTACTTTAAACATGAGTAGGTTGTTATTCTCTTTTATTCACTTGCACATAAGAATTCTCAATTCCAGTGACCTCAAAGATCAAACTGTAGACACAGATTTTGCCATACATTTTTTGTTCTTTCAAGACAGGTAATATACTACAAACCTGAATCTTTTGACATCATAATCTTAGGAAATTAATGCAAACTACACTCATATGCAGGGACGGCCCGACCTAATTTGGGGGGGTACGCGAAGAAATTTTGTCGCCCCCCCCACCGCCGCGTCACTCACCGCCTCCGCCACGCCCACACCACCGCCGCCACACCGCCGCCACCGCCGCCGGCCCCATCAGCGGCGGCACACCTCCGCGGCACACCTTTCTGCCGGCCGCGCAAATGTACGAGGGCGCACGAATGTACAAGGACGCGCACTCGCTCCCAAGCGCGCCTGCCGCTTTGGAGCCAGCGCACATGCGTGCAGTGCAGGTTTTGCGCATGCGCTGGCTCCAAAGCGGCAGGCGCGCTTGGGAGCGAGTGTGCATGCCAGTACATTCGCGGGCGCGGCGCAGAAACGGCTACAGGCGCTATAGCGCCTGTAGGTGCTCTGCGCACGCGCGAATGTACGAGCATGCGCACTAAAAGATTGCCCGCCTGCTGCTTTGGAGCCAGCGCATGCGTGCAGTGCAGGTTTTGCGCATGCGCGCTGGCTCCAAAGCGGCAGGCGCGCTTGGGAGCAAGTGCGCATGCTTCGTGCATTCTCGGCGCAGCGCAGTAACGTCTACAGGCGCTTTAGCGCCTGTAGGTGCTTCTGCGCCGCTGCGCAGACGGCGGCGCAGAGCAGTGCTGCGGCGGTGGGGCGCGGAGTCGCGCGGGCGCGTCCCTCCCAGCCGGTGGTGCCCCTCCCAGCCGATGGCGCTCTACGCGACCGCGTAGGTCGCGGAATCGCTGGGGCCGTCCCTGCTCATACGGTGATGAGACCCTGAGTTGTTTTTCGTAAGACTGGGGGAACTCTATGGTATAAACCGGGCCTGTCCAACAGGCGCCCCATGGGCCGCACATGGCCCGCCAGCCCCTTGGTTCTGGCCCTCCTACCCTCCTGCAATAATTTTTTTAAATTTTTTAAATAATTTTTTTTTAAAAATCCCAAAAAAATTACAAAAAAGTGTAATTTTCCATCCACGACCGCCGCCCCCTTTGCTCTGCTCCCCTTGGCTCCTCCCTCTCTCCTACAGCGTCACGCCAGGTGACGGAAGTGGCGAAATCGCCGCTTCTGCCGCCCGGTGTGACGCTGTAAGAGGGAGGGCGAAGCCATGGCAGGCTCCCCTTGTCTCCTCCCTCTCTCCTACAGCGTCACGACAGGCGACGGAAGCGGCGAAATCGCCCCCTGCAATCGGCCCCGCCCCCCGCTGCAGCCCCCCAGGTGTTCAGCCATCGGGATTCCGGCCCTTGGGCCGGTAGAAGTTGGACAGCCCTGGTATAAGCTGTGGGTGTCAGCAAAGGCTTTCAGAAAGCTACTTAACAGGATTCACGGCAAAGTTACAATTTGAAGCAGCAATTTCTGTTTGTACTTGTGGCCATGACAAAATTCAGGCTGTGTATCAATTATTGATTGCTAAAATTAACCCTCCCCCATCTAGCAACTACTGCCAGAAGCCTAGTTTCCATTATCTTATCTGCCTAAAAGAAGCACATTTTCCCTCAAAACTGTCTTCTTCAAGCTCAATTTAAAATAACAAACATACTTCTATGAACATATTTCATAGCAGTTGAAGATAAGCATCTTATCTGGCCTGCAGCAACAACTAGCAGTGCTTCTGATTGATGTAATACTATCAGGAACTACAGGACTTGTTGATAATGAAGACATATTTACTCGGAAAAACAGGTCATTAACCCTAACTTCAAGAAAGACTGGAAAAATATAACCACAATTAAAAACTAAGTAATGTCAGATAACTATCTGAAAAAATAAATAAATAAAACCTGCTGTTTAATGTATTAGAGTTCTGGTTATAATCTTACTCTTTTTAAAAAGAAGTATATGATATTCTTCAAAGGTTGACCTGAAACATTTATTTACAAATCATCAAACTTCTCATGACAAGTACAGAAACTGCCCTCAATTATTTTCCTATACAAAAATCTATGCAATCTATGAGTTTCCAAGACAAAGCAATCTTATACTAAAAATAGCTGAAGACATTAGATTCAGACTATTTTCCTGCAAACAGAGAACCACAATGAATGTGTATTTTAAAAACTATTTAAAAATTAAATACTGTTTCCTTCAAAGCAAATTGTTTATCTTCACTGGAAATTAAAGCACTAAGATTCTCTTTTCATGTATCAATTTATTGGAAGTCAAATGTTTCTGTTGGACAGAAACCAAAGTCTTTGTAAACACTACATGCCATTTGCCAACAGGAAAAAAAACTTATGATCTTGTTATAGTAAATCACACATACTGGTACTACTGTTCTCGGAAATATGATGTCAGTGCTTTAACCATTGAATCACCAAGTAGTTGCAGTTTGATTTAATAGATAAGCAATGATTTTGCTTCACTTTCGTATTTCAGGCCATCCTAAACCTTTAAAGCTATGTTTCTACTATAAGTACCACCACCATACAAAAATGCCCCACAATTTCTTAGACCATGAAACTTCTGATAATATACTCAGAGATATTGAAACAATCATCCCTGCATCTAGACCAGTAGTTCTCAACCTGAGGGTCCCCAGATGTTTTGCCATTCAACTCCCAAAAATCGTAACAGCTGGTAAACTGGCTGGGATTTCTGGGAGTTGTAGGCCAAAACACCTGGGGACCCACAGGTTGAGAACCACTGATAAAGACAGAGAGGCATGCAGACAAGAAATGGTTCCTTATTTCTATTGAATTCTAGTATGTTGAATCTTTCTTCCAGTACTAGCTACATAATCACAAGTCATACAAAATGTTATTTTCTATTATTATCATCATCTTTATTTATATTCTTCCTTTCTCCCCATGGGGACTCAAGGCAGCTAACATCTATCCACACTAAAAAGTTTAAAAACAGCAATACAAAAGTGAAAAAACAATTAAATAATAACAGTGTGATAAAAACAGAATTAAAACACAGCCAATACATTATAATGGCCTTTAGAATTCACATCCCCCTAACCACAGGAAAGACAGGGCAGGATTTCGGAGAAGATATGCTAATTCTGTTATGCTCTTGTTGCTAATTGGGAGATTAACTTTACCTATCTTAATTCATCAAGACAAAAGAGTAGAAAATTTATATTTTACTTATTGGTGGATTGCAATATTCCAGACCAAGTGTTTCTTCACCAGTCTGCTTCCTAGCAAATGACATGCTAAGTGTCTTACTGCCAGTAAATAATAGTATGTACACATAATTAAGGTTTATTATCCAAGTAAAAATTTAACACTGTGCTAAGTATAACAGTTTCTAATCTAGCAGCACTGATCTATAAACCATTTAGCTTAGAAAAGTCCTACAGGCTTCAGCAGGGTTTTAGAAGAATTTATCAGGCATTCTTATATCCTTGAAGCTTGTCAGGGACATTAAGACAGAATACTGAATTGATCCTACTTCCAGCAACATAATTACTGACAGTAACTGTGACAAGTGTAAGTTATACTATTTTTGTACTTATTTAAAAGTGTGTAATCCTTTAAAAATCTACAGCCAGTAATTATATTCTAGTCAAAAGACAATGGATTGTATAAGAATCATGCATACAATCATGTCCATTAAGTGAAATGGCTAACAAAAGTTCCAGGCAATCATAATACAGGGAGTTAGAGGTACCTAAGGGAAAACTTGCCTTTAGCTTAGTTGGAAATTTAGACAATAATACTGAACAACAGGGGATTCTAGCAGCAACTTTGCTGAAACATGGAAGTTCTGATCAGCACATGCGCAGAAGAGGAATCCTATGTTTAACTGCAAACTACATTGAACTCCATATAAAAGAGGCAGGATATTAATCTTTGTAAAAAAAAAAAAGCAAAACCATTTCTGCAGAAGGCTTTTTATTGTCTATTTTTATGTCAGTAACTGAGCTGAAACTTAAACTTAAAGATTAATTTAAGTCATCAGTTCCGAAATCTATTTAATTTTTTAAGCAAAACTTCTTAAGTTAAGGAAATTTAAGATTCAATGGGCACATTAGGAAGCCATATACAAATCACTGAATTGCAGAGCGATGTCCCAGAATACATGGTTACAAGCTCATGAAATGGCTACAAATGTTTCCAATAGCCTTTTCTTTGCCTGGATTTCTCAGACAGAAAATCTTACCCTACATGGTATTCTACAGATCGCTGCCCTGAGAGATTTGTAAACTATCATCCAAAGGATTACACTCCCACTGAAAGACTGTGTTTGCCGCTTGGGAGTGCTCCTGGATCCCAAATGTCGGCCCAGGTAGATGTGACGGTGAGGAGTGCTTACTACCAGCTTTGGCTGATGGCCAGCTATGCCCCTTTCTAGATTTGGAAGACCTAAAGATAGTAGTGTACACGCTGGTAATCTAATGGTTGGACATTGGGCGACCTTTGTATCAAGTTTGGAAACTAGCTGAGTCAAAATACAGCAGCCAGAATGGTTACAGGAACATCCAGGAGTGAACATATTACACTATCCCTAAAGTCACTCAATTGAGTGTCAATGAATTTCCAGGCCAAGTGTAAGTTGTTAGGGGGCAGCTACTCCAGCCTGCTAGAACATGACTGGCAATCATCAACCTGAGGACCTTTTCATTAGCTACACCAAGACTTTGAAATTACCTGCCAGAACAGCTGCTGGAATTTTAAACACATCTGAAGACCTATCTCTTCAGGCAGGCCTACCCAGCCTGTTTTAATAATTAATTTTAAACTCGAGCCCTGTGTTTTAAATCTTTGCTCTGTGTATTTTAATATAAATAAATTTTAATATGCATATTTTATAGAATGTTTACAATGCTTATGTGTTTTAACTATGTTGTAACCCGCCACGAAGAGAGGCAAGTAAAAATAAAATAATTATTATCTAATTAAATTTCTGGAAAGAGGTTTATGCTGTTGGCTTTGCTCTCTGATTTTCAACTAGAAAATGAATGAGCTCAATCAGTTTCCAATGTTAAACAATGTTTGGGTCTACT
Source organism: Anolis apletophallus (assembly GCA_030556195.1). Taxonomy (NCBI): domain Eukaryota; kingdom Metazoa; phylum Chordata; class Lepidosauria; order Squamata; family Anolidae; genus Anolis; species Anolis apletophallus. The sequence continues at coordinate 74,733,260 of JARBWK010000007.1, read as the reverse complement.
CCGGTTGTTCAATTTTTCCATGTTATTATAGATTCCCTGCTTCAATTGCTAGGCAGTGAGAAAAGTGACAATCAAATTGAGATAAGGTGATGATTTTTACTGACTTTACAAAGGATATAGGTGACCAGATGAGACAATTTATCAAAGCAACATTTTTGGTAAGGCTTTTAAAGGTGAAGTATTAACCAAGTATTTATTGTGTCTTTGTGGGGGGAATGAAAGAAATTTGGATTGGCTGAGGCAACAGAATCTCTTAAAAATAAGGTGCAAACTCAATTCTTGCAGCCTAAATGTGTTTGTTGTTGGTTTGAATACTTAAGTACTCTCTGTAAGATTAAAATCCAAGTCTGCATTTTTAACAAATATTTCAGTTGGAGAAATGGACATTTAGCTGGTAGTGGTAGTTTAAACAGCCTTTGTAAAATTGAAAGGGTAAAAACTCTTCATCACCAAATGACTGCGCTAAAATAACAAACTCATTCTCAGTCCACACCTTCAATAAAACTATTTGTTTTCAAATTTCGATTCTTCCATAAAGTCTATTTAGAATAAGCATTTGGGTTACTTTTTAATTAACAAGACAGTATTTGCCATACAGCTCTTACTGAAACATTATTAGCAAAACATTGCCCCTTTTATAGAATGGATAAATTTGGTATTGGAAAGTTACTTGATATTCAGTGACATGCATGTTCTTTTGAATTATTTATGTGTTTCTTGTAAATTAATAAATGGCCAATGGATGTGAATGTTTTTACTGCTAAAAGCTTGACATTTAATTACTGGAAAGGCAATTATTCTCCACCTGTGATTCAACCAATAGGAGATATAACCTTGCTTGCAACATTTGAAAGAATAACATATGGATCAAATTTACAAATGAGATTTATATTTGGACATTCATAAGCTTTTATAGAAACAATGAATGTCCTTTTGATTCTATTTCCCTGATTTTGTTATACTGGAACATTTTGTTACGTGACTAAGATCCCTTTTCAATGTAAGTAAGTTTGAATTAATTTTTTTTAAAAAAATTAAAACATAAGTAAAAACTTACTTACATGGGCTAACATCTCTGTATCTGTTACGATTTCGATTTTCTGCATACTTCGCAACTTTATGTGGATAGTCATTGGATTGGTGCCGTATATCCTTGAAGAAAGAAAAATAGTTTATTAATTTTTGAAGAACTGTTTGTTTACTGTCTATGTAAACAAAAATCTGGGTTTTAACTAGCTTTTTTCATAGGCCTTATTGTAACTCCCCCTTTTAAAAACAAAACTAAAAACAATATTAACAATAGTAATATTTATTTATAATACACTTTTCAGCTCCCAACACATCATACATGTCTCAGCAACCTCAGGCGTGCACGTTGGTGGAACAGACAACAATCCTTTGCCTGCATATCTTAGATTTCTAGATGTTGCATACCATGCTAGCTGAACTGCCAGGTACTGAGGGAGACAAAAGCACAGAGCAGAAGTAAAAGATCAAAACAGACTCTTGCCCAAACTGCTAGCTAGTGAAGAGATACACAGGAGTGAAGAGATACACAGGAGATATGTGAACATTTAGGGAGATTTAAAATAATTCAGATTGCATTGGATTGAAACCAAAAGTGGGTGAGAGCAGGAAAGCAAGCCCGACAGTAGCCTATTACAATAATCCAGGTATGACATAACCAAGTCTTGGTCAAACAGATGGGCAGTCTTTATCATTAAAACCCTACAGATTCTACTAGTTTAAATATGCAAATTACATGTTTTTGCTGTTACTCTGATAACGAACAATCACCTGACAGGAACCACTGTGTAACCCTGTAATGCGCTTGAAAGAGGGCTACTGGGTAATCACGCTGAAATGCCAAGATCTCTATTTTATCCATACTCTGCTCAAGACAGTAGCTGGTCATCATCACCACCACCAACAACAAAAACCACTCAGGCAATCCATCACTGACTTCTACACAGAAGCATCTACTGATTTTAAAATCTCTAAAATTTCAGTATCATCAACATAAATATGATACTGAAAACCCAATTTTGAAAAATTTAAAAATCCATATAGTTATATAATGAAAAAGGTATATAATAAAAAGGAGATGACATGATTCTTGTGGCAACTCTACATTCACAAGGAAAGTTTCTGACAAATACCTGAAATGAAATAGAGAATGAATGATCAAACCAACAAAAATTTAAGAACCGAGACAGTATTCCCTGTTATTTCCCGATGATGCTAACTGTAATAAGATCCAAAATGTGTACGTTTTCAGAAAGATCCAACAGAATCAACACAGATGTTTAAGGCTAGGCTTTTGCTACTGAATAATCATTTACTACACAAGTCAAGGCCATTTCAGTCAGAAATCCTGACTGAAATGGGTCAAGAAGATGCTCACATGTAGTTAGATAAGGCATTGGTTCAGAAAAGTCAGGTATCCAAATTTTTAGAAAAGGAAGAAGATTCACATTATTACAAAGTGAAGGAGCCAGAGAAGGTTTCTTTAATAAACGCAAAACGTATCTTTTTTTTAAAAAAAAACCAAAAAACACCATAATTCACAAAGTAGATTATACAAGGTAGAACAGGCGCAGAAAGACTGGAAAAAGGGAAAGGCTCAGTGGGACAGGAAAAAGGGGAAGAAGACAACACAACCATGGCTGGCTTCTGCAATAGGGGAGAAATGAAACTCAAAGACAGTAAAGACATAATCTTGGCCAAAGGATAGATCAGTATTCCACCGCTAATGTGAACACAGTAGTGTTGACAGTATTATACCATGATTCAGAACTATTTGAACCAAGCTGTTGGACCAGGCAGGGGCAAACTTTGGCCCTCCAGATGTTTTGGACTTCAACTCCCACAATTTCTAACAGTCAGTAGGAGTTGAATTGTGGAAGTTGAAGTCCAAAACACCTCGAGGACCAAAGTTTGCCCATCCTCTTGCAACTCAAATACAGAATGATATCACATTAGCATTTTAAAGCAGAGGTGCCCTCTTTGCTATCAGCCAATTGGGTCCTGCATAATTACAAGATATCTCATTACGTACATATATATGTAAATACAAGAATTCCAAAATAAATATATAAATCCAAGATCCAATACATTTTTGATCCCAAGCATTTTGGGACCCGCAATTACAATAGACATGCCATAGCTAGGACTTAACACTGTAATCAACCTGAATTCTCAAGCTGAACTACTACATAGTTTAAATTTCTGGATGAACCAAGGCTATCTGTTGCAATTAAAGAGTTCTGAAAAAAATATCTGCAACTGCAATATAATTGTCATGAATAATGACATGTTGTGAGATGGCAATTAAAATTTACAAAGCTTTTTTTCTATGAACAAGTAATTGAGTAACAACAGAATGGCGATTCCAATCAATTCAATACATTCAATATGTGCACTAAAATTCAAAATTATAAACTGTAGAGAAGAAATCACAATGTAAGTATTACAATGTCATTACCTAAATTTGTAATGTACATACATTTAGAACTATGTGCAACTCTGGACACCCTTAACACAGAAAAGAGAGGAAGGGAAGGCATAGAACATTGCAGTTTATTGGAATAAGGACACGTAGCTATTTAGAACATGATATTTCAATTAGCTTGGGGAAATTTTTTAAAAATGGATGAAGTGGAAACTATTACATGTTTGAAAAGATGGTAGTGGTAAGGAAAGAGCAATTTTATCTAAACCCATTAGAAATAACTAACAATATATGTGTGCATGTGTGTGTGCATACTCAATGCATATCTGTCTGTTTATACCACAAAGGCTGTTGCTATGTGAAGTGGCCCTCTGTGATTTCACTCAGAAAGAGAGGTGACATGTGTATGAGGGGGGGAAAGGAAGGAAAGGGCCACAATCAGAGCCATGTTATTATGGAGCCCTTGTGAGGTAGACCCTCAAAGAACTGGAGAAGGGAGAAAGGGGAGTGAAAGGAAGGAAAGAGAAAGGCAGGAAAATTAATGAAAAAGGGAAAGAAATGAAAAGTCAAGGAATGTGGGGGGGGAGGGGGAAGAGAAGGGAAAGAGAAAGGGAAAGCAGAGGGACAATGGAACCCTCCCCCAACACTCAAGCAATGCAGCCTCTTTTGCTTTCCCTTCTTTCTTTTTTCTTTCCCTTGCCTAATCTCTTCTTCAAAATCTGGAAAAAAATAGAATCCAAAAAGCTTCTTGTCCCAAGTATATCAGATAAAGAAGACTCAGCCTGTATAAATATTAATTCTATGCCCTCTGAATCCAAAATGAAAAAACTTCTAAGCACACTAACATCACTTTAAAAAGAATTTGACACTGTATTGACTATGTCTCTTAGTATTTTTATAATAACAGAAAGAAATGTAAAATCAATCAAGATGTGTGCCTTAATTACAAGTACCAAGATGTATCTACAGAGCTGATTTGTAATGCAGTTTGTCTCATTATTTGTGAAACTGAACAAAGTAAAAGTTGGGATTCCAGGTATTATAAGGTAACCAGTCATGCATATAATAAGAATTCAGAAAGGTTTGCATTAGACCATTCCATTGGTTAATCCATTAAAATGCTGGAATGACTGCCCAATAGCTGCTTGAGCAATAAACACATATTAGTTTTTAACTAGTAACAGCCAAACACTATGTACCTATGTTGGATACATTCACAGAACATTTGCAACTTTTTATAAAAACCCAGGGTCAGTTATGAAAAATTACTCATTTGGGCTGCAGTTCTGCAATATTAATAGTAACATCATTATGAATGTGCTAGAGGATAGTCCAACACTGAAACCACTATACTACATTGGCTCTAATGATTTGTTAAAATTCAGAAATTTATTAAATGAGTCTTTTGGTACTTTAACACTCCTCTGCCCCAATTCATTTGCTTTAACCAGAATCAAACTGAAGAGCTTTTTGTTTTTTAAATTGCTCAGTTGCTTAGCATATGCACTAAAACACATAATGGGGGAGATTATAAGCAAGAAAGTCAGATGGAAATGAAATGTTAAGAAGCCTTAAACTGGAATTTCCTTCTATCATAGATCCAAAGAAGAAACCGAAAGTGTCATTTCCACTTTCAGTTTATTGGAGCATATCACTGCAACAAATCTTGAATCTATGTATTATAACTACTTGTCTAGATATGGATGCAATGCTAAGCTGCAGTTCATTAAAATTGAAGTAGAGCCAGGCCAAAGAAGGTAAAAGAAGAATTCATTAATACTTTTCTATGAACTTGAAGACAACAGAGTAGGAAAAACAAGAGATCTCTTTGAGAAAATTAAAAACATCGGAGATAAATTTCAGGCAAAACATTGGTATGACCATAAACAAAGATGTCAAGGACCTATCAGAAACAGAAGAGATCAAAAGAAGGTGGTGAGAATATAAAGGAGGTCTGTATAGGAAGGATAATATCAAGGATAGCTTTGATGGTGTGGTGAGTGAATTAGAACCAGACATCCTGAGGAATTAGGCTGAATGGTCCTTAAGAAGCATTGCTAATAACAAGGCAGCAGGAGGCCATGGGATCTCAGCTGAACTGTTTAAAATATCGAAAGAGGATGCTGTCATAATGAGACTGTATGCCATATGCCAGCAAATATGGAAAACACAACAATGGTCATCAGATTGGAAAAAATCAACTTATATCCCTATACCAAAAAAAGGAAATGCTAAAGAATGTTCAAACTTTCGTACAGTTTCACTTATTTCACTTGCCAGTAAGGTAATGATCAAGATCCTGAAAGGCAGACTCCAGGAATACATGGAGCAAGAGTTGCTAGATGTATACGCTGGGTTTAGAAAAGGTAAGTGAACGATAATGGAGAAATAGTTTTATTGACTATTCTAAAGCCTTTGACTGTGTGGATCATAATCAATTGTGGCAAGTTCTTAGTGGTATGGGGATACTAATTCACCTTGTCTGTCTCCTGAGGAATCTGTATAACGTCCAAGTAGAAATGGTAAGAACACACCACAGAACAACAGACTGGTTGGGAATTGGTAAAGGATTATGGCAGGGCTGTATACTCTCACCCAACCTATTCAACTTGTATGCAGAACATATCATGCGACGACGGGGCTTGACAACTCCAAGGCTGGAGTTAAAATTGCTGGAAGAAACATTAACAATCTTAGGTATGCAGATAATACCACTTTGATGGCTGAAAGAACAGAGGACCTGAGGAGCCTGGTAACCAAGGTGAAAGAAGAAAGTGCAACAGCTGGGTTGCAGTTAAACATAAAAAACCAAGATTATGGCATCCAGACCGGTTGATAACTGGCAAATAGAGGGAGAAAACATGCCGGCAGTGACAGACTTTGTATTTCTAGACGCGAACATTACTGCAGACACAGACTGCAGCCAGGAAATCAGAAGATTTTTACTTTTTGGGAGGAGAGCAATGACAAATCTCGATAAAATAGTGAAGAGTAGAGACATCACACTGGCAACACTGCATAGTTAAAGCAGTGGTAGTCCCTGTAGTATGCATGCCAGAGCTGGACCATAAGGAAGATAGATACTTTTGAACTGTGGTGTTGGAGGAAAATTCTGAGAGTGCTTTGGACTGAAAGAAGATTCAACCAGTCCATATTCCAGGAAATAATGCCCGACTGCTCACTGGAGGGAAGATTAAAGGCAACATAATGAGACGACAGGAAAGCTTGGAGAAGATAATGATGCTGGGGGAAATGCAAGGAAAAAGGATCGACCAAGGGCAAGATAGATGGAGGTTATCCTTGAAGTGACTGACTCGACCTAGAAGGAGCTGGGAGGTGGCTACGGCCAACTGCCGTGGGCTGCTCATGAAGAGTCACAATGCGACTGAACGAATAAACAACAATGATATTTGAATAAGTTTTGTGTTTATTGTGATGTCTGAATATAGTAATTACATAAAAACTGAGAATTCTCCATTTAGTCTTAACCTCATTTGTGAAGACGCTACATAATGGGAAATGGCTTGATAATACACGTAAAAACTTGAAAAATTACTATCTTTCATTTCTAGAAATAGCTAACCCAACAAATAAAGGGGGAATCTGAATAAAGTAGTTGTGCTACTCCTGGCTTTACAGAGCTTTCTAAGGAGTAAAGAAAGGATGTGGTATCGGAAGAACACAGAAATGTTAGTCACATCCGATTCTGACACAAGAGTTATCTTAACGTAACAGCTGAGAGCCACAAGTCCTTGGTTCCAAATCTAATTTCAGTAATCAACTCATTCTATAGCTTTCAAAAAGTCATTATCATTAAAACTCAGCTGTACCCATCTATGTCACGAAACACTAGTCATTGTATAAAGACTCAACCTAATCCTTGCCATAACTCAGAAATATGTTCAGAGTTAATTAAGTCTTGTATGCAGTTACAACGCACAGAAAGTTGCAATGCAAAACAGGTGCTCTAAACACTCAAAGTCGTCGTCCCCCCAGCTTTGAAGGGGGAAAAGAACCCACATTAGCACCAAAATTAGAACTAGAGTGTTCCCTCACTTATTGCTGGGGTTAGGTTCAAGGACCTCCCACAATAAGTAAAAACCGCGATGTAGGACACTATTTATTTTAATGTTTATACATTATTTTAGTAGTTCTACACTATTTTAAGTCTTTATAAACTTAAAATAAAATGAAGAAAAGGAAATAAAAGCCCTTCAAGGCTGGAGGGAGTGTGGACTGAGGAGGGAAAGTGCCTTGGAGAGTGGTGGCGGCAAAGCCTCACAAAACAGTGAAAATACCATGGTATATATATTTTTTAATCCGCAAAACAGCGAGTCCACAATACGCGAACCGCAAAGTAGCGAGGGAACACTGTATACTTCTCTGGGCTATGCATTCTTGTAGCCTGCCCTCAATACAGTCATACCTCAGTTAACAAAGCTTTAAATAATGAAGCTCCTTTTTACAGTCTTTATATACTCCCACTGGCCTTTCTCCTCAGCACCTTTTGTCTATCAGTATCAACACTACTACCCAGTTAGCCTGACATCAGTATCAGGAAAAATTGTGAAATAGAACATTAAAGAGACAATTTGTAATTACTTAGAAAAAAAGCCAAACTCACAAAAAAAACCAACCAATATGGGTTTTTCAAAAACAAATCATGCCAAACAAACCGTATCTCTTTTTTTATACTGTTACAAGCTTGGTAGATGAAGGGAATGCTGGTGATATAGAATATGCCAATTTCAGTAAGGTATTTGACTAGGTCCCCCATGACATTCTCATAAAGAAGATAATAAAATGTAATCTATACAATGCTACCGTTCTGGTGGATTGGGAATTGGTTGACAGGTTGAACTCAAAGGGTGCATGGCCCCTCCACATCCAACAAAATGAATTTCAACAGGGAGAAATGTACAGTACTATACTTTGGTAATAAAAATGAAATACACAGGTGCAGGACAAGGGACACCTGCGTTGACAACAATCCATATGAAAGGGAACTAGGAATTTTAGTAGATCACAAGCTAAACATGAGTTAACAGTGTGATGCGGCACCTTAAAAAGCAGATATGATTCTAGGCTGTATCAGTAGGAGAATAATACACTTTTGTTCGTGTCAGGAGCAACTTGAGAAACTGTGAGAGAATGGTGTGAGAGAATTGGCCGTCTGCAAGGACGTTGCCCAGGGGATGCCCTGATGTTTGATGTTTTACCATCCTTTTGGATATTGTTAAGTTTGTTTTAAAAATTACTGAAACATACTGAATTGCTGTTTTTTAATTAAGGATCCTATCTCTATTTTTTTCTACCACTGGTATCAAAGTTTCTGTTTACAGTATTAAGCCTAGGAACACAACACATGTGTCAACAGAAGTATACCTGTGAGATATTTCTTCCTTGTTAGCCTCAACCTCTCTACTAAGGCTGTTATAGGAACATAGGCAACTATGCATCAGTTCTGAAAACAAAAAACCTGTTAAACGTATTTATGAACCCAATGTTTGTTCAGGAAGTAGAAAGGAGCAAAAGAGACAATTAGAGATCAACATGTTTGCCTAAATATGTTGATGACTACAATCATCTCTTCCCCACTGCCTTTCAACCTCAAAGACTAAGAATTACAGTAATTTCAAATATTCATGGTAAATGTCTGGCATTTCCCCAAAGAGCCAACAATTGTGATTTTTAAAAAGTTATTGTACAGCACAAACCTCTTATCCATGCATTTTATAGCTGTGGTTTTGTATTATCCAAAATACACCCCTCCTGGAATTGTTTATGGGCCACTCCAGTTCCTCAAGTGTGAACCTATGCTTCTGCCCCAAATACAAACAGACACCGACTTACAAACATCTGACTTATTAACGACTCATAGTTGAGAACGGGGATGAGACAACAGGAAGTGAGAAAAATCTAACCCTAGGAAGGGAAATTCATTCCTGGAAGAGTTATCATAGGGAAAAAGTGTCTCAAGTGAAGTTTTATCATCAATCCTTGTTTCCACAACAAGCCAATTTTTTCAAAATCCAATTATTGGAGGGACAGAAAGTTAAGTGAAATCTTTTGAACAGGGACAATGACAGGAAAAGAAATATTACAGGGATGTACTGTTAATCCTTCCATGTGCTATTCAAAGCTACACATATATCTCTGGAGTTACACTTAACAAATTTAACTGTTCAGACGCAAATAAATGCAACTGAAGAATAAATCTACATAAACTATCTTGTTCATAATTTGGGGACAAAATATAGGATTTGCAATTATTCTCAATTTCAAGTATCTACTTAACTTTTAAACGGTCTTGCTACCAATCTCATGCTCTGGGGTTAGTCTTCAAAATGCTACAAGGCCTCTTTGTTACTGTATCTAATTGTGTGAACAGAAGTCTAGGAGAAACTTATTTATTGTGTTAGAAGTGAACTGAGAATATAGTTATAATGTGTGTGTGTGTGTTTAGAATCAGAGTTGGAAGGGACCTCGTGGGTCATCCAGGCCAAAGCCCTGCCAAGAAGCAGGAAAATTGCATTCAAAGCACTCCCGACAGATGGCCATCCAGCCTCCTGCTTAAAAGCCCTCACTACACTCCGGGACAGAGAGTTCCAATGAACAGCATGCCCCCTCCTCTCTCTCTCTCTCTCTCTCTCTCGCTGTAGATAGATAAATAAATAGATAGATAGATAAAAGCACAACCTTTAAAACTTGGCATTATACTAAATTTCCTTTGAACAGAAGCCGGCCACTTCGAGTGCCTCTGGAGGGGGAACTATTCCACAGGAATATTCATACAATCATAGAGCTGGAAGAAGCCACAAGGACCAAACTCCCTCTGTGAACATAAGAACAGCACTTCTCGATCCCTGGGAACTTGTTTTGAAGGGGGTAAACCAGGCATGGGCACAGGGAACTTGTTTTGTAGGGGACGGAGCAGGCATGAGTTGGTGTTTTGGACTCCTACTCCCACAATTCCTAACAGCCGGAGTCCAAAACACCTGGAGGACCGACGCTTAGGAATTGCGGGAGTTGGGAGCCCAAAACACATGGAGGGCCAAAGTTTGGGGATGGTGGGAGTTGGGAGTGTAAAACACCTGGAGGGCCAGAGTTTAGGAATTGTGGGAGTTGGAGTCCAAAACACCTGAAGGGCCAGAGTTTAGGAATTGTGGGAGTTGGAATTCAAAACACATGGAGAGCCAAAGTTTGGGGATGGTGGGAGTTGGAGTCCAAAACACCTAGAGGGCCAGAGTTTAGGAATGGTGGGAGTTGGAATCCAAAACACCTGGATGACCAAAGTTTGGGGTGGTGGGAGTTGAGAGACCAAAACACTTGGAAGGCCAAAGTTTGGGGATGGTGGAAGTTGGAATCCAAAAACCTGGAGGGCCGAAGCTTAGGACTTATGGGAGTTGGAGTAAAACACCTGGAGGGCCGAAGTTTAGAAACTGTGGGAGTAGGGAGCCAAAAAACTGGAGGGCCGAAGTTTGGGGATGGTGGGGGTCCAAAACACTTTAAGGGCCGAAGTTTGGGGGTGGTGGGAGTTGGGAGTGCAAAACACCTGGAGGGCCAGAGTTTAGGAATTGTGGGAGTTGGAATTCAAAACACCTGGATGGCCAAAGTTTAGGAATTGTGGGAGTTGGAGTCCAAAACACCTGGAGAGCCAAAGTTTGGGGATGGTGGGAGTTGGGGTCCAAAACACCTGGAGGGCCAGAAGTTTGGGGATGGATGACCAAAGTTTGGGGTGGTGGGAGTTGAGAGACCAAAACACCTGGAAGGCCAAAGTTTGGGGATGGTGGGAGTTGAGTCCAAAACACCTAGAGGGCCAGAGTTTAGGACTTATGGGAGTTGGAGTAAAACACCTGGAGGGCCGAAGTTTAGAAAGTGTGGGAGTAGGGAGCCAAAAAACTGGAGGGCCGACGTTTGGGGATGGTGGGGGCCCAAAACACTTTAAGGGCCGAAGTTTGGGGATGGTGGGAGTCCAAAACACCTGGAGGGCCAAAGTTTGGGGATGGTGGGAGTACAAAATACCTGGAGGGCAAAAGTTTGGGGATGGTGGGAGCCCAAAACACCTAGAGGGCCGAAGTTTGGGGTGATGGGAGCCCAAAACACCTGGAGGGCCGAAGTTTAGGAGTAGACTAACTGAATGTAATGTATGCTGAATAAAAATGAAGGGATGGATCCAACTGTTCTGGATACTTTTGGGTGAGAAGTCCTCCAGCAGGGCCCAAGGGGCAGCATGACAAGCACGTGACGAGCAAATACAGAAGTGAGAGCGAGGAGAAGCGCCTGAAATGCTGGCTCTTCTCCTCCCAAGACATTTAGGTCGACCACCCATTCACTGTCGGCGCATGCGCGCTGCAGGCCGGCCTGGCTGCCTGGCCACCTCCCCCCCCCCCCCTCCTCTCAAGCGACCACACAGGAGCCTCCGTCTTCGCTCCTTCAGCCCTCACAAAACCCTTCTCCCTTCCCTCTCCTCCCACCGCTTCGAAGACCCAGAGCAGGCGCCCTTCTCCTGAGGAAGGGGCCGTGGCGCCAGGAACTTTTCCCCCCTCCCTCACCAGGTACCGGGGCTGCCAGTCGTTAGCAGCGTCGATCTCTTGGAACTCTTGCTCTATGGTGGCGGACATAATGGCGGCGGCAAGAGCCGGAGGAGGAGGAAGGAGGGCCGCCGCGAGCCGACAAGTTCATCACCTCCCGCGCGCGACTGACTGGCTGACTGACAGGGCGCGCGGACCACCACTCTCGCAGCCGCGCTACCTTTGGCTCCGCGCAAGCGCACACAGAGCCAGCCCCGCGCCGCTGACGTCCTCGCCAGGCGCGTGCGCAGTTAAGCGCTCCCCTTCCTCGACGGAAAGAAGGAAAAAAACCCCACCTGGGCTGACGTCACGGGGCGCTTTGGGCGGGAACTGACTGGAAGGGGCCGGCTGGCTTACTGTATGCGGGGAAGCGCGTGCGTGATGAGAAGGGGAACGTTTCCTCCCCCCCCCCCTTCCCTTTCGCAGCGTGTGAACCAGGAAAGGCCCTTCTATTTCTCAGCAGAGCTGTGTTTGTGTGTGTGTAATGGGCTCTCTCACAGACACAGCCGGCATCTAGACTCTGAATTAATGCACTTTGACAACGCATTAACTGCCATGGCTCAATGCTATGGAACCACTACCCGTCCCCAGTCTATGTATATGTGTTTTGTGTGAGGAGGAAAAGGAAAGGGCCTGAGACTGTTAGGAATTGTGGGAGCAGGAGTCCAACACACCTGGAGTGCCCAAATGTGCCCATGCCTGTTCTGGATAGGGTTGCCATTTTTGGATATAAGAAATAAGGGACATTTACGGGATTTTTCACAAAAATAAGGGACACTTCATTAAAAACTTGAAACTCAAACATTAGGTAGAAATAGTTTTATTAGCAGAATAAGATAATTATTGAAACTCACAAAAGAAACTGACTTGCACCCTCTTAACAGTACGTGGTATGTTTCTGCACACTTTGTCATGCAGAAAAAACATTAGAACTACCTTATTTTCTCCATTTGCATTTAGTACTTGACTTTGCTGACTTTAAAAGTGCCCTGTCTAAACATTAAAATAAAATAAATTTTATAAGACAGTACATCTTCATGATTATTATGTCAATAGTTAATGGTATAGTACAGGGCTGTCCAACTGGCGGCCCTGGGGCCGTACACGGCCCCCCAGCCTGTTGGCTCCGGCCCCAGCTATGCCCCCGGCCGCCATTTTTTAAAAATTTAAATGGCAGCCGGGGGGGGAGGGGAGGCGGGGCAGGGAGGAGGAAGTGAGCCAGCTCCTCCTCCCTGCACCGCCCTCTTCTTCCCTCTCTCTCCGGAGCCGATGCCTTGGAGGGGAGGGGGGTCCCCCGCGGCGCCTCCCTCCCTTCCAAGCTCGCTTCCCCCGCGAGCCTTCCAGGTTTGGGGAAGGGTTTTCACCCAGCACTAGAGACGCGAGTGCCAGTGAAAACCCTTCCCCAAACCTGGAAGGCTGGCGGGAAAGCCATGAGGCTGGCGCTTCTCGCTTCTCCCACCAGCCATCCAGGCTGGCGGGAGAGCGCCCAGCTCCCGTGTCCCTCTGCTCAGAGGGACACAGGAGCCGGGCGAAACCCTCCCCGAAGCCTGGAAGGCTGGCAGGGGAAGGCGGCGCCGCTCCCGCCCTCCCCCGGCAGCCATCCAGGCTTGCGGGAGTGTTTCCCTGGGTGACGTTAGGCTGGGTGACGTCAGGCGTCACCCAGCCTAATGTCACCCAGGGAAACCCTCCTGAAAATGGGCGGGCGCCAGCGCAGGAGGCCGGCCACCCCCTGGAGTGGCCACGCCCGGGAGTGGCCACGCCCCGCTCACTGCGGCCCCCAGGTGATCAGTGACACTTCTTCCGGCCCTTGGGCCGGAAGAAGTTGGACAGCACTGGTATAGTATACCATGGGATACACAGCATTGTATAGTATTGGGATGCACAGCTAGGCCTATTTTAAGAGTAACTCTCAAGCAACCAGAAACTATCTTTATCCAACATGATCCAACATTCCCCTTGGGTAACGGTTAATTAGTCTACTGTGTTGCAGATAACCATACTCCCACAAGGCAGGCTGCTCGTGCAGACGCAGTAGAAGGGAAAACAGACAACTGGATTTTCTCAGAAAGCTCAGTTTACTTTGTTTCACAGCTGTGAGTCCGTCCCTCTGCACAACATGGTGCTCCCAGGGGGTGGCCCCTCCCCCCTTGTAAGGCACATAGTTATACAAGCATCAGGGTTCAACTTATGGTTGCCCAAAATCTTATTATTGGTTAAAAGTTATGTCGCAGCTAGAATTGCAGCCTATCACAATGTAACACGGACTGTCCGCGCTTCATTGTTGGAGATACAGTGTTTCTTTATCTCTTTGCATTCCTGCACATGCTCAGTTTGACTCCCTTCTCTGTTCTGCTGTCTCTGGGCAGATTATTGCTAACTCTGCTATGCCTATGCCTGGGTAGCATTTTCTCCTGACGTTTCTTCTGCAACTCAATGAGTCTCCTTCAACTGTACTTTGAAAAAGTCCTGTATCGCCTCTTCCTTCCAACGGGGACGCAGGCTGCCCTGTGAGTTGGAATCCCCGGGCAGGCATTGCCGTGGAAACCACAGCGCGCAGCTTCCTCTGGTCAACCCCACCCAGTCCTGTCCTGCTATTCAAAAATAAGGGACACGGCCTGAAAATAAGGGACACAAATTTTAGGGCCAAGATAAGGGATGTCCCTTAGAACAGTGATTTTCAACCAGTGTGCCGTGGAACAGTAGTGTGCCGTGAGAGATCATCACTTGCCAGGAGAAGGCCTGAGGAAGTCAAGTTGCGACTGAGAGCACTCTAGAGCAGTGATTTTCAACCAGTGTGCCGTGAAAGATCATCAGGTGTGCCGTGGGAAATTATTTTCAAACTTCATTCATATATAAACTATAAGGCGCATCTGTTCCATTAAGAAATGGAACCATAGCACTCTTGTGTCACCTAAGAAGTGACGCAAGAGTGCTATGGTCGTGCCATCTTGGATTAGCTCAGACACGGCTAAGTGAACAAAGTTAGAGTTAGACTTAGTGCTGCAGCTGCGTGTCAAGTGACAGTGGCACTTTGGGATCACAGCAAGACAAACGAGTGACAGTGATGGAGAAGTTTTTGCTTGACTGCGATAAAAACTAAAAACAGAGAGAGACTTGACAGCTGTTGAGCAAGAGCTTCGTGTGTGTCTTTCTACCATTCCTGCCAGGATATCTATTTTGTGTTCATTGAAACAGGCCCAGGTTTCACACTAAGTGAGTGTATTTTTAAAACATATTAACTATATGTATTACTGTGTTAGAGTGTCATTTTGGTTGGTGGTGTGCCCCAGGATTTTGTAAATGTAAAAAATGTGCCACGGCTCAAAAAAGGTTGAAAATCACTGCCTTAGAATAAGGGACATATGGGAACCCTAGTTCTGGAACAAACATTGAGTCTCATTTTACTACATCACTATGTAATAGGACAGGCCTGGGCAAAGTTGGGCCTTTCAGGTGTTTTGGACTTCAACTCTCACAATTCCTCACAGCCTCAGGCCCCTTCCAAAGGGGCCTGACGCTGTGAGGAATTGTGGGAGTTGAATTCCAAAACACCTGAAAGGCCCAACTTTGCCCAGGCCTGTAATAGGAAAAGAGCATCCAAGAATTTGGGGCCCTAGAACCAAACCCCTGCAGAGAACAAAGCCTATTCCTATACTGAGGAATTACAAGACTAAACCCCAGGGTTAACCCTATTTAAGTGTCCCATTAGTGACAATAGGCCTGGCCTAGTCAGGAAGTCCTCTACCAGCCCGCACCACAGGAAGAGCACCATCATCCCCACGTCAGCATAGGCAAATCTGTGCTTAAGTCCGTTCAGCAGTTCACCTACCTGGGAAGCATCATCTCTTCAGATGCCAAGATTGACAAAGAGATAGATCACAGATTAGGAAAGGCATGTAGTGCATTTGGAAGGCTTCACAAAAGAGTGGAGCACCTGAGGCAAAGCACCAAAATCAGTGTGTACAGAGCTATCATACTGTCTATTCTCCTCTATGGGTCTGAAACATGGGTCACCTATCGCCAACACCTATGACTCCTCGAACGCTTTAATCAGCGCTGTCTTCGCACAATCCTAAATATACACTGGACCGACTATGTGACTAATGTTGCTGTCCTTGAGCAAGCAGGGATCACCAGCATTGAGGCCATGCTATTGAGAACACAGCTGCGCTGGGCAGGGCACATCTCTAGAATGGAGGACCACCACCTCCCAAAGATACTACTCTATGGTGAAATCACCACGGGTCAGCGCAAGAGAGGTGCCCCCAAAAAGGGATATAAGGACTCCCTGAAACAACACCTCAGGCTCGGCCAGATTGATCACCAACAATGGTCCACCCTGGCCTCACATCGGGAGGCATGAGGATGCACTATCCACAATGCTGCGGCCTCTTTTGAGAAGACACACCGAACAGGTCTCGAAGAGAAACGACAACACAGAAAGAACCGCAACTTGGAAACGACATCACCCAAAGAGACTTTTTGTTGTGCTTTCTGCAACCAAACTTGCCTATTTCAGATTGGCCTTTTTAGTCATCAACGCACTTGTAAAAAACGTGGGATGAGTCCTTCCTAAGAATCTTGGTTCGTGAAGTAATGCCGAGAGAGAGAGAGTGACAATAGGCCTGGCCTAGTCAGGACACAACATTACAGAAATTGATTGAAAAGTGATATATAACACACCAGACCCATTCAGTATTATATGTACAAGATCTGACCTTGGCATACCAAGGACCTACACTGTATGTAATGTGCAAAAGCCAATTAACTTCAGCAGGGTGAAATACCAAGCATGAGTAGCCAATTGTAATAGCTCAGGCACTGCAATCTGGAAACCTGTTAAGCCAAACTGGCCTCGAATGTTGCTAAAGGAAGTTATTTGCTTGAAGGACTACTACCTTTCAAGACCAGTTAGAACACACAAAGCAAGACAGCCCCTTGTTTGCAGAATTGGCTCCTTTGAAAACTATGTTTGAATCCCTTGTCGTTTCTTATTAAGCATGATTTAAAGACTTGAGTTTTCATCCTTCATATCAGTAGTTGCTTGTTAAGTGTCAACAAGATTATGGCAACTGGACTGATTGATAAATGGCAAATAGAGGGAGAAAACATGGAGGCAGTGACAGAGTTTGTATTTTTAGGCACAAAGATTACTGCAGCCAGGAAATCAGAAGACGCTTACTTCTTGGGAGGAGAGCAATTCCCAATCTTGATAAAATAGTGAAGAGCAGAGACATCACATTGGCAACAAAGATCCGCATAGTTAAAGCAATGGTATTTCCCATAGTAACCTATGGATGTGAGAACTGGACCATAAGGAAGGCTGAGCGAAGGAAGACACTTTTGAACTGTGGTGTTGGAGGAAAATTCTGAGATTGCTGTGGATCACAAGAAGATCCAACCAGTCCATACTCCAGGAAATAAAGCCCGACTGCTCATTGGAGGGAAGAAAATTTGAGGCAAAGATTAAGTACTTTGGCCACATAATGAGAAGACAGGAAAGCTTAGAGAATACAATCATGCTGGGGAAAATGGAATTAAAAAGGAAGAGAGGCCGACCAAGGGCAAGATGGATGGATGGTAGCCTTTGAAGGAGTTGGGGTAGTGACCGGCAGCAGGGAGCTCTGGCATGGTCTGGTCCATCAGGTCATGAAGAGTCGGAAGCGACTGAACAAATAACAACAACAAAAAGTGTCAACAAGTTGACCTGGACTTAGGGATGTGGTTCTCAACCTGTGGGTCCCTAGATATTTTGACCTTCAACTCCTAGAAATCCTAACAGTTGGTTAACTGGCTGGGATTTCAGGGAGTTGTGGGCCAAAACACCTGGGGACCCACAAGTTGGGAACCACTGAATTGGAGGCCTTCGAAGCACGTTGTCATTAATAGCTCTGCTCAGGTCTTGCAGACGCAGGGCCATGGCTTCCTTGACAGATATTATTAACCTGGAATGTACTTTTCCTATTTTCCTATCCGATTCTACCTTAAGAAGTACTATTGCCTTTTATAGTGATTAATGTTTTCTCCTCTCTCTCTTTAGTCATCTTGGTTTCTAGGGAGAGTTCAGGCTTGATCTACTGTAGGACTAATTTATTTGTCTTTGAGGAGTCCTACAAAACCATCACCACATTTCAAATTAGTAGCTTTTCTTCCTATTGAAGGGGCAAAGAACCTAAATACTCCTTAAATCCAAATCAGAAAAACAGGAGTCCCTTTTCCAGCGGAGAGAGCGAGGAAGGACACCACAAAAGTTGGCTGTCCTCCTTCCTCCAGAACCGCTCGCAGCGAGTGAGGAGCGGCGGGGATGTCTCCGGGAGTTCCCCACTTTGCTGTGGGGTGCCCCAGGGGGCAATCCTGTCCCCTCTATTATTTAACATCTATGTCCGACCACTTGCTCGGCTGGTCCGTAGCTTTGGGCTGGTGTGCCACTAGTACGCTGATGACACCCAGCTCGTTCTGGGGATGGAGGGCGGGCCCGGAACCATACCCGATAATTTCCATCTGTGCCTCGAAGCTGTTACTGGATGGCTGCGAGCCAGTAGGTTGAAGGTGAATCCAGCGAAGACGGAGATCCTGTGGTTGGGTCGTCCGGGTGGGGTGGAGATCCAGCTTCCTCCCCTGGATGGCGTGACATTATGTCCGTCGTCGACAGTTAAATGTCTTGGTGTTACACTGGACTCTCGACTGACGATGGAGACGCAAATCTCCACCGTCAGTCGAGTTGCCTTTTTCCATCTTCGTCAGGCGAGGAAGCTGGCTCCCTACCTCTCCCGCCACGATCTAGCTGCAGTGGTCCAAGCCACCGTCATCTCGAGACTGGACTACTGTAATGCTCTCTACGTTGGCCTTCCTCTGTCAGTGATCCGGAAACTGAAGCTGGTCCAGAATGCGGCGGCTAGACTTTTGGCTGGCATTTTGACGACCACTCATATCACACCTGTCTTGCAGGAGCTGCACTGGTTACCAGTGGAACACCGGATCACCTTCAAAGTGTTGATTCTGACCTTTAAGGCCTTGAACGGTCTGGGGCCAGCGTACCTTAGGGACCGCCTTATCCCATATTGTCCCGCGAGGCCACTACGCTCTAAACTATTAGAGGTGCCGGGCGTCAAAGTGTACCATCTGACGGCCACAAGGCGGAGGGCCTTTTCAATAATTGCTCCCATCCTATGGAATGCAGTGCCTTCCAGAGTCCATGTTCTGATGGACTTAATGGCATTCTGGAAGGCGTTCAAAACCCTCCTGTTTCGGCAGGCCTTCGGGTAGTACCGTTAAGATGGGTAGGCTCCTCGCCTTCCTGTGTCCTGCGTCCTGTTACCGATGCAGCCACTTATATCTGTGCCTTGGCCTGCACTGTACTGTGCTGATGTATTTTACTGTATTTTATTGTGTTTGAGTGTCTATGGTGTTTTTATTCTGTTTTTAATCTTTTTTTAAAAAAGAAATTATTGAGGTTTTCACAGGTATTGGAGGGGCGGTAAAGTTGTGGGGGGGGAGGGAGGAGATGGGGTGAGGGAAGAACAGATATCTGGGAAGGAAGGCTGGGGGTCAGGATGGAGCCAGGACCTGGGTGGGTTCGGGGAAGGGTGGGTGTTGTGGGGGACCCAACCGGGGCAAGGTGTGAGAGGGGGAGGTTGGAAGCAGTCTCTAGGGGAGCCCAAAGTCTTTTCTCTTCTGGTGTTGGTCGGTGTAGTTGGGTGGGTGCTCTCCTTTCTCCGTTGTAGTTTCTTCCCGGACCTATGTTGAGCCCCTCTCAGTTTTACATTGTTGAATGGATCAGTTTGCCCGTTAGGCGCCTTTCTTGCAGGGCAGTCAGTCTGCTGTCTTCCTCTCTTAATTTTTAGGATCCTTCAATTCTTTGGTAAGAGTGTCCATTTCTGTTGTCCGTTCCTTGTCTTATAGTATGGTCGTATCCGTCCCTTTCATCTGCCATGGCCTCCTTTCTAGCCGTACTCTTTGGGAGATTTTAGACCTTCTTCATCCGCCTCTGGATCGTCACAACTTGGGGGCCATATTTTGTGAACATCCCTGGAAAGTAAGGATGGTTTTTCTTTGAGGTGTTCATTCTTTTTTTTGCGTTGTTCTCCTCCGACTTCTCTCTCTATTGAGTTGCCCCCCACTCCTTTTGGCTTTATTCTTATTTGTACCCCGAATGGGTCTTTTGGACAATGAATCAACCTCCTGATTCTTTTCTCTTTTCTTTTTTGTGGAGTAGAGGCTTCGGGATTCTTATTAGTCATTTGAGTGACTCCCAGTGTGACTTCCACCCTTTCTTTGCAATAAAGTTCTCTTTCTCCTGATGCTTTCTGCCATTTAGTGACCCCCTCTACTCTCTTCTCTAGATCTTCATGTACTGCTGCGTTTTTCCCTTGACCTCAGGGGTTTCTTTTCCATCCTCATAGGTGATTGTTGGCTCCAGCCTTGTGGGGGTCCCTTCTTTGGACGAATCTAGCCTTGCGTATTGCGGCTGTTGCTGGATGAGTTCAAATTGCTTTTCTTGTCGGGTCATCATTAGATCGATCTTCTGTAGACACCCATCCTGTGCTTCTCCTAATTTTCGTAGTTCATTAATGATGTCCTTTAGGGTTATTGTTTCCTCCTCTGACCACCTTCCTTGCATTCTCTCTTGATCTTTTACTTCTGTGTTTGATTCGTTTAATGTTGGCATACTCTATTGTCGGTTATTCCATTCGCTGGGAGGATTTGTTCTGCTCTTTGGCAGCAAGGATCCCTTGTTGCATATAAGGGAGGCCTTGGAAATTCCTACTTCCTTGATCCCTCTATCACAAGTGCGCCTTTTCCCTCCCACAAGATGGCGCTCCCGCCAAAGGCTCTTCTTCTTCCCTGTTCTCGGATCTATGGCAGCTTCTCGGCCATTTTGGGTCCTCTGGGGTCCTTTTATCTCTCCCGAATTGGAATTTGGCTGCCCCCCGGTGAGGTCTTCCTGTGGGGGGGGGGGGTTGTCCCTCTCTGACTTCCCCAGCACTCACATTTGTTCGTGCCCGTCTCTTCTGCCGCTTTTGGCCCCGATCTTGGTGGGCTGGGCTGGCAGTTACTGCGGGTCGGCCCCGCTTCCCGTCCCTCGACCCGCTTGCCGCCACGGCTGAAGGCCGGACTCGCCGATCTCCCTCGTGAGGAGAGGGCGATCCCTGGAGTCGGCGGCACCTTCCCTACGGCTTCGCGATCCCTTTAGATGTGGCTTCGTCTCTGGGAGGGGGTGCAAATCGCCCTCCGGTCAAGGAGACAGTTGGCACTCTGAGGAGCCTCAGAGTGTCCGTCCTGCCGCCATCTTTGCCCGCCCAACATCCTTTAATCTTGAATTTGCTGTAAGTCGTCCCGAGCCATCCGGGAGTGGCGACTCACAAATTTGAATAAATAAATAAATAAATAAATAAATAAATAAAAGTTGAATCTTCAAATTGAAAACGGTATTTCATTGCGTGGCCATAGCAAGATGTCAAAACACATATACAATGCAATCAAAAGTCCCCCGTCCCCGTGTCCCCCCCGGGCCGTGGGGCTGCAGAGCTTTTATCACTTTGGCAGTAAATTGAATACACATTCTCATTGGCGTTCAAAGATCAATCATTTAATTGGTCTACGCTGGCTATAGAGATGCTCATTGGTTCTTTATGATTTTGACAGGCATGAAGGCACACGTGGGCTCCTAACAATGCCACAACTATTGTCTATTTTTCTCTGACCATGACTGTCTTATCTGTTCTTGTGCATGCATAAATCTGAAATGACTATGAAACAGGGAGTACTAACTAGCCACTAGCTAGCCAGTTTTGTCCTGATGTACTTTTATCCTTGAAAAGTAACTTCCTCTTTGCAGCAATGTTTTCTGAAACCATCAGTGTTTTCTGCAAACAAAAGCCTTCTGCAGAAAAAGCCAATATGGCAGTAAATCAGGATATATGCATGCGCGAATCTCCGCGCATGTGCACTGGCTCCAAAGCTGGAGGCGCGCTCGGAAGCCAGTGCGCATGCGCGGAGATTCGCGCATGCGCAGAAGCTCCTACAGGCGCTGTAGCGCCAGGAGCTTCTGGGCATGCGCAAAAATCTCGTACGCGGAGGCACGGGCGGTGGGGCGGCGCGGGTGGCGAGGCCGGCACGGCGGCGCCACTCCCAGGTGGCACCCCCGCGTATAGATAGGACCGCCTCAGGGCCCCTGAGTAGGCAGCAGCAGGCCAGGGAGGCAGGCCTTCCCCGCGGCATTGGGGCCTCTGCCCAAAAGCAGGCAGCTGCGGCGCTGCCAGAGGTTGGAACATCGGCAGGGCCGGCCAGGACGCTGGCCGGCGCCCGGTGGGCGGGGGAATTCGCCCCTCCAAGATGGCGCCCTACGTGGCCGTGTACTTGGCGTAACGGTTAGACCGCCCCTGTTTACTCATGTGATTGCTTCTTCCTAAAATGTAGCCACTATGGGACAGCTCTTAAACATATGTATTAAGGAAATATTATTAGTACAGTAGAGTCTTGCTTATCCAACATTCTGCTGGCTCGTTTATAGAAAAAGCAGTTCAATACATGGTAACGTTATGTAGTAATGACTGTATTTACGAGTTTAGCACCAAAACATCACAATGTACTGAAACAGCTGTGGATCGGGGCGGGAGGCCGACTGCGTTGGATAATACAGAACGTTGGATGAGTGAAGGTTGGATATGCAAGACTACTGTATTACATCTCCAACAATCTGCTGATTTTGAGCCCTTCCAGACAGGCCCTTTATCCCAGGATCTGATTCCAGGTTTTCTGCTTTAAACTGGATTATATGGGTCCACACTGCCAGATAATCTGGGATAAACTGAAAACCTGGGATCAAATCCTGGGATATAGGACCTGTCTGGAAGGGTCCTTAGAAAACGATTTAGAAAGCTCTTCCCGGATTAGACATTATGGTGATTAAGGCAGTGTTTCCCAACCAGTGTCCCATGGCACACTAGTGTGCCGTGAGCGATCATCAGGTGTGCCGTGGGAAATTGGAGCCTCCAATACCCTTTCTTCCCCCTCCTGCCGAACACTTCTTCTTCTCCACTTGGTTTCCCTTCTTCCCAGCCTCGCTCTGCTTGCTTTGCCTCGCTTCGCTCACGCTGCCGCTTCTGCGGGAGGGGGGAGGGAGGAAGACATGACCCGTGCGGGCACTACTGTGCAAACTCGCCCCACACCTTCTTCCTTCCCCTCCACAGTGCTCTTTGGATAGAGGTGAACTACAACTCCAAAACTCAAGGTCATTGCCCACCAAACTCTTATAGTACTTTCTCTGGGTTATGGGAGTTCTGTGTGGGAAGTTTGATTCCATTCCATCATTGGTGGAGTTCAGTGTGCTCTTTGATTGCGGGTGAACAATAACTCCCAGCTGTTGAGCAAGAGCTTTGTGTGTGTGTGTCTTTCTGCCATTCCTGCCAGGATATCTATGTTGTGTTCATCGAAACAGGCCCAGGTTTCACACTGAGTGTATAAATAGATTAAAAAACATATTAACTATATGTATTACTGTGTTAGAGTGTCATTTTGTGTCGTTTTGGTTGGTGGTGCGCCCCAGGATTTTGTAAATGTAAAAAATGTGCCGCGGCTCAAAAAAGGTTGAAAAACACTGGATGAAGGGCCCTTCCAGGCAGGCCCTATATCCCAGGATCTGAGGTCAGGATTTCTGCTTTAAACTGAATTATAGGAGTCCCTGGTGCTAGATATTAATCTGGGATAAACAGAAAACCTGCATCCCTACATTTTTTCACTTATTGCGGGAGGGAGGCCCTGGAAGCTAACCCCAGCAATGAGCGAGGGAGACACTGCCATGCAATGCAGAGCTTCCTTCTCACTGTGGTGGCCGAGGCACAGGCAACAAGCGGCGCGCGTCATCAAGAGGGGCAGGCCCCGCCCCTTTCCTGGGCCCCCGAGGCCCCGCCCCTTCCCTCGGAGGCCCCGCCCCCCTCTCGTGCTGCGCCACCAACGTGCGCCCGGCGCGCCTATTTGAGGGGAGAACCAGGAGCGCCAAAGCGTCCCCTCAGAGACCGAAAGAGGGGCTGAGGGGGATGTTCGTGGCGCGGAGCATCGCGGCCGATCACCGCGACCTCATCCACGATGTCTCCTTCGACTTCCACGGGCGGAGGATGGCGACCTGCTCCAGCGACCAGAGCGTCAAGGTGGGCCTCTCTCTGCGGCTGGTGGGCCTCGGCTCCATTTTGGGACCAAGCAGGCCAAGGGCCGGCCCTCCCTCCCTCGCTCCCTCCCTCGCTCTCTGCTTCTCTTTCCCTGAACCGCCCTCTCCTCACCATCTTCTCATTCTTCCCTTCGCTCCTGGGCTTCTTTGGTTTTGGGGACGTGACCCTCGGCCACTGAGGAGGCTGCTATTTAATTTATGTACTCATTCACACCCCCCCCCCCCGTCTTTATCTACTAGCTTGGGGACCCGGCCCTGCCCGGGTTATTTGTGAAGCGCAGCAGGATGTAGAGTGGGTCATGGGGGCTCTGTGTGCCAAGTTTGGTCTTGATCCATCATTATTGGGAGTTGCAGTGGTATCATGAAATTACTGAAGGTAGTGCAAGTCCCATCATCTCTGTGTCCCCCCAAAGTGTAGTAGGATGTAGATTGGGTCATGGGGGCTCTGTGTGCTAAGTTTGGTCTGTATTGGTGAATGGATGAGGGGTGCATTCTTTTTCGGAAGTGAGTGAAGGTACTGCAAGTCCCATCATCCATGTTCTGTCCCCCTCCAAACTTCAGTAGGATGTAGAGTGGGTCACTGGGGCTCTGTGTGCCAAGTGTGGACTTTCTCGGTGTTTTTTGGGGGCCACAGTGGTCTGTGGGAACAGAGGGGTGTGAAAATACTACAAATTCCATCATCCATTGTCAGTCCTCCCCCGAACCTCACCAGGACGTGAAGGCAGTCATGGGGGTTATGTGTGCCAAGTTTGGTCTCAATCGGTAATTGGATGAGGGTCGCAGCAGACTTGGGAAGTGAGTAGAGGTACTTCAAGTCCCATCATCCATGGTCCACCCTCCTCCAAAGTGCACCAGAATGTAGAGTGGGTCATGAGGGCTCTGTGTGGCAAGTTTGGTGTTGATCAATCATAGGATTAGGTTTGTAGCAGTCTTGGAAAGTGAGGGAAGGTACTGCAAGACCCATCATCCATGTTCTTGCCCCCCTCCAAACTTCAGTAGGATGTGGACTGGGTCACTGGGGCTCTGTGTGCCAAGTGTGGTCTTTATCAGTGTTTGTTGGGGGCCACAGTGGTCTGTGGGAACAGAGGGGTAAAAAGTACTACAAATCCCATCATCCATTGTCAGTCCTCCCCAAACCTCACCAGGACGTGAAGGCAGTCATGGGGGTTATGTGTGCCAAGTTTGGTCTCGATCAGTGATTGGATGAGGGTTGTAGCGGACTTGGGAAGTGAGTAGAGGCACTTCAAGTCCCATCATCCATGGTCCACCCTCCTCCGAACTGCACCAGAACGTAGAGTGGGTCATGGGGGCTGTGTGTGCTGAGTGTGGTCTGTATTGGTCCTTTTTGGTGGCCTCAGTGGTCTGTGTTGGAAAGTACTACAAAGTGTTGGAAAGTACTACAAATCCCATAATCCATGGGTCATGTCCCCCGACCCGCGCCAGGACGTAAAGGGGGTTAGGGGGGGTTATGTGTACCAAGTTTGGTGCAGGTCCATCACCCGCGCTGGTCGCTGTGGCCTGTGAAAGTGGCTGCCACATATCCGCCCTGGCCTGTGAAAGTGGCTGCCACATATCCGCCCTGGCCTGTGAAAGTGGCTGCTTCCGCCCTTCTGCCCTCCGCATACACACATACAAACATTCCGTTTTATAAAGGTATACAGATACAGATTTACGTCATTTATATCCCGCCCTTCTCATCCCGCAGGGGACTCAGGGCGGATCACAATGCACATAATACAGGCAAACATTCAATGCCATTGGCATACAGCATATATAGACAGACAGTCAGAGGCTATTTAACATTCCAGAAATCTAGTTAAATTTAGCCTCCCCACAAAGTGGTACCTAAATTTCCTACTTTATTTTTATTTATTCATTATTCGATCTTATAGACCAGTGTTTCCCAACCTTTTTTTGAGCCGCGGCACACTTTTTACATTTGCAAAATCCTGGGGCACGTACACCACCAACCAAAATGACACAAAATGACACTCTAACACAGTCATACATATAGTTAATATGTTTTTTAAATGTATTTATACTCTCAGTGTGAAACCTGGGCCTGTTTCGATGAACACAAAATAGATATCCTGGCAGGAATGGCAGAAAGACACAAACTTCCCACACAGATCTCCCATAACCAAGAGAAAATGCTATAAGAGTTTGGTGGGCATTGACCTTGAGTTTGGGAGTTATAGTTCACCTATATCCAGAGAGCACTGTGGACTCAAACAATGTTGGATAAGGACCAAACTTGGCATGAATACTCAATATGCCCAAATATGAACGCAGATGGAGTTCAGGGCAAATAGACCTGGACATTTGGGAGTTGTAGTTGCTGGGATTTATAGTTCCCCTACAATCAAAGAGCATTCTGAACCCCACCAATGATAGAACTGGGCCAAACTTCCCACACAGAATCCCCAGGAGGCAAGAGGAGGTCTCTACTTGGGGAAAGGGAGGCGGGCCTTCCCAATGCACGGAGAGAGAGACCCAGTAGACAACGGGTGGGGAGGGGGCCTTTATTGAGGTAGGTTTCTTAGGGTTTTTATACTTCAACACACTAGACTCTCCCCCCCCCCCTTTCTGGAGGTTCCAATTTCCCACGGCACACCTGATGATCGCTCACGGCACACTAGTGTGCCCCGACACACTGGTTGGGAAACACTGTTATAGACCGCTCCTTCCAGCAGGCTCGAGGCGGTTTACACAATACATAAAACAATCACAACGCAATTTAATACAATACTAAAAGCATTATAATACTAAAAACATAATACATAAAAGCATAAGAACCTACAACTACACAGGGAGCAAGCAATTGCAGAGCCTCTGCAATTCTACTTGTAAGATTAACAACAATGTTTAAGGACCACTGAGATTGAAAGCTTGTCTAAATAGAACTGTTTACAAGCTCTTCTAAACGGGGCCAGTTCTTTGATGGTACGGACTTCGACCGGCATGGACTTCGACCGGCAACTGTCTTTCGGGCTGCAAAGGTCGTCAACAAGCTACACAAATTGGTCGAGAGCTCACCCCGACCCAGGCAGGCCTCGAACTCATGACCTTCTGGTCAGTAGAGATCTTATGCAGCTGACTCCCAGCCAGCTGCGCCACATTCCCGTCTTTCTCCCAAAGCTTCTAAGAGTGACTTGACGCAATACAGTAGACATTAAAAGCAACGCTAAGGTGTGGAGTGGAAAATACTGCAGGGGACTCAGGGCGGGTCACAATGCACATATACAGGCTAACATTCAATGCCATTGACATACAACATATATAGACAGACATAGAGGCAATTTAACATTCCAGAAATCAGTTAAATTTAGCCTCCACACAAAGTGGTACCTACATTTCCTATTTGACAGATTCAACTGTCTTTCGGGTTGCAAAGGTTGACAACGAGCTACACAAATTGGTCGAGAGCTCACTCCGACCCGGGCAGGCCTTGAACTCATGACCTTAATACAATAAATAAAACCACATCAATATAAACTTATAATAACTAACCAATAATAACCAAATAGTAAGAACTTAAATAAACATAAGATGTTTATATTATAAAGATATAATAAAAGGTGGTGGCCCCTCGCCTGTGGAACTCTCTACCCAGTGACATTAGATTAGCCCCCTCCATCTTGTCCTTTAGAATGAAACTCAAAACCTGGCTATGGTACCAAGCGTTCAAACAGTAGAGAAAAAGATCCAATTTGTGTGAATGACAATGGTCTGACCTGGACTATGATTTAAAACCTGTGTGACTTAAACAATGTTTTAGTAATTTTATGTTTTAATTGCTTTTATCATTTTTGACTGTTGCTGGCATTGAATGAATGCCTGTTGTGATGCTGCCCTGAGTCCCTCTCTGGGGGTGAGGAGGACGGGATAAAAATATGCGAAATGAATGAATAAATAAAATCTAGTCGTGTCTGACTCTGGGAGGTGTCCATTTCTAAGCCGAAGAGCTGGCATTGTCCATAGATACCCCCAAGGTCATGTGGCCAGCATGACTGTATGGAGCACGATTACCTTCCTGCCAGAACATCACCCATTGATCTACTCACATTTGCATGTTTTCTAATTGCTAGGTTGGCAAAGGCTGGGGCTAACAACAGGAGCTCACCCTGTTCTCTGAATTCAGACTGCTGACCTTTCGGTCAGCAAGTTCAGCAGCTCAGTAGTTTAACTCACTGTGCCACCGGGGGCTCCATATAGGCAGGTTGCTGTTACTTTTGTCTACTTGTAAGAGGGGAGAAATTATTTTCCACATTATTATTATTTATTCATTTATATCCCTCTTTTCTCCCATGGATAGGATTCAAAGTGGTGTACAGTGGTTAAAAAAAGAGATTACATAAAATACACATTCAACAAAACATAAGTCAACTAAAGCGGGTAACCCATTTCCTAAACCAGATAGAACAAATTAATAAATTGCAACATATAGTGTTAAAAAATTCCCTAAGCTCAGGCCAATGTTGGATGCAAACATTGGTTGTCATTCAAACATAAATACGGATATGTTTACAAGTATTGTACAAAGTGTCCTTAGACCCTCCACCCCCACCTTTGTTTAATGTAGCTTATCCTCAAATCAGTGTGTTAGAACAGATTGCAGGCAGCCTTTATTATTCCTGGCAGAGCTCAATGACAAAGCTGCTTTTATTTTGCCTATTACAATGGGCCTTTAGTATCTCCTGAGGTTTAGTTCTAGAACTCCTCACGAAAATCTAAATCTTTGGATGCTCAATTGCATTATATGAAATGGGATATCAATCTGGTGTCCTGTATATACAATGGCAAAATAAAAATGCTTTAAAAATAATTTCAAGTCATGGGTAGTTGAATCCATCGATGCTGAATCTGAGGATACAGAGGGTCGGCTGTGTTTAACTGATGCGTCGTCTGATCTTGTACAATTTCCTTGGAAGAAAGTTGCCTTGATCTCAATAGGAACTAATGTTTGTAGTTTTGCAGTGTGACTGGAGAAGACTGCATATATTTGATGGATTTCACTTAACATACGGTATATATTATAACAGCTGCCTGGTGAAGTTAGATCACTCAAAAGTATTACTTTTAGATTAATCCTAGATATGTTTATGGAGAAATAAAGCTTACAAAGTTAAATGAGGCTTATTCTGAGATGAGTGCACAGAAAAATAGCCTGTAATGATAGTTGATGTAGAGAGATATGTGACTCATTAATTGCTTTTGTAGTCAGGAGAAATGCATTACTGACATTGACACCTACAACTCTGAAGAATGATTTGTTTTCCTATATAATGGTTCTATGCAGAAAATTGGTATTCTATGTCGCACTACACTTACATCTATTTCTGTATTCGTTGGAAAGTTATTGCCTTTGGCTTCCAAATGTATATTTAGTCAGCAAGATACACTTCTGTGCTCATTACATGTAGAAGTTTATATAGCTGTTGATGGTAGAGAACAAAAGATAACCCAGAATGAGTTATCCAGTCCCTTGTACCACAGAACAATTGTATTTTTAACAAAGAATGATAATACTGGATCAGAATGGCATGTATATACATCATCAAGCTGCATGGCTGCTACATTAAAAGAATCTAGGGAGGAATACACTTACAGTTTTCACAATCTTTGATCCATAGACTTACTTCAGACTTAGTTCCCAATGCTTTCTCTAATTTTGCATTTACACTGTATGATTTTTTAAAATTTAAGTATTATAAGTCTTTTTTCTTTAATAGGTTTGGGACAAAGGGGAGAATGGAGAATGGCACTGTACTGCAAGCTGGAAGGTAAAAGTGTGAGCCTCGATATTTCTGTAGTTTGGAAATGATTTATGGCATGAGAAATCCTGGTGAAAACAACAATATTGTCTCAAAATGATGTCTTCATGTTCGCTTAGACGTTTCTTTATATCACAAATAACCTTCCTCTAATTGGAGTATCAGTATTGAGGATTGTTTTTTAAAGATGAAACCATCTGATTCTCCACAGCTGCAATTCAGTGTATGCTATTTTTATTTTATACACTAAACTAAGGAAGCATAGAACAAATAAGCTAATATTTGGTGGTTTATCTCATTTTGCTAAAACTATTCCTCAAGTTAAATGCTCTTATCAAATCTCATAATGTGTGAATTACCGATGGCTCTCTGACATTTACTTTAAAAAGATAATATACATGTAGGAAAAGACCTCCAGGGTTTGCCTTGAACATTCTTTATGCACGGTTTGGATGGTATTTGACCAGTTAACTAAATACCTGCTATACAGCTATATGTATAACACAGATCGAGTTGAATTTGTTTTAAATGGCTAAGTGATTTGTATGTATGTATTTGGTGCTTTATGTTTTAATAAATTGTTGTAATAGGTTTTTAAATTGTATAGCATTGAATTTTGCTGTAAGCCGGTCTGAGTCCCTCTAAAGAGGTGAAAAGGTCGGGGTACAATTTTTAAAAAAATAAATAATAGATATGTAAAATGATAACTTTAGCTGTGAAAGTGGATTTTAGGCATTTATTCCAAAGAGACTTTGACTTTTAAAAAAATCGTTAATTGCATTTCATGACCCTCCCCCAAATAAACGAAAATGACTACTGTACTCTTAGTCTGTATGTTCCAATCCTTCTGAACCTTCCAGACACATAGTGGATCTGTGTGGCGTGTGACCTGGGCACATCCAGAATTTGGACAAGTCCTGGCTTCCTGCTCTTTTGACAGAACAGCTGCTGTGTGGGAAGAAATAGTTGGAGAATCAAATGATAAACTTCGAGGGCAGAGTCACTGGGTAAGATGTGAAAAGAGATCAGTTTAATGTACTAATTCCATCTTTCAGTTTGTTTTTGACATTGATGGTGGTTATTCCATTTGATAAACTTCTGAGTTAAGAGATGTATTCCGTTTAAAAAAAAAATCAAGAGCCACATATCTTGTGGGTGGCATTTTGTGTCATGTTGGTCTGTGTGATTCAGTACTGTGGAGAGGGGAAGTATACAGAGAGTTACGGCATATGCTGAAATTCTACAGTTACCTCATCCAGTGACAGTCTCTGTTGCCCACTGACAAACAGCCTTCTTAAGGTTTGAGAGACCCTTCAGACTGTTTGAAGACTAGTAAACAGAAGGAAAAAGTTCCTTTTCTCTGTATGGAGAAATAGCTTGTAGGGGTGTGTGAGGTGCCAAAAAAGCATGTCATTTTTGGTTCCATTTTCAGCAACTCCCCCTGGTTCAGTTTACTGCGAAAATTCCAAAATCTTACTCTGATTGGCTCTGGACAGGCTAACGGGGGGAAAATCCGTGTGTCACTGCTCTTGTCAATCATGGGGCTGCAGAATCTCCCAAATGCAGCTGAAAGATCCAGCGTCATGTGGTTCGCTCTGGCTGAGCCTTTGGCTGCCCCACCAGGTCTGTTTTCGGTGGTCCAGCTGCTGTATTTCCTTGAATTCCAAATAGCAAAACTGAATCATGCCTTCATTTCCTAACCATAAAATTGTTACTTCATGGTTTGCTGTCTTTTATTTATTAATAATTATGCAAAAAATCATGATAGTAATGTTCTATATTATTTAATGACCATTGCATTTCAGGTCAAAAGGACTACTCTGGTTGACAGTAGAACATCCGTTACTGATGTAAAGTTTGCTCCCAAGCACATGGGTCTCATGTTAGCAACATGTTCAGCAGATGGAGTTGTTAGGATCTATGAAGCTCCTGATGTTATGAATTTGAGTCAATGGTCACTTCAGCATGAAATCTCATGTAAACTAAGCTGCAGTTGTATTTCTTGGAATCCTTCAAGGTATGTTACTATTAATATTGACAAACTAATAAGTGACAGAAAAAAATCCTAATTGGTTAAATCCAAGACTTCCTTCTGCTACCCCCATGCTTCTCAACCTGTGGGTCCCCAGATGTTTTGGCCTTCAACTCCCAGAAATCCTAACAACTGGTAAACTGGCTGGGATTTCTGGGAGTTGTAGGCCAAAACACCTGGGGAACCACAGGTTGAGAACCACTGTCAGAACCGCTCTACTCACACTGAATTGCTCTGTCTTGTATTTTTTGGTTCAAGATCTCAATTCAGTGGAGTCTCCTAATCTTTCTTACTCTTCTCACAAAATTAAAAAGAATCTAGACTCCCACCAAAATTGCTGAATTCGGATTCTCATTAGCCCCTTCCTAGGCTGGCCAAGAGATATATGACAGAAACACGTTAATCAGTATCTGGAGGATCACAGATTGTCTGATGCTGGTTTAGAAGGAAATATGCAATTGAGCCCTTCTGGAGAAGCCATGACTCAGTGGTAGAGGAGGTATTTTTACATGCAGAAATGTACTATATCCATTTAGAAGGATCAGTTGGGAAGTGATGTAGAAAAAAAAATTGCCTGATATTAGATAGTTGCTTCCAGTTTAGTACCAGCTCAGATGGAAAAATTGGTTGTAAAGCAATGCTTTTGGGAAGTCCCTGAACAGACTGAGAAGTAGAGTTGGCAGATCAAAAGACAACATGGCTAAATGGCACCACCTAGCAGAATCCTCCACCTTGTGGAGCAGAACAAATAACTCTGCATCTGTATGCCTGTCCACAACGCCTTGCCTCATGCACAGAGGAATAATTGTTTAAAGCTGCAGACAATGTAGTTGCTGTCACTTGTTTTGGTCTAAAATTGCTTAGCTGCTTGGGTACCCTTTATTTTATCAGTTTTATACTAATTTATTTATGCGGTGCTTTTGACATGAAATCAATAGAAAAATAGGTTGATAGGTAGAAGGCAACATCTTTTCTTCTAACAGCATGGCCTCTTCTCTGTAGATCTGCAGTTTTATGCACCCATATTCCACCCCTCCCCCTAAGAAGTGTTTGTCTAGATCTCCAGTGGGAGTCTTTGGCAGCCTGCAAACCTAGGCCCTCCAGGTGTTTTGGACGTCAGCTCCCATCATTCCTGACCATTGAACAAGCTAACTAGGGACTCTGGGAATTGGAGGCATAAACACCTTGAGGGCTGTAGGTTGAAGAGGCCTGGCCTGTGGTATAGCCGAGTTCAGTCAAAATAAAGGTTTTGCTATTATCCACGGTTTCAGGTATTCTTTGGGGGTAGTTCTGGAATCTATTCCCTGTGGTTGCAGGGTGGGCGTGTCATACTTTATTATTAATTGTCTTTCTTAAAGAGATAATGTGCTAGGCACAGTCCTTATGGTTACACTTCTTTGTAAGAGGGTTTGTTTGTTTTGCTTTATTTTTGGTGATTGCAGCTCTCGTGCCCATGCTCCAATGATAGCCGTAGGAAGCGATGACAGCAGCCCAAATGTATTGGCCAAAGTGCAGATTTATGAATATAATGAAAATACCAGGTGAGAGGAAAAATGTTATCTCCTTAATGGGTTAAATGCTTTATAATATTATTTGATATATCATCTGCCAGTATGCATGAAAGTAACAAATGCATTGCCTCTGAAAATTTAGCATTTTAAAATTATTTTTGGTGAGACTTTAATTTGAGATTTAATTGAGTGGGAAAAATCTGTAGAATTGGCCCCACATCTCATGACTCCAAGGTGAATTCCCATTCTTGGCTAGTTGTCTCCTATGACACAGAAGTTTGAAATTTGATGAACATAATTCAAAGTCAATTCCAGTGCAGTATTAAAGTATATTACAATCAAGGTTTAATAATCCAACACTCATAGGCATATATCAAGAAAAACATTACTTAAAAAAATAAAATTGTGAAGTGGGAAGGGACATTGGTAGATGCTGTAGGCAAACTCCTTATGTGTCATGTTGGAGGCCTTTTTTTTTTTACTTTAAAGGAATGTACACCTATCTCTATGTTAAAGAATTCAAAACATGTTATTCTCTTATTTCTTCAGGAAGTATGCAAAAGCAGAAACTCTTATGACAGTTACGGACCCTGTGCATGATATAGCATTTGCTCCAAATCTGGGAAGATCCTTCCATTTATTGGCGGTAGCTACCAAAGATGTACGCATTTTTACATTAAAGCCCCTAAGGTGAGTTTTAAAGCAGATACTGCAAGGTAGGATAAAAGCTAATACCTTGATTTTTGTGGAAACAGATGTAATTTTTCTTCCTTTTAAATAATGAAATCAACAATATTTTAGTTAGGAATCTATAGGTTGAGTATGGTTTATCCAAAATGCTTGGGAGTTAAAATGGAATGCTCCTACTTGGAGAAATTATGTTAATTTTTGAGACAACTAGCAGAATGTCTTAATGAATTATAGCGTGCCAGGCATATAGATTTTCTATCCCTTATTTATTTTTTAAATAGTAGTTTTATTGTGTTAAGTTTCTAATTTTAGACCAATAAGAAATAGAATGCTGTTACTCTTTAGATTTCAAAATAGCATTGACATTATCTTGAAATAACTGACATTTGTAAAATCAATTACTTTAAATAGATTGAAGCTCAATATTGAATTTTCCATTTTCAATAGGAAAGAACTAACCACTTCATCAGGACTGACAAAATTTGAGGTTCAGTTAGTGGCTCAGTTTGATAATCATAACTCCCAAGTTTGGCGTGTAAGCTGGAACATTACAGGCACAGTACTTGCATCTTCGGGAGATGATGGATGTGTAAGGCTTTGGAAAGGTAAGCATTTAAATCATTTACTTCTCTGTAGCAAAGAGATTGGGTCTGCAGTCCCATGTAGATATACTAAGAAATAAATCATTTGAGCTTGGTCAGAGTTCCTTCTAAGTTAATTTGTTTACAGTTGTGCTTCAGGTCTGCTTAACAGGGCTTCTTTTCTATAATAGTTCCTTGAAGGTATAACACTTAACGTTTACATTAAAGACATGTCAGTCAGGAATGTGACTTTATTAAATTAAGTGTTAAATCTTACATCAGTTTAACATTTTATCACAATCCCAAAGTGGTATGATGAAACATAAAAGGCTTGAGCTTGGAAACTTTCTTATTCTTTGAAACAGAGGCTCCCTTTATCCAGTGGGCCCTTGGTAGCTGATGGACTTTGGTTCCAGGACCCCCCATGGTTATTGAAATTCATGGATGTCAAGTCCTATTACATATGCAGTGGTGTAGTTAAATGGTGTCCCTTATATAAAATGGCAAAATCAAGGTTTGCTTTTGGGATTTTCTTTTAAAAATACATATTTTTCAAGTCGTGAATGAAGAATTTGTGGTTATGGAGGACAAGACTGTGCAGTCCTCAGAAGTCAGCCTGACCTAGAGTTATTTTCATTGTCAGCTTTTTATCTGTTCTGAAGGGCAAGCAGTGAAAATATTTCTAGATTCTTTTGCTGCATTGAACACTGTTTCTTGAAGAGAAAATTAATGTTTTCTTAGACCGTCCTGTCCTCAGGTAACTCCACTACCTTTGAAAATGACAGTTTCTTACTCACCTCTTCAAGGGAAATGCTTTACTAATAGAACTACTGAAAAGTTGCTTTTAAAAATAGTTGAAAATGTAAAATCAGATGAATGAAGCAGTAGCTGTGATAGCTTTGGTTTCCTTTGTAGCATGTGTAAAGGATCTCTAGGGGCTCTTCCACACAGCCATATAACCCAGAATATCAAGGCAGAAAATCCCACAATATCTGCTTTGAACTGGATTATTTGAGTCCACAGCAGATAATGTGGGGTTTTATTCAGCTGTGTGGAAAGGGCCAAGGTTATACAGCTATATTTACTTATATGGCTTAGGCATAGTATTTCTATGGATAGGTTGAGTAGGTGTGCAAATTATGTCTCTCTCCTGGTTGCTTGACTGAAACTCCTGCATTTTCTACCAGTGGTTGTGCTTTCTAGAATTGCTGAGAGTTGCAGTCGAAGCAGACCTGAAGGCTGCATAATTTCGATCTCTGAGCCGAGAGAAAGGCAGTTCTTTTTGCGTCATGTTTTAGGATCTCATCACACTAGAGAATGAATCCACTTTATATCTGGTTGCTGCCTCCTGCAGAATTCTGGAGTTTGTAGTTTAGGGAGGAGTCTGTAGTTTAGGGAGGAGCCTTTTCACTAAACTACAAACCCCAGAATTCTGCAAAAACTGGAATTAAAGTGGATTCATTCTCTAGTGCCATGAAGTAGCTAGAGGGGTTGTGTCATTATAATGCAGATGTCTAACCATTGTTTAAACAAAGATGCAATTGGGTTTGTGGAATTTTCCCTCAGCTAACTACATGGACAATTGGAAGTGCACTGGAATTCTGAAAGGTAATGGGAGTCCAGTCAATGCTAGCTCCTCTCAGCAGGGAGCTTTTAATGCTCCATTTGGCACATCCAATACAAGCCTCCAGAATTCAGTCAATGGAACATCTGCTGGCAGGTAGGCTACTTTGTATGTAAGTTTTCCATTCTTAAGGACCTTTGTTAGTAACACCCAGTGTTAGTCCCACTAAGTCTTAAGAACACTGTGTTTTCCATGTGTGGTTATTAATCACAGCCATTTATCACATCAGTAATTTTTGGTTCAGTTGTGCTAGTTCTTACCTACGTTGTACTAAAATGCATAAAATAAACAACTTCTGCCCCGTTACTGTTCGCATACGTAAATGCTGAGACCTCTAAATATTTTTTAAACCATATTATCTATTTTTGTATCTTTCTACTCACAGCAGCTGGCTCTTGCTACCCTTTAGTACTTTGACCACTAATTATCCTACTGTTTCTCAACCAAGGTCTCTCTGACTTCCTGGCTCTGTCCTCTTCTACTTCTTGAGACTCCTTGGGAACAGGACCCTCATCCAATCCTGTTTTCAGTAACTCTTGGCAACCAGTTTGTTCACATAGCTTTCAACACATGGGTCTGTTTTGGGCCTGCCCTCATAAACCTGACTCTGAAAGGAACATTGTTGACTCATGAACTGTATTATTAAGACTTCCTCTGGCACTTGGATGCAGACACAATGGTGACATTTGATGGACAGAATTTGGAGCCTATGCTGTAGATCACACTTCTTTTTCCTACCAAGCAGTGCTGGATACTTTACTACTATGTGTTGAGGGGTTTGGTTTTTTTTTGTAAATTCAAGTGGTTTTAGCACATGCATTAGTAGTAAGGATAAACTGATGGTGCAGCTTTTTAAAACACTTGGACAACATGGCTGCATTTATTTGAAGGAATATACTCATACTATTTATTGTAACTGATTTGTAACTTTGTTCTTGTGCTGCTATTTGAGATTTTAACCTACTGCTGCTCTATCAGAGGGAGTCAGCTGCTGCTACATGGAGAACATGGGCTGTTAGCCTATGTTGACATTTCTCCTGCTGGTGGGAGGGGTGTATTCTTTGCTATTTGGGTACTCTAGCTATAGACCTCCTTGAAGTATGCCACAGTGGTGATTGTTTGGTCGACATGAACTAAAGGAGCAGATAAAGTTACGACCTGGCAGTTGCTAATCAAGCTCTGTGTGGAACTTCAGAGCAGCGGTTTCTTTAGACAGCTGGTTGCTTCATTCTGGGGTCTATTGATATCTGCTCTCTTGACCTCTTCCAGAAAATACTGAGAAATGTCAGAAGAGTAATTGAGGTTCAGCCACTATTCCCACCTGATGCTCATTAAATTCTCTTTCAACTGGATGATGGAATTATTTACACCTGTTTATGCAGGGCTTTTTTGGTTACATTCCCCCTTGCATTGGCGAAGTAATATTTTCATACAAAATAATACATTAAACATAATTCCAGTGTAAGAAAGAGTAAATCTTTAGCTATGATACACATACCTAGATATTGTGGGGAATCCTGAATTACTATTTTTTACTATTTGTTAAGCATTTGAAAGTGTGATAAAAAAAACCATCCGTACTGTAATTAATATTCTGCAGTTTATATGTACACAGAAATATGGTAGTTTCTAGAAGCAAATTGATATGATACATTACTAGACTGCTTTTCCTGTTTTTTAGGGTTTGATCGTTTAGTACTTTTGTTAGGAAACTCTAGTAATGCTACTAACATTTTTGAAAATCAAAGTCAATCACTGTTTTATATCTAACTGGAAGATAATGATTGTTTGAGGAGTGACTGAAAAGATTACAACTTAATAAACCTGCCAAATACTGCTCTACAGTATTCTTATTTTTGTGCTTATAACCATGTGTGTCTAAAATTGTGATGCATTCTCCCTTCTCCATTTGTATTATGTCCTTTTTAACAGAAAGCACAGCTGATTCCAAGCTAACTGGAGTAACTTTGCTGTTTTGCTGCTTGTTGCATGCACACAGGAATGGAAAGCGAACTCCTTTTCCCCTTCCCCAGCGCCGTTTGACCTCTTCCCAAGACACCAGCAGTCTGCCTACTACTAAAAGCAAATCAAAAAGGGTCTCTTAAAAACCGTTGTATATGCACTCTGCTAGCCAGCACACTATGATCTTGTTGTGAAAAAAGTAACAGGATGAGTCCTCTTGTGGAAACACTCCTGCAACCCCCACAGTCAAAAGAGGGGAAGTTCACGACATTAAAAAGGATTACTGTCCTTGCATTCTGAGGTGTCAGGAGATTTGAAGCTATTGAAATCTATTGGCTTTCATTAAATTGGTTTTGACTATTTTATTTTGTTGTACTTTTTGAAGTGCTCAGATTCTTTACCATTGGAGTTTTGTTCATGGACTTGTAACATGCAAACGTAACCAGCCTGAAACAGTGTCAGCAATCTTGTAATTTGACGACTGTGCAGTTGGTATCTTAAAATAGTTTACTAGTTCTTCAGAATTAAGTATGATTTTAAAGGGAACAAAAAACACCCCACAAACAAATTAATGCCGTACTTGTAGTTGTCTTAACTGATAGTTGCATGTTCCTGTGGCATGATTCCATGGAATAATCAGTGATATTTCCTCTGGTGATAGCTATGTGATGGAGAACCATATCCAAATAAATGTTTGCTACGTGGCACTGGCAGGGTGCTCTGGGAATTATTTTCACCTGAAAGGAGAATCATGTATTGCAAAGTGCATATATCCTGCTCTTATGCAGTGGACTTATAATCTC
Organism: Anolis apletophallus; assembly: GCA_030556195.1. Classification (NCBI taxonomy): domain Eukaryota; kingdom Metazoa; phylum Chordata; class Lepidosauria; order Squamata; family Anolidae; genus Anolis; species Anolis apletophallus. The sequence continues at coordinate 74,694,093 of JARBWK010000007.1, read as the reverse complement.
AGAGTAAACTGAAGCAGTTTTGCTGTAAACATTCATTATGATATGGCCAGAAAATGCATTGTTTTACTTAGCAGCATGTCAATGTAGCTCTAAAAATGTCCTGTCTCAAATTTTTACTAACTTTTGCCATTCTGTTTTGTAAATTGGTCTACTTTTCCAAAGATGATAAAGTGCTGTCTTTGATAGTTACGGGTAAGTTATAAAAACTGACATGGAATAGTCCTTTAAGCGTTTAATGTGCCAGGTCTTATGGGTGTTTTTTTCCATTGTTTTTACCATCCATATGTATATATGCAGACTGTATTTCAGCTGAAAAGGAGTTACTTTTGTATATTGTGGAAATGTAAAAATTGTAAAAACTAGTTGTTTTTACATCCAGTCTATAATATGTTCAGTCCATTTAATCTGAGTTGGATGCAAATATAGCAGATATACCTGCATAATTAATGTGTGCCTCTTTTTCTGCAGTTGTTGCTAAGAGTTATGGAAATTAATAGCATAGTTTTTAAGGATAAGCATATCCTTAAAACACATTTAATTTACAGGTGATTTATACAAGTCATGTTTCCATTATTTCCTATGACTATATTCCTACAAGAACAATTTTTGGAGTTTCATAATCAGACATGTTTTGAGAGGGGGAGTTTGTTTTGACCATTATAATTTGTTTTTATTTTTATTTTGGCATGGATTTACTAAAGCCCTGTCCTACCTACCAGCTTGTTATCTCCCCTTTGGTTCTTGTATTTACTGCTATTCTCTTTCTTCTGTTTTGTGTTTTTTTCTTTTTTGGTGTTCCTGTCTTAATTGTTTTCAGGTATTTCTTTCCCCCTCTGGATTCCCCACGGGCTGGATCAAGGTGGTCCAGTTATGCCCAGCTCCTACCTCCTCCTCCTCCTCTGATAGAACGCTCTTGTGATGCTGACACGGCCAATCTCCAGTATCCTCACCGTCGCACACGATATATCTCTCGACCTCTTAAATTCTTACGTGAACACGAGGGGGTTTAATGCACATTTAAAACTGTATGAGGGGCCTTGTTCAGATGCTTGTGAAATGGTTCCATTTCAGACTGCTTGTTTTTGCACTCCTCCTTCCTTTCGGCATTTAGTGATGGGCGTTTTAAGGACATCTTCTGCAGGGTTTTTGGAATTCACTGTATTAGTGCTTCTGTGCCTAATAAATTCTAGCTCTAATTCAATCCATTTTCAACAATAATAAAGATGCTTAGTATTAACTGTGAGTTACACACAGCAAAGGCATACAAATTACATTCTTTCTGATCTTTTTTAAAAATACTGGGTTTTTTATTAACTTTGTCTTTCTATTTGGGTTTGGAGTTTTTTCCTCCCTTCCCATTGGACTTAGAACTGTACCTTTAAGTGAACTTAATTTGAAAAAAACTCTGGATTAGAGTGGAAATAGACATTACCTTCTTCAGCACCAGCATCATACTTGTAGGTTCATGCCCCCCACACACACACAAAGCCAGAGGAATAAAAGGGAGTGATGACGATGAATGAAGCGTGCCTATGGATTCTGTAGCCAAAAAAGGGACGGGAGGTTAATACCATGCCAACACTTCCACCCTGCATACAAATCCTTACACTACACCTTTTAAAAATGAAAACAGGTCAATAAAACTCTTGAAATTGTACATGTGTTGCTCATACTTCGAGGTGCATAAAGAGAATATCGGAGCTCTGACTTTCATACTGCATTGGTTAAAATTGCAGATTTTGTCTTTGCCGTTACTAAACTCATGCAGCTCAACCATAGGCTGTGCTATCCGGGCTCATACACTTTCAATACAAACAGGGATAGGGTAGAGAGCATATGCCAGGGTTAGTAGTTACAGAAAAGGTAGCTTTGAGGGGTTTTTAGCCCTTAGTAGTGCTGCAGTATATACAGATGTTGAGGTGACAGGAGAAAGACAACACTGCATTGCCTCAAAAGACTGCTCATTGTATGTCTCCAGAGGCTGAGATAGCCCTTAGCTTAAAAACACAGCCTCCAACATTCCTAAAGTACACTAAAATGAACAAATGGTCACCCCTAGAAGCTAAGTGTTTGTTAAGATGAGACTGCATAGAAAACCACTGAGTTCATTGTCCTATTGCCTACTGCAGAAGCCAAAAGAAAAATGGAGCTCATCAATTACTGATAGACCTCTGGCATGTCTATTTTTTAAAAATGTGATAACTATTATGTCACAAAAGGCCAATCCTATTCGCATGTACTCACAAGTAAGCCCAATTCATCACACAATGCACAGAAATATTCTAGTAAGCAAGATACTGGGAATATGCTTCATTGAATATTGGGGGGGCTACTTTGACAGGTAACACACTTAACAGTTAATCCAATAGAGATTGACCTATATTCTATCACCTAAGTGAGAAGGGCTCCAAAGAGGCACTTTAGCAAGCTGAGAGAAATTGTGTATTGTGTGAAGTTTTGAACAGAAGTTCTAATCTAGTTTTAGATTGATCATGCACACACCATGACTGGCTGCTCTTCCCTTGCATTTGCTTTTCATTGCACATTTTTGAGGCATCTATTTCACTAATGACATTGAGCAGTTTGGAAAAGGCAACTAATTTTCTCCCCAAAGAGACCGAGGTGCCTTCCACACAGCCATATAACTCAGAATGTCAAAGCAGAAAATCGCACAATCTGCCTTGAACTGGGTTATCGGAGTCCACACTGCCATATATTCCAATTCAAAACAAAATGGATTTTATTCAGCTGTGTGGAAGGGGCCAGATGTGTAATTTTCTCATTAAGACAGTCACATTATTCTGGTTCCCTTGCTCCTAGAACATCCTTTCACTGCCTTTGAAAGGAGCTCCATTTTAGACTAACACTGTTATTATTTGAAGAGAGGCTTTGCAGAAATGGTGGGTGCGCAGCACTTCATTCAAGTACATGCACATTGGTGACAATGAGGGACACTCACAGGTCCATTGACAGATATTCTAACCAGCAAAATGGACTATGCTTCTCACTTGTGGCCTCCGCCTGAATAATAAAACAGCACCAGCATTGGCAGAAAAGGCTAAAGGCCTTGGATGATTACAACTCCCAGGATGCCCAAATGTTGAGCCACAGCAGTTAAAAGTGGCGCCAAACTGCATTAATCCCACAATTTCAAGGCAAGGGGGGGGGGGGAGTCTCTGATACTGGGTTGCTGTGATTTTTCCAGGCTGTATGGCCATGCTCCAGAAGCATTCTCTCCTGACGTTACACCCACATCTGTGGCAGGCACCCTCAGAGGTTGAAAGGTCTGTTGGAAACTAGGCCAAACTCTGAAATGTCCAGGATGGGAGAAAGAACTCTTGTTTGCTTGACGCACGTGTGAATGTTTCAATTGGCCATCTGGATTAGCATTTAATGTCTGTACAGCTTCAAAGTCTGGCTGCTTCCTGCCTGGGAGAATTCTTTGATGGAAGATGTTAGCTAGCTCCGATTTTTCCTGTCTAAAATTTCTCAGTTTTCATGGTGTTGCTCTTTATTGTCCTGATTTTAAAGTTTGATAATACTAGTAGCCAGATTTTGTTCATTTTCATGGTTTCCTCCTTTCTGTTGAAATTGTCCCCATGTTTATGGATTTAAATGGCTTCTCTGTGTAGTCTGACATGGTGGTTGTTAGAGTGTTCTCAAATAATATGCTATGTTTTGTTAATGAAAATAAACAAAATCTGGCTACCGGTATTATAAAACTTTAAAATCAGGACAATAAATATTGAGCAACACTCAGAAAACAGGATAATTCCAGACAGGAAACAATCGGGGCTAGCTAACTCCTCCCAATAAAGTAAAATTGTACTTGTTATATGTTGCATGTTGTATGTAATTGTATGTGGAACCGGCAGGGACTGTGCCATATGTGTGATGTAATCCACTCGGGGTGAGAAGAGTGGCATATAAATAAAGTGTATTATTATTCCCCTCTTCTGGAAGTGAGTTCCATAACCCAATGACTCTCTGGGTGAAATACAATATGTGTAATCAAGTCCCCTAGAAGAGTGGCATAAAAGTCATTATTATTCCCCACGATAGGACATGAAGGAGATGTTTACTCCTCAATGATAAACATTTAGCCCCATCTCCTTCATGTCCTATCGTGTATTTGGATTATGCCTAATTGACATTGGGGACGCAGTTCTTTTCATGGAATCTGAACCCTCTGCTAACCATATTCACATGACTTTGGACTAAAATATAGACTATAATCCGGATATTCCGGCTGGAACTTTGGATACCACAATTGGTCATGTGAGACTATATCCGTTATTTACGGTCTTGTATTTTGCTTTTGGTTCTGTATGTGAATTGTCATGTCCCCTTTGCCTTTCATATAATATAACTTTGATTATAGCAGCATTGAGGCCATGCTATTGAGAACACAGCTGCGCTGGGCAGGACACGTCTCTAGGATGGAGGACCACCGCCTCCCAAAGATACTACTCTACGGTGAACTCGCCACGGGTCAGCGCAAGAGAGGCGCCCCCCAAAAGAGATATAAGGACTCCCTGAAACAACATCTCAGGCTTGGCCAGATTGATCACCAACAATGGTCCACCCTGGCCTCACATCGGGAGGCATGGAGAAGCACTATCCACAATGCTGCGGCCTCTTTCGAGAAGACACGCCGAATGGGTCTCGAAGAGAAACGACAACGCAGAAAGAACCGCAACTTGGAAAAAACATCACCCAAGGAGACTTTCTGCTGCGCTTTCTGCAACCGAACTTGCCTATCTCAGATTGGCCTTTTTAGTCATCAACGCGCTTGTAAAAAGCGTGGGATGAGTCCTTCCTGAATCTTCGTTCGCGAAGTAATGCCGAGAGAGAATATAACTTTGATACTGAAATATTGCCTAAGTGTAATAGTTTAATAATCCCCAGGCAGGAAGCAGCCAGGTTTTGAAGCTGCAAGGCTATTCAATGCTAATGAAGGTGATCAATTGCAACATTAATACTTGCCTCAAACAGACAGTTCTTTCTCCCACTCCTGGACATTCCACAGATACACTGTATATAAAACTCACTTGCCTATTTTCCAACAGACCTCACAAACTGAGGATGCCTGCCACAGATGTGGGCGAAACGTCGGGAGAGAATGCTTCTGGAACATGGCCATACAGCAACCCAGTTATTCTGGAAATGAAAGCCTTCGAGAGACCTGGGATCAGATCCTGGGATATAGGGCTTCCACACAGACCCATATCCCAGAATCTCAAGGCACAAAATCCCACAATATCTGCTTTGAACTGGAATATATGGCAGAATATTCAGATATCTCAGAATATCGAAGCAGAAAATCCCACAATACCTGCTTTGAACTGGGTTATTTGAGTCCATACACTCAAATAACCCAGTTCAAAGCAGGTATGGTGGGATCTCCTGCTTTGATATTCTGAGATATAGGGCTGTGTGTGTGTTGGGGGGAAGGAGAGCCTCGGATATTGTTTACGTAGCAGGCAGGCTTTATTGTAGCGACAGTCAAGTCACAGACAACGACCATCAAGTCCCGCCCACATTTGAAAAAGCTGCCGCTTCCCCTTCATCCAATCAGAAGGCCGCGGGGGTTTCCCTTCCTCATAAACCAATCGAATTCGCGGGACGCTCCCCGCTGGCCTCGCGCTCGCTTTCTTTTCGCCCCGCCCCCTTCCCCCCCTCTTTCCTTCAACCTATGGAGAGCGAAGGGTTGGTTTCCTCGAAAAGCCCCAGGTGAGAACCAAGGGCGCATGCGCGGTAGTTTGGAGAAAAGGGGGTTGGTGGGGCGGCGCTCGCGCAGAAGTGCCTCGCGCCTGTTTGGAGCGGATGGTTCGTTCGTTTCCTCCTCCGGTCGTGTCTCAGTGAGTGATCCTTCCTTTTCAAAATCCCTTGCCTAACCGACTGTTGGGGTTGAGGAGAAGGGCTCGAGGCTCTCCTCACTCTCGCCTCCATATTCTTCGTCGAGTTTGAGGCTTCTTTCTGAGGTGGGAGGAGGAGTAAACTGTCTTGGCTTACTGCCCTGGACTCATGAGAGAGAGTTGTAGATTTGCAAGGTCTCCCACCTTCCCTACAGAGAATGCTGGGCTGTTTCCACCAAACTACAACTCCCAGTAATTCAGAGTTATGGCAGTTAAAGTGCTCTCAAACTGCACTAATTCTGCAGTGTGGACGCACTCTTAATTGGAACTGCTGCTCTCCTGGTAGCAGTCTCTCCTGGTAGTAGTTTCCTGCTTCCACACTGCGGAATTGAAGCAGTTTGGCACCACTTTTAAGAGTTATAGCATTCTGGGAGTTGTAGCTTGTTGTGGCCCCAGCCTTCTCTGACTGGGAAGCATCTCACAAAACTACAAGTCCCAAATCATTGTTATTGTTATTATAGTAGACTCTCAATATTCACCCATTGGAATTGATAGATGCCAGGTAAATATGTAGTTTCTGGTTGCTTGAGAGTTGTATTAAAAGTAGGCCCAATTAATACTCCATATTATATACCAGGCATGGGCAAACTTCGGCCCTCCAGGTGTTTTGGACTGCAACTCCCATAATTCCTAACAGCCGGTAGGCTGTTAGGAATTATGGGAGTTGCAGTCCAAAACACCTGGAGGGCTGAAGTTTGCCCATGCCTACATATCATACTATTAGCTCTGTATTGACATTGAAACACAGTAATTAAGAGCAAGTTAAAAGAAAATAAACCAATCCTAATTTAATGTCACTTGGTTTTACTGTATTGCGCTATTACATAAAAACACCCATTCTTTGGTGTAAAGTATTATTTTTTCAATTTTCTTGTCGAATGCTTGAGTTTTGGTTAACTTGAGAGTCTGCTTTGGTTTACTGCCAACCGCCGTGAGTCCCCATGGGAGAAAGGCAGGTTATACACAAAGACAATGATAATAATAACATTTTATTATGTTATTATATTATCTCTCGGCATTACTTCGCGAACGAAGATTTTTAGGAAGGACTCATCCCACGCTTTTTACAAGCGCGTTGATGACTAAAAAGGCCAATCTGAGATAGGCAAGTTTGGTTGCAGAAAGCACAGCAGAAAGTCTCCTTGGGTGATGTTGTTTCCAATATTATACCCTGCTCTTAAACCAGACTCAAAGCGGCTCACTGCACTAAAAACAGGACAAAACAGACCTCTGTAGCATTGAGCTGTAGCAGTTTAAAAGTGGTGCCAAACTGCTGTAATTCAGTCCCTTTTAATAGCCATGCTGAAGTTTAGAATACATCTCTTTTCAAACCATTGATACTGCAAAAAAAGAAAAGAAAAGAAGTGAAGTTAGTGCTCAGGCCAATGGCTTTATGTCGAAAGCTGGGACTGTCTTTGATGCTGTTTGGTGTGAGCAGAGTTGCAACAAAGCTCTAGGGCTCCATCTACACTATAATTTAACCAGCATTGAATAAAGTGGTTTTGCTGTGCAGATAGTGACATAGGAAATTCTGGAACCAGTGTGAAGCCTTGGGTGGTGATTACACTGAACTCAAAGCATTGGTATTTATTAAGGACTTTCTTTTGTGTACTTTTATGTAAGTTTATTGTTTGACCACCACAGTTTGAAGCTAGCTTCAAACTGCATTAAATGGTAAGTGCAGGTACGGCCTAGAACACCTGGCTTGTGTATACTTCGTTTTACTTTTGGGCTTTATCTTTGATATCAGCTAAATTCTTTTTCTTTTTTTTACAAACACTGTAACTTTTCTTAAATCCTGCTACAGTAGTGATTGAGTGTACAGCAGTCCCTGAGTTACAATCATCAGTCTTACAAATGACTCATAGTTAAGTACAGGGGTGAGACAACAGGAAGTGAGAGGAATCTACCCATAGGAAGGGAAATTCGCCCCTGAAAGAGTTATCATGGGTAAAGGATGTCTCAACTGAAGCTTTACCACCAATCCTTATTTCTACAACAAGCTACATTTTTCACAGGGACAGAAAATGAGGTGAAATCTTCAGAACAGGCGCACAGACAGCAAAAGAAACACCACAGGCATGCTTTGAATCACTTCCCTATGTGATTCAAAGCATGCATGCATGTGTGTGTGCATAGGGAGAGCTACACTTAAAAACGTACCTGTTCCAAATTCATCTTAAGAACAAACATATAGTACTTATCTTATTTGTAACTTGGGGGCTTCCTGTACTCCGAGATTACTCATTGTGAATGTACTCTGAGCCCTTTTCTTATAAAACAGTGTGAATTCTGTGTTTATATTTTTATATTTTATCTTGGATACCAGCTAAATTTATTTTTTACAAGTAGCTGGTTGAAACTAATTTTGAAACTGCATATTTGGGTTTCAGAGAACGTTTGTTTCCAGTGTTTTAAATACATCCCCTTTTGTTTTTGGAATTTGTAGGCCTTCTTGAGGAAGAAAATAAGTTTCTTTCAGTATCTGTCTCCGATGAAGAAGTGGAAGAACTGTATTGATATGAATCAAGTCTAACTGTAGTTTTTGAATCCTCATAACTATTGTGGAGCTGCATGAAAGATAAAGTACACTCTACCAAAATGTGTATCGCCTAAGAAACCCCCAGATATTGGGTAATAGAAATATGAAACTGAACAACATTAGGGGCATTTTGTTTCTGGCCTGTGGTTAACACTTTATTAAAGATTTAGAGCACTTATAAGAGAACAGTATTATGGAAGACTTTAAAGGCATTGCGGATGAGACATTACCAAGTATTTTGGACCCCTCGCTGACTATTCACACCAGTGAAAGTCTGGATAATATCACAATGTCATCAAATCTTGGTTTACCAGTTGCCGCTTCAACTGAAGCCAGGCAGAAAACTGACCCTCATGGCAGGTAAGATGTCTGTTAAAACTAAAAATAGGTATGAGACAATAGAGAAGGATGCGTTCACTAAAAACTGCTCATTCCTATTTGTTTATGTGGATTTTTTTCCAGACCTGACTTTCCGCTTTATAAATCATTGTGTGATTCATGATACAAATTAACTTTAGAAAGGTGTTAGAGAAGCTGAAGTTCCCATTTTTTGTTTTGCAGATATTTTTACCAGTGGCTCACTGAATGTTCCTGTGATTACCTCAAGCTGTAGCATAATTTAATTGTAGAGGAAATCAAAACTGTTTCTTTGAATTTGTTAAATGTTTTCTATCTTGTGTCCCTCATATTAACCAACAGAAAATTGAGTATATATTTATATATTTCTTAAAATAAATACAGGTGACTATTACAACATTAAGAATTTTGCCCACTCCTTAAATGTTTGATAACAGCAGTGCAGATAAGTGTGGATGGTTTCATAATGTGGAGATGATTGTTTTGATTTACTCGTTCTCTTGACATGGCAGGAAGATATATTGGTCCATGTGTTGTTGTTCCAGCATTACATGTCGGCTTCCCAGTTATCTATCTCCTACACATCCTGTTTAGGAGTGCCCCTGTTTTAAGATAGAAGTAGCTAGCTGTAGTGACTTACAAAATGCTATTTTCTGTGTTTTATTTGAAAAGTCAACAGTATTCTATACTCACTGAGCTTTTCATCAGCTGTTTGAAAGGGTTCCTCCTAATTTTTTTTAAAGTTGTATTTTTGCAGAAATTTTTGCACACTTCGGTTCTCTCAGGCCTGCTGATAGCTTATGCATTATTTGGATTGCTGTGAGTTTTCCAGGCTGTATGGCCATGTTCCAGAAGGATGCTCTCCTGATGTTTTGCCCACATCTATGGCAGGCATCCTCAGATATTGTGAGGTTTGTTGGAAACTAGGCAAGTGGTTTTCATATATCTGTGGAATGTCCAGGGTGGGAGAAAGAACTCTTGTCTGCTTGAGGGAGGTGTGAATGTTTCAGTTGGCCACCTTGATTAGCACTGAATAGCCTGGCAGTTTCAAAGCCGAGCTGCTTCCTGTCTGTAGGAATCCTTTGTTGGGAAGTGTGAGTTGGTCCTGTTTGTTTCTTGTCTGCAATTCCCCTGTTTTCTGAGAGTAGTTCTTTATTTACTGTCCTGATTTTAGAGTATATGATCTCTTTATGCATTAATGTATTGTCATGGCAAAGATAAGTCGTGTTACATGAGATTTTTGTGTTTGAAAAGACTCTTGTTTTACTTCTCTAAAATTTGTCTTCTGTGCTGTGTCCATTGTTGTTTCTAATTGCACAGCCCAACAAAACGATTTTCTTGGTGTCTGGGTTTTTAGAGTCTGTTACTGGGGTTATTTGGGACATTGATTCGGAACGTTCCATTCTATTGGATAGACCAGCTCTAGCTTCTTAGATATGGTTATCTTGATTTTCTATGGGTGAGCAGATGGCAACTGATAGATTGCATACGTTCTTTATCTCAAAAACTAGAGCCATTTTTGGGATCAGCAAGTCAAATATACAGACAGTCCCTGAGTTACAAACACTTGACTTATGACTCCTAGTTAATAATGGCTGAGACAACAGGAAGTGAGAAAAAGCTGCCTCTACTCTAGGAAGGGAAATTTTCTTTTGGAAGAGTTATCATGGGAAAAAGATGTCTCCACTGAAGCTTTATCACCAGTCCTTGTGTCCATGACAACCAAAATTTTTCAAAATCCAATTGTCACAGGGACAGAAATTGAGGTGAAATTTTCTGAATGGGCACAAACAGCAGCAGTGGTCCCATGTTACTAGGCCAGCAGGGATTTCTGTTGTGCTCACATTCAAAAGGATTTTGGACCTCGGTTTTTATTCTAGAGTGCAGTGTTAAGTTTTTTCTGTAAATCCTTGAATCTGTTTCTTCTCAGTCTTCAAGTACAGAGTTGAGAACATGCAGGATTATCAGCTTTTCTGTTTCTCTTTCCACAGACTTTGTGACAAGGCCTCTTTTATGGAAAGGGAATTTTCTGCTCCATTAGCATCTTCATGTAGTGATGAATCTGATTCTTATCCAAGAAGAAAGCTTAACCTTCAAGATACTCTGTAAGAAATGAATTAATTATTTATATGTTGCAAATTGTCCTTATTTTTATTTATTCAAATTAATTGATAGCACAAAGATGTACCCTTTGTTGGTGGATTAAAACATTACAATCATTTCTAATTTATATGTATTTATACCCTGCTCTTCAGCAACAAGGGCTCTCAGAGCAGTTTACAAATGGTTAATTTGCTCTCAGGCTTACAATCTAAATAAGATGTGACAGAGAAGGAAAAGGCATGGCAGTAAGGAAGGGAATTATGTGCTCTAGACACACTTAAGGCCAGAGCAGTGGCCGCTGGGATGAAGAGGAGTGCCTTTCATCTGCTTTGTTGAAGAAATAGTTCTCAACAATCAATTGATCTCAAAATGTAACCTGAGTGTTGTAAGACATCAGGAGTTCAAAAAGGAGGAGGAGGATTTACCCTTATTAATGTCCCTTCAAGCTACCTTTTAATGTAGAGGTTTCACCGGGTTTTCTTGGGAAACTCGAGAGGTGGTTTTTCCAGTTCATTGCAGCCCTATAGCACATGACATACATTTGGTAGTCTCCCATCCAAGGGTTCATCTGGACTGAGTGTTTTCCCCCCCCAAGATTAGATGAGATCTGATATTGTGTGTGTGTGTGTGCGCGCGCGCGTCAGGCGATACTTGAGAAACTGCAAGTAGCTTCTGGTGTGAGAGAATTGGCTGTCTGCAAGGATGTTGCCCAGGGGACGCCCGGATGATTTACCATCCTGTAGGAGGCTTCTCTCATGTCCCCGCATGAGAAGCTGGAGCTTACAGATGGAAGCTCACCACACTCCCCAGATTTGAACCGCTGATCTTTTGGTCAGCAGTCCTGTAGGCACAGGGGTTTAATAATAACTTTAGTTTTATACCCCACCTCCATCTCCCCAAAGGGACTCGGGGAAGCTTACATAGGGCCAGGCCCAGATAACAGAATTAAAACATAGCACATCGGAGTGCATCAACAGCAATTTAAAACAACATAAACAACAGCATACAAAATATAAAACAGGTGTCAAAACCAACAGCAATAACATGGTCAGGTCTCGACATGAATGAGTGGCCTGGTGTCTAACAGATTAGAGGATAGGACAATGAATAAAGTGCATATGGCATGTAGTTGTGTTAAGGATAAGAGCAATAAATAAGGTCAACTAAATTTTGGATAAAATGGTAGTAAAATGCATAGTCAAAATTTGGGGTCCTAAAAGGACAATTGTCAGAGGAAAAGTTTAATCAAATGTACAACGAACATCCATGTCTTCTAATCTTTGCACCACTGGGGGCTCCTGTGAGATCTGGTGCTTTTAGGGTATTTAGATAGTTTATTTATACCCGATCTTTTTTCCAGAGTTGGAACACAGAATTGCTCCCAAATTTTAAAAGCTTAAATATAGCTTTAAAAGGTACACTTTCATTAAAATATAAACTGTCAGCAACATCAAAAGCAATTGAACATCTGTGTTACTAAGAATAACAGTTTTTAAAAATGGTGTAATTTAAAGCAATACAGCACTCTGTTGTAATGGTCTTCTATAAAGTAATTTGATAAAGTCATTGAAATAACATGTTTTTCAAAAAGTGCTGCCTCTGTTCTAATATTGGGGAAAAGGATGGATATAAATAAAATTTATCAAAATAAATAGATTCCATGTGTTAAAAGAACCCCCCCCCCCACTAAAGTGTTTCTCGGGTTAATTTAACTGGATGTCACTTTTTGTGTGTGTAAGCCAGGTTGAGGATTATGTGGTTAGAAACCTTGCTAATGTGACGCCATCTGTTTCTTTAGGAAATAAATGCTAATGTGTGACTTCTTAGGTCAAATACATGCTGCCTCTGTACTGTATGGTGATCTTCCCAAATAGAAGTTACATTGAAGAAAAAATACATTTCTAATTGAGAATGGGTGTTACTACTCACACTGCCCTGTGTTTATTTTTTGAAAGATGGATAAACTGCATTCCATATATGTAGACAAATAATTATATGTGTTTTCAAATCTTCACCTTCATATAACTTAATTTTATACTTATGCTACAATTAGTAGATTCCTTTTTTTCTTCCTGTTGGAAACAAATCATTAGAAAGATTAACCTACATCTCTTGGTGTAGAACATAAACAATATAAACTTTTAATTTTCCTTCTGAAAAATTGTGACAAAATCCTGATGGTATTTTCTATGAAGCTATAGTCTGTATATATTACTAGAGACTTCTGAGGGTGTTCTGAAGTATACTGTGGGAACCGATAGTACAGAAAACTGAAATGTAAGTATCTATTATAGATAAATGATTAAAGACTTAATTCTCATTTATTCTCAGAGAAAACTGTAATAAAACAACAGAAACTTGCTTGGAGGCAGACCAGAACGAATCTGATTTACAAAGAAGGCAAAACCAAAATTGTGCTGAAGAATGTGTTGATACTCATAAGGATATTGCACACGAGAAGCTTTCACTGAAATGTTTGGAAGGTATACAGGTTCAACCATATTTCCTATTTTATTGAGGGTTGGCCAGGACCTCCTGCAATTCTGCTTAATGTGTTTTTTGCTTGTTTGCTTGTTTTTGTTTTTATTTTGTTTTTGGTGCTAGGTCATTTTTATTTTGTTTTTGGTGCTAGATTTGGGGAAATGATAGTGTGATATTTGGAGTTCAAGATATCAAAACATGCTTCAATTGTGTCCTGCTCTGCATATTAGAAAAAGTAATTTATATAACAAGGATATGACCCACTAGCATATGTACCATTGTGAAATTCCTGTCAAACTTTTGACTTCAGCCATCATTTGGAATCTTACTGTTAGTATATTTGTACTAAATGACATAGAAGAAAACAGTTGTTTTTTAATTTTCAGATTTGAGAACTACAATATTTGCTTCATTGGAAAAAGGGAATGAAAACAATAAGGTAACTTTCTTCATTGTAATATAACTTTGATTGTAAACAAATACAGTTTTATAGCAGTATAAATCACTATGGGTAATCTGTAGCATGCTGTTTGTATTGCAGTAAAATTGTCCTGCTCTGATTTTGGTCATATAACAGGAAAACTAATATGCAAACATATTAGAAAAGAACATGAAAGAAAAGAAAATGTAAACCAAATTACCCACTTGGCATCCTGAATTGCATTCTAAAAAGGCTCATTGTAATTTTTACCATATGTATAAAATGTAGTACATCATATTTACAGTATGTCAATACATTATTGTAATAAAAATTAATTTTGTAGCCCATGCCCATTTTCTATCTCATCTATATTTAGTTCTTTTGTTTCCAATTAAAATATTTCTTTGCAAATAGTTCCCTTATGTAATCCAGTGACCTTATTCAGGACCTTTGTAAATGAAGCCTCCATTCCTTGTAATTACAATTATGCCTGAGAAATATATGCAAAAATGCTAAGCCTGTTATTGATATGTGAGAAGTGTCCAGAACCAGGGCTAGTTGTTAATGTGCAAAACTTTGGGGAAATTGAATGGCCATATTGTTGGCATAATGTAAGAATTGTGTCTGGTAGTTTGAGAAAAGAACACATTGCAGTATTCAGATAGTTGAGCATTAAATATTAATGCAGTTCACTTATATAGCTTCAGTTTAACATACCCTCTTTTGCCCGCTGTTGCATCCAGGAAGATGCTTCAATTCACATGGCCTTTAGATTTTCCTTTTTCTTAGCAATTCCTGATAAGGCCTTTGAAGACAGTTCGGAAATTGCAATTAGTCCAGCGGGCGACAGCCAGATTACTAACGGGAGCTGCATACAGGGAGCATACCACCCCTCTGTTGTGTCAGCTCCACTGGCTGCCTGTCCAATTCCGAGCTCAATTCAAAGTGCTGGTTTTGACCTTTAAAGCTCTATACGGTTCTGGCCCAGCTTACTTGTCCGAACGCATCAGCCGCTACGTCCCACCTTGTAATCTAAGATCATCCGGGGAGGACCTGCTCTCGCTCCCGCCTACTTCTCAAATGCGGCTGGTGGGGCGAGGGAGAGGGCCTTCTCGGTGGTGGCTCCCCGCCTGTGGAATGCGCTCCCTATCGATGTACGATCCACCTCATCCCGCCTGGCACTCAGGAAAAAAGTAAAATCCTGGCTGTGGGGCCAGGCGTTTGCACACCAGCACAAGGCAGCATTTTAGATGGGATTTTAATGGAAAGTGGATGAATAGGGCCAATGCTTTTATGGACAGAACATTGTTTTAATCTGGAATGAATGCGTATGATGCTAATGTAATTGTATTTTAATGTATTTTAATTGTTGAAGGGTTCTGGGGTTTTATATTGTTACTGTGTGGGCATCGAATTGCGCCTTACTGTAAGCTGCTCTGAGTCCCCCCTCGGGGGTTGAGAAGAGCGGGGTAAAATCCTGAAATAAATAAGGCAGTAATTTATTATATCTTTTCTAGTGAGTCATGTCTCCTCATGATATGGGAAAAACATGACACTCAGGTTAGTTATTTACTTGGACCAGTGGTTAAGCTAACTGGTTTGTAAATTCTTAGTTATCTTTAGAATGTAGTAATTGTTCCTGTGAACATATGTGAGGTACTAGAGGTTTTGGAACTGATGGAGTAAGAAAATATTTAGGGCCTAAGTTAATAAACTACACATCCCAACTTTGATTTGTAGGCATCTTCATCAGACCCTGATCAGAAACGGATAACAAGTAACACAGATGACAATGGTATCACTGGCTTTTCCAGATACATAGAAAATGAAAAACTCATGAGTTATGCAAGCCTGGAAGAACATTCTACAGGTATTGTTTAAACATTCGAATTACTTGCTTTTATTGTTAACTCCACTCCCGCTCATGGAAACACTATGATTGAGAGACCCCCAAGAATCCTAGTCAGCACCATCCTTACAGAAACAAGGCTGTGACTTCCTTAATTGAGTTATTTCATCTATAATTTATGGAAAGGCATGACCTTTAGAGACCATAACCTTTTGTAAAAGTATGATCTTCCAGAGAAGAGTCAAAAACTCATTTGAGTTAAATCTTCCCTTCAGTGGTATGTATCCAAATGCACTTATGCAAGGCAATTTAGCTTTCAGTTGTTAGACTGGTAATCTTGGTGTCTCTGATCTCTTAGGAACAAAGATTATGCCAATGCACAAAATATAGCAGTTCTTCAGAAGTGTTCGTTTCAGTGCCCAAAAAATCTACTCTCTCATAAAGTATCTTGTTTCTATATCATGCTCTCCAGAGACAAAAATAAGGTAGACTTCATTAAAAGTAACATATCTGGTTATTCACAACTTTCATTTATTCAATTCACTAATACATAACTTACCAATCCAGTTACAGATAAGATTTGAAGTGGTTTCTCCGTGCAGAAAACACAAAGCATCTTTCTTATAATCAACAGCAACATGAGTTTGTTCTTAACAGTACACAGTCTCATGGTGTCTCATGGACTCTCTGTTCTAATGAAGTCTGAAGTCTAAAATGGAGTCTGAGCTCAGTAGTCTGCAGCCCCTCCCACAACCTCAAGCAACATAGAGTGAAGAGAAAGCTTAATACAAATATATATAAATAAAATACAGGAAGCAAACAGAATCATATACAAAACAAATGACTAGTGAAGGCTTGAAGAAGGTTGCTATTTCCAACAGTAATGTGGTCTCTTTTTGCCATATTGTGTTCTCTTGTCCAGAGTATAGTTCATGCAATAGGACAATCAGATGTTGTTGCAGTTTCATTGTATTGAGCAGATCCAGAGTTTTTATGATCTACACAATCAGTGACTGTATCATCTATACGACATAGTCTGATTTTCTTCTGAAATTCTTTTGTGCACTCCCTTAGTCTTAGTATTTGCAATATGTTCATTTTGAATGTTATTATATAGGGTTTCCATGGTAAAAGGCATTCAGAATTTGTTTACCAGTGTTTCTACACAGTCCTAAGGAGATATAGTTAAAATGCAACTGCCATTTCCTTTGAGAGATCCTCTGCCAGTGTCATTTCAAAATAGTGCTGTTGCTGAGTAGGTTTCCCTGACTATGTTAGGGAACACATTCAATTGGACTCTTCAAAAAAAAGCCTGTCTTACATAGGAGATCCCTAGCAGTAACAGTGCTGCGATCAGCATAGCCATTTGTCTCCTAGGAATGTTATGTCCTACAATCATAAAAAAGCAGAGCCTGGTGGGTCTGGAAGATTTCCAGAAGTAAATAAAGTTGGCTTTCCACAGTTGTTGGGTTCACTTTTAAACATTTGGTTATTTTTCTGCTGCCCTGTACCATTTTTAATAGAGACTGCAAATATCATAAGACTCTAGTGGAGGCTGGAAATGTGCGATGAAGCTTGATAATCCCTATAAAAATGGAATATGGCAGCACCAGAGACAGCGGGTTGTGGGGAGAGACACGGGAAAGGCATGAAGAAATCATGCTCCTAGGTGGAGAGAGGTAATGAGCAATTGGACAAGAAGAAAGAGCTTCCTAGTTCCTTCGTTTCTCTGCCTCCATGCTACTTTAATTCCCTGAGAAGCGAGAAACATAGTGAGCAGTCAGGTGGGCAAAGAATTGTGACTCTAGATCTGTGCTTCTCTGTAAAAAGCAGGCTCTGGTGGAGCGGCATCAGAAGGCATGGGCAGGTAGAAGAAGGCAGAGGATGGTGACTAAGTCCTGCTGCTCACTCTGACTGCTTCCTTGGTTTCCATCCTTCACGTGCGCTTTGGCTGTGGCAGAAAAAAGCAGGGGTACTAGTGAGTGGAGAAAGGCAAGGAGAGTGAGTGACAGACAGAGAAGGCATGGGGCAAAGGAGCCCCATAGAGACCGCAGCAGTGGCATTCTATTCTTAGGATGACATGAGGAGCAATCTACTACAGATGGGCTATTCAGCCTCCTGCCTGGATTGGTAGATTGCTTCTGTCATCCCACAATGATTCTTCATAAGACCATCTCACATTTCTTTCTAGCTCATTACTGTCCCTGTATATATTCACAAATTTTCACTTTTCTGGGTGTATGTTACATTCCTAACTCCTGCAAAAGTTAACCTGCCTATATATTCATAACAAATCTTTTCATGTTAGATGATGATCTTGGGGATGAGGAATTCTGTGATGATCAGTTGGAGGCCTATTTTGAACAGCTTGCACTGCCAGAAATAGAAGATACAGAAGAACATGAACTTTGTGATTATATGAAAGCCATAGAATTGCCTCCAGATCAGGTAATTGAAAATGAAAATGTGAAGTTATGGTCTTGTCAAAGGTACTGTGCAATGTAATTCCAGGCTTAGGTGTTAAATTCATAAACAAGTCTTCAAAAAAAAATCTGTTGCACAAGTTGCAATTTTTGGATCATTTGGATAATGTCATTTATTTTGGTTATCATTTTATAGACTAAGTGAATATGCTGGATATATTAATCAACTACTGTATTGGCAAAATTCCAGTCTATATTTAATTTCAAACTAAAGATCAGGTGGTGGCATTTGCTTTATTTCTCATTAGGTAATAGATAAAGTTTAATTGTTCCTGTCATGTACTGGAAATACATTTTACAGTAATTGTTATGATGTAAATTTTTATAATAGTGACAATACTTTTTTAAAACACTTACAGATTTGCTTGCAATGCCTAAGTTGCTTTGGATTTTACTCAAAAGAGAAAAGCAGGATATACATAAGAAGGAAAGCACCAGTTCTTTTTACAATTACACAGTAAATGTTTCCTTCTTTGTAAACCAGTGTAGGTGAAATCTGTAATTGAAATTTCTATCTTTATATCTGCCCAAAGTGCTAATTTATAGCTTGGTATATTAATGAATGATATAGTTAATTCATCATGCTGCATTGATCTACCATTTGTCATCAGTTTTGATTAACATAGACTAGTTAGTTCAAGCAGGTCTAAAATAAGAATGTAGATACAGCATCTATTAACTAATTGTAGAGATGATATATATTGAAATTTTGGTTTAAAACGATCTCTTACGCTTCTTTAGGAACATTTCCAAATACCTACTGTTTGCCAGGCAGCAACAACAACTGGCTTATATGATTCTAGTGGTGAACAATCGTATGATATTAAGGAAACCAGGCGCAGTGTGAAAGATGAGCAATTTGTGCTAACAGTTGCAGCAGGAGAAGAGGTATATAAAAAACTTTTCTAAACTTGTGAAATTCAAATGTTACATCATCAGGGAGTAAGTAAAGGACCATCTGGTTTCTATATGAAATACATTTTCAGAAGTTGTAAATTGATTGTACTGTGAATATAATGCCTGTGTTTTCTGATTTCTTTTTATGGCAGGAAGATAGATCCAGTGACTACTCTAATAAGAGTCATGTTGGAATAACAGACAATGTATCTGGCATGTTCGTTAGGACAGACAAATCCCACATCTGTCCAGATGTAAAAGGTAGGTTTATTTCGGTAGTTCGTTGATTTTATTTCATACTATTGAATAAGTGTTGACTTGGTATCAAAGAGTTCATTATTCATAAATTGGATAAAATGTTATGTTGTCGTTCCAGTTCTTAAATTTTGAAATATAGTGGATAGAAATAAAGTAAGTTAGCTAAACATGTTGTTTAGCAAATTAGTATGTTAAAAACCAAAACTTAAAACTGAAGCATAAAACACAGCATAAATAATATCAGGATATATCACTTACTCAATATAGTCTGTTAATTCAGCTTTGATTTAAGTTAATATAGGATGAATATCTCTTATCCAGCAATTAGAACTGTTCCAAAATTGCCTCATAGATGGCTTAGCACAAATTTGCTTTCAGGGTTCAGTGCACACAAAGTTCGTGTCATGCACAAAATTAGTGAAAGTATTGTGTATAAAATTACCTTTGAGTTATAAATGTAAGATGTATATCTCCAAGATACCTCATTACATGTATACAGACATTACAAACTCCCCAAAAGTTCCAAAATCCGAAACAGTTCTTGTCCTTCACATTTTGGATAATGGCTGTATATCCTGTAAAATGCAGCAGAAAGGGTTCCTCACTGAAATAGTTCTTGATAATATTGAGGCCAAGTATCTAATGTTTTTAATGAAGAAATTCCCTAGAAATATAATAACTGTTTTAAAGTAAATTTGAAACTCCTTCCAATTAGAGAGAGAGAGAGAAGGGGGGGGAGATTGTGTGAATGAGAGGCCATCTGTTGGGAGTGCTTTGAATGTGACTTTCCTGCTTCTTGACGGGGTTGGACTGGATGGTCCATGAGGTCTCTTCTAACTCTATAATTCTGTGAGAAGCATTTGTGTTCTAGAACAGTCAACAGAAGTGAACACAGGTGGGGGGAACCTGCAGGTACACGAGGAAGAGATTTTGAGGGCAGATGGCTAGGAGTGAAGACAAATTTCCGAGCTGAGTATGGAGTCCAATATACTTTTATTTTTTTATTTTTATATCCCCCTCTCAAGTAACTATTTTGTACCTGACTGCAGTAAACGTTCCTTGGCTATTGAAAGCCTGATGCCTGCTTGGTGTCTTTCCTATTTTTGAAGTGTCTTTGGAATGTTTATATTGATGTTTCCTGAAGTTCTAATGACATATGTGGACATAATCATCTATCACAGTGGTTCTCAACCTGGGGTCCCCAGATGTTTTTGGCCTACAACTCCCAGAAATCCCTGCCAGTTTACCAGCTGCTAGGATTTCTGGGAGTTGAAGGCCAAAAACATCTGGGGACCCCAGGTTGGGAACCACTGATCTATCATATTCAATTTTGAATTAGTATTTGACAAAGCCGTTTTACAACAGAAAATGCCATGAGATGCATGAATTTTGAATTTTAAATGAAGTGATATTTATCTTTTGGAAATTTAGAAGTGATGTAAACAAAATAATTTTACATTACTGCAGACCGTTGGGGCCAATATGGAGAGGATGACATACCCATTAAGACTAATCACATGATAAATACCAAAAATATTGAGAGTCAGACTCCATGTATCACTGCTGAAAACACTTGTTGTAATAAGGTAATGACTCTTTGCTCTGATGTTTGAGCATCTGTTGACAATTCCTAACTTCAGTTTTGAAATCTGATCAGTTTAATTTAAATATATATATATATATTACGTCATCTCAAATTTCCTTCAAATGCTATTTTTCCCATTTATAGTTGTTTCATTTTAGGCCTTGGATCTGTTCACATAATGTTTTCCTATTGTCATTTCCCTAAACTGAATATTAAGGCATTTTTTGGTTCTAATCAAGTAAGCTTGAAGCAAAGTATTTACAGATTGATGGGGAGATGGAAAATAATGTTCATAGTATTAATAGTAGAATTTATTTAAATCTTTTTCTAAACTTCTTTTTTTCTAAACTCATGGTGGCTTGACAAACATAGAAGAAAACTAAACTAGAATGATGAGACTTAATTTTTTTTCTTTGTCTGGCTACCAATTGCGCATATCAAGAATGTTGGCATTGCTGAGAAATAGATTAAGAAAGTATAGTATATCGAAGCAAACATTTTGATGTGTATTTCAAAGTTACTGTTTTGTTTTTTGTATAAGGATGTCACAGACGTAACCAGTTCTGAACTAAAACTAGATTCGGTATACTTTCAATGTATTGAAAATACGATTACTTCTGAGATGTGGAACAGAGAACAGCAGACCCCCTTTTCTCCTCTCTATCAAGAAGCTAGTGAAAGTTATGTTCCTCTGGCTGAGGTGTACTTGTCACCAAGTGCACATACAGGAACTGAGCACGATGAGTGCACTTCAGAAGGTTAGTTTAATGCTAGCTTTTGTGTCTTAGGGCTTTTAAATTCAGTTTGGAAATTGCTCAGTTGGTAGATGGCTGCTTTGTCTTATGGACCATAATGTTGTGTAATTGATTAAAAGATACATTTGAATGTTTGTATTTGCTCAGTTGTTTCTCCAGCATGACTCATTGCTCAAAATGCATTATTGTTATAATCGCTTCTTGGCCTTTTGGCTAAGATCAAGAGTAGTTGCTTATAATAAATGAGAGTTTTGTGTTCTCTTCGCATTTCTTACCCTACAATTAAGAAAATATTGATAGTAAGATTTTTGGGGAAGGATACATGTTGATAGTACTGTGTATTATACTGAGGTCTATGTGAGCAATTGTTTAACTATGGAATCTTAAGGAAACGCTTAACACATTTTTCAGATGACCCACCACATAATGTGGTATATCAGGATGAAGAGGGAAGATGGGTGACAGATCTTGCGTACTATACCTCATTTGATAAAGAACAAACAGTAAATATTCCAAACGTTAGTGGAGACTTCGTAGCTGGGTGTAAGTTTGATAATATTATTCTTCCTTGGTACTTCATTCAAATTAATTTACGGACTTGAAAGGAAATCAATTTGAATTTATAAAATGTAAGAGGTCCAAGTAATTGCTTGTATTGCTTGCAAATTTCCAAGTAGATTTTTCAAAAGTGCTATGATTTTCTTTGTAATCAAAGGTATATAAGTTTTATAGCAAGGAGCATGGTAGTGTGCCCGTTACAATGTTTCTATTTCTAAAAATGTGTTGGAAACAGATCACTTGAATGCTTCACGTGTTTTGTAAGTAATATAATGCAGATGACAGTAGGCTGACAGTGGAACAAAAATACTGTTGGTCATTATTAAATATTCTGTGTAAGACAAGGGCAAATCGCTAGTATATCTTAAAATACACCTTTCAGAGATACAAAGTGGGCTAGCTCATCTTGAGTGTAGGCTTTTCCTGGCTTGCAAATTCTGCACAGGATTTGTTAATTAGGAGAGCAATAATACAAACTGGTTTCTGATACCAGAAACTTGGTTTGTGCAAAATCTACTGCTTAGAAAACTGGACTGATTTCTTCTGATGGATGTACCTTACAATTAGAAAATCATATAAAGTTTTAAATTAACATTCTGTATTTCTTCCATTCTAAGACACACTTTCTTTCCTATATAAATATCTCTAAAAACGGAGTGTGTCTTAGAATTGCAGGTGTATCTTACGTACTTTTCTTAGTGGTTGTACTGAAATTAATCATTAGCATCTTACAATTACATGTCGTTTCAAGAAACAGATTTATTTATTGTGTCTGAAGTGAATTGGTGATATAGTTAAAATGTATTCAAAACACAAATAAAATTAACAACTTGGCATTATGCTAAATGCCCTTTGACCAGTAGCTGGTCAGTTAGAGTGTATCTGGTGTTGCTGTGAGAAGGTCTTCCATTATGCATGTGGCGGGATTCAGGTTTCATTGTAGTAAGTGGTCTGTGGTTTGCTCTCCTCCACACTTGCATGTCGTGGACTCCACTTTGTAGCCCCATTTCTTAAGGTTGGCTCTGCATCTCGTGGTGCTAGAGCGCAGTCTGTTCAGTGCCTTCCAAGTAACTCGATCTTCTGTGTGCCCAGGAGGGAATCTCTCATTTGGTATCAGCCATAGATTGAGATGCCGGGTTTTTAGCCTGCCACTTTTGGACTCTTGCTTATTGAGATGTTCCTGCGAGTAACTCTCTAGATCTTAGAAAGCTATTTCTTGATTGTGCTAGCTGATATCCGAACAGGTGATGGGCAGGAGATGTCACTACCTTGGTCCTTTCATTACAGGCTGCTACTTCCCGACGGATGTCAGGTGTTGCAATACTGGCTAAACTGTGTAATTTCTCCAGTGGTGTGGGCTGTAGGCATCCTGTGATATTGCAGCATGTCTCATTAAGAGCCACATCCACTGTTTTAACATGATGAGATGTATTCCATACTGGGCATGCAGAGTAGCAAAGCGCCAGGGTAGATGTCTTCACGGACTAAACAAATTAAAACCTAAAATACACTGTATGTTCCCAGTACTATTTTTCAACTTTTCCAATCACTCATCAAGTGTGCTAGTAGAGTTTGACATATGGTAGAAAAGTAACTATCTTTTTTTTTCTTGGAAAGCCGAAGCAGTTGCTATTATTGCTCAGGATCAAGAAGATTTTGAGAAGGAGCACAGGTTTATGCAGGTAGCTAACATTCTGAAGAAACAATTTTGGAATGCATTTTTTGTGCTAGTGTTAATTTTTGACACATTTGTACTTGTTATAATTTCAGGAAGAAAAAATGGATCCACAAAATACCTCTGTATTTGGGGATTCACCATGGAGATCATTTCATAATTGCAATCCCTTAAAGGCTTCACAAATTAATCTTACCAAAGATGCCAGTTATTTTCGGATCTCTCTTGGAGAGTTTTTTGGTCAGAGATCTGAAGCGCTTGGTTGCCTTGGAGGAGGGGATGATGTGAAACGAGTATGTAGCTTATTTCCATTTCTTTCTCTTTTTACTGGTTTTTGGATGTCTGCTTTTGAGAAGTTTGAACCACTTTGAACCACTAGAGGTGTATTGGCAGATTGTAGAAGAAGAGTAAATGAGCATAGCTAGGTGAGAACACACAAGCTTTGTACACAGAAAAAACTAGGCTTTGTTTGTGACAACCTAATGATTTAGCTAGGCCTAAGCGTCCTAAGTATTCTAAAACAGGCCTACCCAACCTAGCCATCCGGTTGGGACTCCCAACTCCCAGAAGCCCTAGCCAGCTTGTACAGAGGTTCGCATTCTGGGAGCTGAAGCCTAAAACACCTGGAGGGCTTCAGAATGTGCTGGCCTGCTCTAAAAGCACCAGGTCTCATGTGTTATCGGAAGCTAAGCTGGGCTATCCCTGTATAATTTTGGATAGGAGATTGGAAATGAATTCCAGGTGCTGTGGATGATACTCTAGGAAAAGGAACCAGCACGATCATCTTTTTAGTTCCTTGCCTAAGAAAACCTTATTGAATTCATGGGGTTACTATAAATCACTCGTTGACTCGAAGGCACATACATAAAGGAGAGGTAACACCTAAGATCCATTACAGAGTGCCAACACTGTACATTTTCCTAGTTCTTTTATTTTATTCAATAAGTGATACCAAATGCTTTTGAAATTTATAAAAATGTAATGTTTCCTCATACAGCCTTCTTTTGGTTATGATATTACGTCTCCAGAGAAGAGACGGCCTGTGCCCTTGCTGAGTCAATCTGTTATATCGAGCGTTAATATTGATGAACAGACTTTGCCGATATCTGATAGTCTTCAAGGTAATGTCTATCAATTAGTAGCACAAATCCTAATCAAAAGTGGCTATGTGTTTGTGTGTTGGGTCAAGTTTGATATCTGAAACCTCTTTAATGATCTGTGTGGAAATCTGCAGAACAGTATTTATTTACATGGGAATTCAGAACGGTGCACAATATGACACGTCATTTATCCATGAAAACTTATAGATTGAGAGGCTTGTAAAACTGGTGCAGATATAACGTTTTGTCCTCAGCTTTCCTCCCCATCTGCCCTTCTTTCCTTACTACAGGAATGAATGGAGAGGGGTCTCCATCCAAACTTGATTGATACAAATGTCATTCAGTTACTGAGAAATTCATACTTTTGAATTCTTGATAATCAGTTTTTGTAATTGTTTCATCACTATTCTCTGGCTTTGTGCTTGGCAGAGTTCAGTGGAAATAAAGTAACTGCACAGTCACATGGAAAAAATAAATTCCTGACGATCCCTGTGAAATGTGAACTATTGTTCTAATCAGCCTGTATTCTAAGACACCATTGTTTGTAAGATGCACACTTATTTCAGTACCATTTATTTAGTGTATATATATACCACCTTTGTCTCCCGGGGGGTGGGACGGTGGGACGGGACTATTTACAACATATTAATAGCAGAAGTTCAATGTCAACATACATATAATAAAATAAAATCATAACTAAACACTGACAAATAATTTAAATCATTAAACATAGGCATATACAACATGTAATCACTAAGACGAAACATTAAAAACATCCTGATATAAATTATAAAATCACATGCTACTATAAAAAGGGAAGTAGTTAGTGCTGGCATGGATGCCATCAGAAAGGGCAATTTATGCACATGATGTGGGAATGTGAATATATACAATATTTTTGGCAGACTATACAAAATCAGTAAAAACAAATTCTAGGAAATGAGTGGGTCATAACAAAGGAAATAGCGGTAATAGGAAAAATGGAGAAAACGGAAAATGATAGGGAAATAAAAGAAGCAATAATAGAATGTGCACAAGCAGTAATAGTATTAGGATGGAAAGATAAATCAAAATGGACAGTAAATAAATGGTATCATTATATGGTGGAACAAATGGAATTTGAAATTATGAATGTGAAATTAAATGCTTCAAAAGTTAATGAAAATAGAATGAGAGAAATGGAAGAAAGATGGATAAGGGTAAAGAATCATATTATGAATCACTCTGGAGATCAAGCCATAAGAAATAGGATACAAATGTTATATAGTATATAGAATGGAAAGGTATAAAGATAAAGATATAAAGATTGTCTCCATAAGAAATGAATATATAAAAGGAAATAATCCTCGTGTTGGTGGTGGGAATTGTAAATGTTCTGTGAGTGTTTGATATGTTTGTGTGTGTGTTAAAATAAAATAAAAATTTGTTTAAAAAAAGGGAAAAAAGAAAAGAAAAATCACATGATCCAAAAATTGTCCGCCATGAATAGAAAAAAGCTTTATCTGTATATAAGAAAACACCTATGATTCTAAGACTCACCCCATTTTGAGAAATTGGGGGGAATACATCTTAGAATAGAAGAAGAAACTCTGTATTTTTTTCTCAGCCTGAATAAATGTTTGAATAGTAAGTGTATTTCTGTATAGTAGTTACATTCAGTATGGCTACAATTAAATTTGATTCCATTATATTATAATGTATGATTCTGGGTTATCTTAATTTGTTGATTGTTTAAGACGGAATTATCTAGTTTGGGTTATGGAGAATTTGTGTTTAATTAAAGCCAGACTTTCCTTGTTGAAGCTGGTGTATGACAGAAGAGGAAGGACATTCCAGAAGTATAGTGTATCTAATTTCAGGTGACAGAGCATAGTAAAATAAATTTTAAAATCTCCCTCTCTCTCTGCGGTCTTTAGGGAATGTAGGAAAGAATTTTACAGAAGAATCGTATATAGCATCTGCTACATTTAATCTTGGTGAAGTGGGCATACCAATGAAAGACAATATGAGTGTAAGTACACAATAAGAAATTGAAAGGGATTTGAAACAAATGTATTGATTAGGTTTATAAAAATACTAAATATTTTATATGCCATGGAATAGGTTTTTTTAAAGAGAGTCAGTTGTACATTATAGTGTTTCTCAAAAGTTTTGATATTTAGAACAAAGCATTAAACAATGTGTACTGTGTTAGTTAAATTTTTGCATTCTTAGTTCCACTTCCTCATTGATTTCTGCCTCTCAACAATCCAGAATGTAAATACCCAATGTGTCTTTTTCATAACAGTTGGACAGTTTTTTTGCTCAGCTAGTCTGAGTATTTTGTAATGAATCTTCATACACGTTTTCACTGCAAAATGTTAACATATCAGTATTTTATTTTGCCAATTTTAGGAGAAACTTGAAGCAAGTAAAATTCAGCATGGGCACCATAATGGAGAGGCTTCTATACTAAGTATGAGTACAATTGCATCTGCCATTGCAGATGCTTCTGTTAGTGCTGAACCTTCACAGCTAGCTGCTTTAATGATGAAACTCTCAAGTAAAAATCGGAAAGGAGCTAATATCCCAGAAGCTACCAATCTCACAGATTTTTCTGCCATCAGACAATTATTATCCACAAGTGCAGCAAATGGCAAGCCTGAAAATATGATTAAACATGAAGAAATTTCCTCAGACAGGCATAAATCGGGAAGACAAGAACTTGAAACTGCGAGTTCTGGAGAGCCGTCCAAAAATAATTTCTGTATTCAGTCTGGAAAAGAGAAGCAGCATCTGGATAAAACAAAGGAGGAAAGCTGTATCAAAGATTTACACTGTGATACTAGTTCTGAGTGGAAAGAAGAAATGAAAAATACAGAAAAAGCTTCTAATATTGGTGAATGTTTTCAGACTGAGAAAATATCTTCTGTAACATTATTTAAAGAAAGGTTATCTAAAAGTATTGAGACACCTTCGGAAGACTATGTAACAAAACTTCCCGGTGAGCTTAAATCTTAAATGTTTTTATGTGTAGTAGTTCCCCAAATTTATAAACACACTTTCTCCAAGAGCTTGGGCTCTTAATTACAAAACAAGTACAGAAAAAGTTAAGCTTCTTGTCCTACTTCATTCGTAACATCTACACAGTGTGCTATTCACTGGCCGAAGATATTTGAGAATAAATGTTAAATATTGTATCTCTGATGGATGACCTTAAAGTTCAAAGATTCTTTTTGATCAGAGAAAGGTTCTTTCTTTGGCCTATGTTTGCTTTGTGTGGAAGGTTGGTGTTGTCTGTAGCTGTAAAATACTTTCCCCTATATATGAATGCTAATATCTGATGTTTTAGAAATATTTGCTTTAGTTTCTGTTGCTATTGTGAGCCCAGTATAAGCTTCAGTAGTATCCCCTGGGATGTTTTACTCCTGAGATTGATAGTCGGAGTCCTTAAGAGTCTCATGTAACTGGAGAAAAAGCTTCATTATTAAATTCAGTATATTTGTTTTTCAAATTTTCAGGCGACACTGTTGTAGTAGATAAACAGAAGCTCGCAACTCCTGTCATTGATGCGGAGGCGTCAGAAAATGAACAGTACAGTTTCAGGCCTTCAACCGCTCCACTTATTCATTCATCTCCAAGTGATACTGCTTCAACTGCTTCTTCAAGGTAGCAACATTACTGCATATAACACTGGCAAATACACATTTTGGTGCCTCAATGTTAGCCCTGTTTCTGTGCATGTTTGGCGTGCTGATCCCAAGAATCACACAATCTTTCCCTGTCGGCTCTAGTTTTGGAGCTACAGAGCATGTGCCATCTACCAGTTGCCATCTGATCAGCCATAGAAAACCATGATAACCATTAAGAAACAAGAGCTGATGCAGTCTATCCAATGTAATTTTCTGAATCAGTGCCCCAAATAACCTCAGGAGCAGGACTAAAAATCAAGACAGCAAGAAAACATTTGTTGTTTTTTCTGGTGCTGTGTAATGAGTGAGAAATGTGGCTTAAAGGCTCAACAACCTCTTGGAAAATAACTTATTCTGACTCCAAAATTCTCACATCTCTCTCTCATTATTACAAAGCTGCCCCAGACTGGCTTGAAAAATTGATCACTGCTGCTAGAGCTCTCCTAGAGCAGTATTTGTTTTCTGATCTCTACACCTCCAAAAAAAACCACACCAGAAGTTTCCTGGCAATTTCCAAGGGCTGAAGCACACTGTAAAGTAAAACGGATCCTGTACCTACTATAGTTGCTCACCCAAATGTAGATGGTTATACATATGCTGTGTCAGCTTATATTGTCTGCTTGTATTGCAAACAACTGTCTGGCAGCCAGTGAGAGGTATCTCCAACCCTTGCCCTCAGCCCTCGCTCACCGCCGTGCCCACCTCCTCCACCGCCTCCTCGGCCTCCTTCTCCGCTTCCTAGCCGCTCCCGGACCCAACCCACGCGGCGTAGAAGGGCTGCGGCCTCCGCCGGGATCGCCTCACCCCACCCTCCCTTGATTGAAGGAAGGAGGGCGGGGAGAGAAGGAGAAAGAGGTGCCCGGGAAAAGGGCAGCTTCCCTCCCGCCTCCGCCGGGATCGGGGGAGAACCCGCCGGAGCGACGAAGGCCCTGGCAGGAAAGCCGGCAAGGAGGAGGCGGAGGAGGAAAGAGCAGCGAGGGGGGGGGAGGATCGTAGCAATGCACAGAGGCTACGATCCTCCCCCCCCTCGCTGCTCTTTCCTCCTCCGCCGCCGCCTCCTCCTCCTCGCCGGCTCCGTTGCCGCCAGGGCCTTCCTCGCTCTGGCGGGTTCCCTCCCGATCCCAGCGGAGGCGGGAGGGAAGCTACCCTTTTCCCGGGCACCTCTTTCTCCTGCTCGCCCCACCCTCCTCCCTTGATTGAAGGAAGGAGGGTGGGGAGAGAAGGGGAAAGAGGCGGGGGAACCCCTGCCACGCATGCGCATGCGGCGGGAGGGGCCTCTTTCCCCTCCTTTCCCCGCCCTCCTTCCTTCAATCAAGGGAGGAGGGCGGGGCGAGCAGGAGAAAGAGGCGGAGGCCGCAGCTCTTCCACACCCCCACGGCCTCCACAAACACCAACGGGGGCCTACTCCACACACCCGAAGAGAAGCCCTGGCGACGGCGACAAGGAGGAGGCGGAAAAGAAAAAGGTAAGGAGAGGGAAAGGAAAGAAAAGAAGGATAGAAGGGGAGAAGAAAGGAAAACAAAAGGAGGGAAGGAGGAGAGAAAAAGAAAGAAAAAAGAAGGATGGATGGAAGGAGGGGGAAGGAAAGTATACTAGGAAGGAAGGAAGCGTGGCCGGGTCAGCTAGTTATATATATGAAGCATGTCTTCTGTTGAGATACTGTCCTATTGTATTTGTCCATTTGTGAATTTTACAGATGTTATCTTTCCCTCTAATTTTATCTGTGCACATATCCAAAAAAAGGGAAGAAAGATGAAGTGGTCAAAGCCTTTGCATAATTTTGAGAGTTTAAATTAGAAAATGAGACACTGCAGTTGTTTACAATTCTTGCACATGAACAGTGGTGTAGTTTTCAGTCATGCAAACTGACTCCTGACTTTTCACCTATGGCAGGCATTCTCGGAGGTTGTGAGGTCTGTTGGAAAATAGGCAAGTGAGTTTTATATACATATCTGTGGAATGTCCAGGAGTGGGAGAAAGAACTGTCTGTTTGAGGCAAGTGAATGTTGCAATTGGTCACCTTGATTCGCATTGAATGGCCTTGCAACTTCAAAGCCTGGCTGCTTCCTGCCTGGGGAAAGCCAGTGTTGGCAGGTGCACTCCTGCAGAGGAGAGAGGATCCCTTTTGATCTTAAGCAGACAAAGTTCTTTCTCCCACCCTGGACATTCCACAGATATATAAACCTCACTGTCCTAGTTTCCAACAGACCTCACAACCTATGAGGATGCCTTCCATAGATGTGGGCAAAATGACAGGAGAAAATGCTTTTGGAACATGGAACAGCCCTACAGCCCAGAAAATTCACGACAACCCAGTTATGGAAATTATTTTCTCAGTTCCCCTCATTATTAAAGCAGGCTTGAAATAATGTCCATATAAATGATTATTGCAGACTATGGGGGATAAAGTACATCAAATCAATAGCACCAAAATAATAAGTAATATATATTTTTTTACATTGAGGTTGTGTTTAAGATCCCAGTTAAGACTGAAATAAGTAGGACTTTTGTAAAAGAGAAGATGGAAGAAAACAACTATACTTCTTGATGAGGATGTTCTTCTATTATTTGTTCCCACAAGTTCCAGAAAAGTTAATTTAAAATTCCTGGGCTATTCTCTGGGTCTGGGCAGCTTCTTGTGCATGCAGGAGATCATCAAATAATCCAATGGCAAACAAGTTAGATTTCAAAATTTCAATTCCAATATTTTAAATTGGGCTGAGATGTGAATGGCAGTGAGTGCAACTGAATAAAGTATTGTAATGCCTTCCAATTGCTTGGCTTAAGCAAGCATTTGGTCTGCTGCATTCTGCAGTAGTTGTAGCTTCTAAATAGTCTGAAACATAGTTCTGTATAGAAACCAGGGCATGAATATTGTAAGCAATTGCTGCTGTTCTGCAATAAGATCACAGCTGCTATATCAGGCTATGCTGGTAAAAGATATGCCTAACTGCCATTGGTTCCTTTGATTGTACCATACTGCATTCAGAATGAACCTCAAATGTATGTATGGATATCTTTTAACAAGCTTTTGTTCTGGTTCTTAGATCTGATTGTCCTCATGCAGCCCCTAATTTGAAGGAATCATCTTGTAATGATACTACCTTACCTGATCCCAGCTTACGACAATTGACTTTTGTTTCTGCCACAGAGAATACTCTAAATGATGTAGCATTGTCTACTCCAGACACAAGTCAAGTAAGTAGATGGTGCAATGTTTCATCATTTTTATATGTTGTGCCTATATTTAATTCTTTTTCTTATAGCTTAGCCTTTCTTTGAGGTAATAGCAAATGCTATACAAGTACTGCTGTAACATGCCAGATTCTATCCTGTGTAATCTGGATTAATTATAACCCAATTACATTATTTCTGTTACTTATAGGTATAGTGGAGTAGCAGGGCTAGTACTAATGATAATGGCACTGTTACACGTTTCCTGGAGAAACAGTTAATTAGTAGCATCATGAGATTGCAGACTAAATAGTAAAATTAAATATTGTCAAAGTGTGAACAGCAAATCGTGTCTTTGCTGCTGTGTTTAGTTTTTCAGCAGTGATGTTTTTAAATGTAATTTTTGAAGAGTGCATTTGAATCAAAATTATATTGATTTGAATGTGTCATATAGGGGTTTTTTTGAGATTAAAGTTTTTAAACATATTTCTAAAAGTGTATGGCCATGACCCCGGATTTTAAGATTACAATATATTATGAATGCAGCCTGCTGTCCACGTTTGATCTTTTGGTTTTTGTGGATTTCATTATTCTCAGATTACATGTCACTGGTTCTGGAGCTGGTTTACACTATCTTTCACATGGGTTTATAAGTACTGGTCGGGCTTCCTGGTCTCTTTGCAAGCCTTGTGATACTGAGACACACTGCAAAAGTCTGGGAACAGGTTAATAAAGCCTTCATGGTTGTGGGAGAAGATGGGGTTGTGGGATCAAGCCTGTGGCTAATAAATAATACAGTACAAAGACTTATTAAGGAACATGTGCAATGACAATTCGGAATTGATATGGTATACAATTTCTGGATAAAGTGATTTTAATGTTTATACTAAGATGATTTTATGCTTTAAATTTATGTTTAAATTTTATTTTAATTTCATGTTTAAATTTTATTTTATGTCTTGTGTTTAATGGTTTTAATGATTTTAAGTTCATAGTTATATGTAGTAATTAGTTGTTATGATTTCTTTGTGTACTGTATGTTAGCATTGAATTTTTGCCATTATGTTGGCATTGAATTTTTGCCCAGGGGTGAAAAAGGCGATATATAAATACAGTAAATAAATGAACAGATAAATAAATATTTCTTAAAATAGTGTTGGGTAGTACACATCTGTTACGAATTGCTGCATTGCAGTTTGACTATCTGCTTCTGCACTTCCCATACCCCCACCAGCCCATGTTCCCTGGAAAGTTGTTGAAAGCAATTGTATGGGTGGGAGTGGGGTGTGTTTTTCGACCATCTGATTCCTCCCTTGTCCCTGACTTCCCAATCTGGGACATAACCCAGAAAACCCCTCACACATTCAGACACAAGGATGCAGCTATATGCCCTTTTCAGCAGCCTAATCTATCTCAACTCTCCCCTGAGCTGGGCAGCAAGCTAACATCTCTGGAACATATAATCCTTCAACAGACACAGATCCATGTTCACATGCACAGAGTCTGATCTGGGTTTGATACCTTTTAAAACTCCAGCTCACTTTGCAAGAAGCACACATGTTGCACATATGGTGCAAAGCAAATATCTGTAAGTAAGAACTGGCACAACCTTTTCAATGCTTGCGAGTTACAGTTCAGTACTTTTTGTGTGGGATAACTACTGGGATTTTACTTGGTGCAAGTTTAAGATACTCAGTTTTCCTAGTTCCAGGGGGGTCCTGCACTGAGAATGTGGAGGGTTGACTGTACCAATAACAATGTTGATGCCTTTTGTTTAGACTAATCGTCCCAGTGAGTTGAGCACAACAATTGTTTGGACCAGTCCAACTTCATCATTGGAACTACAAAGTGGGAAAAAATGTGATTTGCAAAATAAGATCCATCAGTCAAGAAACCATCCTAAGAAGCTAGAAGTAGATGAGTCTGCTGAACTGACCTGCCTACCTGAAAACCAGAAATCAACTGGAGAGCTTCCCCCTAAAAGTGAAGATGAGTCTGCACAGAATCATCCAAATAACAATGAATTGACTTGTGTTGATGTACCTGCAACAGAGCATGACTGTAAAAACACAACTCAGAAACTAGGCCTGTCATTGCTAAAAAACGTGCCTGCTTTTGATGCTTTAGATGGCTATATTTCAGTAAATCAACATAGAACAAATTTCAAAAATAGTGGTGTTGCTTCAGACTGTCCACCAACATATTCTGGAATTCCAACCTTGCTTACAGGCTGTTCCCTAACAAGAACTCCATTTGCCCAACACTATCTAGAAAGCTTGCAGCCTCAGTCAAATGTTGCTTTGCCTCAGTATCATGTTGGTTGTCCTCCCGTTTTTGGTGTTCCAGCAGGACTTATTTATTCTGCCATTCCTTTGGATCATGTTCAGAACTCACTGACTGCTGGATTGGCATTACATGCAGATATGACATCCAGAGTATTAGGTACAACTCCACATTATAACTTCCCATCAAACCAGAATAGACTCAGTCCATCTAAAACAGGGCAAATAACCGAAAGGAAGGAATCTATGCCACTTGGCTTTGGTAAGTCCATTCTTTTTTATATAGTAGTTTTCTGATATGTAGTTTGGTCAAAATAGATTGGTCCCCATTTTTTAACCCCTTAGTTGAGCAGAATGTCTATTTTGTGAATGCCTCTTTGAAACAAGGCTTCTTAAACTTTGTGTTTTAAAAACTACTGTTATGTACTTGAGTATCAGCCTAGTTTTTCAGCCCCTTTTTTAGGCTGAAAAAGTCCCCATTGGCTTATACTCGAATCAAGGTTATTTATTATTTTACTCTGTTATTACTGTTTTTTACATTTATTATTTTACTCTATTATTATCATCATTTTACACTATTGTTACTATTACATTTATTATTTTACTCTATTATTGTTATTGTTACATTTATTATTTGAGTATTATTACTGTTATTACATTTCCATTATTTTACTCTATTGCTATTATTATTATTACCTTTATTATTTTACTGTCTTTATCATTATTGGAAGGATTCCTAAGCGCATTTACATTGAAGAAGGTTAGAATAATGGTTTAATCAGAGTTGAGTAGTCTTATCCTAAATTACCGTTTTATGTAAATAGTCAAAAACATTTAACCTACTGATGCCTCGATTAATGTAATTGTATTGGTATCTATTTTTATTTTGAAATTTACCAGTAGCTCATGTATTTCCCATCCTCATCTTATATTCAAGTCAATCTGTTTTCTCAGATTTGTGTAGGAAAATTATGTGCCTCGGCTTAAATTTGGGTCATCTTTGACTCGAGTATATATGGGTACTTCTCTAAATCAGAGCTTCTTAAACTTTTTCCATTCACTACCCCTTTCCGCCTGAGAAATTTTTCGTGATCCCAGATATATAGGTATATCAAATAGATATTCAAATCAAGCATTTTCTGATAATAAATCAGTATTTGCAAGGCTTGCTAAATAGGCAGATTTCCCTTTTTATGAAGTACTGCTGAAGCAATTTCTGCAGAGTTCACTGTAAACATTGCACATTGTTAGTAACAGATCTGTGTAAATGGGTGATGTTCAGAAACCTGTTTGCTGTTTCAAGCTGTAAATGTAACTGAAGAACTGAAATGACATTTATATTGGTTAGAATCAGATGTAGAATTAAACATTCCTTTCCTCAGTTTTGCTTCTGATTACTATAGAATAACAAAATAAATGTGAAATTAAACATATCTTTTTAACTACTTAAAAAAATTCTTGCTGGATTTTCTTTTTCTTTCCTAGTACGTGTGAAAGTCCCTGCAGAAGTAAAGTTCCCTTATTCATGCTGTGTAGGACTGACTTCACACACAGTTCTTAGTATTCTTAACCCATCCGAACGGTGGCTACAAGTCAGCATCAACCTTATTAGTATTATGTTTAATGGGGAAAAGGTATGTATCCAAGCTTGATGTATAGTAGGTTAATTTATGTGTCTTATGGAGTATTACAAATTTTAGTAATTTTGGTCTGAAGAAGAACAATATCTGAATATTAATTGGGCTAACCAAAGTTAGTACTAGAGAGTTTTCTACTCACTGTGGTGAAGCTTTTATGTCTGCTCAAGTAGAGATTGGTATACACCAGGACAACAGCTGGAAGGTGACTTTATACTCATAAATGCCTTTCTACATGTTTGTATCTGTAATGACTCTAGAGTACATATTTTGGCTCATTTATGTCCTTTTTGTCATTTTCTAGATGGACCCTCAGAATAACAGATGTCTGCTGTTTAAGAACAAAGCTATCATAGGACCCTGTGCTTCGGAAGACCTAAAAATGCTGTTTTTACCTTGTAAGGCAGGAGTCTTCCAGTGTGTACTTAGTGTCGCCTCTTGGCCATTTTCTGCAGATGCAGATATAGTTGTACAGGCAGAGGTCTTATCTAGCAGGGTGACAGTGAATGCAGTTGCTGAAAATCCTGACATAGAGGTAAAATTGTTGTTATAATTATTATAATTATAAAAATTGTGAGAAATAGGTAGTTTGTACTTATTCAAGTCCACCGTAAACCACCTTTCATAAGATAAAAAGATAAAAATGTAAATGCAGGGCATATAGAGAGAAATAATAAGAAACACACTTTAGTCAACTTCAAATATTTAGGTTGTTTTAAATTTGGAAATAGTTGCCTATTTGTGTAAAGGCCCAAATAATTTGTACCAAGTACTTCATATTAAGGAAAGTTTTCTATAAGTGAAGTGGCACTGGGGAAGAAAAAACATTTTGTTTGCATGAAAAACTGACTTCAAAGGTAGTGCATGAAGATGGACATTTTGTTGTCGAAGGCTTTCATGGCCAGAACCACTGAGTTGCTGTGAGTTTTCCAGGCTATATAGCCATGTTCCGGAAATGTCTCCTGACATTTTGCCCACATCTATGGCAGGCATCCTCAGAGGTTGAGGGATCTGTTGAAAACTAGACAAGTGAGGTTTATATATCCATGGAATGGAATGTCCAGGATGAGAGAAAGAACTCTTGTCTGCTTGAGGCAGGTGTGAATGTTGCAATTGGCCACCTTGATTAGCATTTAATGGCCTTCCAGCTTCAAAGCCTGGTTGGTTGCTGCCCAGGGGAATCCTTTGGTGGGATGATTCCCCTGCTTTTTGAGTGTTGCTCTTTATTTACTGTCCTGCTTTTAGAGATTTTTTTTTAAAAAAAACGGGTAGCCAGATTTTGTTCATTTTCGTGGTTTCCTTTTTGTTGAAATTGTCCACGTGCATGTGTATTTCAATTGCTTTTCTGTGTAGTCTGACATAGTGGTTGTTAGAGTGTTCCAGCATTTCTGTGTTCTCAAATAATATGCTGTGTCCACGTTGGTTCATCAGGTGCTCTGCTATGGCTGACTTCTCTGGTTGAAATAGTCTGCAGTACCTTACTCTAAAATTAGGACAGTAAATAAAGACCAACACTCAAAAAGCAGGGGAATCCCAGACAAGAATCAATCAGGGCCAGCTAACAGCTCGCAACAAAAGATCCCCCCCTCCCCGGCAGCAACCAGACAGGCTTTGAAGCTGCAAGTCCATTAAATGCTAATCAAGGTGGCCAATTGCAACACTCAGACCTGCCTCAAGCAGACAAGAGTCATTTCTCCCACCCTGGACTTTCCACAGATATATAAACTTGCCTACTTTCCAACAGATCCCTCAACCTCTGAGGATGCCTGCCATAAATGTGGGTGAAACATCAGGACAGAATATTTCTAGAACATGGCCATACAACCCGGAAAACAAACAGTAACCCGCGATGGACATTGATTCATGAATATAACATGTGTACCAATTGGTATCAGAGAAGGCACTGCAAGTACTTTGGTTTCATGTAGGTTGTGTGCTTATCGAAATTTCTTGTATCCAGAATATAGTACAATAGAAGACTGTGGCAACTGCATTATGCAATACATAAAACTGCTAGCAATTTCAAAAAGTATGATTAAAGTAATGCAGTCACCACAGTCTTCTCTAGCACTGTATTCTGCACTAGCTGATGTTTTCACTGATAACTCTACAGTACATATTACTCATTGCAGTTATCCAACCAGATGTTATGGGAGTGTAGGTGACTGGCTTTCTGTTTAAAAGAGAAACATACCCAGAATCTCTATTCTGGTGATCTGTCAGCTATAACTTTATGTCTCTGTACAAAATGTTGTTTTATATACCTAGTTTGCTAGAAGTATTATCCTTTCTGCTTTTCTGGTATTAGGTAGAAGCAGGAAAGACAAACCATCTTGACTTTGGTGATTTGCCATTGGGCAGCTGGAAAGCTCTCCCGCTGAAACTGACTAACAAGACTTGTGCTAGAGTGCCTGTCAGACTTGTTATTCATGCTGTAAGTACCTAAGCCAGTATTATGCACTCTTAAGTGA
The DNA here is from genome assembly GCA_030556195.1 of Anolis apletophallus. NCBI lineage: Eukaryota > Metazoa > Chordata > Lepidosauria > Squamata > Anolidae > Anolis > Anolis apletophallus. The sequence continues at coordinate 74,655,876 of JARBWK010000007.1, read as the reverse complement.
GCAATATATTGTGTTGTGACTGATTTTTTAAAAAGTATAAAGGTAAAGGTTTCCCCTTGACATTAAATCTATTCGTGTCCGCTTTGGGGGGGTGGGGGTGTTCATCTCCATTTCTAAGCTGAAGAGTCGGCATTGTTTGTAGACACTTCCAAGGTTATGTGGCCAGCATGACTGCATGGAGCGCTGATCTACTTTCAGACAGCAAGTTCGGCAGCTCAGCGGTTTAACCCACTGTGCCACTGGGGGCTTCTTTAAAAGTATAGTGGCACTATATTGATTGATGTGGGAAATAATATGGCATCTAGAGAATTTGCATTATAATATCATAGTACAAAAAGTTACTATATTACCTGAGGAGGAGTCAGTAACATAACATGTTGCCAACACCAATAATGCCCTAATTCTTAAAGAGTAAAATCTTTTTTTTTATAGAATGCTATAGCATGGCGCTGTTTCACATTTTCCAAGGAACCGGTTAACTCTACTCTTAGAAGTGCAGATCGTACTTACAACATTTCCCAGTTAGCAGCACCTTCAGTGATATCCCATATAATGCATGCAAGCTGTGATCAGCAAGTAAGTACTGTAGAGTGATTTAGTTGAAATAATTAAAATAATATATTTCTTGTATTCTCAGCTTCTGGCCTGCTATTGGTTTAGAGGTATTTAGGGACTATTTTATACTTAGTAGCCCCATTGACTATTCTAATCTCGATAAACCGGAATGATTGATAGCTGGCAAACAGAGGAAGAAAATGTGGAGTCAGTGAAAGACTTTGTATTTCTAGACGTGAATATTACTGCAGATGCAGACTGCAGTCAGGAAATCTGAAGACGTTTACTTCTTGGGAGGAAAGCAATGCCCAACCTCGATAAAATAGTGAAGTGTAGAGACATCACAGTAGCCATGAAGGTCCACACAGTTAAAGCAATGGTATTCCCCGTAGCAACCTACGGATGTGAGAGCTGGACCATAAGGAAGACTGAGCGAAGGAAGCTAGATGCTTCTGAACTGTGGTGTTGGAGGAAAATTCTGAGAGTGCCTTGGACCGCAAGAAGATCAAACCAGTCCATACCAACGAGACTGAGCATCCCATGCCCCAGATTCTTCTCTCCTTCCTCAGTAGATAGTTTAAGATAATACCTACTTGTGCATCTTGGTCTTTTCACACTGTTTTCACTCTGAGATTGTATAGTCAATCAATATTTCATTTCAATCTTGTGTTCACATAATTCTATACAATATACTTTCTGCTATTGATGGTTTTTTTCAGGATCCCGAAGTTCTAGTGATTTGGGTCCAGTTCCAAGCACCAAGCAAATCTGTCTCTTCAGGTATAAATTTATTAGCTTGTTTACTTAATGTAAACATAATTAATATATTAAGTGACATTGTTAGACCAAAAGAACCTGTCCAAAATTAATACTTGGTTATTATTCCCAGTAGTTTCACAGCTTGCATGTACGTCTTGGATTTAGCCCTGAGTTCGACAGTTTTTAGTGGTGGCCAGGAGTTTGCACAGTTAAAACACGTGTGTCTGCTCTACCCATTGCTGAAGTTGTCTGATATGTCCTCATTATAATGTGTCTTGATGACATTTCATTTTGATTAGTGTAAAGCATTCTGTGTGGTGCCTTTATAAAGTATTTGAAAAATTCAAAAGTCACAAGGAAAGTTTGCTAATCAGTTATAGGAAGAAAATAAATCCCTTGCTGTGACAACTTCAGTGTCTGCCAATTGCTTTTTAATTGAGTTGTTGTAGGTTTTTCGGGTTGTATGGCCAGGTTCTAGAAGCATTCTCTTCTGACGTCTCACCTTCGACAATACATTGCTTTTTAATTGTCCCTTAATTTTATGACTGTTTTTAACTGAACCTTTTCTTATAAGCCACTTTTAAGTCTCCCTGTAATGGGACGATAGTACAATATAAAACGAAAATCCTTTCTCCCCAGATTGTTTAGGCCCAACAGATGAGTACTTTGCAAGAATTGATGTGGAGCTTGATTGTCCAGAGCCTGCTAATGTCCTAAGAAGTGTTCCTCTAAGTGCAAGATGTGGAACCCCTCGGATATTTGCTCCAAGGGGCCTGCAGGTATATTCTTTAGAACCATGCTCCTGGTATAACTTACTTCTTTCTCTGTTGGCACTTTGTTACATGTTATCTTCATTTTCTTCTAGACTTTATACATGTCTACAGAGATTGGATTGTCAACAAGACGGCAGTTGCCATTAAGGAATGTGGGGAATATTAAAGTTGACTTAAGGATCACAGTAAGCTGCTTAATCAATAGTTCTGTTTTTTTCCTCTCATCAGTAATCAGCCAGATCTACCATCCAAAAATGGTTATTTCAATTATCAGAGATCCTATTTATTTTTTGTGAAGTCCTTGAGGGACATCTGAGTAAATGTGTTGTGTCCTATTGGTTGCTTAGGATAAGTTCTTAGGAACTTTATTTAGATATTTCCTTCTCCTGTTTTTTCTTTTCCTCACTTGGGAAAATATATTTTTCAGCTCGCCCAATAGACAGCCTCTGTGGAAAAGCCTCCAGAAAAGGAGACTCCACACACTCTGAGACAGACTATGCCATTCTCCAGGAAGCTCTTCCTTATCTTTTCAGTTGTATCTCTTTCCCTGCCATTTGAAACCATTGCTTCCTTGTGCTCTAGTCTCTAGAGCAGCAGAAAATCAGTTTTTCCCCTCCCTCCTCCTCAGTGGGACACCCTTTTAAATGTTGAAACATGGTTTATTCATTTTTATTCATTTAAAGTACTTATATACCGCCTTTCTCACCCCTGGGGGGACTCAAAAGATGGAAGGAGAAAGAGGGAGGGAAGGAAGGGAGGTAACAATTGAAGGAGGAAGGAAAGAGAGAAGCAAAGAAGGATAGGATGGTGAGAGAGAGGAGGGCCTAAGAAAAAAGCCCACGGGACAGCATCCAGCCCACAGGCCTGGGTTTGCCCATACCTATTCTAGACTGTCTCCAAAGGTAGTCATATTAAAAGAAAATCAGAATAATCTAATTTGATTGAAACCAGAACAATTAAGAGTCTGAGACCAAATGCAGTTTCTTTATGAAATGCTGTGCCTTATGCAGCAGCCAAAACAGCTAATGAAAGGTTTTGCGTGCCTCAACTGTCACCGGAGCAGCTGATAACATATTGAAATTATTCTCTTTGCTTTCCAGACTGTACGACCAGATAGCTGCATTTCTGTTAAACCAGAGAATCTGGTCCTTATACCCAGGGAAGAAAAAGAATTGACAGTTGAGTTTTCTCCAAAGGACTACAAAGATGCAGAAAGGTAATATCACCCAATTCTCAATAATGCAGCAGTAATTTTCTTTATAAGAATATCTAACTTTAAACTCTTGTTTCTGTAGTGTTGTGGAAATATTGGTGTTGCCATCTGGGCCAGAGTATAAAGTGACAGTGAAAGGTGAAGTGACCATGCCAGAGAGAAAGGCTTTGATACAGAAATGCCTCACTACAGAAGTGCCCCCCATTCTCGCCAACAAGCAGCTTCTTGCTTGGGGAGGTGTTCACCTAGGAAGAACAGTGTAAGTGACCATTTGAACAACATATGATATTGTTATAACAACTTGAAACAAGTATTGAAATACCTGTCCTGCTTTGAGCCCTCCCAGGGGTGAGAAAAGTGGTTTAGAAATACTGTAAATAAATAAATATGTACTGGAGGTGAGAGTTAGGATGGGAGAAGTGGCTCAGATACAAAGAAATTATAAGGAAAAACATGGACAACTACATAATGAAGACACAAGAAGAAATTAGAATATCATATGGAGATTTAGCCTAGTTTCAGTTCAGACAGCTCAAGGAGGCCTTCAACAAAGATAAAAAAAATTCAGATTCGATTCAGGAGATAAAATTTGGGACAAGAAAGAAAAGTGATCACCAAACTATACCGAGTTGTACTAAGTTGGACAATGGAGAATGACCAAATAAAAGCCTGTATGTTAAAATGGACGGCAAACATTGGACACCCTATTCGAATCTTGGATTTGGAAAAGATATAGAACACTAAATTAAAATGGATAAATTCTTATGACCTGCAGGAGAAGTGGATCAAGATGATGTACCAATGGTACATCACACCCAGTAAATTGGTGAAATGTTATAAAAATGTACCGGACACCTGCTGGAATTGCCAAAGTAAGAAAGGAACTTTTTTCCACCTATGGTGGGTGTGTGAGAAGTAAAAAAAATCTGGAAGATGATACATGAAATTTGCAAAAAAGACACTTGAATTAAGAATAGAAATGAAGCCGGAGTATTATCTCCTGGGGATGCTGAATTTTGAAATAGAAAAGAACAAAGATAAGCTACTCTTCCATATGGCCACCGCAGCGAGGATTGTCCTTGCAAGAAAATGGAAGGATAAAGAGATGCCAACTATGTTGCAGTTTGTCAGTCTGTGCGGAAGCTCAGTAGTCTTTCCAGTTTTAGACCTCTGCTTAATCACACAGAGCCAGAGTAAATGAAAAACAAAACTTTACTCTTAAGTAAGCAGCTTTAACAAAACCAGCATTACAAATTAAACATAGTCCATTGCAGATATCTTACTCAAAGTCCAATGCATTATCAGCATGCATTATCTGCATCTTGTATGGTGTAAGAAGTCCTTTGTTAAATGGTCCAGGACAAGTCCTGTGGTAGATCCATGGCAGTCTTCATGATCTCCTTCTTCACACACAGGATCAAGGAAAAACCCTCCTCATGATATACTCAATGCTCAAGCTTAATTGCTTCATTGTCCAGGTGTTTTTCCTCAACACACACATTCAAACAAGAAGATCCTGCAATTACTTAGCTAAACTCCATATACTGTAACAAACTATAGAGAAATGGACGCTTAAACTATTAGATATTATGAATATGGACAATTTAACTCAATATTTGAAAAACAAACAAAATACCAAAATTGACTGGTCTCCAATCAAAAATTATTTCAACATCAATTAGATTATAGGCCAGAGAGAGGAAAGCTCCAACGATCCAATCACTACTAACACAGTTATACGGGGGGAAATCACTAATTAAATTACTAACCTTCCCGCACTCAACCCTAAACACCCAATCAAAACACACTCCCCCTTTCTCCTTCGTGGTGTCTGGTGAAATAAGCACTTATGATACTTGATGCACCTGTGCAGCAATCACTGGAAAACTCTGCAAAGCTGAGAAAGGCTTGTGGCTGCAGCCCCGCCCTTCATCCCCATGAAGCATATATATTGCATGAGGGGCTGTAGCCAGTAGTTCCTTTTTTTCCAGCCGCCTTACAGCAGCAACCTAGGAACCTCTCTGCTTGATATTCAACCCTCCTATTGACTTGGACTGTTATTTGGATATTCTCCTTTCTCCAACCCTATTTGGACTGGTTTTTGGACTCCTCTGGTGTCTCCAAACCCTGACCTCGGATTGTTTATATGGACTTTGTGCCTTTCTCCAATCCCTGATTTCGGACTGGTATCGTACTTACCTCTTTTCTTGTTTACTATGGCTTCTCCTGTTCCTCCTAGGAAGTGTACTTCTTGTGGGGAGAAGCTCCCTGTGGGGGATGGCCATTCTTTGTGTCTCCTTTGTTTAGGTGAAACGCATAATGTTGCCACTTGCTCTTTGTGCAAGGCTTTTCCGCCGGAGGCCCGTAAGGCCAGGGACCGGCGTTTGAAGACCTTCCTCTGTGAGGCAGCTCTTCTTCCCCTTCCTTCTGATGGCCGCCGAGCGGCGTCGGAGCCTGCTGGGCCTGCTACAGGCCACGTCAGTGCTCCCCAGGCTACTGCGCCGGCGAAGCGCAAGGCCTCTGTTGACCGGAGCACTTCACCTGCGAGGACCAGGGGGAAGAAGCTCCAGAAGACCCGCGGCGTTCCTGGGGTCTCCCGTCACTGCCATTCTTCGCCGCCTGCTGCGCCTTCTCCTGTGGAGCCCGCGCCGCAGCCATCTCTGCTTGCCTCGCCTCCCCAGACTCCTCCGCGAGAGAAGCTGGGGCTGGTGCACCAAGCACTTCCGGCCTTGGCCAGAAGTGGAGGCGGAGCCTCGTTGCCCCCTCCGACGCTTTCGCCGCACTTCGTGGAGGAACCGCAGCCTAGTCCCAGTGGCCATGGCTTTGCGGTGGGGTTGCCGGTTTCCGGCATGGGCTTTGCTCTGACCCCTCCTCCGGCGTTCCTCCTGCCTGCGGATGCCCCCGACAAAGAGCGGCCTGCACTCCGTGAGTCTCTCTCTCCGGCTTCTTCCCGCTCTGGATCAGCGTGGCGTTCCAGGGGCCGGTCGCCTTCCCGAGGCTCGTGGAGGTCAGCTAGCCCGGACGCTTACGGGTGTCTGGGCTCTCCGCCGCGGCAAAGTCGCTCCCACCTCTCTGTCCTGTGCTGCTGCCAGGCCTGAGGTGCGGCGCATGGAGGCCAACGCTGGCTGGCGTTATTCTCCTGGAGGGAGGGCTTACTGCCTGGCTCCTCAGCTCTGTGCTGAGCCTTTGCCTCCTGTTCTTCCCCTCCCTCCTCCTGGGGTACAGCCTCGGCTGCCTGCTCTGCCTTTGTGCCCAGCCGCCCCCCACCAGGATCCTCCAGATGAGACTTGTTCTTCCTCTGAGTCTGGGTCCTCCATTGCTGCGACTCGTACGTCTGCAGCTCCTGCTGCCTCTCCTGCGCCTCCTTCGGAGGACGCTTCTGTCTTCGCAGCTTTGTTAGTCCGGCTTTCTAAGTCATTGTCTTTGTCTCCTAAGAAGAGCCGTGACCCAGTGGAGGACCCCATGTTTCCTCCTAATGAACAGGTCCAGCAGTCATTGGCTTCTACCACCTTGCCTGCTCTGCCTTATTTGCTCCACTTGACTAAGCATCCTGACCAGGCTCCCTCAGCGGTACCAGCTGTCACGGGCAGATGGTATCCACGTTATCGTGTTGACCTTGCTTCCGCCCCTTGGATTGCTCGGCCTCCCACACCCAACACTGTTGTTTTGAATATGGCCAAGTACAAGCGGTCGCATAAGACCCAACCTTCTCCTCCAGATAAGGAATGCAAGAAGCTGGATGCCATTGGGAAGAAGGCCCATGCCAATGCCAGCTTGACTGCATGGATGGCGCATTATGGGACTTACATGTGTGCTTATAATGCCTTCCTGTGGAATAAGATTGGGCCTTACTTGGATCTGACTCCTTCCTCCCACCAGGCCATGGCCAAGTCTTACCAGCAGGAAGCTCTTGTTCTTCACTGTGCCCATAAGGACATGTCCCAGCATCTCGCTGATACTTCAGGGAAGCTGTTTTCTCTTGCTACATCCCTCCGACGTCATGCGTGGTTGCGCACTTCCACGCTCTCTGAGGAGGGCAAGATTCTGGCAGAGGACATGCCCGCTCATGACGCTGGTCTCTTTAACCCTGGGACAGATTCCACCTTGAAGGAGTCCCAAGAAGTACGGACGGCTGCTGGTCAGTATGGCTTTCCGCAGCCCTCTTCCCGTTCTCGCTCTCGCCCTCAGCAGGCTTCCTCCTCTTCTACTAGGAGGTATTTTCCCTCTGCCCCGCGGACATCGTCGGTGCCTAGGGCTCCGCGGTCCCCGAAACCGCAGACACGAGCTTCGACGCGTCAGCAGGGTAAGGGAAAGCCCCCACCTAAGGGAAAGCGTCGCTTTTAGCGGCCTCTCCCCTCCCTCTTCTTCACAGGTGTTCCCTTCACTTCCTCACCGGGTGTCCTCACCTCCTCCTCAGCCATCTATCTACTTCGGCACGCGTCTGGCTGCTTACTACAAGGCATGGAGTTCCATCACCACCGATCAGTGGGTGCTGGATGTGATTCGCAATGGCTACTCTCTTGAATTTGACATATCTCCGCCCCTAGGGCGCGTCAAGACGACTCCGCCTTCTGCTGTCCTTCTGGATGAGGTACGGACCTTACTCCAGAAAGGTGCGATTGTGCCGCTTCACCCTTCACAGTATTCCTCTGCTTTTTTCTCCACCTATTTCGTGGTGCCTAAAAAAGGATGGGGGCCAATGGCCTGTCTTGGATCTGCGTACTCTCAATCAGTACATCCGGCCCCGCAGGTTCCGCATGGTGACTCTTCCGACCATCTTGCCACTACTTCCTCGTGGTGTGTGGTTCGCCACCATTGATTTAAGGGATGCCTACTTCCACGTAGCCATCGCGCCTCACCACCACAAGTGCTTGTCCTTCAAGGTTGGCGCCAAGGCCTACTCTTTCCGCGTCCTCCCCTTCGGCATCTGTACTGCACCTCGTGTCTTCACCAAGGTCATGGCAGCGGTGGCGGCGCACTTACGGGTGAACGGAATCACGGTGTTTCCTTACATTGATGACTGGCTGGTCGTCGGGGCTTCGCGGTCCCAGCTCCTCCGGCATCTAGACTTCACCCTATCTTTGTTACAGACCCTTGGCCTGGCGATCAATGTGGGCAAGTCCCACCTGGACCCAACACAAGACATTCACTTCATTGGCGCACGTCTGGACTCTCTTCAGCGCAAGGCGTTTCTTTCGGAGCAACGGTTTCGCAACCTCCGCTCAGCAGTGCAGCTCCTTCGACGTTCTGCTTCTGTGCCGGCCAAGCACGTCCAGTCGACGCTAGGGCATATGGCTTCCACGACTGCTGTCACTCCATATGCCCGGCTACACTTCCGCCCTCTGCAGGCATGGTTCGTCAGAGTGTTAGACCCTCTCCGACACAGCCAGCATCGCCTGTTGCGGCTGCCGGCTTTTGTCCGCCGCTCTCTACGTTGGTGGACTGTTCGCAACGCTGTCTGCATGGGCATGCCATTTCGCCCTCCAGGCCCTTCGGTGGTCATCACCACGGACGCCTCCCTTCAGGGCTGGGGAGCCCACTCCGGCACCCTCTCTGTCCAGGGCCTGTGGCCTTTGACCGAGGCCTCCCTGCACATCAATGTGCTGGAGCTGACTGCCGTCCAGAAGGCGCTCCGAGCCTTCGAACGCTCCCTGCACGGCCGCGTGGTCCAGATCTGCACGGACAACACGGTAGCCCTTTGGTATCTCAACAAGCAGGGTGGGACTCGGTCTCGCACTCTGCTCCAGTTGGCGTTGGACATTTGGCACTGGTGCATTCCTCGGGGAATCCACCTTGTGGCGCTGCACCTGCCTGGCGAGGACAACACGGTGGCGGACCACCTCAGCCGCTCCGGGCCCACCAACCACGAGTGGTCACTGCACCCTCACGAGGCTCGCATGCTCTTTCGGCGGTGGGGACAGCCAGCCATCGACCTGTTCGCAGCACCAGCCAACACCAAATGCCGTCGCTTCTGTGCCAGGATGCCAATGGCATCGCCACAGGGCTCTCTGGGAGACGCGTTCCTCTACAATTGGCACGGGTCCCTGCTGTACGTTTTTCCACCACTGCCTCTCCTGAGCCGAGTGGTAGCAAAGATCGATGCGGACAGAGCCGATGCTCTCCTGATCGCCCCTTGGTGGCCCCGGCAGCCCTGGTTCGCCCTCCTCAAGGGCATGGCTGCGGGCGATCATCTCTCCCTGAGCAGTCGACCGGACTTGCTCACGGTGCAGGACGGTCAAGTGCGTCACCCCGACCTCGGCCTCCTCCGCCTGACGGCATGGCGGATCAGGCTGTGCCACTCCCTCCAGCAGTGACAGCCTTCTTGGATGCTGCACACCGGCCTTCCACGCAGCGCTCATATTCTGCTAAGTGGAGATGCTTTGAGGCGTTTGCCCACCAACACGGGGTCCTTCCTCTCCAGGCCCCTACTTCTCTCCTCCTTCTGTTCCTTACGACATTGGCGGAGGATGGCCTGGAGCTCTCTTCTGTGAAGTGCTATGTTGCGGCATTGTCAGCATATCGCCGCAGAGAGGGTGGCTCCTCCTGGTTTCAGGACCCTCTGGTGCATCGTTTCCTCAGAGGGTATCGGGCCCTCCGACCACCGGTCTCCCTGCCTCCTCCCGCATGGCAGCTTGACCTTGTATTGTCCGCACTGATGAAGCCACCTTTTGAACCATTGGCTACCGCCGACTTTTGTCATCTATCCTGGAAAGTGGCTTTCCTGGTGGCGATCACTTCAGCTCGCCGGTCCAGCGAGTTGTGTGCCCTACGTGTAGATGAACCTTACCTCCGGTTTCACAGGGACAAGGTGGTTCTCCGCACCGACATCGCCTTCCTCCCGAAGGTCGCTACGGCGTATCACATGGCTCAAGATATTGTGCTCCCGGCCTTCTTTCAAGCTCCTCAAACTGAGCTTGAGCGGGCGCTCCATCTGCTTGACGTCTGCAGAGCCCTCTCCTTCTACCTTCACAGGACGAAGGACTTCCGGCACTCTCCTCAACTCTTTGTCAAGTATCGCACTGACACCAAGGGTCTCCCTGTTTCCCCCCCAGCGCTTCTCAGCCTGGGTGGTCTCCGCTATCAGACTGGCCTATCAAGTGGCGGGCAAGGCTCCGCCATTGCATCTGAGGGGCCACTCCACGAGGGCTGTTGCTACGTCGGCAGCTTATCTTCGTGGAGTTCCATTGGACGACATCTGCCGGGCGGCGATCTGGACTACTCCGTTGTCTTTCGCCACTCATTACAAGATGGACGTCCAGTCAAGAAGGCATGCTGCTTTTGGCAGATCGGTTCTCTTCTCGGCAGTGGCATGATGCCCACCACCAAGGTTTGTGGCTCGCTAGTCTATCATAAGTGCTTATTTCACCAGACACCACGAAGGAGAAAGAATGGTTGCTTACCAGTAACCATGTTTCTTCGAGTGGATGTCTGTGAAATTAACACGACCCCACCCTTCCTCCCCGCAGATTATGCCTCTACCTTGGGCGGCTGCACGGCGGCAGGGGAACTACTGGCTACAGCCCCTCATGCAATATATATGCTTCATGGGGATGAAGGGCGGGGCTGCAGCCACAAGCCTTTCTCAGCTTTGCAGAGTTTTCCAGTGATTGCTGCACAGGTGCATCAAGTATCATAAGTGCTAATTTCACAGACATCCACTCGAAGAAACATGGTTACTGGTAAGCAACCATTCTTTTCCCCCCTTCCCCCCCTACTCCCCTACCTCTCTCCCCCTTATCCCTAAACCCGTTATTCTTTTAAATATATGACATGCTGATGGTTAACAATCTTACAGATGTACCCTTTAAAACCCTTAATAAAGAATTTTAAAAATAAAAAATACGTACTGCAAATGATATCTCAAAGACATTACTATACTTTGGTTTGGTTTGGTTTTTAAACAGTTGAATATGCATTGGCTTTCCCAAAGGTATCTACCACTGATTCTATTTCCTCTATCTATAGAGTATTGTAGTGTAGTGTATGGAACCTATACACATCTTTATTTTGTTCTTTATTTTTGATTTTTGTAAAGGTTTCTTTACTTATTTCAAAACATTAAATATGCTTTGGTTTAAAACATTTTAGTTCTTTGCATGAATTAGACAAGGTCTTGTCCACACATTTCCTGTCTTGTCTATAGTCCATCCTTCCAAAAAAATTAGAACCAAATCCATACATAGGAAATATTTTCCAAAGAAGTAGTATGGTTTTTTATAGGAACTTTTAATTTTAAATTTAAAAAGAGGCATAAGAAGAGGAAAAGAGAATGAGTGTACTCTATGAATATGACTATTACTTCAGAACAATCAGTTTGAAGCAGACAATGTGGTACATGCAACAGAGGCAATCCTTCTCTGTGTAGAAGCCATCAGAGTATCTATTCTCAGGCAAAGATGCATAAATCCAATAGCATCCAATAACATATTGTAGTTGCTGGTAATGCACATATAAGCTGTGATAAATTATAACTAGAGTTTAAAAGGCCAGTGGTGATTCAAAATGAAATACTCATGCTATAGTTCTTCAGTTGTTTTAGAAGTATTCCTGAAAATAGGCGACTGTTTTATTCCTGCTTCCTCAATGGAAGCAAATTACTATATCATGTTAAACACTCTTGCAATTTTCAGTCAACAGAAATTGATTCTAAGAAATGACTCTTCATCTACTACTCAGCAGTTACAGTTGCTGATAAGGGGTCAAGATCAAGACTGTTTTCACGTGAGTAATGCAGTACATTTTAAGAAATTGTTACATAGTTGGATATGATCTACTGGTATGTTAGAGACTCTGGCTACTTATGTGAAACTTCAAATGTAGCTGGAGTCTTCTGAGGCTTCAATCCCATACACTTGGAAGTGATGATTGTATAGTGGACTCATATTCTGATTTAAGGCACAGGGTTTTCTGTGCAAGATTAGTTCAGCAATGATTTGCCATTGCCTTCCTCTGAGGCTAAGAGACTATAATGTGCCCAAAGTCACCCAGTGGATTTGCACGACTAAGCAACGATTTAAACCCTATCCCTCAGTCATAGTCCAATGCTCAAGACACAACTCAATACTGGCTCATATACACATGTTCCTAGAAATAAGTCTTTTTGAACTCTAGAACTTCATTTACACCTTAATTCTGACTTTACTTAATTTTTGAAATCTAGAACTCAGTAAACCAGTTTCCCTTTGGCTGGTGTTGGTAATCAAAAAGAGAGTGTTGGTTTTGTTAAACTGCATTTCTGGCTTTAAATGTTTCTGCCATAGTTTCTACCTTTCAAACTGAACAGTGTTTCTGGTCAGTTATATTCATTTAGTTTTCCAACCTAGATATTTGCACATGAAATACTTGGGTACAAAAGGGGGTCTTATTGACCTTAGCTTTCTTGTATTTTTTGCACTTGAAAAATACTGTTAAGTTTAACTGAATCACAGATGTGTTTAAGCCTTCATGAGTTTGTAAATTGAGTTATATTTCTGAGTCCTGTGACTTGCTTTGCTATAACTTGGAGTACTTCTTTATTTCTAAATCCCAGTCAAAAATGTTGGGCGAGTGGGCTTATTAACAAAAGACACTACTCATAAATGCACAACAGAGTAACTTATTAGCAGCAGCGTGACCCAGCACCAGTAGCCAAAAGTGATAAAAACAACAAAAACACGCAGACCAATGTTATCTCTTCCATAGGAGGCTTTTCTTCAAAATAATATGGTTGCACTATTTACAAAAAAAACCCCAAGGTTTCCATTACACGAACAAAGTTCTTTATACTTCCTTCTTTGCTTCCACACTGGGTTTCTTTCTCATGCAGATAAACAGCTTCACTCTTACAGAGCCTCTTCTCACGATGAACATCACACAGTCGCGTTTTACACACAGCAGCCTTCACACATGATGGCCTTCAACCTGGGGCTTTTCTCACCAGGCCTTCTTATACTGAGGCCTATCTCCCACTGAGGCCTTTCTCCCACTGACCTTCTCACACTGAGAGCTATTAAGCTACAGGTACATCTGCTTATATTGAACTGCAACTTTTGTTGAATCATTGTATCCATTTAAGCCTTTCGGTGCTTGACTCACATTTTTGTAATTAAAAATAACTGGTTAATTTTTAATATTTCTGACAAAATTATGATAGTTTAGGAATTAACAAATTAACTCCCTAAATTTTACTCTGTTTTTTCCTTATATACTCATAGTTGAAACTTGAAGAACGTGCGTATAATAACTGTGAAATCAAGATACGGCCAAAACATGATTATAATGTCTGTCTAATGTTTACACCATCTCGATTAGCTTGCATGTGTGCAAAGTTTGAAATAAAACAACCTGGCCTTCCATTTCATCCAGGAATTAAATTTACCGTAAGTTGTCTCTTTAGGCTGATCAAATGTGCAGTTTCACAGAATATTTTGTGAAATTTATTTGGTGAGAAACCTATTTCAGCTTGAGGGATGGATTCAGTTTTAAAGTAGTTTTTGATATCTCAATTCTATTGGTGTACAGGTTAAAATAGCACTTCAAATATTTATATATTTTAACTTAAAGATCTTACATAACTGGGTCTTAGGAAGGGTAGCATAACCTTTCAAAATGAAAAAGAAAAATCTGTTATTGAATTTTCACGTATGGTATATAAAACTAGTATTAATAGTAGTATTAATGTTCCTAGGTTTATGCATCCAGTGGCTTTGGGATTGAAATTTTAGGGAAAGTTAATCATACTGGCCTACTCTCTGGTGTGTTTGTTTTCTATTTGCTGCTTAAGTCATTGTGTGTGTGTTATAAGTATAATAAAGCTATAAACATCAATTTCTGAATTTCTGAACTATATACAGTACTTCAGAACACAAGAGCTTCAGCCACTTTAAATAATTTGAATAATTTCTCACATCCCAGTTTTAAGTGCTGAATCAACTAATTTTGGCTGTTGCTGTCAGCAAATAGTCAAATTTATATTGTGATTTAGATAAACTGGTCCCAGTAATGCAGTTATGTGGATTTACGTTTTCTGAAACAAAGTTGAGGTTCATCCTTAAAGGTGACGTAAGAAATTAATTTAAATTAAAGACGAGGGGAGAACTGGATGTTTGTAATGTTCTTTAGAAAACAGTTTTAGTATAGGTTCCTCTGCTTTTATTCTACATAGTTCTTAAGAATAGGAAATCTGTGAATCAGGTTCTGTGATTCCTGTGATTCTAAATATGAGGGTGTTTATTTTCCTCTTTCAGATACCACTGTATGGATATGGAGGGAAAAGCAATGTGAGGTTCGAAGATGTAAGAAAATATGGTAACAGATACATAGTGGAACTGCACGAACTGTCACCTGGTAAACCATGCCAGACTTCTTTCACTATACAAAACACAGGGCATCGTGCTGCCTATGTGAAAGGGCTGTGTTTTAAGAACTTTGGTGAGAGAAATGCTATGGATCCAAAGGTGATGAACATTTTTCCAGACAAGTTTATCCTGAAGGAAGGATTGCAACAGGTAGGTGTGAAAAAAATTGTCACATGCTTGCCTCTAAATTGGTGTGAAGCAGAGTTATGCATGATCTGTAAAATATGTAAGCTAGTAACATTTTCAAAATCTGTTGTATAGCTTTGCTCTGCAGCTAGCATTTTGACCGTATTTCTTCATTTCTAAGACACACTTTTTTCCTATATTAACATCTCTAAAAATGAAGTGCTTCTTAGAGTCGCAAATGTATCTTACGGATTTTCGTTGTTGGTGGTGCTGAAATTATTGTGCGTCTTACAATTGATGGCCTCTTACAATTGAAAAAATACAGCATAATTCAAAGATAGTGGCACTTACTGGAGAACAAACTTAACAGAAACATCTCTGTTTCCCTAGAAAGTTACAGTAACATACACTTCTCCTGAAGAACACAATATATCATCTGTATTGTCTAAAATTTGTGTTTTCTATGGGGATGAAATTTCAAGACAGCAGTACTTCAGGTAATGGTAAATTGTATCAGTCATGTTCATTGTTGACCTTTCAATTTAATTAAAGAAACCAGAATATGTGTGGTGTTGAGAAAACTGATTGGGAGAAACCAGAACATATGTTAAGCTTTTGTATATAGTTAAATAATGAGTTTTGCTCTAAGGTGGTTTTTTTTTTAACAATGGTCACTTTTTAAAGGAAGTTACTCCAGGAGAGGAGAATGCCATCAGTGGCTATCTGGTTGTTAGGAAACTGTTGCATGGCAAAGAAGGGCAAGGAAGCGCTTGTACTGTGGATTTTCCATACTAATAGAAAACTAAATTTTGCATACGTAATTGATTTGTCTAGTGTTGGGAGAAAGATCCCCGAATTCAAAAGTGTATAATTTTTAAAATTCAACATTATTTGTTGTGATTCTTCTATAGCAGTGGTTCTCAACCTGTGGGTCCCCAGGTGTTTTGGCCTACAACTCCCAGATATCCCAGCCAGTTTACCAGCTGTTAGGAGTTGAAGACCTAAACATCTGGGGACTCACAGGTTGAGAACCACTGTTCTAGTATATTGGTGAGGTAATATATTCAGATCACTGACATGTTGTTTACACTAATATGAACAGTTTATTTATTTATATAGTGTCAAAAGCATTACATACATAAATTTAAAACTGTTAAAACAGAGGGAGCACAAACGACTAAATAATTTTAGACTAAAAACGGGCAACAGTAACTGCATTGTCTGTAGCTTTAAGCAATTCTTCCTCTGTGCATGAGGCAGGGCATTGTGGACAAGCATACAGGTGCAGAGTTGTTTGTTCTCATCCACAGTCCCACAAGGAGGAGGATTCTTCTAGGTAGTGCCATTTTGCCAGGTTGTTTTTTGATCTGCCCACTCCTCAGTCTGTTCATATATGAACAGTTATTTTGTATGGCTAAATTATTCTAATGCATGATCTATAACAGGGTTTCTCAGCCAGGGTTTCTAAAGTTCTGCAAGAGTTAATTAACGGTTCCATGTGAAAAAATGATTGGAGAACCCCCTACAATATTTGATTTGTAGATCTAATAATTCTTTTCAGGAGTTCCCAATTATTTCAAGGATTTCTCAAGGATAAAAAGGTTGACAAAGGATTGCCTACAAAGATATTGAAGATACCTATAATTAGTTTTCTAAGACTGCTTTTGAAGTTGCCTCAGCTTGGTTAGTTAGACTCATGGTTCTTATTTTTTTAAAAATAGAAGATCTGAAGCCTGCATAATTATGAGCTATGAAAAAAGTTATGCTCTTAGTAGGACTGAAGTCATGTAGTGGCCACGTGCTCCTTCTCCCTTCCTGAACTTTCCTGCATGTTCAGGCAATTCAGAAGTAGTTGGGTGTTTACAAGGAGGCCATTAAAGTCAGATTTTCCCCACTGAGAATCTTTTTTGGATCCACAGAGCAAGAAACACACAGATATTTCACCTGCATGCTGGACATCTGAGTTAAACAAGTATTGGTAGAAATCTGTGGAGATTACATTTGTGAAGGGAAGAATGAGAAAATGACTTTCTCCCATGTTGCATCAAGTAATGTCAGGTGGAAATGTAACAAATAGGTAGCATTACACTTTGATAATGGGGGATGGCTTGATTTGCTGTAGCTGTTGAGCATACTGCAATGGAGTGCAGAAATGCTCCTAAGTAACTGGATTCAGTAAAACACATGTTTACTGAAAATTCAAGCATCTTTATGGAATTTTTCCTAAGATTAATGTAGAGAAGAATATTAAAATCCACTTCTTAAAATTGTCTGCTCAGTTCTATGCAGCGTGGTGTAGCAGACATGCAAAAAATACTTCCTGCTAATAATCCAGTCATAAATGTGAAGTTTGATGAGGAATTCCCTGGGCAAGAGCTGGTGACAGAAGGTACGTTTACTTACATTAATAAAGATTTTAATATAGTTTATACATCTGATTTGTGCAAGTTTGAGATAGTAAAGGTAAAGTTTTCCCCTTGACATTAAGTCTAGTCGTGTCCGACTCTGGGGGGGGGGAGGGGTGCTCATCTCCATTTCTAAGCTGAAGAGTGGCGTTGTCTGTAGAAGCTCCAAGGCCATGTGGCCAGCATGACTGCATGGAGCGCTGTTACCTTCCCACAGAAGCGGTACCTATTGATCTCCTCACACTTACATGTTTTCAAACTGCTAGGTTGGCAGAAGCTAGGCCTAACAGCAGGAGCTCACCCTGCTTCCTAAATTCAAACTGCCAACTTTTTGGTCTGCAAGTTCAGCAGCTCAGTGCTTTAACCTGCTGTGCCACCAGGGGGCCCAAGTTTGAGATATGCCACTTCAAATTTCTATATTCTAAGCCAGTGTTTCCCAACTAGTGTGCCGTGAGCCATCATCAGGTGTGCCGTGGGAAATTGGAACCTCCAATCCCCTTTCTTCCCCCTCCGGCCAAACACTTTTTCTTCTCCACTCGGGCTCCCTTCTTCCCAGCCTCGCCCTGCTCGCTTTGCTCTGGGGCGAGTCTTCGCAGTAGCGCCCGCACAGGTCACGTCTTCCTCCCTCCCCTCCTGAATACGCCCACGCTGCCCCCTCGGATCAAAATGGCGGCAGAAGCGGCAGTGTAAGTGTTCGGCAAGAGGGGGAAGAAAGGGCGCGAATGGGGAGGAAGAGGCCTCTGTTGAAAGCTGGCATGGGCAAACTTGGACCTTCCAGGTGTTTTGGACTCCAACTCCCACCATTCCTAGCAGCCTCAGGCCCTTTTCCTTTCCCCCCTCAGCCACTTAAGCAGGAAAGGGCCTCAGGCTGTTAGGAATGGTGGAAGTTGAAGTCCAAAGCACCCAGAGGGCCGAAGTTTTCCCATGCCTGTTTTAGGGACCTTAAAGTGGTGAGCCTCCTTCCAACATTGTGATTCTGGAACAAACAATAACATAACATTGTTTGAGTCCACAGTGCTCTCTGGGTGTAGGTGAACTACAACTTCAAAACTCAAGGTCAATTCCCAAGCAAACCCTTTTAGTACTTTCTGTTGGTAATGAGAGTTCAATATGCCAAGTTTGGTTCAATTCCATTGTTGCAAGAGTTCAGGATGCTCTTTGATTGTATGTTAACAATAAATCCCAGAAACTACAACTCCCAAATGTCAAGATCTATTTTCCCCAAACTCCATCTCTGTTCACATTTGGGCATATTGAGTATTCATGCCAAGTTTGGTCCTGATCCAACATTGTTTGAGTCCACAGTGCTCTCTGGATATAGGTGAACTACAACTCCAAAACCCAAGGTCAATGCCCACCAAACTCGTATAGTGTTTTCTCTTGGTTATGGGTGTTCTGTGTGGGAAGTTTGTGTCTTTCTGCCATTCTTGCCAGGATATCTATGTTGTGTTCTTTGAAACAGGACCAGGTTTCACACTGAGTGTATAAATACATTTAAAAACATATTAACTATATCTATTACTGTGTTAGAATGTCATTTTGTGTCATTTTGGTTGGTGGTGTGCCCCAGGATTTTGTAAATGTAAAAAATGTGCCGCGGCTCAAAAAAGGTTGACAAACCCTGTTCTAAGCAATATAGTTATCATTCATAAGGATCATAATGTTCTGTTTGTAACCTAATTATAGGTGCTGCTGCTACTGCAGTTTGTTTTTTTTAATATTCTTTATTAAACAGATTTTTCAAATATATACATAAAATCAAAAGTTTGAAAGTTGATAGGCAAATAGAAACAATAGGATAGGTGATAGTAAGGTAAGAGATAGGAAATGTAGGAAAAGATAGAAATAGAAAGATCTAAAAACAAAAGAATAAAGAAAATTCTTGACTTCCTGAGTCTTTTAAAGGTGGACTTTTCCTTTTCCTTGTTTGTTTTATTTTCTTTTTGTATCGTTAGCTTCGAAATCTTCTCTTCTTGGTTCTCTTATTTTTTCATATCCATATGTTGATGTTTCTATTTTTCATATAGTCTGTTACTATCGACCAGTCTGTTTCCTTAATAGGGGTTCCTTTGTTTTTTGTTATTGGATAGGTTAATATTTCTAATATCTATGATTTTCTCCAACCATTTTCTTCCTCTGGTAT
Source organism: Anolis apletophallus (assembly GCA_030556195.1). Taxonomy (NCBI): domain Eukaryota; kingdom Metazoa; phylum Chordata; class Lepidosauria; order Squamata; family Anolidae; genus Anolis; species Anolis apletophallus. Next base: position 74,636,566 of record JARBWK010000007.1, on the reverse strand, counting down.
TTTTTTGTCCTTCCATTTTTTGGCATGACATATTCTCGCTGCTGTGCTTAATAGGAAGAACAATTTATCAGTTTCTGACCTTTCCAGAAGTTCTCTCTTTTCCTCTCCTACATACCATGATTCTGCATTTTAACAAACATTTTCATTCATTTGAATTTAAACTGAACTTAATCCCATCAAAGAGTTGAATTTGATATGATTTGCAATTGTATGTTTTGACTTTTTTTCCCTGTAGACTTCAAAATTTATATAAAATCAACTGGAGCTAATAATAGATAGGCTTGTGTGTAAACTGCTCCATAGATTAAATTTGATAAGGCCACCAGTGAGCTTTTTTTTTTAAAAAATGGTATTATGTTTACTTCACTCATTTTTATGTACCTAATTTTGATCCTAAACACCCATATTTGGAAGTCAGTTATATTTAAAACTACTGAGCAGTTAGTGAGCAGTTATTCCCTTAGCCTATAGAGAATTTTAAGAGAATTGTAATTGCTATGACTGGTGTTAATGGTAGTATTTCTTTGCATCATAAATTCAAATAGTTTTTCAGAGTACTGTCAAGACAGGATGATGGCTGGTTTAAGATTGTATAAAACTAAAGTAATTCTCTACACGTGCGTGGTGCATTACAATAATAAATTTGAACTTTACTGTCAACTTTGGATGAAACAATGCATATTAAGTCTTCAAATAAAACCTGAATGTATATATGGATGTCAAATATTTGTTAAGTAGTGATAAGATCATTGGTACATACTTTTGCAAATACCGAGTTCGGCCCCTAGAAATGTGTGTGTGTCTGCCATAATCATACTTATTCAGGTTTTTGTAGAACAATTATGTAGCATTGACACTCTTTGTATTGCTAGTGCCTGAGACAGTTCAGTGGGATACATATAGAAGAAAAAGTTTTGAGTATATCTGTAATAAAAACTCTTATGCTCTTCCTTGCAACCTTTTCCATGGCCATTTTATTGCTGTAAGTCTTAACATAAAGTTGTTCTGAAGCTGGCTATAGTTGTTCCTCTTTACTTGTTGTACTTCCAACCTTCCCCCTATATCTGGCCCAAAAATGGCCAGTCGTGCCTCCAGAAGCCTCCAGGGAATGTGATTCAACATTTGGTTGGATCCTAAGTCTGTTGTGTGTCTGGAAGAACCTAAGAATACATTTCAGATTGGGGCTACCAAAACTTGCAAAATGTGAAGTAATAATATTTTTTTGGGGTTGCTGTGAGTTTTCCGGGCTATATGGCCATGTTCCAGAAGCATTCTCTCCTTATGTTTCGCCCACATCTATGGCAGGCATCCTCAGAAGTTGTGAGGTATATTGGAAACTAGGCAAGGGAGATTTATTTCTTCTTCGTGTGGTCTGTGAAATGCACACAAATGGGTTTACTCCCGCGCATGCGCCAGAATCTCGGACATACTAGCTAAAATTAAAGATTTACATAAAAGGTTAGGTTGCTTACCTGTAACCGTGTTTCTTCGAGTGTAGGTCTGTGAAATTCACACGGAACCCACCCGTCCTCCCCTCTTTGTCATGCCTCGTTCTGCTGCTGTCTGGCGGCAAGGAACTAAAGAGGTAGCTCAATCCGGGGATGAGGGGGGGCGGGAGTGGGAGGGGCTTATGTAAATCTTTAATTTTAGCTAGTATGTCCGAGATTCTGGCGCATCTTGGAGTAAACCCATTTGTGTGAATTTCACAGACCTACACTCGAAGAAACACGGTTACAGGTAAGCAACCTAACCATATCTGTGGAAGGTCCAGGGTGGGAGAAATAACACTTATCTATTGGAGGCAAGTGTGAATGCTACAGTTTGGCCACCTTAATCACCACAACATTCAAACTTGCCTCCAACAGACAAGAGTTCTTTCTCCCACCTTGGACCTTCCACAGATATATAAGCCTCCCTTGCCTAGTTTCCAACATACCTCACAACCTCTGAGGATGCCTGCCATAGATGTGGATGAAAAGTCAGGAGAGAATGCTTCTGGAACATGGCCATACAGCCCAGAAAACTCACAGCAACCTAGTGATTCCGGCCATGAAAGCCTTCAACAACACATTTTTTTTCTTGGTGTGTTGTTTTAGGTCTGTTCCTGGGGTTATTTGGGGCGCTGATTCAGAAAATTGTATTGGGTAGATCACATAAACTCGAGTTTCTTAGATACAGTTATCATTGTTTTCTAAGGGCGAGCAGATGGACAGGTATATGATGTATGTTCTATGTTTCAAAAACTGGAGCTGATAGGGGGAAACTGGTGCCATTTTTGGAATCAGGTCAAATATATCCAGAAACAAGTTTAACATTTTAGGCGCCAAACATTTGTTAGCCAGTGTAATCCATGTGAATGCTCATAAATTGCAGTCCAATGCATAATGAATATTTCAGTTTGAAATAGCCTTATCTGGCTTGATTAATCCATCTTTAATTTAAATGTCTTCCCCTAGTGTATGATCTTCCACAACATTCTAATGATCTTCAGAATTTTTTCACAAATATGCGACGGATTACTCTTGTTGTTGTTAATGCCTCCAAGAGTAAAGCTTGTGATGTCAAGCCATCTTCAGCACATCCTGCAACACTGGAAAGGTAATGTCTCATTTGATCCTCATATTGCTGTTATACTGGCAAAAGGTTATTTTGTTTTGGTGAAGTATTCAAGTAGTGGGGAAGAGGCTAACCAAGAAAGGGTTCGTTTGTCACTGGCAAGGCATCCCATATTCATTTAGAAAGTTGTTCCTTTTGGATTCCTGCTCACTGCTTTCCCCTTGTTGTGCATTTACATGGATTACACTCGCTAACAGGAAAGGTCGAATAGTAGCTCTTTCGCTTTCCATTGATCTGTTTCCTTAACTTCTTGTTGCTTTTTCCTTCCATCTTTTCTGCCTTTCCTCTGTCTCTTCCAATACATCTCTGACATTTTCCTTTTCAGTGATTTTTTTAAATCTCTCCCATTTTGGGAATGTATTGAGAAAGGCTAGGGATTCAATAGGAAATACTTTCCAAAATATCCAGTGATCCCTTGGGCAGAAATTGGGATTGAATTTTTCTTGGATGATTCCTTTTTTTCCTTGGCTAGAATACATGGTAGGTTCCCAATGTGCCTATTTAGGTTAATGATTATTTTGACAAATTCAAAATCTGAATCTATATCATAAGGGCCAAGTTCATAGCTAAGGTTTAAGCTACTAAATCTATTTACTAACAATAAACCATGATTTAGGAATAAACTATTTAAATAATCAAAACATCTTTCTTAATTGATTTGTGACTGAGAATTGACAATTTGTACCTAATAATAAGTTGGAATTTGTGCAAATTAAAGTAAATATTTTCAGATTCTTCTTACCAGTAATCCTGGAGGAAGCACAGATTTAGGGCATGACTCAGGTTTGTTCTATTGCTTATAGCGTTGGAACTCCAATATATCGGCTACTTATATTACATAATTTTAAAATCTGTTTTCCCTGGTCTTCCTTTCCAGTAGTTTGGTATTCAAACACTACTTAAATTGTTTTGTAGACTTGATATTCCTGAAAAAAATAGTATGACTTTGGATGTACTGCCTGTTAAAGGACCTCATGGTTATCCATTGTCTTCGACTGCCCATAACCCAAATGAAAATCAACTTGTTTCTCAGAACACTTGGACTCTTCAGACTGAATTTCTAATTCTCACAGCTCCTTTTCAGAGTAAGTAACTTTTAAGTATTTTGGTGCGTGTTGCTTTTGTCCCTTTTGGTGGTTTAAAGGACGTAATTAGGATTAGAGATAACACTATGTAACAAAATTTGGAAAAAAAATTTGTTCCTGGTTTGAAAGTGTTACTTTCTGTTTCATTGTGTGATACTTACTTTGAAAATAGTTGTTATACTCCATAAACTTTATTTTTATTGCTGTCACAAACTATGTTGAATTGGTTGAGACTCTGTGATATATTAATTGAAAGGCTATAGCAAAACGTGCTGCAGATGTCCCGCAAAAACAAAGTAATTAAGAAAAGACATTTAATAAACCAGGAACAAAAATCATGTTACATAGCGTAATTGATTTTAGATTTGATTCTTTTGAAAATGAATCATGATGCATACATTGTGAGATTAAGGGATTTTTCAGTAGTAGAAATGTTTGTTGTTTGTTTAAATTTAGGATTTTACATTGTCGGAGGTGTGTTACTGGCAGCCTGATGATCCTGTATTACTTTTTCTTTTCACAATAAATAGAAACTGCATATGATAGTATGATGATTTATTTATTCCCTGTAGCACAGTGGTTCCCAACCCTTTTTTGACCAGGGACCATTCTCCAACATTATTACCAAATGAGTTAAGAATCAGTTTTTGGTCAGCTTCAAATTTAGTTTGGTTATTAGGAGTGCTGATTCAAAAAATTACATTGGATAGACCAATGTTCTAGTTTCAGATACAGAACATATGCCATCCTGTAGTCGCCATCTGCTCGCCGACAGAAAACCATATTTCATAATCTGTAGCGGATGTGGTCTATCCAATGCAATTTTCTGAATCAGCACACCAAATAACCCCAGGAACAGGCCTACAAACGAAGACACCAAGATTTTTCTTTTGTTGAGCTGTGTTACTATCCGTGGATTTTGTTAACACTCGCAAGACCAGTTGCTTTCATTGCAAGGGTGTAGTAACAGTGAGTCCGCGGACCATATTTTGGTTCTTTTGACCACTGGTGGTCCATGGACCACAGATTAGGAACCACTGCTGTAGCAGAAGTCCTTATTTAAATGGATGAACATGGAAGTAAACCAGTTTTCTCATACCCATATTACTCAAGTATATCATGCCATTGAATGTAATGGTGCACCGGAAATGTGAAAGTGCACATTGCAAAAAATGCATCTGCCCTCAAATATTATGCATCCAACAGTGCAGTCCCAGCATGTTAGAGAGGTAGGCAGCTTGAATGAGGCTAATTGCAAAGCCATGCCCCTCCATCAGGCTTAGGCCAGTGAACTCGTCAGCCTCAAAAATGGGCCTCAAAACCAAGGGAGAGGTTTAGGGTTAGGGAGAGCTTTTGAAGGCCATGTGAATGAGTGGGGTGGGAAACCCCAAGAAACTGAGCCTGGGGGGTGGGGGTGGAGGCAAGTGGCCCCAAGGGCCACCCAGGAGGATCTTTGACCCAGTGGCAGAAACAACTAGGTCTCCAGCTGAGGGCCTCTCCAGGTGCCACAGAGCCCTGAGGCTGCTTCCACTACTGGGAACAGCCTCTTTGCCTTCCTGTCCGGCCTCCAGGGTTCTGTGTTCCTCTGGGTCTTTTCACATAAATGAGTTTCTATATGCAGATAACTCGCCATCAAATCTAATGTGCATCTCAATTTTGGGGATATAATTTAGCCAAAAAAGATGAGCATCAGGCTCAAATAAATATGGTATGTTTATTTATTTATTTATTTATTCAAATTTGTCTGTCGCCACTCCCATCCAGCTCGGGGCGACTTACACACAATAAAAACAGTTAAAACAGCATATACAGTACATTTAATAGATGCAGTTGCTAATATTATGCTTAAAGTGCATTAGTCTGTAATGCGAATGTTGTAAGAGATAACTGATAATTTGTTCAATTCATATTTTCAAAGATGGAACAACAGTAACTAAATATGCACAAATAATTAACAACTCAAGCAGATCACTGAAATTTGAACTGTCATGGCCTGCTCACTGCCTTACTGTAACACCTCAACATGGAACTATTGAACCAAAGTAAGTACTTCCATTATTCATTAACTTATAAAACATTGTTTGATAGATGTCACACCTGGTAAAAATCCTACTGAACTCAATGAGATGCAATTCTGATTACACATATAGGACCAAATTTTAAATCATATAATTTCATGTTGGCTATATATCATGGGAATACTTTTTAGTTGCTAAAATGCTTAGTATGTATGTATTTTAATTTAATTTAAACTTAATTTTAATATTATTGGAATTGTATGTGTTTTAAGCCATTGAATAATTGCCTATATGTAAGTTGCTTTGAGTCCCCCTCGGGGTAGAGGAAGGCAGAATATAAATAGAGTAAATTAAAATAAATAAATAAATAAATAAATTGTCTCTATGCTGGCATGTTTCTACCTAAGAATAAATGTTACCTGATCTTTAACAATGGCAAGAATATTTAGACTGCCCATTACAACTGAGTAGCTTTTGAGTAGCAGAAAAATTAAATGTATTTGTTTGATTCATTTAACAGTATCCAAGCACTTTGACTGCAGACAGTGGTGACAGAATTTCCAGCACAGGCTGATACTTTTTTCCCATTGTTAGATATACCATAGACATATCATATGTATATCATACACTACAGTCTGTCAAAAAAATCACATATAACAAGGATGGAAAGTGACACTCGACTTGATGCTTGGATTTTGATATTATATACCAGATCTAAAAAATTAAGTGCAGTACAATATATGAGAGCCACATTTGTCAGTATGTTGACTTTGCTTTTTATATGTGACCTATCTTGTGAAGGGGTTAGGCTTGCAATTCCTCTTCTCATAGAATCACAGAGTTGGAAGAGACCTTATGGGCCATCTAGCCCAACCCTCTTCCATGAAGGAAAAGCATAATCAAAGCACTCCTGACACATGGCCTCAAATGGCTGACAAATCTCAAATGAATAGAATCCTAAAATGCCCTATTCTGTGTATAAATGATCCAGAAGTACAATAAGCAGTTTTGGTAATATAATTTTAGGAACATTGCTAAATTCTTAGTTTCATTTGCATTTTAAAATGACTGTAAATATAAGTCAGCCTTTCCAAATCTAAATATTTTTATTATAACTTCCAGAATTCCTAAGGGCTTGTCATGTTGACTGGGACTGAAGGGAGATGATCCAGATCATCTGGAACATTCCAGAGTAAAAGTGACTGATGTATGCTTACTTACTGTTGAACTTAATAATGAATTTTATTTATAGAAGCAGCATTTCAATTCATGTGAGTCCAAACCCTTCACTCGCAGAAAATAAATCCATATTCCCATGGAGTGGTCTTGTTTATATACATTGCAATGGTGAACAAAAGGTAAGTGGCTGAAAGAAATTTATATCTGTGAAAATATTGGTTTCTCGTGAATCTCTGGGGGTGTTTTTTATATTCTTCCATTTAATTGTATGCATTATATTCTTTTAAATCATGTTTCTCAATATGCTTATTTTGTGAATTATAAGTTGTTCTAGGACGTTGTTCAAGGTTGAGGTATAAATCCGTAAATCTACTGGAATTTTTAAAAATAGGACTGGAGAAGTCATAGCCAGCATATTTACACATGTGGAATGATGGGACTTATAGTGCAGCAAATAGAGAAGGGCCCAAAATACATAAGTTGGAAATAGTTCAAAATTTACTTTGTGACATTGACCTTAAATCCAATGTAGCACTGGCTCTTAACTATCAGCTTAACAGGATGTACTCCTCTCATTCCTGCAGATCTATGTTTCAACTGAAAAGTAGCTCCAGTGGGATACTCTCTCTGCTGGAGGAGGCTTTGGGGGCTCCAGTGAGGATGGAGGAAACATCCCTCTTTCACTTCTCTTAGAGCTTCCAACTCCATTACTGAAATGATCTCTTTGGGTCACCCTGTAGCTCCATCAGAAATACTGGATAGAAAATCACTGTGGGATAACTTGAGGCAAATAATTAGAAATTTGTTCTATGAGGTGAAGGATCCATTCTGTGGTGAAGGAAGATTCGCTTATGTTCCCACCCAGTGAAGCAAGACTCATGTGCCACTCAATTGCATTTAAGGACTATCCCCTTGGCTCCTCACCCAGTTTTCCCTTTAACTTAATCTAATTAGTTTCTACTGTTTTGACAATTTATTACTGGTGTTTTCATACCCTTCCTTTTTTTAAAAAAAAAACCCCTCTATCCATCTTTTTTCTTGGAATTAGTTGTTCCCCTCTATTCCTAAACAGCCCCAAATTATCTTCACTGCATTCTTCTTTTTTGTTTCTGTGGAGTCAGGTCATATTTCCTCTTCTTTTAAATGCCTTGCTTCCACCAAGATATTCAGAAAGTTCCCTCTTTATTTGCTCTCTGTGTTCACATAGCAAAATAACATGACCATACAGCCCAGAAAATTCACAATAATAATAATAATGCTTTTCATCATGGCCACGATCCCTCTGTCAACAATCTTATAAAAAACAAACCTCGGTTATCAAACCTCTAAGAAAACTCACAAAATTTCACATCTGCTGTACATGGATGACCTGAAGCTGTATGGGAAAACTGAAATCCAGTCTCTGACTAACACTGTTCGAATCTTTAGCATCGATATCAGCATGGAATTTGGTTTGAACAAATGTTCGACGTTGGCACTGAACAAGGGAAAAATAATTGAAAGTGGGGACATAAATATGCCCAATGGCCAAGTGATAAAGTGTCACCAGCCAGAGGCCTATAAATATCTGGGCATACTACAGCTGGACAACATCAAACATGAACATGTGAAAAAACTGGTCAGCAAAGAATACATTCAAAGGTCAGAGAAATTATAAGAAGCAAGCTCAATGGGGGCAATACCATCAAGGCCATAAACACCTGTGCTATACCTGCCATAAGATACACTGCTGGCATCATAAACTGGACAAAGGCAGAACTGGACAATTTGGACAAAAAAACAAGAAACTCATGACCATTTATAATTCACTACATCCTCGCGGTGATGGTGACCAGCTATATCTGCCTAGAAGGTCTAGTGGTATAGGACTTTTGCAAGTAAAACAAGCAGTTGAAGAAGAAAAACATGCCCTGGCAGAATATGTCACGGAAAGCCAAGAACCTGCTTTAATTGAAGTCAGTAATCAGAAACTTCTCAAAGCACAGCAGACAAAGAATCAGTACAAGAAAACTGCACTACAAACCAGAGTTGACGGCTGGCACAACGAAACATTACATGGGCAGTTCTTTGACAAAATTGAAGGGAAAATTGATAAGGAGAAGACCTGGATATGGCTCATGAATGGAACCTTGAAGAAGGAGACAGAAAGCCTGATTTTTGCAGCCCAGGAGCAAGCCATCAGGACAAATGCAATTAAGGCCAGGATTGAAATATCAGCTGAAGACCCAAAATGCAGACTGTGCAAGGAAGCTGATGAAACCATTGATCATATCCTCAGCTGTTGCAAGAAAATGATACAAACAGGACTACAAACAGAGGCACAACTCCGTGGCCCAAATGACTAATTGAAACTTATGTCACAAGTATCACCTGCCAGTAGTAAAGAACTGGTGGGATCACAAATCTGCAAAGGTAGTGGAAAATGAACATGCAAAAATACTGTGGGACTTTTGGATCCAGACTGACAAAGTTTTGGAACACAATACACCAGACATCACGATTGTGGAAAAGAAAAAAGTTTGGATTATTGATGTTGCAATACTAGGTGACAGCCGCATTGAGGAAAAACAACAGGAAAAACTCCGCTGTTATCAAGACCTCATCATTGAACTACAAAGGCTCTGGCATAAACCAATACAGGTGGTCTCAGTGGTCATTAGCACACTGGGTGCCATGCCAAAAGATCTCAGCCGGCATTTGGAAACAATAACAATTTATTTATTTATTTATTTTATTTGTTCAGGCTTCTATATGCCGACTCCCGGGGCTCATTTGACTCTCACAGGAGCAAAAGGCAACAATAAAAACAGTGATAAAAACAGCAAAAGTGAATTAAAACAACAAAACAGGTAAAACAGCTAAGCTGTACAGCAGTAGCATACATAAAAATTGACAAAATCACAATCTCAACTGCATAAGGCTATCTTACTTGGATCTGCGCGCATCATTTGAAAATACATCACACAGTCCTAGACGCTTGGGAAGTGTTCGACTTGTGATTTTGTGATACGAAATCCAGCATATATATCTCATTTGCTGTGACATGCTGTCTTTTTGTGTCAATAATAATAATAATAATAATAATAATGGGGCCTTACAGCAAGTAACCGTTAAAACAATACAAAAAACAGTACATAGATCAAATTAACATAACTTAAAATAGAACCATTGCAATTACTAAAAACTTATAAGAGCAGAACATAACATCAACAAATGTTAAAACCACCGATCTTGCTGGAACAAAAGCATTAAAAAGTTAAAACTACCAATCTTACTAAAATACCTCCATTTAAGACTGATTGCCTCCAAAAGCAGTGCCAAGTTTTAAGTTGCTTTGGTTGAATGAGGGTCTGGCTCTGTATCCGTGTGCTAGTCCAGTTCTGCAGAGTCTGGGAGAAAGTCATTTGTAGAAGAAGATAGAAGTTCTGCGAATGGAAATTTAGATGAGCAGTTACAAAATTGTGAGATGAGCCTGCTTCCTATTTCTTGCCTCACTCAGTGTAAAAGTGTTACTAGTCAAACCACACACCAGATCCATTCATTCTTTTTTAGTACAGGTACTTTCAATGAACACCAGAGGGTGCTGGAGCATTCCCATGTTTTAAAAAAACAAGTCTCGTTTATGTACCTTCAAATAGTGAGCAAACGCTTTCTTTAACTCATTGTTTTAGGAGGACAATTTTTGGTTCCTGTGTTTTTCATTTCTTTACATTTTTATGGCAGGTGCCCAGTATATTGCTATCTGTTTATATAATGAAGCCTCATTCAGAAATGTACTTCAATGATTACTAATACTTTTCAGGACAATCCCAGTATTACCACCTGAACTGGGCAATATATACAGTCTCTAACTTTGCAGCATAGGGCCTTAGAAAAGTGTGAAATTCCTTTATCTACTAAAAATGCCATGCTATTGATCACGTGTCTGAGGAGGAAGACAGGCAGCTCTTTCCAGATCCAAGAGATGTTATGACGACATGTAAACATCATGCTGAAACTGATTCACATGTTTGCTCACTCCTTTCCCCATCAACTTATGGTGACTCTTACAAGAATTTGGTCAGACTTTCTGTGGTCGGCTGGAGAATTCACTTGAGCATTTGTGCTCTAGTTCTCACTTATATGAACCACAAACAAATTGGTGTTCTATAAATTTTAAAATTCCTTCAGATAGATTTACATGTGGATCTAAAACCAAAAATAGTTATCAGCACTTTCTCCAGTGATCTTACAATTACTTAGTATACTTCTTTCATCACATCCTCACATCAGATGTTTCTCTATTCCCACTGCCAGTTCATAATAGTTTTCCAAGATGGAATCTCCTCACAATTCTCAAAATCCAGACATCTTTCTGGTTACTTTTATTATAGACCTATTAACCTTGTTTAGCTTGACTGTAGAAAGAATAGACTTAATGGCTTAGATTCTGGTCCTTAACTGTTTTCTTCCAATAAGATAAGAGCCTTGACTCACTGGGCAGTGAGAGGAGCTAACCCATCACTAGATATTTTCTTGTTAACATATGAGGATGAACATTCAAAGTCAGTTTTTAACATTCCATATTAAAATGTATTTCTCTCCACCTCTTCCTGCACCCCTCCCCCTTCTTTAGCTTCTTAGAGTACAGATTCGGGAAGATACTTCAGAAAAGCCATCTGAGAAGGCCTCATCTGTTGCCAGAGTTGGCGTTCAGCGACAGGCTGAGCTTCCTGTTATTCACATACAGCCCCTTCAGTCACCATCATCAACAAAACTTGAAGTAAAGAATCGGTCTGTGTGTTTTCCTGAGACATGGTGTGGTGAAACTGCAGGTACTCTCTAGCTTTTGTGTAATTGGTAAATAAAATACATAGTAGAGGAAATTGGGTTAATATATTTAGTAGTCATGTGCATTCAGGCCAAAAGGCTTAAGATTTTTGGGTCCATTTCCATCTGATCCCTCATTTCACTTACCAGAAATTTTCCCAAAAAGGGAGAGGGGTGTGTTTTAGCACTGGGAATGTGGCGCAGCTGGCTAAGTGTCAGCTGCATAAGATCTCTCTGACCAGTAGGTCATGAGTTCGAGGCCTGCCCTGGTCGAGGTGGGTGCTCGACCTTTAAGTGTAGCCTGCTGTTGACCTTTGCAGCCCGAAAGACAGTTGCATCTGTCAAGTAGGAGATTAAGGTACCACATTAAGTGTGGAGGCAAATTTTGACTGAATTATGAGGCCATTAAAGAACTCCAGGAACGCTGAGGAATGCGGAAGGGAACAACAAGGGACGCTGAGAGATGAGGAGTGTGTCAGCTCCCCCTGGTGGCCAGAGTTTGCCTCTGTTCATCTATATGTTGTGTATGTGAAAAACAGCAGGAATTGTCTGCTAGTATGTGTACCTGTAATCCGCTCTGAGTCCCCTCCAGGGTGAGAAGAGCGGAATATAAATTAAGTAAGTAAGTAAATAATTAAATTAATAAATTTTCCGTGTCATTCGACAGATATTTGGCCCATTGGCTACAATGGTAAACTTTAAAGGCTCAATCTTCAGCTATCTTCATGAAACCTACCTCAGTTGTAGAACCCATTTATAACTGCAGGTCTGCCCAGTTTCAAAACAATTCACCAATCTACTGATTTTTTAAAAGAATTACTTTAAGTTTTAAACATAACATTTTTAAGTAACACAAACTGCAAGAGAGGGTTCAGAGAATTGTAGTTGCTGTTTTTCAGCCAACGAGAGCATGGACACCACCAGGCTTTTTATTGGCTGAGAGTCACACAGAGAGAAAAACTTCAATTCTTATCATGCTCCAAGATGAACTTTCAATAGCCACCCTATGCTTGTGCCACTGGGAAAGCGAGTTCTAAGGGCCCTCTCTGGAGAAGGAAGGAACAAAAAATTGGAGGATGCTTCTTTGGTCGGGGAGAGAAAAAGATGCCACAGATGCCCTGCTTATTTTGTGGACTTAACTCTTTCTGAAAATATTGTCTCTCTGAATTTGTTGCATTGCTCTTTTCATCTCTCTCTTCCCTTGTTTTTGAAAATTACACGAAAATCGCCATCCAAAAACTACAAATCTTTTCATTAACGGTGATTTCGGCCCAACTCTAATCTTTAGTATCAAAATCGCCACATGTAGATTACAGTTAAAATAATTATTATTAACTGTATGTATGCCCCACCTTTCTCACCATGGGAACCTAAGGCAGCCAACAACCCCAGACTTTAATCAAGTTTTAAAAACGCAATACAAAAGTTAAACAATTAAATATAGGGTTGCCATATTTTGATAGCAGAAATAAGGGACATTTACGGGATTTTTCGCAAAAATAAAGGACACTTAATAAAAACTTGAAAATCAAACGTGAGGATGCCTGCCATAGATGTGGGTGAAATGTCAGGAGAGAATGCTTCTGGAACCATGGCCATACAGCCTGGGAGAAAACACCGCTGTATGGCCATGTTCCAGAAGCATTTTCTCCTGTCATGTTGCCCACATCTATGGTATGCATGCAGATAAATGCTTCTAACCAGGTCCTTTAGGGAAATCCAAAATTAAATATGGATTTCCAAAAATTTAAAATAATTAAATATGGAAAAATTTAATAAGGATTTCCAAAATGCATCAATATTCGCATAAGTAGAGTACTCTATTTTAACAATTATAAACTTATAGTGGAATATAATCCTGATTATATATCTGGATAATCTGGATTATACTAAAATCAACATATATGGTTTTCTACATGTTTAATGCATTAATGCATCAATATTAGTGTAAATAGAGTACTCTATTTTAACAATTATAAATTTATAGTGGAATATAATCCTGATTATATATCTGTATAATCTGGATTATACTAAAAATCAACATATATGGTTTTCTACATGTTTAATGCATTAATGCATCAATATTAGCATAAGTAGAGTACTCTATTTTAACAATTATAAATTTATAGTGGAATATAATCCTGATTATATATCTGTATAATCTGGATTATACTAAAAATCAACATATATGGTTTTCTACATGTTTAATGCATTACTATCAATATCAGCATTAGTGTAGCAACCCAGTTCTCTTTCGTGCCTGGGGGGCAGGGGGCAGCACCGGGGGTCCCCCTTGCATTAGAGCCAGCTGCAGCTGATGTGGAAATGGAGGAAGGGGTTGATGAGTTAGCTGGGCCTTCCTCTCCCACTGAGAGCTTGGCCTGGGATGATGGATGGCCTGACGGCTATGATAACTGGAAAGGTCAGGCCGATTCGGAGAGCGTGGAATCCGATGATTGTTATGAGAAGCCAGGTAGTTTCGGGTCGCAGGAAAGGATCTGGGAAACAGTGGAGGAGGAGGCCATGGAAGCTGAAAGGGAGTTCGACTCTCATGAAGATAGTGAACCAGGTGCTGGGAGGCAAGGACGTAGCTTTGATAGGAGACGGAGCATTGAGTCTAGCAGGAGGGGTTGGCACCGCAGTCTAGAGCGCCAGAGAAGTGCGAGGTCCCGTAGCACAGATTGGCGGAGAAGCCTAGAGCGTCGGGGGTCCTCGCCAAGGGGATTAGTATAGGTCCCTGATCCGCATGGTTTTGCGGAGCCTTTGCCAAGCCTTTGCCAAGCCTTTGCCAAGCTATTGCTTTGCGATTTTACTACGGACTCGTTACTTTGGGATTGAACTTTTTGATACTTTCTATGGACAAATACCTTTCACCTGTTCTTTATTCTTCAATAAATAGTTAGCTGATTACCGTCTCTGTGTGTGTGATTAAGGGGCCGGGCCGAGTCCCTGCATCGTGACAATTAGTACTCTATTTTGCAACATAAGTATTGATACAGTACCCTGTTTGTTTTTTGGGATTTACAGTTTACCTATAAACAAAGAACATTCTGAACTCCACCAATGAGAAAATTGAGCCAAACATGGCACACAGGAGTCCCCTGACCAACAGGAAACACTAGAAGGGTTGGGAGGCCATTGACATTGAGTTTGGGAGTTGTAGTTCTCCTACATCCAGAGAGCATTGTGGACTCAAATAATGATGGCTCTGGACCAAACTTGGCACAAATCCTCAATATGCCAAAATGTGAACACTGGGGAAATTTGGGGAAAATAGATGAGACATTTGGGAGTTGGAGAGTTGCTGGGATGTATGGTTCACCTACAATCAAAGAGCATTCTGAACCCCACCAATAACAGAATTGGGGCAAACTTCCCACAAGGAATACTGAAGAGGGAACTGACCTTTCTTCCTGGGAATTGCAGAGTGCTTGGACTCGGAGGCAAAGGCTCCCTGAACAGGCAGCCCACGTGGGAGACCTCCTTCCTCCCAGCAGCCTCTACCCCACACAGAACCCCCAGGAAGGAAAGGAACGAAGGAAGAATGAGGGAGGGGGAAAAGCCAGGCAGGCAGGCAGGCAGGAAAGATGGAAGGAGGAGAGGAAGAAGGGGGGCGAGGGGGGAAGGCTGCCTGCATGGCGAGGTTTTTTTGGCCCAATGATCCCAATCCCCTCGTCTGGAAGCAATCGAAGCAGGCGAGGGGCGGAGCCTTCTCTCGCGGAGCATGCAGGCAGCCTTCCCCGCTTGCCTTTTGCCCCCTCCGAATCCCCCTCCGTGCGGCCTGGCTTGGAAAGGGAGAGCAGCGGGGCCAGGGGGCGCCCTCCTTCCCCCTACCTACCTACCTACCTACTTTCAGTCTGAAAGTAGGTAGGTGCCCCCTGACCCCGCTGCTCTCCCTTTCCAAGCCAGGCCGCACGGAGGGGGCGAAAGGCAAGCGGGGAAGGCTGCCTGCATGCTCCGCGAGAGAAGGCTCCGCCCCTCGCCTCCCTTTCCAAGCCAGGGAAAGAAGGAGGGCGGGCCATGCACAGCGCGCCAAGCCCTCCTGCTCGAGCCGGCCCCTCTTTTCCCAGCACCAGCCAGAGAGAGGGCAGGCCAGGAGCAGCCAAAAATAAGGGACACCAGCTGGAAATACGGGACACCTGAAAAAGGCCCAAAATACGGGACGTCCCATATAATACGGGACATATGGCAACCCTAATTAAATAGTACAGTGTGGTAAAACAGATTAAAATATAATAGATACACTTAAAATACTGTATCTTACAGAATTAAACTCACAGAATTGGCAGAATTGTGTTTGTTTTTTAAAATTACCCAGAGCCAATGAAATGATTTTTTCAAGATGTGGAAACTATACCACTAGGATTGAGTGGCAGATAAATACATATTGTTGTAGGTTGTGAGTACCTACTCTTGGAGGCTTCCAGGAGCAGCAATTCACAGTTTAGAATCGAAAAAAAATATTTGGGTGGGATGTCTGGGATTAGCCTGAGGGTATACCCCACCCCAAATCCCTCTGGGGAGATGGGGTGGGGTATAAATAAAGATGATGATGATTATTATTATTATTACTATTATTATTATTACAAAAATATCAATGGACAGCATAATTATTTTCCTTTTTGTGGAAACTTTTGAGAAGTGGACAATGCCTTTTTTGTATTTTCTTTTTCTTCCTGCCTGTCTTCATCATGGTAGCAAGAATTAGTGAAATATGACCATGTACCCCAAGGCAACTCAAAAGCCAGAGATTTGGGGTCTAACTGGATCTGTGGAAAACAGGGATGGCTATTTTGTATAGCTGGCACCACTCCTTTACAGAGAGAATCTATGAAACATACCTGACCTATGCCTTATTATATGTGTACTTCCTTACAGAGAAATACCTCGAAATTGAAAATAATGGAGATGAAAATGTGAAATGGTTTCTGTCATCTTTTGCACCACCTTATGTCAAGGTAAGTGGAAAATATAAAATCGAGATGATTTTCAAAGGGTCAGGGTGTGTTTTACACTCTTTATCTTAACAAAGTTATCCTGACATTAACGATAGCTAGAGTTGTGTTCTTTTTGAAAAGCAAGTCTGTTGTTTTGATTAATAGCAGATTTTTATTTCAGGGTATAGATGAAAATGGAGAAGTATTCAGAGCTACATATACTGCTTTCCGATGCTCATCTCTTTCTGGCTCTATTGAAGCCCAGAGAAAAGAAAAAGTAAGTTGAGTTCTGTGCATCTTATTTCTTTGCATTTTTACGATCGTCCTTTAAAGGAAAATGCACTAATGTCCAAAAGTCCTAGTTTCCAACAGACAAATTTGTGCATGGAAAATGAAGCCACTTTTATGTTCTGCTTCTCAGAAATTACAAAAAAAAATGTAAATATACCAAGATTATAGTACTGTTTAATTTCAACCATGCGCAGGGCATTTTACCTGGAATTTAGTTCATAAAATGAAACTGATAAAAGTGATATGGGATTGCTAGCATTATAGGACTTATCAGGCAAGTGTATTAGAACCAAGGTATATGAAAAAATGCTGCCAAAGTGAGAATATTACTAAAGAATTATAATGCAGTGACAGTGGTGCTGATGGGCCATGGTCCCTTCACACCTGACTTTTGTCTCCTTTCCTGTTACCTTTGTTTTCCATGTTAAACTTTGGATTTCTAGATGGTTTGAAGCTCTGCTCGGAGAATCCCCAACAAGCAATGATTCTGGCTAGGATTTTGGGAAGTTGAAGTCCAAAATATACAGAGGAGCAACCACCCTATGTGTGGCGTTTTTTCTATTACCCAAATTTCTTTGTACCTTCAGCAACTCCACCATTGCTATTTCAGTCAATTATATATTCAAATTACACAAGCCAACAAAATTAAACTTTTTGTAATAATCAGAAATGAGAGTAGCACAGTTTAAATAAATTTATGAGGATTTTAAATATGTATTCCCCCCCATCATGTCAACTTTTAAAAATATGACTACTGGTGCATTACAGTGGACTACTGTAAAGCACATTTCACATGATAACCATGTAACACAAGCCAACAAGTATTTTTCATCAGATATAATTTTAGGTCATTCTTATAGAGTGTTTTGTGCTGAATTCAGATCTGTGTTTATTTTTTTTCTCTATCATGTGTAGTTTTTGTGAGGAGACTAATTGAATAATTAATGCAGTTACGCCCTGATAACAATTACATTCTATTGATATAAGTATAAAACACCATGGATTGTAATGCGCACCTCAATTTTGAAGGTGCACAATTTTTTTTAAAAAAAATACATTGTTGAATGTAATGTGTGGCTTCCTCTTGCCTGTCGGCCTTTCTGCTGCCTGCCAACAGGCAAGGGAAAGCCATGCCCCTCCATCCGGCTGAGGCTGATGATCCTGCCATCCTTGGCTTCATGGGCAGGTGTCAGCTTCCCAACTAAGGACTCACGAAGCCTTCAGAACCATGAGGAGTATTGTGAATGAGGCCAGAAGGGAAGCTGTTTGCCAGTCTTGGCCTGACGAAGGGACACATGCGGGTTTACGTGTGCAATTTTAGCACACCATATAATGAGCACCCCATTTTGATTATGTAATTTAGCCCCAAAAAGGGTGATAATTGGATTCAAGTAAACATGATATCTCCTAACGTTATTTCATGATAGGTTGTAGTCACCTTTTTGCCTAGAGATAGAGGACAGTATTCTCAGTTCTGGGAGCTTGAGTGTCACCCTTTTCACAAACCTCACCTGAAAGACAAGCACAGGCTTCAGTTTTGTGGAATGGTAAGATCTTTCTTTCTTTCATTACATTTATGGAATGGGAATGGGATTGGAGAGGGTCAGCATTTTACTTTACACATCCTCTAATGACGACTATTTTCAGTCTTTCACCTTACTGCTTTATGGTGAATGGCTCAAAACAGCCTCAGTTATAATATTTTAAAAATAAAAATATTAAATATTTCTAATTTGCTGCTAGATAGATTGTATAATGATAATATTCTGCCAGGTAAACTATTGCATTAATTTGTTCATAAATTATATGGAATTAGGATTGAATAATAGTGATGCAAGGCCTCCTGGTGGCATAGCGGGTTAAACCGCTGAGCAGCTGAAATTACTGAACGAAAGGTTGGCAGTTTGAATCTAGGGAATGGGGTGAGCTCCTGCTGTTAGCCCCAACTTCTGCCAACCTAGCAGTTTGAAAACATGCAAATGTTAGTAGATCAATAGGTACCCTGTGATGGGAAAGTAATGGCACTCCATGCAGTTATGCTAGCCACATGACCTTGGAAGTGTCTACTGACAACACCGGCTCTTCAGCTGAGAAAAGGTGATGTGCACCACCCACGGCGTCAGTCACAACTACACGTAATGTCAGGGGAAACCTTTACCTAATCGTGATGTTGCCAGGTTTACCAGTGATACCAAATTAGGATGATTAGAACAAAACAAGATTGCATAGATCTCCAAAACGATTTCTCCAGATTGAGGGAGAGGGCATTAATTTGGCAAAAGAAATTAATTGTAGCAAATGTAAACTAAATGCACACTGAGGCAAACAATCTTCATTTTGCCACATACACTGGTGGGACTAAAAAGGGATGCTGGTGTTGTGGAAGATGGGTAATAACAACAACAACAACAACAAACAACTGGAAAAGCTGACATGATACAAAGATTTAAAGATCGAACTGCAAAGACTCTGGCACAAGCCAGTAAAGGTGGTCCCAGTGGTGATCGGCACACTGGGTGCAGTGCCTAAAGACCTTGTCCTGTACTTAAACACGATCGGCGCTGACAAAATTAACATCTGTCAGCTGCAAAAGGCCACCCTACTGGGATCTGCACACATTATTCGTCAATACATCACAAAGTCCTAGACACTTGGGAAGTGTCTGACATGTGATCCAATACAACAACCAGCATAGTGATCTTGCTTGCTGTGTACTAAGCTTATTGTGTTCCAAATAATAATAATAAACTTTTATTTGTATATAGCTCTATCTCCCCAAGGGGACTCAGAGTGGTTTCCAGCATCGGTTAAGTATTGCAATTACCAACATAAAAACATACAGAAAATCATTATAAAAACATAAACATAATACTATATAACAGTCGTACATATTTAAAATTAAAAGCCAGTTCAGTACTAATTCCATCGGCCATGCTCAGCTTCCAATGGCCAGAATTCCAGAGTGGACCTCGACAACTGAGATGGTTGGGCTAGTACGACGAAATAGACTATGGTCTGAGGAGTGGGTAAAGTGCGAGCATGGTCTTGCCTGATGGTCAGGGTGGGACATGGAGCTATTTATTTCCAAGGCCTGCTGAATAGTTATAATAGGGCTGGACCAGGACTGTGCAATTATTGTTTTATAAAAAATATATTTTGAAGGGTTAAGAAAAGACTATTAATCAAGGAGCTCAAGCAAACAGTTGGTTTCTCTTAAACTAATGAACTTTATTACGCTTCATAATCTAAATAGTATATGTCTGGTTTTGGAGGTAACTATTTAGCTCCTGGTCTTCCTTTCAACAGGGTATCTTGCTGAATGATGGCTTAAAAAATGACATTTCTCCACCTCATTTAGTAAAAATTAATGTTCGAGATGTGTCTCAAAGAATAGATTGTCCTGACAACGTTCACCAAAAAATCTGGTATGTAAACAAAAGGATAAAACTGTGCTGTGCATTTCTTCTTTGCTAGCCTACTGAACTTGGCTAATGTTTGAATATATAGCATGTTCCATGATGCTAGTTCTGCCGATGCACAATATTATACTCTAATTAGAATTCCAGATAGCAATAGCTATTGTGCTAAGGAAAACCTTATAATGTTATTGATGACACTTCATCAATCAATATTTCCTGTTATTCTGATGTTCTGCAGTCGAAGGCCCCAAAAAGTTTGGCTTCAATATTTTTTCCCCTCATTTTAAAGTAGTAAAAAGTAGTTTTGGAGCAGTCACTATAAATATTTCCAAAAGCATGAATTTTTTAACAGTGTTTACACTTTTCTCTTCCAAAATCAGGAAAGGTGTATATGCCCAAGAAAATGATTATACATTTCCTCCAACAAAGATTGGTGAATCAAGCGTACTGAAAGTCAGCTTGCGAAATTATTCTCCCTCTTCAAACAAGGTAAATTGGCAAGATGTATCACATAATCTCTTACTAGTAATATAATGTAGTGCTTGAACATGAAACTCACAAAAAAAACCTATTGGCATCTATGGGCTAAGAGGGCCTTTGACTAGTTGCAAGTGGTGTGTTAGCTGTACCCTTTCACAGGGAAGACATACTTAGCCAAAGTGATTGTTGCTACTTCTCAGTTGAATTGGCTGTGGGGCATTTTATGTGATAACCACCTCTGAAAAGTCTTTAAATGCTACAGCGAGTGCAAAATATGACTGTATGGAGTTGTCTCACATACTCTTTGGAGACTATATATCCACACCACAGTCCTTATCCACATGTTTTTGGTTTTGCTGTACAGGCAGGCAGGCAGGCAAGATGTGCTTCAGTTGGCCGTCCACATTTGCAGGGTTGACTTTTAAGGATTTGATTACAGTGTTCCCTCACTTATTACGGGTGTTTTGTTCCAGGATCACCTGTGATAAGTGAAAATCCGTGAAGTCGGGACTCTATACTGTATATGTACTGCCTCAGTGCGTGTGAGGCGTAGGACCGCCCACTCCTCTCCCACACTCTCTCACTCAATCCCTTCACTTTCTCTTTCCTCTCCTCTTTCCCCCTCCCTTCCTCCTTCCTTCCCCATTTCCCTTGTACACCACACTTCCTGCTGGCTCCTCCACACACGCCTGGCTACCCCTCCCCTCCTCCTCCTCCTCTTCCCCCTCCTCCTTTAAATATGGAGGGAGCAAGGACTGAGAGGAAAACTGCGAAACAGCGAGTCCGTGAAAAGCGAACCGCGAAGTAGCGAGGGAACACTGTAGTTGCAAATAAATGTTCTCTCTAGGAATCTCTAATCTAGCACTCTGGGGACATTTTATCTCTTTTCATGCTCCCAGAACTCAGGAGCTTCCCATGTGGCTAGAAACATTGAATAAAAAGAGAAGTATCAGTCTAACAAACATAAATAAGAGCCAATAATAGAGAGACAGACAAAGAGAACAATATGGAAAGAAGGGCTTTCCTTGCTAGCTAGCTGAGCTGTCTGTCTATCTCCTGGTTGAGGACTGCAAACTTGTGGTTGAGTTCCAGTACTTATATCTGTACATGAGGGTTAAACTTGAAATGGGTAGGTTAAACCACGGAGTGATAATCTGATTGATTACCAAACTTACATACAACAAATCTTTTTCTCAGTCTTGTATTTCAGTCATTTTTGCTCAACCCTGTGGTGTGGTAAAAAAAATTAGGGTGCTGTATATCTTCCATTCTAGGATGCACTTTTCTCTAAAATGGGGTGTGTTTTAGAATTGCAGGTGTATCTTATGTATTTTTGTTGGTAGTATGGTACTGAAATTAGGGTACATCTTACAATAGATGGAATCTTACAGTTTTATTTATCGTGTCAGAAGTGAATCGAGGGTACAGTTGTAAATAAAGTTAAAAACTTGCCATTATACTAAATGTCCTTTGACCAGTAGCTGGCCACTTAGAGTGCCTCAGGTGTTTCTATAAGAAGGTCCTCCATTGTGCATGTGGCAGGGCTCAGACTGCATTGTAGTAGGTGGTCTGTGGTTTGCTCTTCTCCAGAGTCGCCCCATTTCTTAAGATTGGCTCTGCATCTCATGGTGCCAGAACATAGTCTGTTCAGCGCATCCCAAGTCACCCAGTCTTCTGTGTGCCCAGGAGGGAGTTTCTCATCCGGTCGCAGCCATGGCTTGAGGTTCCGGGTTTTAGTCTGCCACTTTTGAACTCTTCTTTGCTGAGGTGTTCCTGCAAGTATCTATGTAGATCATAGAAAACTATTTCTTGATTTACGGTGTTGGCGTGCTGGCTGATATCCAATTAGGGGATGGGCCAGAGATGGTTCTTTCGTTGTTGGCTGCTACTTCCCAGCAGATATCAGGTGGTGTAATACTAGCTACTGTAAACAATATAATTTCTCCTGTAGTGAAGAAATCTTACAGTTGAAGAAATACAATACCTGTATTTTGTAATCATCACTTTCTTCTAAACAATTATGTATTCAATTACAGCTCAAGTTCAGAAATCTCAAAGAGCCTTTCCACATCAAGCACTCCCACTATAATTTGAGGTCAGTAAAGTAATACCAAATCTTTTTAATCACAGTTGGGGTTAATGAACCTATGTGGAGATCCTAATGTTGGTCATGATAAAGCAGACATCAAATTCAGGTTTCCCTCAAGTTTAGTAATTTTCAGCATTTTGACCTACAAATTGAGCTCTCTGGATTATCTGTCGTTACTGTCACTAATAGTGTTAGGAAAAACTCCCAAACAATACAGCAGAGCATCCAAAAACTGCAAACAGGATACTTAGTTGAGCATTCAGCTCAGAGCAAGCAGAGCATGAAGTGATGTGGCCGTCAAAAAAATGTAGAGCTTAGGAGGCAAAGATGTAGAGTTCAAAGGGTTTGTTTACAAAAATAATAACCACATCTCTTAATGGTAAAGAACTGGGTCTGAGCTACTCTATAATTCCATCATCTATTCTAGGGTGCAAAGAGAGGGGAAAAACTCCAAGCACTACATCTCTCCTGACACATACAAGCAGAGAGAGGTCTCAATACACTAAGATGTAAAAACCAGTAGTCTGAAACAAAGTCATGCATTGCAAAGTATCAATTCTATATAACCAATCAGAATGAGAGCAGAAAGAGTGAGAAGAGAACAAATAGATACATCCAACTGTCATTCATGAGACAGTGGGGAAGAGATTCCCTCAGCCTATTCCTAAGCTAACTAACTGTTCCTTGAACTGCAGACTTGAACAGTGTTGTGTTGAATTGTAGTTTTTAACTGTTAATTTTATACGTTTTTATATGACTGTTTTTTTCTTGTGGTGTATTGTATATGGGCACTTGTTGCCGCTTGTTCACCGCCTCGAGTTGCTTTCGGGCTGAGAGAGGCGGTATAGAAGCATGGCAAATAAATACAAATAAATAAATTCCAACAAATAGTAGTATGAAGTTTATTTCATGCTGATAGAATGGCAGGGCCCCCTGGTGGCGCAGTGGGTTAAATCACTGAGCCACTGAACTTGGTGACCAAAAGGTTGGCAGTTCGAGTCATGGCAGCAGAGTGAGCTCCTGCTGCTAGCCCCAGCTTCTGCCAACCTAGCAGTTCAAAAACATGTAGATGTGAGTAGATCAATAGGTACCGATTCTGCAGGATAGGCCCAAGTTTGCCCAGGCCTTTGGAAGGGAACTGGGGCTGTGAGGAATTGTGGGAGTTGAAGTCAAAACCCTGAAAGGCCCAAGTTTGCCCAGGCCTTTTGAAGGGAATGGGGCTGTGAGGAATTGTGGGAGTTGAAGTCCAAAACCCCTGATAGGCCCAAGTTTGCCCAGGCCTTTGGAAACTGGGGCTGTGAGGAATTGTGGGAGTTGAAGTCCAAAACCCCTGAAAGGCCCAAGTTTGCCCAGGCCTTTGGATGGGAACTGGGGCTGTGAGGAATTGGGGAGTTGAAGTCAAAACCCTGAAAGGCCCAAGTTTGCCCAGGCCTTTGGAAGGGAACTGGGGCTGTGAGGAATGTAGGAGTTGAAGTCAGAACTTTGGCCTTTCAGGGGTTTTTGGACTTCAACTCCCACAATTCCTTACAGCCTCAGGCCCCTTTCAAAGGCCTGTGCAAACTTGGTCCTTTCAGGTGTTTTGGACTTCAACTCCCACAACTGGGCAAACTTGGGCCTGTTGGAGTTGAAGTTCAAAAACCCCTGAAAGGCCCAAGTTAGCCCAGGCCTTTGGGAGGGGGCGCGGGAGGAGGTGGGAGGGGCTGGGGAGGAGGGGAGGGGTGTCCCCGCCTGCTGCCACGCCCCCTCCGCCGCTCTTCCTTACCGGGCGACAAGGGGCGCGGGAGGAGGTGGGAGGGGCTGGGGAGGGGGGGGGGGTGTCCCTGCCTGCTGCCACGCCCCCTCCGCCGCCCTTCCTTACCGGGCGGCAGCAGGGGGCGCGGGAGGAGGTGGGAGGGGCTGGGGGAGGGGAGGGGTGTCCCCTCCCTGCCACGCCCCTCCTGCTCTTCCTTACTTGGCAGCAGCAGGGGCGCGGGAGGAGGTGGGAGGGGCTGGGGAGGAGGGGAGGGTGTCCCCACCTCCTGCCATGCCGCCCCGCCGCTCTTCCTTACCGGGCGGCGGCAGGGGGTGCGGGAGGAGGTGGGAGGGGTTGGGGAGGAGGGGAGAGGTGTCCCCGCCTCCTGCCACGCCCCTCCGCCGCTCTTCCTTACCGGGCGGCGGCATTGGTGCGGGAGGAGGTGGGAGGGGCTGGGGAGGAGGGGAGGGGTGTCCCCGCCTGCTGTCACGCCCCCTCCGC
This sequence comes from Anolis apletophallus, assembly GCA_030556195.1. NCBI lineage: Eukaryota > Metazoa > Chordata > Lepidosauria > Squamata > Anolidae > Anolis > Anolis apletophallus. Next base: position 74,611,410 of record JARBWK010000007.1, on the reverse strand, counting down.
CGCTCTTCCTTACCGGGCGGCGGCAGGGGGCGTGGGAGGAGGTGGGAGGGGCTGGGGAGGAGGGGAGGGGTGTCCCCGCCTGCTGCCACGCCCCCTCCGCCGCTCTTCCTTACCGGGCGGCGGCAGGGGGCGCGGGAGGAGGTGGGAGGGGCTGGAGAGGAGGGGAGGGGTGTCCCCTCCTCCTGCCACGCCCCCCCCCCTGCCGCTCTTCCTTACCGGGCGGCGGCAGGGGGTGCGGGAGGAGGTGGGAGGGGCTGGGGAGGGAGTGGTGTCCCCTCCTCCTGCCACGCCCGCCGCTCTTCCTTACCGGCGGTGGCAGGGGGTGTGGGAGGGGGCGGGGGGCTGGGGAGGAGGGGAGAGGTGTCCCCGCCTGCTGCCACGCCCCCTCCGCCGCTCTTCCTTACCGGGCGGCGGCAGGGGGTGCGGGAGGAGGTGGGAGGGGCTGGGGAGGAGGGGAGTGGTGTCCCTCCTCCTGCCAGCCCCGCCGCCGCTCTTCCTGATCGAAGGAGGAGGCGGAGGAGGTGCTCTGGCTGCGTTGTGTAAATGTTCCAAACGTTAGCGCTGGCAGCGGAGAGGCCGGGGTGGGAGTTTGGTTGTCAGTTTTTGGGGGTTGGTTTTTGGGGGTGTTGCCAGGTACGTACGGTGGGTTTTTTTGGTGTTGTCTTTACCTTGTGGTCTGGTTTATGCAGTTGTTGAGTTTGGTGGTTCTGCGAGCCATAGTTTCTTTGTCTTTGTCTATATACGACATTAAACGGACTGAACAATTTTATATATATAGATTGTAATGGAATACAATTAGGTTTTAGTCATTTAATGTTCAGAAAAATGGGGGACAGTGTGACATTCCCACATTGATACGAGCACCATGTGCAAGAACAATAAGTAACTGTAAAATTCAAGATGGATGATAAGATAACATGTTTTTTTCTGAGAGGCATAAAAATCTTGAGAAGATGATAGTTATACATCCAGTTGTTCTCCAGCAATCTCAATAAAACTAAATCATGTTGTGAAAGAGGTCTAACCTCAATTTTTCTCTCTTGCAGATCTTACCACTATTGCAATTTGCCAGTCCATTTCAAACCATCATCGCCAGGTAGTTTTAAAGGCTCGCTAGTGGTAGAGACAGAAAAAAACCGTATCATTACCATCCAGCTGATTGGCGTGGGTTTGGGAGAACAGTAGTTAAAAACTGCTGTTAAGATGGTGTGCAAAATTTGAAACTAAATTATTGAATAACTTGTTTATTATACTAAAATGTATATTTTGTAAAAAGAAACCTGAGCTATTTGTATTCTTTAATAAAGTCATTTTGTAGGTTATCATGCTTTGTATACTATTGCACTTTGGCTGTTGGAAGCAACAGTTTGTCCTGTTTTTTTAATGAATTATGACTTCACAAGTTACAATTTTAAGTATTAAAATATGAATTACCAAGTAATAAAGATTGTCCATCAAATTCTTTCTTTTTAACAGGACCTAAATGAAACTTGTGTTTTTTTCCTGGCTTTGAACTTGAAGCAGAAAATCAAAAAGAGTGTAATATTTCAAGTAATATTTGCCCCTGTTACCGAGATTTAGCAAAACTTGAGGGTTCTACTTTGTGTAACTTATGTTCACCTCTAGAATATTTCTTTACAATGTACAGTCTTCCCCACATCTGTTTTGTTGCACCATTATTAGTGTTAATATAGTCTGCACTTTTGAGAAATAAGCAAATTTGAAAATACAAATCATCATCATCACTGACTGATTATTAAAAGCTCTGGAAGAATCCAAACTGTCATGTTGATATGTCCCTGGTTCAACTTTGGTTCGACCACTAACACCACTAACGTAGTTCAGGTCATACAACATGTGGCCACACTCCACATTGGAATGGCACTAGCATATACCTCACAGGATTTCTGAAACATGTACAGGTCCTTCTCAAAAAATTTGCATATAGTGCTAAAGTTCATTGTTTTCCATAATGTAATGATACAAATTAAACTTTCATATATTGCACACCAACTGAAATATTTTAGGTCTTTTTTGTTTTGTACTGATGATTTTGGCATACAGCTCCTGAAAACCCAAAAATACTGTCAAAAAATTAGCATATTTGGTCAGATGGAATATGCTAATTTTTTGAGATATGTATGCCAAAATCATCAGTATTAAAACAAAAAAAGATCTGAAATATTTCAGTTGGTGTGCAATGAATCAAAAATATATGAAAGTTTAATTTTTATCATTACATTATGGAAAATAATGAACTTTAACACTATATGCTAATTTTTTGAGAAGGACCTATATAAGGGGAAAGCACGGTGCCTCCAAGTCGCCCAGAATTCCTTTATTTCACACCCACTTCCTCTGTTTGCTCCATGAACCACCACTCCTCCACATAGACCAGCTAATTCCAGATTGATACAGACAAGTAAATGGAAGGTTTGGCCTCTGTTGTGTGTCTACCATTTTGACAAGAAAGCTTGACGATATTTCTCCTGTTATGGTTTTATTAATCAGTGTTGTTAGTTGACCAAATACCTAAATATTAGGTGTAGAGAATTTGTTCTGAAAATGCGTTTTAAGATGATCACATACCCAACTAACCTTTATGTACGCTTTCTGCTGCCTAGTAGAATCCCAGTTTATGGTTGATAATACCAGGAGTAGTAGTAGTAATACTTCTACTATTACTACTACTACTTCATCATCATCATCATCATGACTTGGATAAATGTTTAGAGACCATGCTTATCAAGTTTGCAGATGATTCCAAATTAGGAGGGATAGTGAATACTCCAGAGAACAGGATCAGAATTCAAAATGATTAGAGACCTGGGCCAAAACTAACAAAATGAATTTCAACATGGACAAGTATAAAATAATAATAATAATACACTTTATTTATATTTCACCCTTCTCCCTGGAGGGACTCAGGGCTGATTACAGTATCATACAGCAGACAAAGGCAAACATTGAGTTCCTTATTTACAGATATATAATAAGACATACAACATAAACAAAGGCAAAGACTTATTTCATTTCCGGCTTTGGAGGTGGTGCTCATTTCTAGCTCTAGGAGGTGTTCTTCCTCTATGGATTCAAACCGCTGACCTTTAAGTCAGCAGAAGGGTTTAACTGCAGCCCCACATAAGATAGCACACTTAAGCAGAAAAAATGAAATGCAAAGATAAAGGATGTGTGATGTCTGGTTCAACAACAGTCCATAAGAAAAAGGCCATGGAGTCTTGGTGGACAACAAATTGAACATGAGCCAACAGTGTGTTGCAGGTGCTAAAAAGCCAATGGGATTTTTGGCTGCATCAAAACAGTATTGTGTCTAGATCAGTGGTTCTTAACCTGTGGGCTATGGACCACCAGTGGGCAGTGAGAACGAAAATCTTGTCTACGAGCCTCCTTCCTCATTTCCGCTTCTTTCGCGTCGCCTGCCACTCCTTCCCTGTCGCTGACCATGGCAGATGTTCTGTATCAGAAACTAGAGCCAATGAAGTCTATCCAATGCAATTTTCTAAATCAGCACCCCAAACCGAATCTTAAGTTGACCAAAAAATGATTAGTAACACTTGTGGTACTAATGTTGGAGAGTGGTCCCTGGTCAAAGTGGTCCCTTGTCAAAAAAAGGTGGGTAACCACTGGTCTAGATGGAGGGAAGTCATTGTGCCCCTCTATTCAGCTTTGGTTGGATCTTACCTGGAATACTGTGACCATTTCTGAGCACCACAGTTTAAAAGAGATATTTACAAGCTGGAAGGTGTCCAGAGGAGGGAGGGCAACTAAAATGATCAAGGGTCTGGAGACCATGCCCTGTGAAGGGCATATTAAAGAGCTGGATATGTTTAGCCTTCAGAAGAGAAGGTTGAGAGGAGACATGATAGCCATGTACAGTGTTTCCTCGCTACTTTGCGGTTTGCTTATTGCGGACTCGCTGTTTCACAGATTTCAAAAAATATAATTTAAAATATAATGGTATTTTCGCTGTTTTGTGGGGTTTTGCCGCCTCTCCAAGGCACTTTCCTTCCTCAGTCCTCCCTCCAGCCTTGAAGGGCCTTTCCTTCCTTTCCTTCCCTTTATTTTAAGTTTATAAATACTTTAAATAGTGTACAACTACTAAAATGTATAAATATTAAAATAAATAGAGCATCCTTACATCGCGGTTTTCCACTTATTGCGGGAGGTCCTGGAACCTAACCCCAGCAATAAGTGAGGGAATACTGTATAAATATGTGAAAGGATGTCGTAAGGAAGAAGGAGCAGAATTGTTTTCTGCTGCCCTGAAGACTAGGACTTGGAATAATGGGTTCAAATTACAGGAAAGGAGATTCCACCTGAACATCTGGAAAAACTTCCTGACTGTAAGAGCTGTTCAACAGTAGAACTCTTTGCCTCAGAGTGTGGTGGAAGCTCCTTCCTTGGAAGCTTTTAAACCGAGGCTGGATGGCCATCTGTCAGGGGGTACTTTGTGCTTTTCCTGCATGGCAGGGGGTTGGACTAGATACCCATGTGGTCTCCTCCAACTCTAATATTCTATGATTCTACTATTTCAAATTTTAAGACAATTCCATGCCAATTTATCTGGGAGTAATGTTTAGGATTGATCCTTTATACCAGCTAGAAAGAAGTTAGGAAAAGATAAGAGTTCCTTCACATAGTTAAGGAGCCCCCTTGGTGCAATGGGTTAAACCCTTGTGCCAGCAGGACTGCTGACTGAAAAGTTGGCGATTTTAATCTGGGGAGCGGGGTGAGCTCCCGTCTGTCAGCTCCAGCTTTTTCATGAGAGAAGCCTCCCACAGGATGGTAAAACAACCGGGTGTCCCCTGGGCAATTAGCAGTCCTTGTAGACTGCTAATTCTCTTACATCAGAAGCGACTTGCAGTTTCTCAAGTCGCTCCTGACACACACACACACACACACAACATAGTCAATATTTTGCCTGTTTTTTCTCTCTGGGTGTTGTATATTTTGTGTGCAAATATGAGGTTGCAGGCACGTCCTGTGAAGGTGAATTTGTTGGTTTTTTGGGATGCTCGCAAGTGCTGTATGTGGTGTCCTAACCAGGAGTGGGGATGTTCATTACCACCTGCACAAACCTGAACACCATCTGGGAAGGGCTTTCTAATATCACTGGAAAGAGGTAAATGAAGAAAGAAAGTTGTCCTTGAGAAGAACGATGAAGGACCTTTGAACTTCTTGTACGAATTCGTATGAATTCTGAAGAGAGATGCTAAGGGCCCATACTGCCTCTTCAATAAACTCTTGGTTTATTAGGCAACTAATTACATGAAAATTATCCTCTTCGATATTGAAAAAAGCAGCAGGGGTGAGACGAGGCCCCTTTCTTTCCTTACCTTCACTCCAAGTTTCCATTAGGCTAGCGGTAGGTAATACCCATCCTGCATGGCGTTGTGCTTCATTGTGAGTATTTTGTCTCCAGTCAGAGCTGTCAGGTATATCAGTCATGGCGCATTGTGGCTGTGTCAGACACATAAACAGAGAGATTAAATGGCTACAAAGGGCTCTGAATGAGGGAGCAAATTGCTGTTGGGAAGGGGAAGGGTGAGTTAAAGAAACTCTTGTATGAAAGGTCTGTTCGGGAGGCTACGGCTAATATATGACAGCTGGAACAAGATAACAGGAGAAAGAGATCTTTGGGTGTTCTCTGCAAAATACGGCATGCTTGCAATAAATATTCAAATGCGCATTTTGCGTTGCCAGTGCCAGATAACCCATTCAAACTGAACTACAATTCTTTTCAGATCATTTAAAATCTGCCAAGAAATGTTTTGGGACAGTTTTATAAGCCTGCTAGGAATATTTGTGCTCAGCAGAGTCACAAAACTTGAGGTTTCACAAAAGTTTCCTTGGAAAATCCATCCAAGCCTTAAATGGCTTTGTGGTGAAAAATATCAAGTAGCAAATTCAGTTTGGGCCAAATTCTTTTTCATGACCATTTTTGCTTTGCAAATCTCATTCGTTTGTGGGGTTAGGAACAGCGCTTACACAGAAGAGAGTTATTAAAGCTTTCTGACTGTGCATCGCCTGTCAAGTCTTCCTTTTGAGGCCGAGGCAGTTAATCACTTGCCCCCCATGAGAAATAAATATTTCATTTGCTTGTATGCAGTTGCAGATTTAACCCACTATCCAAGGATTCCTAGTACTGAATGAAGGGGCCTTTCTTGTGGAAAATTCCCATGGAATGAACTGGAAAAGCGCCACAATGTTCTACAATGCTTGATTTGGACACGTTCTTTTATTTTGCAATAATAATAAGACAAGCAGGTTTTATACTCCACCTGTTTCTTAGTAACTAACCAGCAAATTGTTACCATTTATCCTCTTCTCCAACTCACATTATTAGCAAGGTTGTGAAGTGTGTGGTCCTAAAGTCCCACAGGGGGCCATTCTCTCCCCTCTGTTATTTAACATCTACATGCAGCCGCTTGCACAGCTGGTGCGGAGCTTTGGGCTTGAGTGCCATCAGTACGCTGATGACAGTCAGCTCATTCTGAGGATGGAGGGCAGGCCTGGATCCGTCCCTGATAATTTCCAACATTGCCTTGAGGCCGTTACTGGATGGCTGCGAGCCAGTAGGTTGAAGGTGAATCCAGTGAAGACGGAGATCTTGTGGCTAGGTCATCCGGGTGGTGGGGATGTCCAGCTTCTGACCCTGGACGGTGTGGCGTTATGCCCATCGCCTTCTGTAAAGAGTTTGGGAGTTCATTTGGACTCCCAACTGACCATGGAGGCCCAGGTCTCCATGGTCAGCAAAATAGCTTTCTTCCATCTGAGACAGGCAAGGCGGCTGGCCCCCTATCTATCCCGGAACGACCTGGCCACGGTGATCCAAGCCACGGTCATCTCGAGACTTGACTACTGTAACACGCTCTACGTTGGCCTTCCTCTGTCGGTGACCTGGAAGCTCAAGCTGGTGCAGAACACTGCCGCCCGACTCCTGTCTGGTTCTTCAGCAGGCTGTCACATAACACCTGTTTTGCAGGATCTGCACTGGCTCCCAATTGAGCACCGGATCACCTTCAAAGTGTTGGTGCTCACCTTTAAGGCCTTGCACGGCCTGGGGCCAGCGTACCTGAGGGACCGTCTTTCCCCATATTGCCCTACAAGATCACTACGGTCTGAAAACACCAATTTGCTGGCCATTCCATCTGCCAAGGTCTGTAGGTTAACTGCAACCCGGAGGAGAGCGTTCTCTGTAATCGCTCCTACGCTATGGAACGCTCTCCTGGCCGAAACCCGAGCCCTCCAAGACCTCCTGCCCTTTAGACAGGCATGTAAAACGTTCCTCTTCCAGAAGGCCTTTGGCCTCTAAATAGATGCCTGTGCGCATAGCCCGCTGATGTTATTGTCTACTGCATTTTGCTGTCTCTGTACTCCGTACAGCATATTGCATTTTAATTTGATGTTTTATTATGTGTTTTACTGAGTGTTCGATTTTAATGTGTTTTATTGTACATTTTACTTGTTGTGACCCACCCCGAGCCTCCCGGGAGTGGCGGCCTGGAAGCCCAAGAAATAAATAAATAAAGTTGTTCCAGGACTACAGATTTCTAGAAACCTCCAGGTGCATCTACACTGAGGAATTAACACATGTATTGTCGAAGGCTTTCATGGCCGGAACCACTGGGTGGCTGAAATAAACTCAAACACAGGGGAACTCCAGAGAAGAAACAACCAGGAACAGCTAATCTCCTAACAAAGGATTCCCCCAGGCAGGAACAAGCTACTCCTAAAAACTGTTAGGCCATCAAATGCTAATCAAGGTGGCCAGTTGAAGCATTCACACCTAGCGCCAACAGACGAGTTCTTTCTCTCACCCTGGACTTTCCACAGATACAGGCATGTAGCCGGGGCTAAGGGGCTTCAGCCCCCCAAATTCTCAGGATGGTCCGTGAAAAGGCCTTACTTGCACATTATTTAAACTGTTATGTTTATTCATATCATGATCTGATCACCATGCTCATTATATCCCACATTAATGGGGTTATTGGGATAACAATACAAAAGGTTTGCTAGGGTAGACCCTCTTCCACCCAGTCTCAGCCCCCCCCCCCCCCGAAACAAAATCCTGGCTACGGCCCTGCACAGATATATAAACCCAATTTTCCTAGTTTCCAACAGACCCCACAACCTCTGAGGATGCTTGCCATAGATGCAGGCGAAAGGTCAAGAGTGAATGCATCTAGAACAGGAGTGGTCAATTACCGGCCCTCCAGGTGTTTTGGACTTCAACTCCCAGAAATCTTAGCCAGTTTACCAGCTGTTAGGATTTCTGGGAGTTGAAATCTAAAACACCTGGAGGGCCAGCAATTGCCCACCCCTGATCTAGAACATGGCAACACAGCCCAAAAAACCTACAACGACCTAGGAATGAGCATGTTTGACACCAATTTAACTGTCATGACAGAATGCTATGGACTCATGGGAGTTGTGGTTTGGTGAGGCACCCGCACTCTTTGGAAGAGAAAGCTGAAGACATAGTGAAACTATGATGGCAATTAAAGTGGTATCAGGCTACATTAATTATATAGTATATATGCACCCTTAGTCAATATAGCCAATGGTAAGTATGATGGGAACAGCAATCCAACAACATTAGGTTCCCTACTCCATATAGTACACTTTAAATGTTTAAATGTTAGCACCACATTCAAAGATGGTATCCTTGAAGAGACTGGCTTGACCTTGTAGGAGATGGAGATGGCGATGGCCAACAGGGAACTCTGGCGTGGGCTGGTCCATGAGGTCACTAAGAATAGGAAGCGACTGGAGGAATAAACAACCACCACCACCACACTGGATGCAGAGAGAGGGAGCAAGGAATAAATGCAAACAAATGTGCAAAAATGTATTTTAAATGCTAGAAACAAGAAGACCTCAATCATAAGGAAGAGCAGAAATATCCTCCTTAATTATATGACTACAACTCTCATTCAGAGAAGTCTCCTTTCCATATCAGAACATAACGCATCTATCATGATCCCCGTTCCACTGGCAGACATTACTACACTGTTCTGAAAAATAAACAGAAATGTTGCAGAATTGTGATTCCTTGTGATTCTTCTCGACATCAAGGGTAGATCACTTAACAGTTGTTTGGGTCTAAATAGTCCATGGACCATTTTGATCATCTCTGTAAGCTATTCTCACCTGAAATAAGATATAAAAAACACTCAGTAGACCAGCAAGCATCCTAATCCAAGAGGCCAGCGTTCCTAAGGAGACGAAGTCCCCCCCCCCCCACTGAACCGAGGCACCCAGAGGGCCGCCAAGGACAACGGGCTACCCCCATAAACTCTGATGTGGGCGACTGAAACAAGGACAGCCCTAGAACCAATCTTGATGGTTTAGTGGGGAGGAGCAAGTATAGGAAATACAAATCTAAGACCTTCTGGGGTTTGGGCTTTGGGAGCTGGGCCAGATCAGGCTCCCATAGCCCCACAACGAAAGCTAAAAAAGACTCAAAACCCCCTAGAAATGCCACTGATGCTGGAGAGAGAAATTCCCTCCCAGCTATGACTGATTCCTCCCTTAGACCCTATGGTGGAAGACTAGTTAGAGTTAACCTGGGAAGGACATAACGCTTCTGTTTCTGCATCACTACGTTTAATGGTAAATTGTTGTGTAAGTTAATTTGTATTGTATCCTGTTTGTATGTTAATCTTGTTTCTTCAATTACTGTAAACCGCTCCGAGCCCTCGGGGAGTGGCGGTATAGACATTTGAAGTATAAATATAAATAAATAAATAAATAAATAATCTATCCGCTTTTAAAATGAATAGAGATGGCTAGGTCAGAATGGGGAATGAACCTTTTTAAAATATCAAGCATTTTATGTCAGCCTGTTCTAATGATCAGGTTGCTTTGGATGATGGGAATGACAATGTTCATGTTCAAGTTGATTCCTCTGATGGGAATGGGGATGCTGTTCATGAAGATGTTCCTTAAGGGAATGGGGATGATGGTCTGTTTCCTGAGCCTAGTTTTTGGGATGTGGGGCCTGACTGCAGTTCAATTGATGGCTTAGTTGCTGCAAAGGGAATCTCAAGGTCTTGAGCCTGGGAGAAGCGCTGAGCTGCAGTCCCAGGGTCAGTTATCTCCAGGTGCAGATTTTAATGAAGCCTTGACCAGACAAAGAACTTTTAGCCAGCACAGACAAATAAATCTGAAACTAAGGCACTCAGCCAGATTAGAGCAGAAGCTAGTAGAGAAACCAAAAATGTAGGAAAAATCCGTTCCTAGCTGTTTGGGAAACAAAGTGTGTGTGTGTGTGTGTGTGTGTGTGTGTGTGTGTGTGTATGTGTGTGTGTGTATATATATATATATATATATATATATATATATATATATATATATATATAGTGCCAAGTACAGAGTCTAGCTTTAGATGAAGCAACATTGGATTCAGAAATAGTTCTCCATGCCATGTTACTGGACCTTGGTCTTTGTCTGATTCCTGTTTAAGTGCCTTTGCTGTAGTTTTGGCCTTTGGAATCACGCCTCTGGTTTAATGGATTTTCTTGGACTGCTGCTCTGTGGATCTATTGTTCTTTTTACTTCCTAATCCATTGGATTTGCCTTTTTTATTTTGGATTACTTTTATTGTTTTGGTTTTTACTATCTTCAATAAACTGCTTGCTATTTTAACTCAACTGTGTGGTATTGAGAGTCAGAGGAAATCCTGCCCTGGAGTACAACATCAGTGTGCAATCTAAGATACTACTCCAAGCTCTGGTTCTGAACACTGAACAAGATGGGAGCAGAAGTTTCTGCCTGAATTTACTGATGGACACAACATCATGTGATTCCTTTATATACAAAGCATTAAGGCAATGAGTAAGGACTTTGTTTGTGAATATAATCCATCAGAATTCATCATCTAGTATAATTTGTTATACTGGAGGAATTAGCCCAACAGGAATGGTCAGGTAGGAGTTGAGGGGAATCCTTGAAATCTGAGCTGTAATTTAAAAGAGTAGTATAATACTTCACATTTCTTAATACTAACAATTGCTTCTACCACAAATACTCAATTCAACAAAATCTTAAAACAGAATAATATCCAATCTACTTCTTTTGAGAAATAATATTTCAAACTTTCTTCCCCATAGTGGTTTTAAGCATTAGAGCCAAAAATCAGTTCATACAATGCCAAATATTAATACAAACATCAATGGCAGCATTTTACTGTACATGGAGCTCTTTTTGTTGTTATTGAGTCAAGTTATCCAGCTGATTCTAGTAGGTAGTTTTTCCAAAGGCAGCATTTGTTGCACACTATGTTAATTTGTGTGATTTTCCTCCATTTATTAACATCTCTTTCTGTATAGATACCCACCCACCCCCCCCCAATGCTCGTAGATGTAGTCTGAAAAATATTTTTTCAAAGATCTCCTTTTCTGAATTTCACATGTTTTAAGAACTAAATATTAAATAGTGTATTCACCCTTTGGTATTATTTTTGTTTGAAACTGAACCTTTGGACAAATTATGTTTGCCAGGCTTAAGTTTCATGTACATTCAACACAATGGACTATCAGGTTTTTAAAGCTGCCTTTGTTGTTGTTTCAAACTAGTTTATTATTTTTTTAAAGCCCCTGGTGACAAGAGCCATTTGAACTTCAAAACCACCCACGCTTTCAATGAACAACGGCTATGAAATTCCTCCAAGTTTTCCAAGCTTTTATGCTCTCATATGGTTTACACAGACAAAAGCCTACAGGAGTCCCATTTAGCCATCTAATAGTGAAAAGACAAAGCCGGAAAAAAAGTTTGAGAGTGAAGTGCCCTCTTACAAGTGCATTAAAACCCATTTTGTTTGCTCTTGAGTTCCAAAATGCCGGAGGCAGCTTGAGCCGACATGTTAGCAAATGACTCATGTCAAGCACAAGAAAGACACTCAGCCTCTACCGCTATTCTTGCCCCATAGAGTTGCAGCCACACAACAAGCCTATTTTGCCCAATTAAAAAAGACATTTTATCACTTGAATCATGTGTAGAGGAATTGCCTGTACCTTTAGCATTTGCAATGGTCTCTTAGAACACGATTGGTGGACGCTTGTCACTTCCACTGCAGGAACCTTACATTTAAGGAGGGAAAAGACGAGTCTGGTAAACATCCGCGCACTACCTAGTAGAGCAGGGGTGCTCGCACTTTTTCAGCATGCGAGGTACTCTTAAAGCTACCAAGTCCAAAAGATCTACCTGCTCCCGCCGCTGTGCGTGCTCCTGCTGCTGTTTTCCGCCTGAGCAGTGCTTCTTCTGCCTGCGGGGCATTGCAGGAAGGAGAAAGCATGAGGCGGGGCACCCAGAGGGAGCGCTCCGCCCTGCCTGTCTCCCCGGCAACGGAGGCTGCACAGCTGCTTCTGGATGAGAGAGAGGCAGGGCGCTCCCTCCAGAGGCCCCGCCTCGTGCTTCCTTCTTCCTGCAATGCCCCGCAGGCGAAAGAAGCACTGCGAGAGTGGAAGCCAGCAGCAAGCGCGCGCATGTGCGCAGGGTGTGCGCACGCATGGCAGGAGCGCCCCATTCGGCTGGTGAGGCCCGAAGGTCACCTGGAAGAGGGCCGAAGATCTACTAGTAGCTCCCGAGCTACCTAATGAGCACCCCTGTAGTAGAGTATGTTTGATAAACCCAAAAATAGTGTCATTTAAGTTTCTATTAGGCTCTAATTAACTAATTTAAAGAGAATTAACATGACATTAGACATGGTCTTTGGGAATGTGTAGTTATCTACTATGGAGCAATCAAGGTGTAGTGGACTGAGTGTTTGATTAGGCTCTTGCAGGCCAGGGCTCAAATCTCACCTCAGGTATAAAAAACCCACTGGGTGACCTTGGGTAAATCATATTCTCTCAGCATCAAAGGAAGGCAATGTCAAAACCTCTTCTCAAAAAGTCTTGGCACCAAAAAAAAAACCCGTAATAAGGTTGCCATTAGTCGGAAGTTACTTAAAGACATAAATAGAAGCATGTGTAGTGGTGTAATTGTAAGACTGCCTCTGGAAACTATTGGGGAATCTGAGCTGTTAGGTTGTTGTAGGTTTTTCAGGCTGTATGGCCATATTCTGGAAGCATTCTCTCCTGACGTTTCGCTTGCATCTAGGGCAGGCATCCTCAGAGGTTGTGAGGTCTGTTGGAAACTAGGAAAATTGGGTTTATATATCTGTGGAAAGTCCAGGGTGCGAGAAAGAACTATTGTCTGTTGGAACTAAGTGTGCAGGCAAAACATCAGGAGGGAATGCTTCTAGAACATGGCCATACAGCCCAAAAAACCTACAACAACCCCGTGATTCCGGTCATGAAAGCCTTCAACAATACGCTGAGCTGTTAGGCTCAAAAATAACGCTCAGTTGGGGTGATTCCACCATAAATATAGCAGAATAAACTTCATAACTAGCAGAAATGTATGTGTGGCAAGCTAGGATAAGCTTTCTTTCCATAGGATGGCACAGGATTGCAGAGTCAGAACTTTTGGTTCAAAAGTATTTATTGAAGTAAAAAAACACACACACACACACATTCTTGATAGAAAAGACTTTCATCTTCTAAGAAAGGAAAAGGGTAAAAAGTTAAAAAAAATCCAGCTACATTTTGCCTAAAGAGAGGCAAAATGTGCATCCTCACGGGAAGGAAAAAAAGAAAAGGCAGAAGAGACTGGAAAATGGTGAATGGCCACATGGCCAAGCCCAGGGCAATAAAAATACCTTTAAAAGGGAAGTTCCCTCATAGAGATTCCATTACTACATCTTCAAAGGGGGAGGAGACAGTGACTGGCAAGAGGAGGAAAGACAAAGCCCTTTTGGTAAATATGGGGGAGCCTAAACCTATTTCTAGACTATCTACTCACTGTGGTCTGGAGAATTGATGAGATGAGCGACTTGTGCAGTCCAGGGATGAAATCCAACAGAAAGGAAGATACAAATCCTGATTAATTATGTTAGTCCACTGGGTGACCTTGAGCAAGTCACACTCTCTCAGCCTCTGAGGAGAGCAATATAAACCCCCTTTGAACAAATCTTGCCAATTAAACCTTGCAATAAGGTTAGAATTCTTTGAGGGTGTAAATAAACACATAGATAAAGGGGACCCAATTGATATTGTTTACCTTGACTTTCAAAAGGCTTTTGACAAAGTCCCTCACCAAAGGCTCCTAAATAAGCTCTTCAGCCATGGAATCAGGGGACAGGTCTTGTCCTGGATTGGAACCTGGCTAAACTGTAGGAAACAAAGGGTGGTAATAGATGGACATTTCTCTGGGTGGAAAGAGGTGAGAAGTGGCGTACCCCAAGGTTCAGTTTTGGGTCCGTTACTTTTTAATTTATTCATTAATGATCTGGATGTAGGAGTGAATTCTGAGGTAGCAAAGTTTGCAGATGACACTAAATTGTTCAAGGTAGTTAAAAATGAAACTGATTGCAAAGAGCTCCAGAAAGATCTCTCGAAATTGAGTGAATGGGCAACAAAGTGGCAAATGCATTTTAACCTAAACAAGTGTAAAGTCATGCACATCGGGGCAAAGAACCCCAACTATACCTACAAATTGATGGGGTCAAAGCTTTCCGAGACAGACCAGGAAAGGGATCTTGGGGTCTTGGTGGACAGCTCAATCAAGATGTCAACCCAGTGCGCTGCAGCAGTGAAAAAAGCAAATTCTATGCTAGGCATGATCAGAAAGGGAATCGAAAATAGGTCAGCAAATGTTGTATTACCTCTCTACAAATCTATGGTAAGGCCACATTTGGAGTACTGTGTACAATCCTGGTCTCCGCACCTTAAGAAGGATATAACGGAACTGGAAAAGGTACAGAAAAGGGCAACAAGAATGATCCAAGGGATGGAGCAGCTCCCTTATGAAACCAGGTTGCAACGCCTTGTCTTTTCAGCCTTGAAAGACGGCGTTTAAGAGGTGACTTGATCGAAGTGTATAAAATCATGCATGGGATAGAAAAGGTGAATAAAGAAAAATTATTTTCTTTGTCACAAAACACTAGGACTAGAGGGCACTCCTGAAGCTCCAAGGTAGGAAAATTAGGACTAATAAAGGGAAATATTTCTTCACCCAGAGGGTCATTGGGTTATGGAACTCACTTCCAGAAGAGGTTGTGACAGCTGTCAGCCTGAACAACTTCAAGGCAGGATTAGACAGATTCATGGATACCAAGTGTATCGGTAGTTACTGAAAAGGACATTCAAGTGCCACCTCGGAGTTGGTTGAGGTAGGCAGGATTTCCCTGGGTACTGGTTGTGGGAGGTCGGGAGCAGGTCAGGGTTTTGCCCTCCCTTCTGCTCGAGATCCCCGTGTACAACTGGGGGCCATTGTGTGATACAGAATGCTGGACTAGATGGGCTGAGGTCCGATTCAGCATGGCTCTTCTTATGTTCTTATGTTCTTAAGTTCATTTTAGGGCTGCCCAGTTTGGAAAGCTCTGTTCTACAGTATAGCTGCACTCTATCTATACTGGGTAGCAAAGGAGGTAGAGATGGGATGCATCTATAACCGTGGTTCTCAAAGTGGGTGGAACCGCCCCCTGGTGGGCGGTGGGATGATCCAAGGGGGTGGTGGGAGGCTCCAGAAAATTTGGGGGGTGGTGAGTCGATGTTAGGGGGTGGTGGAAAAGGAAAGGGCTGTGTGTATGTGGTTTGCAGGACTCTGCGCCATGGGCAGAGTTGAGGAGAAGAAGGGAGCATGCACTGTGGTTTCCAGGCAGCGCCCCCTTGCCCTCCTCAACTCTGTCCACAGTGCACAGTCCTGTATGGCCGTGGGCAGGGTTGAGGAGAGGAAGGGGGCATTGCCTGGAAACTGCGGTGCACGCCCCCTTCCTCTCAACCCCGTCCACGGCTATACAGGATTGTGCGCCGTGGGTGGAGTTGAGGAGAGCAAAGGGGTGCATGCTGCCGTTTCCAGGCAGCGCCCCCTTGCTCTCCTCAACTCTGCCTGTGGTGCACAGTTGCGTAATTAAACTGATTTACAAGGCCATAAAATCTCCAGGAAGTATGCGAAGAATGAAGGAATGCGACAGCTCCCCTGGTGGCCAGAAGCTGGAATGTTGGCTAGCCCCTTGAGTGTCTGTCTATATATGTTGTGTGTCTATAGCATTGAATGTTTGCCTGTATATGTACATCGTAATCCGTCCTGAGTCCCCTGCGGGGGTGAGAAGGGCGAAATATAAATGATGTAAATAAATAAATATATTTTACGAAAAAGGTAAAAAAATTAATACATATATCTTTCTGTTTAATTGCTATTAAAAAATTTAAAAAATTATTTCTAGGGGGGCGGTGAGCAATTTTTTTTCTGGAAAGGGGGCGGTAGGCCAAAAAAGTTTTGAGAACCACTGATGTATACTATAAACTGATTTTCATTGAGAGCCATATCAGCCCTATGGGTGCCATAGGTCAGAAACAACTTTGCCAACACACAACACTAATTTACTTGTAGCTCATCCTATACCAAGGAATGTAATAGTAGTTATATAAAAGCACAGTATATACTACTTTGGATAAACAGAGGTGAACAGCAAGCATCCCACTTCATAAAGGAAAACCACGATGCAGTTTGAGCAATAATAAAAGATAGAAGTGATACACTGCATTGTTTCTTCTCCAGTTCATGTTTCTTGTCTCCTTCTGGAAGTTGGAAGCTAGAGTTGTGTCCCGCAACCTCCCATTCTAGAGCATGAACACATTAGTTTATTCAAGATGGCTGGAGAATTCTGAGAGGAACAATCCAAAAAGGCACTTTTCCTAAGTTTTGTTTATGCCATACATAAAAATAATACAATTATATTTATTTGTATTGAGACTGGCAGCCAGTGAAGAGGACTGCAGGATTGTATGGGTAACTGACAGGGAAATATTATTGTGCAGCGCAGGGACTGGGATCTCCAGGTAAATCGCTACGTAATTTTTGGGAGAAGATTAGTATTTAGTTTAACAAGATCATCAGAAAAATATTATTTCTCCCTCTTCTTCTAAACCAGATTGCTGAAGTGGAAGACAGTATGAGGGAAAGGAGCTTTTTAGAGTTGCTTTTGTTACTTAATTCTAAGAGCAGTGGTGGCTGACAACTTTATTATGGTTAATCTATTACAGTAAATAAAGAACAACACTCAAACACAGGGGAACTTCAGACAAGAAACAGTCAGGGACCGCTAATCACCTCTCAACAAAGGATTCCCTCAGACAGTAACAAGTCACGTCTAAAAACTATCAGGCCATCAAATGCTAATCAAGGTGCCCAAGTGAAACATTCACACCTAGCTCCAACAGACAAGAGTTCTTTCTCCCACCCTGGACAACCCAATTTTTCTAGTTTCCAACAGACCTCACAATCTCTGAGGATGCCTGCCATAAATGCAGGTGAAACATCAGGAGAGAATGCTTCTAGAACAGGGGTGGCCAAACTAAGGCCCGGGGGCCGGATGCGGCCCTTTGGCTGATTCTATCCGGCCCTCCTAATGTTATATTATATTATAATTTCAATATATTTTAATGTCTATATATATACTGTATATATATATATATATACACACAAACACTATAATATAATAATTATGATATTAATACTAATAATATATGAATATTCCTTGATATTAATATGTTAATATTAATGATGTGTAATATATAGTAAATATAGTAAGTGAATAAATAAATAAATTATGCAGATTAGCATGTAGTTCCGCCTTTAGCTGCGGCCCTCCATAATACTTTTTGGCTCTCGTGTGGCCCCTTGGAAAAAATAGTTGCCCACCCCTGTTCTAGAACATAGCCATACAGCCTGAAAAACCTACAACAACCCAGTGATTCTGAGAGCTAGCTGCATTCAATCACTACTGACCGAGAGGTCACGAGTTCAAAGCCAGCCCAGGTCGGAGTGAGCTTCTGGCTATTTGTCTAGCTTACTGTTGACCTATGCAGCCCGAAATTTCAAGTAGAAAATTTAGATCCTGATTATGCAGGGAGACTAACTTACAATGCCTTAAAAACCTTCCAACAGCATGCAGAAGAATGAGGAAGTACTCCATCAAAAGGACTCGGCGTCACAATGGATGGTGAAGCGGCAGCTCCCCCTGTGGCTGGAATTGAGTAGGAATCCAGCATACCCTCAGGAAGCTGGAAAAAGCTTGGGCACCACTGGAATGTTAAATTTGCCTCTGCATCTGTCTATACAGTGTTCCCTTGTTACTTCGTGGTTCGCTTTTAGTGGACTTGCTGTTTCACGTTTTTTCAATAAAGATTAATTTAAAATATATATTGCAGTATTTTCACTGTTTCGAGAGTTTTTGCCGCCGCCACTCTCTGAGGCGCTTTTCCTCCTCAGTCCTCCCTCCCTCCAGCCTTGAAGGGCATTTCCTTCCTTTCCTTTGCTCTCTTTCTTCACCCAGCAAAAGGAAAGGCGAGGAGGGCTTGCTTCCTTTCCTTTCCTTTCCTTTCCTTCCTTCCTTCCTTCCCTTTGCAGCCACTGCAGTGCAGGGAGGCTGACAGAAAGGCCGGGGGAGGAAGAGGAGGAGTACTTGGTAAAACCAGAAGCAGGGTTTATTTTAAGTTTATAAAGACTTTAAAAAGTGTATAACTACTAAAATAATGTATAAATATTAAAATAATATTAAAATTAATATAGTGTCCCTACTTCGTGGATTTTCACTTATCCCGGGTGGTCCTGGAACGTAACACCCGCGATAAGTGAGGGAACACTGTACATGTTGTACGAAAAGTAATGCCTCCACTTTCGTTACTTGGGTTTGGATGGGAACATTTTAATAAATCAAACGCAGAAATAATCCTTTGTTCTTTAACTACCACTATTCACTTTCCCACATCATCACCAGACAATTGGATACATTTCTGCCAACGATGAACAAGGTTTCTGAAGCCATCATGGAAGAAGTCGACACTCCACCACCAGCGCCTCTCAGTTCTCGCAACATCTTCATCAGAAGCATAGCGATGTCCCCGCAGGTCTTCTTTCATTATCAGGAACAGATGGAAGTCAGACGGTGCTAAATCCAGACTGTATGGAGGATGCCGTATGGTGGTGAGATCCAGTCTCTGAAGTTCTGCTGTGTATCCATTGCTAAGCAAAGCAATAATGTGACCCACATGTTCTTGCGAAATGCCAATTATGCTTCAAATTTCTCTCTGAATGATACGACTATTGTCCTGAATCAATCTGTCAACCTTTTGCTTGTGAAACTCAGTGGTTGCTGTCACAGGACATCCAACTCTTTGTTTGTCCCGCAAGTCAGATATTCCCACCTCAACATCTTTAAACTTACTTGCCCAATGACGCACAGTACTCACATCAACACAATCACTATAAACAGCTTGCATTCTCTGATGAATCTCCTTTGGGGTGACACCTCCTGCTGTCAAGAATTCAATGACTGCACGTTGCTTGAGTCACATTGACCGACCTTCTGCACAGGGTTCCATACTTTGCACTTTAACAACACAACCGTTCAATGCTAAGGCTTCCCGCTGATATGGAACTGTAGAGGAGAGTCTACGGAACAAGCCAGAACCTGCCGCATACCAGTACTGCCAGCTGTTGAGGAGTTACGAAGGTGGAGGCATTACTTTTCATTCTGGCATTGAATGTTTGCCATGTATATGTGCATTGCAATCCACCCTGAGTCCCCTGCAAGGTGAGAAGGATGGAATATAAATACTGTAAATAATAAACAAATCAATAATATTGGAAGTCTGCCCCTGCCTGGTGTAGAGGCACCCATCAACTTGGCTCTGGAGTGCAGTGCACATGCATCCAGCCTGCAGATGTCAGTATAGGCTGGGAATAGGAGCAGCAGAGCTAAGAAGAGCAGGAGGAGGAGAAGCCAGGGCTGGCTGGCTGGCTGGGCAGGAAACTTCCCCTCCTCCCTCCTTCCCTCCTTTCCTCCCCCCATAGTCTCGCCGTCCCTAAGAGCCAGACAAGCTGCAGACAGGCAGCAGCCAGCCAAGGGGAGGGAGAGAAGGAGAGGAGGAGGAAAGGAGGGGGAGGCGGGGCTGGGAAGGAGTTGGAGGCAGAAGCAGAGCGCACAGCCGGAGGGAGGCAGAGGAAGCAAAGAAGGAAGGAAGGAAGGAAAGGAAGGAAGGAAGGAGGCAGCCAAGAGGAGGAGGAGAAGCAAAGGGAGAGGAGGAGGAAGAGGAGTTGGAGGAGAGAGCAAGAGGCTGACTTCCTCCGCTGGGGCAGAAGAAGAAGAAGACGCGATGTAGGGCTGGCTGGCTGGCAAGGTGAGCACCTAGAGGCATCACCTGGGTGGGATGCAAGGCGGGCTTTGGAGGGAGAAGATGCCTTCCTGGGGGAAAAGCAGGGAAGGGGTCACTTGGCTCAAGGAGGAGCAGGAAAGGGAAGGGGGGGGGGCAGTCCTAACCACCCTCAGGCAGCCTTAGAGAACTTCAAAGTCAGGCCAAGTTGAAGGTCTGCTGCTCTGAGAAGGGAACAGGGAGGTGGGGGAGAGAGCGCGCTTGCAATGCCCTATTAGTATGCCCTTACCAGGTTGCACCTTTGGGTTTGATTTGGGACACCTGGAAAAGGAGGGCAGCCCTAACCACCCTTAGAGAACTGTGAGTCAGGCCCAAGTTGAAGGTCTCCTGCTCTAAGAAGGGAGCAAAGAGATGGAGAGAGGGAGGGGGGCTTGCAATGCCCTATTAGTATGCCCTTGCCAGTTTGCACCTTTGGGTTTGATTTGGGACACCTGGAAAAGGAGGGCAGCCCTAACCACCCTTAGGCAGCCTTAGAGAACTTCAGAGTCAGGCCCAAGTTGAAGGTCTGTTGCTCTGAGAAGGGAACAAGGAGATGGAAGGAAAGATACAGCTTGCAATTCCCTATTAGTATGCCCTTGCTAGTTTGCACCTTTGGGTTTGATTTGGGGTTCACCCACATCTGTCTTGAATCGCCGTGGTTCAGTGCTTTGGTGTTGTTCCTCAAGGACTTGAGCCTTCTCTGACCCAAAGTCTTGAAGCTTCCCCGAACTACAACTCCCAAGAGTCTATTGCATTGTGCCACCACAGTTCAACTGGGGTCAAGCTTTCTCCTCTTTAGCATCTGTATCATCCCAACCCTGGAGTCTGATGCCACTTCTGATGCCATAGCATGGAGCCAAGCATGCCATGGCTTCATGCTATGGCATCCTTGGAGTCAAAGGTGGACAGTCTTGAGTTTTCTCTACCCAAGACTGCTGGCACCGCACCGAACTACAGCTCCCATGGTTCCATAGCATTGAGGCATGGCAGGGAAAGTGAGGTCAAGTTGCCTTCATTCTACAGCAGGCCTGGGCAAACTTGGGCCCTCCAGGTGTTTTGGACTTCAACTCGCACCATTCCTAACAGCCTCAGGCTCCTTCCTTTCACCCCCTCAGCTTAAGTGGCTGAGGGGGAAAGGGCAAAGGCCTGAGGCTGTTAGGAATGGTGGGAATTGAAGTCCAAAACATCTGGAATGGTCCAAGTTTGTCCATTCTTGTTCTGCAGTGCCCTGGCTTCCAGGGGAGGGGGAATGTGTCATCTTGCATGCCTGGGATTCAAGATGTAAACAGAGGGCACATAGGAAAGGAGGGTGAAGTTCACATAGCAAAGCTTTGCCTGACTTTGGCATAAGATCTGGGAAGTCAATGAGTATGTGCACACTGTATGTAGAATAAATGCCGTAGCTTAATGCTATGGAATCACAGCAGTTGTAATTATGTGGTGCAGTGGGTTAAGCTGCTGAGCTTCTGAACTTGCTGAAAAGCTGGCAGTTCGAATCCGGGGAGCAGGGGGAGCTCCTGCTGTTAGACCCAGTGCCTGCCAACCTAGCAGTTTGAAAACATGCAAATGTGAATAGATCAATAGGTACCGCTTTGGTGGGTAGGTAATGGCGTGGTTAAGCCACTGAGCTGCTGAACTTGCTGACTAAGAGGTTGGCAGTTCAAATCTGGGGAGTGGGGTGAGCTCCCGCTGTTAGCCCCAGCTTCTGCTGACCAAACAGTTTGAAAACATGCAAGTCTGGGTAGATTAATAGGTCCCCAGTTCTGCGGGAAGGTAATGGTGCTCCATGCAGTCATGCTGGCCACATGACTTTGGAGGCGTCTACGTACTACGCCAACTTTCTTCGACTTAGAAATGAAGATGAGCACCAACCCCCCAGAGTTGACTAGACTTAATGTCAAGGGGAAATCTTTTAGTCAACTTTTAGTCTTCTCTGCCAAAGAGTGCTAGCATCTCACCAAACTAAACCTCCAAGAATTCCACAGTATTGAGCCGTGGCAGGGAAAGTGAGGTCAAACTCCATTCATTCTACAGTATAGATGCACCCTCGCTTCTAGAATGCAGATATGTGGAGTAAAGAAATGTGTTGCCTTGCATGTCTAGGATGGAAGATGTAGACTGAATGCAAATGTACTTTACTGGAGGCGGGGGAGAAAGTGGCAAGCTTTCCCCAAGAAAGTGCATTTATTTCTCCTCGTTTTGTTTTGCCAGGCTTCAGCGTATGATATGGGACGTCGATGGGTGCATCTGCATGGCAGAATGAATGCAATGTGATCCCACTTTACCTGCCATGGCTTAAGGCTATGTTTAAGTTGTACAACTCTACAAACGCAAGCCTATACTATAAATCACATAGGCATTAAGGTAGTCATACAGGAAATATATATTCTTTGTAATATGAGGTTCTCCCTCTATTATCAGCCCTAATAATGGAATATTACAAAGGTATATTGTAATCTATACCTTTGTAATATTCCATTATTAGGGCTGATGATAGAGGGAGAACCTCATATTACAAAGAATATATATTTACTGTATGACTACCTTAATGCCTATGTGATTTATAGTATAGGCTTGCGTTTGTAGAGTTGTACCACACAAGATAGGTTTACTCTTGTTTGCTTTGCTGTTATGTTTGAGTTGTGGCAGTAGTACGTTGGTGGGAACTCAGCACTTTTTAGCAGAGGAAACCAAATACCTTGTCCTGCTACATCCACTGTGATTCAATAGCATTGAGCCATGGCATTTAAAGTAGGGGCAAAATGCATGATTTCTACAGTGTCAATCAGGCATGGGCAAACTTGGGCCCTCGAGGTGTTTTGGACTTCAACTCCCAAAATTCCTAACAGCCTCAGGCCCTTTAAGCGGCTGAGGGGGAAAAAAGAAAGGGCCCGAGGCTGTTAGGAATTTTGGGAGTTGAAGTCCAAAACACCTTGAGGGCCCAAGTTTGCCCATGCCTAGTGTAAATGCACCCAAGTCAAACACAGGGAGCAAACTGGGAAGGAACTGACGACTATCAGGTCTGCCCTATTCCACTGGCATTTTTGCCTTACCTCAGCACCCCCCTCCCCCCAGGGATGGATTTGGTTACAAGCAGCGACATGAAGTTGGCTAACCATCATGACATCACCATTCTTTTTCTGTTCAAAAAAGAAAATGTCCCTGAGCCTTCTTGCGACTCTTGGCGGGGCTTTGGGGTAGTTTGCCTGTGCATGTCAGATGCACCTGGATGGGTTGTTTTGGTTGGGAACGTAAAGGGAGGAAAGTGCCTCATTCACATTTCTGATTTGGGCCCCTGGAGTGGAGACCCAGAGATAGTTTGAGCTGGTGTTTCGAGAGAAGGAGAGCTCAGACTTTGTGTCACTTCAAGCAGTGGTTTATTCAGGGCCATTCGGGAGAAATAAAATGACCCACATAATAGAGAAATAGGAAGGCATGAAGCATCACCTTCAAGCAATTGTCTTCAAAAAAACCCCAAAACAATAACTCCGTATATATGAATACACACCATTGTTTGAAGTAGCTATGCTTTATACTTTGGAGAGTAAATAACAATTTGGTGCTCCAGACTGCAAGATCCTCTAGAGCAGCGTTTCTCAACCTTGGGGTCGTGTCAGACTGGTCACCAAAAACCATCAGAAAACACAGTATTTTCTGTTCCCTGTGTGGGAAATTTGGCCCTATTCTATCATTGATGAGGTTCAGAATGCTCTTTGATTGTAGGCGAACTATAAATCCCAGCAACTACAACTCCCAAACTCCACCAGTGTTCACACTTTGGGTATATTGAGTATTTGTGCCAAGTTTGGTCCTGATCCATCATTGTGTTTGAGTCCACAATGCTCTCTGGATGCAGGTGAACTACAACTCCAAAACTCAAGGTCAATGCCCACCAAACTCTTCCAGTATTTTCCGTTGGTCATGGGAGTTCTGTGTGCCAAGTTTGTTTAAATTCTATTGTTGGTGGAGTTCAGAATGCTCTTTAATTGTAGGTTAACTATAAATCCCAGCAACTACAACTCCCAAAGGACAAAATCAAACCCCCGCAGGCCCCACCAGTATTAAAATTTGGTCATATTGGGTATTTTTGCCAAATTTGGTCCAGTGAATGAAAATACATCCTGCATATCAGATATTTACAGTACATTACGATTCATAACTGTAGCAAAATTACAGTTATGAAGTAGCAATGGAAATAATTT
Organism: Anolis apletophallus; assembly: GCA_030556195.1. Classification (NCBI taxonomy): domain Eukaryota; kingdom Metazoa; phylum Chordata; class Lepidosauria; order Squamata; family Anolidae; genus Anolis; species Anolis apletophallus. The sequence continues at coordinate 74,586,944 of JARBWK010000007.1, read as the reverse complement.
TATGGTTGGGGGGTTGCCACAACAAGAGGAACTATATTAAGGGGTTGCAGCAGGGAGGTTGACAAACACTGCTTTATTGCAGTCTCAAAGGGCTGCCATAGGTTGGCTCTACACTGGAGAATTAATGCAGTTTGACAGCACTTTAACTGCCAAGCTCATTGCTATGGAATCCTGGGATTTGTAGTTTGGCAAAACCTCAACACCCTTTCGCAGGGAACGATAAAGACTTCAAACAACTTTATAAAACGACAGCTCCCATGATTCCATAGCATTAAAGCATGGCAGTGCAAGTGGTGCCAAACTGCATTAATTCTACAGTGTAGATGCACCCAGAGATATCTGTACGTTGCAAACTATACAGCAGAGTCATGGATGCTGCTTTGATAAGACCTATCAGTAAGCATCTACTGATTTTTGAGCTTTTGGTAAGTCAGTACCTGCAGAAATTATTTGTCCTTTTCCATACATTAATGCATTCTCTCCTGATGTTTGGCCTGCATCTATGTCAGGCATCCTCGGAGGTTGTGAAATCTGTTGGAAACTAGGAAAATGGGGTTCACATATATGTGGAATGTCCAGGGTGGGAGAAAGAACTCTTGTTCGCTTGAGGCAAGTGTGAATGTTTCAATTGGCCACCTTGATTAGCATTAAATGGCCTAGCAGTTTCAAAGTCTGGCTTCTTACTGCCTGGGGAAATCCTTTGTTGGGAGGTGCTTAGCTGGCCCTGATTGTTTCTTGCCTGGAATTCCCCTGTTTTCGAGTGTTGTTCTTATGTGTTTAGATTATTATTTGTTGTTACTGAGGGGCATTTAGCATAGAATTATGTTTTTCTAACACACTTGAGATGAAAAGCAGTTGGTTTGATAGCAGCAAAAGTAAGTACTGAACAAACTTATGCAAGCTTCTTTCAAGCTTTAACTTGCCAATGCCTAGACTTTTTGAAGTGTGTCTTCTTAATGTGTAAATTGTGCTAATTATGCTGTTACTTACGCCGTAATTTAATGTGGTACCAAAGGAGCATTAAGTTTTGTAAAATGATACTGTTTTGAAATGCTATCACTTTTTCTTGTTCTCTGTGTACATATGTCGTAATGAAGCCTTTACCTGAAGGGATTTTTTTTAAAAAAATGCAGTGTCTTGAGTATCTTAAGTTAAAGATGTTGGCGAGTTATTTTGTATTTAATTGCATGGCAGCGCAATCCTCTTTATTTACTCAGAAGTAGGTCTTACGATGATCAATGTGCTTTACCCATAGATAAGGTACATGGGATTGCAATTAAAGTTATGGCCACTTGTAGCTGAGTAATTGACAAATGAAGAGATCAGTTTTCAGAAGGAGTGTTAAAAAAAACTTGCAGTCTTTTAATTGTCGATTGTAACAGGATAAAAGTCTTGCATTTCCAAGCGGCTCTCAGAACGTGCTCCTATACATGTCTGCACTGAGTTGAGTCTCACTAAGTTCATTGACACTAATACCAGGTAAACGGGCTTTGGATTGGAGCCTTGGTCTATTTAACTGAATTTTTATATCCCTCGCTCCCTCGGTAACCGTGTTTACTTGCTCATGGCACAGTTGTTCTGCACCTCCTAGAAAGCATAGCATTACATCTTCCCAATTGCTAGAAGTAAAGGGGATAGTTTCCTGGAGAGGACAGTATGGGAGATGGCATATATTAAATCCAGTGAATGTCCCTACTTCACTGCCAACTGAAATAGTGACAAAATGTTCTGCACGTCTTTATCTGTACTGGTGTTTTCAGCACAAAGTATTGAATTACTGTCTGTGAGTGTCCCACAAGATTCTGTAGCTGAAAAATGTCCCACTTGTGCTTATACACACACACACACACACACACATTTTGTTTTTACTTTGGGTTATATTCCACTCCTTGTCTTGACCAGTGGTCTATAGGCATTTAATTATTATTATTAATAATTATAATTATTTAAAAATGAAATGAATAAATTATTTAATTATTATTTAATTTACCCTCATGGTGCAGTGGGTTAAACTGCTGAGCTGCTGAACTTGCTGACCTAAAGGTTGGCAGTTTGGATCCGGGGAGCGGGTTGAGTTCCCGCTTTTAGCCCCAGCTTCTGCCAACCTAGCAGTTCGAAAACATGCAAATGTGAGTAGATCAATAGGTACCACTTCTGTGGGAAGGTAACAGCGCTCCATGCAATCATGCTGGCCACGTGACCTTGGATGTGTCTATAGACAACGCCGGCTCTAGAAATGGAGATGAGCACCACTCCCCAGAGTCGAACACGACTAGACTTAATGTCAGGGGAAACCTTTACCTTTACCACACATATGCGATTAGAGTTCTAGCCCACCCTGTTTGCTGGATCCCAAACTTCCAACATTAACTTTTTAATTTTTTTATTTGTCATGTCAGAAGTGAATTGAAAATACTGTTATAATGTATAGAAAAACCACAAACAAATGTAAAAACTTGGCATTATTCTAAATTTCCTTTGACCAGAAGCAGACCACTTGGACTGCCTCTGGTGTGACTCTGTAAGAAGATCCACCGTTGTGCATGTGGCAGGGCTCAGACTGCATTGTAGTAAATGGTCTGTGGTTTGCTCTTCTCCATACTCACATGTTGTGGACTCCACTTTGTAGTCCCATTTCTTAAGGTTGGTTCTGCATCTCGTGGCCCCTGAGAGCAGTCTGTTCAGTGCCTTCCATGTCTCCCAACCTTCTGTGTGCCTAGGAGTGAGTATCTCCTATGATATCAGCTACTGATTGAGGTTCCGGGTTTTAGCCTGCCACTTTTGGACTCTCGCTTGCTGAGGTGTTCCTGCGAGTCTCTCTGTAAATCTTAGGAAGCTATTTCTTGATTTAAGGCATTGACTTGCTGGCTGATATCCGAACAGAGGATGGGCTAGAGATGTCAATGCTTTGGTCCTTTCATTATAGGCTGCTATTTCCTGACGGATGTCAGGGGATGAAGTACTGGCTAAACAGTATAATTTCTCCAGTGGTGTAGGGCGTAGACATCCTGTGAACATTAACTTACTTCGATTATATTCATATTTTTTCCATAGGTACCAACGTGCTTCTTTCCCATGCAATATTTATCTCATAGTTCTTTCTGACCCTCTTTCTATGTGGGTAAGGAGGTCTGGCCTGGGTCTGTGCTCAGTGCGAATGCCTCCCTGCAATGGTGGTAGCAGTTTATCTCTTTGAAGGTCGTGGTGCCTTCAGTGTAAAATGAATGAGATGGAATGGTGCAGAGGCTAGTGCCCACACTGCTTTAGCTGCTGCGTTGCCCTCTTGCCCTGATCTGAGATCATGCCCAGAGCGTACTGACCCTAGAGCAGCATTTGCCTTATTTCTCTTTGCAGAAAATCTGTTGGTCATTTCAAGTCAATGCATGAAATAAAACTTTATTCCAGCTGATTTGCTGTTGTCTTTAGAGTTAAAAAGTTGAAAATGTGATGGGGAATCTGTTGAGTGTCCCTTATGAAAAAATGCTTGGAACCAGGCTTGTTTTTGATTTTTTGGAAACATCTTGGAAATGGGACCCAAGCCTAAACATAGAATTCATTTATGTTTCATGTACACATTGCAACATAGCCTGAAGGTAATTTTATGCACAATGTTGTAAATGTTTTTGTTCATGAAACAGAGTTTGTGTACATTGAATCATGGGAAGGTAAAGTTGACATTATCTCAACCAGCGACATGTATGATTTCGGAGCATTTTGGATTCCTGTATTTTGAGTAAGGGATGCCCAATCTGTGTTAGTTATACATTTAGAGGAAGAATTTGTATATGTGTTTTCATATCACGTAACTGTTTCTTAGTCCTCATCCTACTATTCTTTGTATTTGGGGTTTGTAAAAGTTACTTTTGAATCTCCTAGGATTCTTGAATATAACTGAATTATTGGATTTCATATGCTCATTGCTGTGAGAGGTTATTGCTATAACGCTTCATCGATAGTTTTTAGCTTACAGAAATTACTCGCACATTCCTTAGCCAAACCAGCTTAAATACAGTATAGGTAAAGGTAAAGGTTTTCCCTGACATTAAGTCTAGTTGTACCTGACTCTGGAGGTGGTGCTCATCTCCATTTCTAATCTTAAGAGCTGGTGTTGCCCATAGACACCTCCAAGGTCATGTGGCCGGCATGACTGCATGGAGCACCATTAGCTTCCCACCGAAGCGGTACTTATTGATCTACTCACATTTGCATGTTTTCGAACTGCTAGGTTGGCATAAGCTGGGGCTAAAAGCGGGAACTCACCCTGCTCCCTGGATTCCCTTTTGGTCAGCACGTTCAGCACCTCAGCAGTTTAACCTGTTGTGCCACCAAGGGAACCCCCTGGTAGCGCAATGGGTTAAACCCTTGTGCCGGCAGCACTGAAGACCGACAGGTTGGAGATTCAAATCTGGGGAGAGCATGGATGAGCTCCTTCTGTCAGCTCCAGCTTCCTATGCGGGGACATGACAGAAGCTTCCCACAAGGACGGTAAAACATCAAAACATCTGGGCGTCCCCTGGGCAGCGTCCTTGCAGACAGCCAATTCTCTCACACCAATAGCAACTTATAGTTTCTCAAATAAACAGGGGGCCAAATACTGTATAGCATTGCTGTTTTGGAAAGTGCTTGAGATGCATTGCATATTGTTGTTCTATCAAGTCAGTTGGAATTTTAAAGGTCTTTCTGGAAATGTAGGGAGAGAATGTTCCTAGGGCTTCTGGAGCACAGTTCTACAACCAAAGGATTCAACTCCTTGAGTTCTGTGTGCTATTATTAGCAAGGGAAGCAACACCTTCCGGTGAGGGCTTAGGGCATATACTGTATATGCATCTTATTATATGTGACTATTGTTGTTGCCAATGGCACCCAGCCAACATCAGCTGTTTTTAAGTTCTTAAGAATCCACTCTTCCTCTATGAACATGCTTATGCATTTTTCACTCTACCCCCACTAATGACTATATCTAAGAATAATCTCCTTGCCTGACAGATTGACAAGGCCCTAATTTTTTGAGATAGCAGTAGCTTTCATTTAAGACCCATGTTTCCTTTTCAGAAGAAAAAAAAACCCTAGAAAGGTGTTACTTAATGCAGTTGTCTTCTGGTCTAAAGCAGGACTTCTTAAACCTTTCCCACTCGTGATCCCCTTTGGTCTATGAAATTTCTAAGCAATAATCATTCAGCATTTGCAAACCTTTCTAAACAGACTGATTTTACTTTTTTAAATGAAGTATAGCTAAGTATTTTCTGCAGAGACTGCTGAAAATCTTGCACATTGTTGCTAACAGACTTGTGTAATGTCCAGAACAGACACTTTTGTCAATTTTTTCGTGACTCCAACATTGAACTGAGGGGGTCCAGTTTGGGGTCAGGGCCCACAATTTAAGAAACCGTGTAATGGCTTCACATGAAAGTTTGTATCTAGCAAATTATAACTGCATATTTTTGTTTTGGCTATAAAATATAAATTTTAGGTCTGTTACTTAAATGCCGTCAGTTCAGTACACAATTTCCATAGGTTGGATTCCACAGTGTTTCTCAAACTATTCATATTTTGCTTATAGTGTTCTTTTTGTCACAGTCATTTTTTAAACTCAATACAGTCATTGAGCTTTTAGACCAGGCATGGGCAAACTTCGACCTTCCAGGTGTTTTGGGCTTCAACTCCCACAATTCCTAACAGCCTATCAGCATTTTGAGTGCTGCAGGATTGCTTTGGCTACCAGTATCTGTCCCAGTTTTTCCTTTCAAAAATGGCTGCAGCTGGCATATAAATTAACAAGTACTAGCTTTGCCATTCAACCTTGTGAGACTAGCTGGGATCTTTTATTACAGCTGAACAGCATGGTTCCTTGGCATCACTGAGATGGCTCCTTGCTCTATTTCATAAGGGCAGGGGGATATCAGAGCAAAACCCACATGCCAGATGATATCTGGCTTCCTAAATGAAGTGCAAACTGGAATGTCTCTGGGGTGTATCATTTGAGTTGGTCCAGCTTTGCTACCCTTCTTACATGCAGAATAATCACAGGATGTCTTAAACCTACACCTGTTGATAAACACTACAAACTAGCTGGCATCCCCCCCCCCCCCCCGATGTGCGATGGGAAGTTGCTGCTAAATGTGAGATCAATAAGGCCGAACACTGTGAAAGTCATCCACTACATGGCTACCAGCCTCCTCCCAGTAGACTCAAATCAAGGAAAAGCTTTATGAGAACTACCACTCCTCTTGGCGTCCCCCCCCAACAACAGCAAAGGTATCTCTCTGGGCAGCTAAACCAGGAAATCCCAACTGGATGGCCCCCCATGAGGATTTTCCTCCAAGGGCAAACCAAGAATGGGCAACTTGGAAGTCCCTGAACAGACTCAGAAGCAGAGTGGGCAGATCAAAAGACAACCTGGCAAAATGGTACTACCTAAAAGAATCTCACACCTTGTGTGACTGTGGAGCAGAACAGACAACTCCACATCTGTATGCTTGTCTACTATGCCCTGCCTCATGTACAGAGGAAGAATTGTTGGAGGCTACAGAGAATGTGGTTGCTGTTGCCCGTTTTTGGTCAAAAGATATTTAGCCGCCTGTGCTCCTCCTATTTTTATCAGTTTTTATACTAATGTATGCAATGCTTTTGATATGAAATAAATAACCCCCCTTACCACAAATGGTGGAAGGTAGATGGGTGGGAGCAAAACTGACTTTCCAACCATAAATTCCTCCAGCTTTGCATTGTGGTTCTCAACCTGTGGGTCCCCAGATGTTTTGGCCTTCAACTCCCATAAATCCTAACAGCTGGTAAACTGGCTGAGATTTTTGGGAGTTGTAGGCCAAAACACCTGGGGAACCACTGGTTGGGAACCTCTGCTATAGAAGAAGGGTTTCAGATAGGAGATGGAAACTATATCGCTTCAGGTTAGGCTGAGAGATCTGAGATGCACTTCCTTTGGTGTAGTCTGTGACGGTATCATATTTTCATCCACCAGCTCATTACAGGTCCTCGGAATATGCTGATCACATAAGATTAATTGGTAGACCTCAGATGTCTGAAGGGGAAATGGGCTTCCGTAGACAGGGTTTCTCGTGCACCTTGTTGCAAAGCTGTCCATAGAGATAACAGTAATGGAATGCATTTCCCACCAGAAACATAAGACGCTTGAGGAAAAAAAATCCCATCTTCACATATGTTTATACTCATATCCCAGTTTATGTTCTTCTTAAATCTAGGAAGAATCGCACTTTAGCCCTTATCTGAAAGTATGATTTATGTAAATCTCTTCTGCTGAACATGTTGTTCAGACAGGTTTTGAAACCATGAAGAAGCGAAGTGTAATTTCTTTGTTGATTGGCAACAGAGAGCTTTCTTAGATGAAGTATGATTCTGCTGTGCCAAATGGTTGACTTTTCTAGAAGGAAAAAAACACAAAAGGTTATGTGAAAAGTACTCTGGTTAATATATTGGCATTCCCAGAACCCACTAAAACTTGGGCAGGTTGCCAGATACCACTTAATGAGGATGCAGAATGTTTGGCACAAATCTGCATAAACACAAAAGAATTTCAGAAAAGGAGTTTGCGAGGGTAAGTTGCATATATCTATCCATGATTAATTTTTAATTACTATACTTTGCACTTAAGACGGGTGGAAATCTTTCCAATTAGATTACGGAGTGTTGCTTCTCTAACATTTTTGTTTCTCTGCCTTGTTTTCAATTGCTGCTTTTTTGTCCCTATTCTATCAGTGGAAGTTATTCAGCATTCATTTCAGTCCACTTCCTGTACCATCATAGAAAGTTATTCAAGTGGGTAGTTAATATTTCATCAAGTTTTCATCAGCTCTAATTTTCAATATACGTAAGTAGAGGAGCAAAAGAAACTTGGTCGAAGGCAGGAATGGCAGCTTAATATCCAGCCTGCTTCTCAGTTATCACAACTTGGTCTTGTGGCGGGATGAAAATCATGCATAGTTCATGTTTTTACCAGTCCACACACTGTCTTGCCGGAGAAAGAAAATATACCACACAGATTATCAGTAAAGAACAAGAAGTTTACTCTTTGTAACGCAGAGCAGCATATATACAGTCATGAGAACAGTTGCATTAACTCACACAAGACCTTTTGAGACATTGTGTCCATGTGGAAGATCTCCTTCCAGTAGCTCATGAAGCAAGAACTGTCTCTCTCTGTAAGCTCCTGCACAACTAAAGCTGAAATATATAACTGTTGCCAAAACTCCCAGGCTCAGCTAGTTTCTTGGACGTGGCCCAACCAATCAGCTTTGTGCTTTGCATTTTCAGTTAACACATTCACCAACTGATTTTTTTACATGCCCTAACAGGTCTTGCTCTGAAAAATGTCTTCTGGAGGAGGAATGCACTTCGGCACCAGGGAAGCTTGAGTTTCCTGATTGGGAATTCATGGGGGGAAGTTAGGAATTAACTTCCTCCATACTTAATGTGCGCGTGTGTGTTTTAAGGCATCACTCCTCAGCCTAGTGTGCCTGTTTTTGATCAGTCATAGGTTGTAATAAGTGTGTTGTAATTTTTCTGTTGGCTAAAAGAGACGCACATTTAAGAAACTGTAGGTTGTCAGACTGTTTATATGACAGTGCATGTCTGTGCTTGCCAAGATCCAGACAGTCTGTTAATGTTACATGCCGAGGATAGATAAATTATTGTGTCTGAGACAAAAATGCACTTGCATTTGGTACAAACCTGTGATGTATACTTGTGCCCAATATCTTTTGTTGTTGTGGGGGTGAGGGTCAAGCAATGTGTTTGGCACCTGTTTATAAATTAAGCACTGATAAGCTTATCCAATGACCCAAATCTCAGGCTTTATCTGTAGCGATACATATGATATGGGGTGGCGGTGCTTAATGCAGCACTGTTTAGCACAGTGGCTTAAATAATGGTGCTGCTTACATCCAGGCACTAAATAGGTCTAAGGACCATAAGAGATATCAGATCAGTATGTGGACTTGTGTGTACATGCGCTTTCAATCACCTGTCAATTTATGGTGACCTCTAGAATTTTATGGGATTTTCTTAGGCAAGGCATACTCAGAGGTGGTTTTGCCAGTTTTAATTTGACAATTCTGTGGAAGGTTGGGATTATAGAGATGGGACAACTTTATGAGTATTGATCAGTACTTAACAGGTAGCAACACAAGGGAATCTGAGCTGTCTCATAGAGTGTACACTAGAACATTGCAGGTCAGGTAGCTTGCGTGGCTGTGTTCATTTTTCTTTGATACTGCTTCCATGGTAACTTGAGTGCTATGCTATTCTGTTATGTCTGTCAGGGTGGTGGGGATAAACATTGCAAATGATATAGTCTTCTCTAGTGGAAACATTAAATGCAAACCAGTAATATAAGAACCTATTAATATATATTTAGTAAAAGAGAATTAACTTGGCAGTACTCTTTGATCCATTTCGGTAACTTTCTGAAGGCCCAAGTGGGCTTCATGGCTAGGAGTGCTTGGTGTCAGTTTTGACCGATGTGCCGAGTATGGATAAGAATAACCTAACCACTGATAACTTTCTAATTGGACTAATTGACGCTGCCCTCAAAGATGACTCAGAAGCTACGGCTCATCCAAAATGCAGCAGCAAGATTGCTCACTGGTCTTAAAGGAGCTGAGCTGACTGCCAGTTGTTTCTGAATTCAAGGTGGTTGTGATGGGATTTACTGTATATACTTGAGTATAATCCTAGTTTTTCAGCCCTTTTTAAGGCTGAAAAAGCTATCCTCGGCTTATACTCAAGTGAGGGACTCTTCTTTCATCTCCACGTCTTCCCACCAGGACCCCCATCTCTCCGTAAAGCAACCCAGCTAGGTCGCAGTGCCAAGAGAGAAGGAAAGGCTGTGCACCTTCCTGTCCTCTCTCTCTCGCGCGCGCCTTCCTCTCTCGCTGTGCCGAGAAGGGAGGAGACACCACGCACCTTCCCCTCCTCAGTCCTTCCCACTTCCTCCCTTCCCACCTCAGTTTTTTCCCATTTTTCCAGCACCCCTTTCTTACCCCAGTCTTCCTTTTCCAGTTTCCCCCTTCCTACCACAGTCTTTACTATCTCCAGCCCCTCCCTCCCACTTTTCCAGCTCCCTTTCCATCCCAGCCTTTCCCAGCTTCCAGCCTTTCTTTTCCATTTCAGTCTTGCCCCTTTTCCCACCGCAGTTGCCCACTTTCCCAGCCCCTCTTTCTCACCCCAGTCTTTCCCATTTTCCCAACCTCCATTTTGCACCCCAGTCTTGCTCATTTTGCAATCTTCCTTTCCCCATCCCAATCTTTTCCAGGTGCTCATCTTTCCTACCCCAATTTCCCCAGCTTTTCCCAATCCCTCCACTGTAGACTGGAGTCTTTCCTACTTTTCCTACTTCCCCCTTCCCATCCCAATCTTTCCCAGTTTCCAGCCCCCTTTCACACCTCAGTCATTCCCCCTTCCCCAGTTTTCCCTTTCCCACCCCAATATACTTTTTCCCGCTACTCCTTTTCCACCTAATTTCCCCACTTTTTCAACCAACTCTTCCCATTCCAGTCCATCTTTACCACCTTTTCCCACGCCAGTCTTTCCCACTTTTCCTTATTCCTATACACACAGCATTTCCCCCAAAATGTATAGTTAAAATAAACCATGGTGATTATTGGAATTATTGGAAGCACATTTACATTGGAGAAGGTTCCAATATTGATTTAATCAGAGTTGGACAGTCTTATCTTAAATTACAGTTTTATGTAAATATTCAAAAACATTTAACCTATTGATGCCTCAATTAATGTAATGTTATTGGTATCTATTTTTATTTTGAAATTTACCAGCAGCTGCTGCATTTCCCACCCTCGGCTTATACTCGAGGCAATACATTTTCCTAGTTTTTTGTGGTAAAATTAGGTGCCTCGGCTTATATTTGAGTCTGCTTTTACTCGAGTATATATGAGTAAGATCTTTAATGGCTTGGAACCACAATACTTGAAAAAGCACCTCTCTCTGTATCAACTCGGGCAAAATTATGTCTGGTGTCTACAGATAGTCCCATGGTTGTTTTTATTATTTTTATTAATATATTTTAAATAATAGTATTAATAATCTAATATAATAGTATTGTATCATATACTGATAGAGAAGACTTTACCATAAATGGATTAAATGCTGACAAAATTTGAATCATGAAAAAGTATGAATTACTGTGAAAAAATAGGAGTGACAGATACTCTGGAGTACCCTTAATTTGGAAAAGAGACCACTGTGAGAACTGATTATAGAGAAACAAAGTGGTTTTCCATCAATAATGGTGTCAGACGAGTGCATTTTATCATGCTGACTGTGAATTTCTGGATCAGAATCTTAGAATAATTTATGGTTTGCTCTGTTCTTATTGCATGGCTTTGGGGAAAATTAAATGTATAATTATTATTCTCCCTGTGTGTGTGTATGTAGAGGACACACATACAATTATATTGACCAACTCGCCACGCGGATAATGTGGTCATGAGACATGTTGGTGATGTATGCAAGATATATATTTGTAATTTGTGGTTTTGCAAGTTCTGTATTGTAATTATGTCCACTTCATCATGTGTTTGATTGTGGGACAGGACTTGGTTAGCAGTTCTGTCTCACTAGCTGAGCTGTCTAGCCTTCTTTGACAATTTCAATTCTTACTTTTGGGTTAAATGTCTGATAACTACAATTTCTGTCCTGAGTGTGTATTTCAGTTTTTTGATGATCTTGCTTTGCTTTGCTTTGTCTTGCCTTGCCTTTATATGTAAAGACATTGAAAGAGTGAGGATCTGCCGTTGTGGGTCTCCCCCCCCCCATTCTTGCGCTTCCTGCACCTCCTTTTTGGGTGCTATCACTATGAAATAGCAACTGGGAGTTAGTCGTGAGGAACGTTCTGTTGAAGTCAGCCAGACTTGTAGTTGCAAGTTGTCTGCATCTGTGTGCATAGGCTAAATGTAGTCACATAATGGAACATGATTGGGATTTCCTTCCAAGGCAAATTGTAACTTAAGAGGAGCTATTTTTGTCAGGATCTCAGTAGGGAGGAAATAATTCAGCACCCCTTTCCTATCTGCTATGATCCCAGTTAATTATCACCCCATTCTCAGCTGTAGCCTTTTTGAAAATGCTCATGTTAAATGTGAAACTTTTAAGAACTTGGGTCTGAAGTTAGTACTCTTCCTCTCCATTAATATCAGTGGAATTTTAGTTAGTTAGGACTCACATTTTGATGGTTAGAAGGCATGACACCAAATTGGGAGGGATAGCTAATACTCCAGAAATCAGGAACAGAATTCAAAACGATCTTAACAGATTAGAGAGATGGGCCTAAACTAACAAAATGGAAGTCATAGGGAAGAGGGAGCAAGTTTGTTTTCTTCTGCCCTGGATACGAGGACATGGAACAATGACTTCAAACTACAGGAATGGAGATTCCACCCGAACATTCAGCAGTGGAACTCTCTGCCCCGGAGTGTGGTGGAGGCTCCATCTTTGGAGGCTTTTAAACAGAAGCTGGATAGCCATCTGTCTCGGGTGCTTTGAATGCAGTTATCTTGCTTCTTGGCAAGGGGTTGGACTGAATGGCCCACAAGGTCGGTCTCAACTCTATGATTTTATGAATTTCAACAGGGACAAATGCAAGATACTTCACTTTGGCAGAAAAAATGAAATGCAAAGATACATAACGGGGGACGCCTGGCTCGACAGCAGTATGTGTGAAAAAGATCTTGGAGTCCTCATGGACAACAAATTAAACATGAGCCAACAATGTCATGCGGCAGCTTTAAAAGCCAATGGGATTTTGGCCTGCATAAATAGGAGCATAGTGTCTAGATCCAGGGAAGTCATGATACCCTCTATTCTGCCTTGGTCAGACCACACCTAGAATACCGTGTCCATTTTTGCGCACCACAATTGAAGGAAAGCTGGAATGTGTCCAGAGGAGGTTGACTAAAATTATCTGGAGAACAAGCCCAATGAGGAGTGGCTTAAAGAGCTGGGCATGTTTATTTATTTTTATTTATTTATTTATTCGCACTTATTGGTCACCACTCCCAATGTGGCTCGGGGCGACTTACATAAGTGACATATCAGAATAAAAACACCATAAAAACATGATAAGCACAATAAAAGAGAATAAAATACGACTCAGCAGATGCTGTGCACATAAAATAGGAGGACAATGTCCAAGGGTCAACAGCCTTAAACGCCAAACGCCTGCCTAAACAGGAGAGTTTTGCATGCCTTCCGAAATGCCAACAAGTCTGTGAGGGCACGAACTTCGGAAGGCAGTGCATTCCACAGAGTGGGGGCAATTATCGAGAAGGCCCTCCTTCTTGTGGCAGTAAGGTGGAACATTTTGAAGCTAGGGACCTCCAGCAGTTGTTCCGACTCTGAACGTAACGGTCTGGTGGGACAATATGAGATGAGGCGGTCCCTGGGGTACACTGGCCCCAGACCATTCAAGGCCTTGAAGGTCAATACCAACACCTTGAAAGTGATCTGGCATTCCACTGGTAGCCAATGCAGCTCTCGTAGAATAGGTGTTATGTGGCTGTTCCTGGAAACACCAGCCAACAACCGAGCTGCCGCATTCTGGACCAGTTTCAGTTTCCGGATCACCAGCAAAGGAAGGCCTACGTAGAGAGCATTACAGTAGTCTAATCTTGAGATGTTTAACCTGAAGAAGAGAAGGCTGAGAGGAGACATGATAGCCATGTATAAAGATGTGAGGGTGAGTCATAGGGAGGAGGGAGCAAGCTTGTTTTCTGCCATCCTGGAGTCTAGGATGCGGAACAATGGCTTCAAATGACAGGAAAGGAGATTCCACCTGAACTTCCTCACTGTGAGAGCTATTCAGCAATGGAACTCTCTGCCCCGGACCTTTTTTATGTCAGTCATCCTTAGTCTCTTAAGAAAAAACACAATGTTAATGGCAGGTGGTCAAAACACATCAACATTGTTTACAACTCTTTAGGTGATAATGTTGTAAAATGCCTGTCATTTAAAGGCTAGTTCTATATACATTCTGCAATAAAATGTGATTCTGATAGTTCTGTCAATATGGGCTTTTTGTGCTTCCTTTTTCTGTTTCTATCTGGGTTTTATTCATCTTCATGATTCCTCGTTTGAAAAGATGTCAGGGTATAGATTAAATCCACTCCATTAAATTAATTATTACGTCGAGTGGGAGCATGACTCTCCATAGAAAAATATATATCTACAGATGCGGAATCTGGTTCCTTCCTTTTCTATAATCATATCACCGTATCTTGAAATAATTGTTTGACTCAAATGTAGGTCCCGGGATTGGCTTACCACCAATGAAAACACAGCTAAAGTCTTACTAATACAAAAGCTTTCAATACAAATAATAAATAAACAGTAAAGGTCCAACAAAACAAAACAAACTAATTATTTGCATCCTTAGATCATTATTTTAGTTGTATACCAGATGAATACAATTTTGTAATAAACCTGGGAAGACACCAAAATACTAGTTACAGTTTCAGGTGTGCAGTGGTATTTCTCCAAGGGGGTGATAAAACATTGATATTGGCAAACCAAATTCATGAAAGATGGAGAGCAATTCAATGATACTTTGGGGTTCAAGAGTATGGAGCCATATAATCTCAGAAAGTAGTGGCTGGTGGTTTTGAAATTGAAGGTATGGTAAATCTGTTCTGTGCTTCGCTCGGTGTTACAGCATCTATCTGTCCGGGATCTTGAAGCCAACCTCAACGCAGGTTCAGTATCTCAGACCAGTCAATTAAAGTTGACCAAAGTCCATAACAAATTAACCATAATAGATTAAGCCATCAGCCACCACTGTTCTTAGAATTAAGAAGCAATAGTGACTCTAAAGAGAGCTCCTTTCCCTCATACTGTATGTATAACATAAACAAAACTTAGGAAAACTGCCTTTTTGGATTGTTCTTCTCAGTATTCTCCAGCCATCTTGAAGAAACTAGCCTGAGAGGAGACATGATAGCCATGTATAAATATGTGAGGGGAAGTCATAGGAGGAGGGAGCAAGCTTGTTTTCTGCTGTCCCGGAGACTAGGACGCAGAACGATGGCTTCAAACTATGGGAAAGGAGATTTCACTTGAACATTAGGAAGAACTTCCTGACTGTGAGAGCTGTTCAGCAGTGGAACTCTTTGCCCCAGATGTGGTGGAAGCTCCTTCTTTGGAGGCTGGATGGCCATTTGTCGGGGGTGCTTTTCCTGATTCTTAGCAGGGAGTTAGATTGGATGGCCCACAAGGTCTCTTCCAACTCTATGATTCTATGATTCACAGTCATATCAATGGGACCCAAGAGTGACTACTGTTGTGTTGTCTTGATCCAGATGCATTTGCATTATTATCATCAAATCCAATCTGTCCCGTGAGAAAATTAAAGTTTGTTTTAAAACTTATTAAATTGCCTATCACAATAGAAGATTGAATAAATAAGCAAAAGCATCATGATATCCTCTTTCTCTTTCTGTGCAGTGCCTTGTTGTTGCATGCCTTTGGGTCATTATGGTGACTGTAAAGTGACTCTGTCATGGCATTTTCATGGCAAGATTTGTTTCCCTCGGCCTTTCATTGAGACTGGAAGATTATGATGTGTCATGGGTTTCTATGTCAGCCAAGATTTGAACTCGGGTCATATTCTTTTTCTTCACTCTTCATTCAGTTTTTGTCAGTCATGTTTGTTGTAAGTAGGCCTTTATTTCTCATGTTCTTTACTTCCAAAAGATGTTGGAATGCGTTCTCTATTTTTATATTAAAACTGTGCTGAACTGTACACTTTGGTTTTCTCACTAGGGAACTATTTGTGTGCTTCTGTTTCCCACGGGGAAGCTCCCGGAACTGAGAGACAGGAAAGCTGTTATAGAATGATATCGTTGACACTTTCTTTTACTGAGTGAGAACTGTTGCAATTGAATGAAGTGTGTTAATTGAATGAAGAATTTTTACTACTTAAGGCGAGAGTTATGTAAAGTTGCCGGTAAATCAAAGGAACAGGTGAAGTGACTGGATATCAGCTTACCAAGAATTCAGCTCTGAACGTAGAATAGCCTCATGGGGCATTTGGTGATGCTTTCTGTTTAAAATTTGCAATTAGTGTCTTTCTCTTTTTGAGGCTGCTTTGAAATATGTGTACCTTCTTCTATTCATTCATTGTGTGATGGGAATCCTTTCCCATTAATAAGTTAACGGAAGAGGCCTTGGGGTGCATCTACACAGTTCTTCTTCTCTTCGTAGGCAATTTTTCATAGCCCGAGGATGATGGTTCTCCAAGTCTGTTGTCTTGACGGTGAGTCTGTAGATGGCTGTGGAGCCCTATTCTTGATCCGCAAGTTTTCCCGCAGTGAGAACATTGATTTTCAGGTGGAAGGCGGTCCCAGTCAGGGTTGGCTTGATGCACCTTCCTCTTGGCATGTTTCTCCCTTTCGCCCTCCATTCGTGCCTCTTTGAATTCTGCAGCACTGCTGCTCAAAGCTGATCTCCAGTTAGAGCACTCAAGGGCCAGGGCTTCCCAGTTCTCAGTGTCATAGAACATAGAATCATAGAGTTGGAAGAGACTTCGTGAGCCATCCAGTCCAACCCCCTGCCAAGAAGCAGGAAGATCACATTCAAAGCACCCCTGACAGATGGCCATCCAGCCTCAGTTTAAAAGCCTCCAAAGAAGGAGCCTCCACCACACTCTGGGGCAGAGAGTTCCACTGCTGAACAGCTCTCACAGTCAGGAAGTTCTTCCTAATGTTCAGATGGAATCTCCTTTCTTGTAGTTTGAAGCCATTGTTCTGCGTCCTAATCTCCAGGGCCGCAGAAAACAAGTTTGCTCCCTCCTCCCTATGACTTCTCATGTCTTGTCTCAGCTTTCTCTTCTTCAGGCTAAACATGCCCAGCTCTTTAAGCCACTCCTCATAGGGCTTGTTCTCCAGACCCTTGATCATTTTAGTCACCTTCCTCTGGGCACATTCCAGCTTGTCAACATCTCCTTTCAAGTGTGGTACCCAGAATTGGACACAATATTCCAGGTGTGGGCTAACCAAGGCAGAAAAGAGAGGTAGCATGACTTCTCTAGATATAGACACTATACTTCTATTGATGTATGTGTCTATACCAAAGTTTTAAGGCTGGCTTTAAAACAGTCTTTAAATCTTTTTTCTTGTCTACCAATGTTAAATTTCCTGTATCAGTGAAAGTGGAGTCATTACATTAATTCTACAGCATAAATCAGGTATGGGCAAACCAGGCCCGGGGACCAGATGCGGCCCCTTGGGCTCTTTTCTGAGGCGCTCCTCTCTCACACCATCCTTCCTTCTCTCTTTCCTTCTTCCCTCCTTTCTTTATCTCCCTCCTCCTTTTGCTTCCACCCTTTCGTCCTTCCTTCTTTCCCTCTGTCTTTCCTCCTTCCTTCTTTCTCTCTTTCTCCTTCCTTCCTTTTTGTCTTTCCTTCTCTCTCTCTTTCCTCCCTCTCTCCATTCCCTCCATTCCCTTCCACCCTTCTCTTCCTCCCTCCTTTCTCTTTTCCCTTCCTCCTTTTCTCCTGGGGGATGTTTAGCTGGGAAAAGAGAAGGTAGAGAGGGAACATGAGAACCATGTTTGAAGATTTGAAAGGATGTCCGATTGAGGAGGAGGGGAAGGGGGAAATCTGACTTTCTTCTGCTATAGAGACCAGAGCACAAGGGAGCAATGGTTTCTAATGGAAAGGAAAGAGATGATAATGATGATGATGACAACAACTACAACTACTACTTATACCCCGCCTCCATCTCCCCGAAGGGACTCGGGGCGGCTTACATGGGGCCAGGCCCAGCTCACAGATTTAAAACATAGCATGTAAAAATGTAACTAGTGGAGAACAACATGAAAGAGCATTATAACAATAATAAACAGGCATGATAAGCAACAACCAAAGCTATACTTCAAGTCTCATTGTGAAAGGGCAGCTGGTGTGCAAACAAGTTAAGAAGAATTGAAAATATTAGGAAGAACTTCCTGAGAGTAAGAGCTGTTGGAGAGTGGCAGAGGCTGCCTTGGAGTGTGGTTGAGTCTCCTTCTCTTGAGACTTTCCACAGAAGTTGTCTATCAGGAGTGCTTTGGTTGTGCCTTCTTGCATGGCAGAGGCTTGGACTGGATGGCCCTTGGAGGTCTCTTCCAGTTCTAGGATTCTAGGATTCTATATCAAGAGTAAGCAACATGGGGTCTAATGGATATTTTCCCCTCCAGTCCAACCACAGTTGTTTCCTTTTCCCAAAGATACTGAATTGCCATTCATAGAGCTCTGCATTTCACATTTCTCTCTCTCTGCTTTCTATTCTGCTTTCCTAGGGATTGTCACATCTGTAATCTAAACTTTCTCAATGACAGTTGTGTCTGACATATTTTATTGATTTATCCATTTTTTAAAAATCATAAGCTTGTTGTTATGTGCATTCAAATCAGTTCTGACTTGTAGTGACTCCAACATAGATTTTGCCATTGCCTTCTTCTACTACCAAAAGAGTGTGGCTTGTCCACAGTAAACCAGTGAGATTCCATGGTTGAGTGGAAATTGCAGTCTTGGGTGCATCTAGAATTAATGTAGTTTGATTTCACTTTAACTGCTGTGGCTCAGTGTTATGGAATCCTGCGAGTTTTAGTTTAGTGAAGTACTAACACTCTTTGTCAGAGAAGGCTAACGACCTTGTAAGAGCTGCAGTTTCCATGATTCCAACCTTGGGAGGCAGTGGCCTCTGGAATGGAGCTGGAAACCGGTATTCAGGGGCCACGTTGACACCAAGGAAGGAAGAGGAGACAGCAGGGGGACACTTGGGAGGCCTTTTGGGATGATCCTTGGTCAACGACAAAGTTGATTAACATGTATGTTCTCCTGACCATGATTTTCCAGAGACGTCAAGAAATACGAGGGGGTGCTGATAAGTCTTTGTCTTTGTGTTCTTTTTTTGTTTCTATGATAACGACTGTTACATCACATGAAAGCCTTATGTGTCTAATATAAGTTTTCAAAATTTTGTGTTTGTAGCTTATGGCAACAGTGATCTAGGCACGTGGGAAAACAAAATGGCGGAGTCTAAGGCGATATTCACAGCAAATGAGAGCAGAGGAGTGATAAAATTCTTGTTTCTGCAAGGAAAGTCCGTGAAGGATATTCATGGTGATATGTTGCAGACATTGGGGGATCAATGTCCTTCATATTCTACAGTTAAGAACTAGGTTGCCAAATTTAAAACGGGTCACTTCAGCACCAATGATGAGGAAAGTCCTGGGTGACCGAGAGTGGTTGTTGTTCCAGAGATTGTCGATGCTCTGCACAACCTCATACTGGAGAATCGGCAAATTTCAGCTAAATGAATAGCAGACATCATGGGAATTTCTTGTGACTGTGTT
This sequence comes from Anolis apletophallus, assembly GCA_030556195.1. Lineage (NCBI taxonomy): Eukaryota > Metazoa > Chordata > Lepidosauria > Squamata > Anolidae > Anolis > Anolis apletophallus. The sequence goes on along the minus strand of JARBWK010000007.1, from coordinate 74,567,561 downwards.
TGTGTCATTATCCACGAACATTTGAACACGAAGAAGCTATCTGCAAGGTGGGTCCCCAAATGTTTGACAACAGATCAGAAAAGCATGTGAGTGAAAACTTCCTGGTCCATTTGTCAGCCTTTCCAGACTGTTAAGAACTTCCTGGATTGACTGGTCAGTATGGATGAGACCTGAATTTATTTGTATGATCCTGAAACCAAGGAGCCATCAAAACTGTGGAGGCACAATGGTTCTCCTCATCCAAAGAAGTTCATGATGCAAATATCAGCCACTAAGGTGATGGTGTCTGTGTTCTGGGATAAGGAGAGCATGCTGCTAGTGGATTACCTTTAAAATGGTTCCACCATCAATGCAAGGTATTACAGTGAACCCTTGGACCCATTGAAGGCAGTTCTGAAGGCCAAAAGGTGTGGCAAACTGTCCAAAGGAATCGTATTCCTGCAAGACAATGCCTCCGCTCACATTGCACAAGCAACCATGGCAAAACTGGTGGAGCTAGGCTTCGAGCTGGTTGACCACCCACCTTATTTGCCGGATCTAGCTCCCTCTGACTACCATCTGTTTCCAAACCTGAAGAAACACCTCAAGGATACCAAATTTCACACCATTTCTGATGCCATGGCTGCTATAGATGACTGGTTTGAGGCACAACTGAAATCCTTCTCTTTGCAAGGCTTACAGAACTTGGAATACCGATGTAAGAAGTGTGTTGATATCAGTGGAGAGGATGTGAAATAAATGTAAAGTTTCATCTTCCTATCTCGTTTCTTTCTGGGTAAAGCCAAAGACTTATCAGCAGCCCCTCGTAACAACTCAAAACCCAGCAAATGTTACCTGTAGTGTAAATTGGGTAGCAGAGGGAATAAGAGCCCTGAGTAAAACAGAACAAGGCAGGATGCCCTCTAACCGATGGACAGAGACTACACCTGAGATCACCTGAAGGGTTGTAGGTTTTATATAAATAGATAGCTAGATAGATTGATATAATTAATACAAAAGAAAAATTTGAAAAGTTTGATATATATTAACTGAGATATAGATATGTGAATTTGCAATTCTGTTAGTAACTATAACTGTATTTGTAATTGAAACCAAAGAAGAAATAAAAAATATGAAGAAATATTGCACCTGGTTTTGTAACTGTAATGATTTAAAAAATGTAAATGTTGCAAGCATTGTAAATGCTGCAAAATAAGTATGTCTAATTTGATTGTAATTGTTAGTAAATGTGTTTGTAGTACATATTTATTATAATAGAAAATACTTCCCCCCCCCCCCCAAATTACTTATATCCACAGTACTGACCCATGGCATTAATTCAACAGTGTGGATGCACTCTTGGTCTCCCAGAGTCATAGTCCAACACTGAAACTACAATACCACACTGCCTCTTATTTGGCCTTCTCCCACAATGTTTCAGGATTATGTTTTCATACATTCTTTACATAAAGTAAATTATGCTATTTGCATCAATTGCAATATAAAGTGCAGCCATTTTTTCATGGCATTACTTATAGTCATTCAGAATAATTTACTTCATGAATAATAGATGCCCCTTTTCTTTACATAGTGTTCTGCCATTATTTTTTCAAAATTTGTGTGAATGCTCTTTGATTGAACTTCCTCCACTAGCGCCACCACCAGTAAGTCCTCCAATTTCCCTTGTTCAAAATCTCATTATTGTGTGGTAGACAACAGCTGATCAGTGTCACTTCAAAGGTGTAAAGTGGCATAATATGTCATACTTTTCCAGGTTTTTCTTTATAGGGCATTCCGTTCTGTTTCAGTCCAATCCACAATCCCAGCACTATTTTGGAAAACTGGTACAGCAGGTATTTATGATCTGAACAATTTTTATTATAATCCCACTTGTTGATTGGTAAACATCAGTAACAATTAAGTAAACATGTTATACTGGCAGGTATTTCCAGCTAGAATTTGGGACTATTAGTGATTTGAATTATATCCAAGCCAGCCAGAATCAGTGTCATATTAACACCTATTACAAGCAGTGTCATTTTGGGTAACTGCTGTTGTGATCTTATGCATGTCAATTTTATTCAGATGTTTTGTCAATTCATTTGGAATTGCTCCCAGAGCACCTATCAGTACTAGAAACCACAGTTGTCTTCTTTTCCCAGCGGTACTGAATCTGTATTTGTAACTCTTGATATTTTATATTTTATAAGTTTATTTATTTATAGTACTTATATTCCGCCCTTCTCACTCCGAAGGGGACTCAGGGCAGATCACAGAACACATATAAGGCAAAGATTCAATGCCGATTACACAATAACAAGAAAGACAACAGATAGAGGTATATTTAGGCTTTTTCTCATCATTCAGCATCTTTTTCAGGCTGTGCTCAGTTTCTGTCACAGGGGGGTGCTGTCACTCCATCTCCTTGCCAAAGAGCTTTCTTTGTTTGTAAACTTTCTCCCAAAACGCCATGGCTGAAATATCTCCCTCCTTAATGTGGTTCCTATTCATCTACTTACATTGCTATTTTCAATCGGCTAGGTGGGCAGAAGAGCTGGGCTGAAGGTCAGGAGCTCACCCTTACCCAGCTTTGAACTGTCAACCTTTTGATTGACAAGATTTACTGCATCTGCATCTGGTGATCAACCTGCTGTGCTAAAGCTGGCCCCATATTTTCTCTCTTGTTTTGGATTCTGCTGTTCATTGGGCTTGTTGCATGAACCTCTTTGTGGAGAGAAAAAGGCAGGTATAAATAAACATAATAAACATTATTAATAATAATAATAATACAACCACCCCTTTTCTGAATCACAGTTTTATCTGATATATTATATTCCAGTTGTTCATCAGAATGAACCTAAAGCCCAATAGGATTTTTACACCACGATTATTATCCTTTCCTTTGATTGACACTTGCTATCTTTAGGTTTTTAAAAATATTGGCTTTGATGCTATTTGATATTTTTGTTGTTAAAATGCAGATATAAGTACTTTGGGTTTTTTTTTCACTGTCCCCTTGTCACCATTTTCAGATACTCCACTTCTCTGCTTTTCTTTCTATGCTTTTAATGTGCTGACCATGTAGTGGTTTGTTTTGCCAAACTTCAACGCGATTTTAAGGCTTTCTTTCTATGGATTTCTTTTGTTTCTTCAGTGTTCTCGCTACATTTTCCTTTTGTTTTTTTTGATATATTCACTCAAGGATCCTTTATCTTCTTCAACATGTTGCTTCACTTGTAGTAATCCCTGTAGTAACCCAGTACTGAGTGGTTTGTTGTTGTTGAGTGCCTTCAAGTTGTTTCCAATTTAAGACAATCAAAAGGCAAGACTTATTGCTGGGGGAGTGCTTTTCCTTGAGGCTGAGATAGTGTTACTTGCATAGAGGTCATCAGTGGGTTTCCATGGCCAAGTGGGGAGTCAAACCCTAGTTTCCATTCTTGTTGAAAGTGTCAACTTAACATCGCTTTGGGAATACGCTACAGTCTTTCTAAGGATTCAATTTCTGATTATGAATTTCCATACAGTTTTAGAATAGCTGTGTAAAATAGGTGGATTGTTTTGCAGTTTCCTTTGATTGTTTATAACTCTACGTTATTTTCATTGATATTCCTGAAAGTAGTGTTGTTGCAATGATTAAAAAATAAGGGAGATATGGGGCCATCTTGAAAAATTGCATACTTTGCACAACGTCTTTTCTATTTATTGTTATCCATAATTTCATAAGAGCAATTTTGGTTGATTCCTAAAAATATTCAGAGTTATCTGCTCATGTGTGTAGTAAAGAATCAAATTCTTTTTTGCATTCGATTCATGCTATCTCTAAATTAGTCCTGTGTTTGTTTGTTTTTTAAAGTATCACAGTTTCATTTTACTTAGGCGATCCCTCATTGTATGAGTATGATGGCCTTCCAAGTTCTTGGAAGATGCTTGTGTGAGAGTTCTTTTAATGTGTGAAAGTTGGTGCACAGCCGATCAACGCAGCCGATCTTCACAGTGTGATGGTCCCAACCAGTGGTATAGTTAACATTAAGACGGTGGCTTCTCAATCTGTTGCAGCCTTCTTCTACCTTCACAGCTATTGTAACATGTACCCTGTTATCTTCTGCCTGATCCGCTGTTGAGGTCTTTGGATTGTGCTCCTGTGACCCCCCCCCCCCAGCAGGAGTGGTTACGCCTGCAGGTTCATTGGAACATGCAAGTCCCCTCACCATGACAAGGTGACCAGCCAGTAATTGACCAGTTGTTCCTTGAGAACTGAGACAATTCCCTATCTTTTCCATTGGAAGAAAATTTCAATTTAGATAGAGTATCACTAAATGATCTGAAATCCCTGTTAATAATTAAACATTATTGGCCAACAAATAGTTGGAGCTGGGGGTGACCTCCCGCTGTTAGCCCCAGCTTCTGCCAACATAGCAGTTTGAAAAAAATGTAAATGTGAGTAGATCAATGGTACCGCTTCTGCAGAAAGTTAATGGTGCTCCATGCAGTCGTGCTAGCCACATGACATTGGAGGTGTCTATGGACATCACCGGCTCTTCAGCTTAGAAATGGAGATGAGAACCACCCCTCAGAGTCGGACATGACTAGACTTAATGTCAAGGGAAAACCTTTACCTTTATCTTTTACTACTTATGTTGTGCAGTTTTGGAATTTTCTTTCATCTGAGCCTATTAGTAGCTAAAAATCTTTTTGACTTGAGTCCAGTTGCTTCTTTAGGCACAGCACTAGTTGTATCTTTCTGTTGTTCTTTCAACATTACTTTGTTTTATGCCATCCAACTTTGGAGTCTTATCTTCTAGCATGATACCTTTTCCCCTTTTGGATTGTGTCATCATAGGTTTCAAAATAACTTGAAGGTCTTAGCATTGCCTTCTTCTGCACAGTTGTAACCCCTCTTGCTATCTCTGAGAGATCCTCCATCAATGCCAACCCATAAAACTGTTCCTGTCCAGTTGCTGCTGTTGCTGCTGTGCTGTTCCCACTGCTGTTCTTGCTATTGGAAGTCCAAAAGATTATTTCCGAACTGAATAGACAGTGTCAAAGGTCTGGTTTATGTGGCAGCAGTTGCCCCTTCATTCAGGGCAAAAGTGCACCCGTCCCATGATTTTAGAAAATGCCTCTATATATTCATAGATATGATGCTGTTGCTAAAAAACAGAATGAAAAAGATTTGTAATAAATTACTGCTGTAGAATCGTGAACTGCCTAGCATACAGCAGTGCAACTGAAAATACATCTTTAAATGTAATTATTGGAAGCATGAATCCCCTGGAAAAATTAATTCACCTTCTAGTGTCCTTTTCGCAGTCAGCTTGCTGACACAGCGTTATTCTGGTTCCAAGATTTTTTGTAATGATAAAATAGATGTCAGACTGTTGGATGCACATTTTCCTCCCTAAAAACTACTTTCAGAATTGAAACCTTAGGCTGGTAAAGAAACAAATCATGTTTTAATTAGCTACGTCTGTTTTTGGCAAGACTATGTCAGAATATAAACTCAACAGATTAATTAGGGGTTGATTAAAACAGCACAAGTGTATAGTATTGTAAAATTGCCTCTGTAATCTGTTTTGTTCTTAGTTGCTGCAAATACATTCTTCTTGTACAGTTAGACTTGGATTTAATTGGATAGTTAGCGGAACATTCAAGATACAGTTGCTTGATGTATGCGAGCGAAATGGGCATACAAGCCCCATTTAAGAGTGTCTTTAAGAAAATGCAGTAGAAGAAATTAAATTGTTACTCATAACATAGTTGTGAAATATATTTGGAAATGGAAGCGCACTGATTATTTTTGTATTGTGAAATGATGCAAAGCAATAACTTAAAAGTATTTTTCACTTCTGGACTGCCACCAGGATGGTAGAGGTTAATAACACAATCCTATGCAAGTCTACTTAGGAGTAAATCCTACATAATTGAATGGAGCTTAGTGCCAAGTAGGTGGATATTGGATTGCTTCCTAAATCTGTTAAAATTACTACATTTTTTTAAACATGTCAGAAGCGACTTGAGAAAACTGCATATCTATGGAACATCTCAGCAAAGGATTCCCCCAGGAACTAACAAGCCACACCTAAAAACTGTCAGGCCATTAAATGCTAATCAAGGTGGCCAATTGAAACATTCACACCTAACTGCAACAGACAAGAGTTCTTTCTCCCACCATGGATTTTTCACAGATATATAAACCCAATTTTTCTAGTTTCCAACAGCCCTCACAACCTCTGAGGATGACTGCTACAAATGCAGGCAAAGCGTCAGGAGACAATGCTTCTAGAACATGGCCATACAGCCCAAAAAACATACAACAACCCATGTAACATAAGATTTTCATAAGGAGACATGAAAACAAAAATACAGTGAGTATCCTCCCCTTGAGGACACAGGTCTGCAGGCTGGGGGTCCTCCTGGAGTCATCGCTGGTGCTTGAGGCTCAGGTGGTGGTGGTGGTCGGGAGGGCCTTTGCACAGTTAAAGCTTGTCCACCAGCTGTGACCGTACCTCGAGAAGCATGACTTGGCTATGGTGGTCCATGCCTTTGTTACATCCAGAATGGACTATTGTAATGCACTTTACGTGGGACTGCCTTTGAAGATGACTTGCAAACTGTAGCAAGTGCAAAGAGCAGCCGCCAGATTATTAACTGGGGCGAGCTTTAGGGAGCATACCAACCCCTTTTAAAGCAGTTCCACTGACTCCTGATAAGTTTTTGGGCCCAATTCAAAGTGCAGGTGATTATCTATAAAGCCCTATACACTTCGGGTCCAACCTATTTTTGAGACTGCATCTCCTTCTACAAATTGGCATGGGCATTAAGTTCTGCTGGGAAGGCTCTTCTCTTGGTCCTACCACCCTCTCAAGCACAGTTGGGGGGACGAGAGAGGGGGCCTTCTCGGTGGTGACTCCCTGGCTCTGGAATATCCTCCCTAAAGAAATTAGATTAGACCCCTCTCTTCAGGCCTTCCGGGTGAGTCTAAAAACATGGCTCTTCAGACAGGCCTTTGATCCTGAGTAATCCATGGCTCATGTAATGAATCATTGATAGTACTAGCCCCCACTTTGATTGATTGCTATGACAGATAGCCGGCTGGCAGGCTCCACTGCATTTTGGGAATTTAATAATTTGCAAATTTTTGTAATTATATTAATGAGATTTTTTATGCACTGTTGATTATACTTATGTCATTGTATTTATACTTGCGTATTGTTGTCTGCATGTGGCACTTGGAGTGCTTCTGTGAGTCTCCCCAAGTCCCTTTGGGGAGATGGTGGTGGGGTACAAATAATGATGATGATGATGATGATGATGGTGATGATGATTGAGTATGGGAAGTGTAACCAGCCCAATCCTATCTGCCCTATTATCTGTATACAGTGTTCCCTCACTACTTTGTCGTTCGCTTTTTGCGGACTTGCTGTTTTACGGGTTTTTGCATCCCAGTTTATGAATGGTTGCCGTTGCCCAGAGCGGCGTTCTAATCCTGACTCTTGGCAATGATGGAGTGTGGAAGGGGCTTTTGTCCTCCCCCTCGGGAGAGAGGCAGCCAATCCAGAGAGATTGCAAAGCAAAGCAGAGAGCTGGCAAAAAAGGAGGTGCTTGGTGCCTTTAAATCTCCCCTCACTTCTGCCTCACCCTCAGAACGCAATATGCATATATAGTGTCCCTACTTCGTGGATTTTCATTTTTGCAGGTGGTCCTGGAACGTAACACCCGCAATAAGTGAGGGAACACTGTAATTTTTCCAGAAGATATTGTGAGGGACACTATGAAGAATGGTATTACTCTCACGTTCTGACATGATTGATTGTTTCTCTCCCTGATTTTGTTAAGGATACTTTTGAGGAAATAGACATTTCTCACTGGCTATGAGCATGTACATCAGGAAATTCTGGAGATCTTTGCCCTCCAAGCTTGGGAAATGCAGTGTGCTAATCCAATGACATTGATATATCCTGCTTTAGGGTGTGAAAACTGAACAAAAGACATTGACGGTGGGGGAAAAAGCTCTTGAAGTTTCAACAGACTTGGCTGTCCCTTTTCACCTCCAAATTGTATAAGAAATTCAGTAGAACTGAAATGAAATTGTCTGAATAGGAACAGTGCCCTTTTACATTCTAATTAGGCAATGAATTAACTAGTATGAATTTTTATGAGTCACAATGAATTACAGGTATTAATTACTTGACAGTCTTACATACAGTAAAAGCAGTGGTTATCCGAATAGATCTTCAGCTGACAGATCAAGCTGAGTGTCATTAATTAGTCTGATCAGAATTTCCTTTTCCTTTTCAGAAGTGTCCCCCACCCTCTCTGGTTCCTTTACTGAAGGGATGTTGAAACAGGGCATAGTGAAGGCAAGAAGTGGATTCATTCGATTCTTCTGGGTGGGCTGCAGAACAGGGAAAACTGCTTTTGGCAGGCTTTCAAATGGTGGTGCCTTGTGGCTAGGTTCCGAAGTTCTGAATTATACATATATCTCATGCGTGTCTCGTGTAGAATGAGTTGTATTACTAGAATACAAGCACTCAAAAGGGAAGGACATCTATTGAACGCTAGACGTCTTTCTCACACTGCAAACCTCGACCTAATTTCTCTAAGCACCTTCCTCTTTCATGCCGTTGCTACTACTCTTATATGCACATAGCTCAACAGGCACTTAAAATTGTTATTTCTTATTATTTACACTCAATTGTGAACTGGCCTTTACTCTGCTCTTGAATGCAGCCGCCAGTCATTGTTTAGGCAGTATCCAGAAGTCATATTTCCATTGTCTACTGTTTGTACGCTATCTTGTGAAACAAAGAAGAGGCAGAAGACTATTGGTCATAAGAACTCAAATATTCCTTGGAATAGTTAGTGGGTGTCAAAGGGCTGTGCCAGCGATGTTACTAAAGGTTGAGTTCCATATTCAAGAGTTTCTGAAGCATGTTGTTTACGTGGACATGGACAAGGAACACAATAGCCCTATTCTTCTCTGTCATCATCTTATGGTATTTATGTGTTTGAAGAGAAAGACCTCTTCTACTCCTGGAGGTCCTCCACATATGCAAGAGCACCAACTTTCAGAAGGAAGTATTCAGAAGGATTGTAGGAGCATACAATAGAGATTCCAGGATTCTGTTTAATACAGCCATGACGATTTAAGTGAAATCAAAAATTGCGGATGTGTTCTTTGCGAGGGAAAATACAACTACTTCTAGACTAGGCAAGGTCATCCTGCTGAACCAATTTCATATCATTTTTTAACGGATAAAGGAATATGCCGTAGAAGTGAAAAGTGTTGTCTTGACAACCAAGCCACATAAACTGAAATTGAAAGCCCAAATTTGCCATAATTTTATGTAAGGTCAAGTCTTGTTCCTGAATTTCAACGTTGATTTAACAAATGGAAGCTGATTTCAAAAATAGCAGGGCACTTTTTCAGCTGGTTGGGATGAGGAGTTGGATTCTCAAAGAAGAAAACCTTGAGGTTTACTTCTTTGAGAACTCTTTCTAGAAGCTAGAAATGCTTGAGGACACCCTCTCTTTTAGAAAAAAAAATACTGCTATGGAAAGCCTGGTGAGAGTAAGGTTGTCCTTTGTTGGGGAGGATGAGACTTAAATTCTTGATAATATTAGACAGACTTGCAGTAATTGCAGTAATTATAAGGTTTCGAATCATAGAATCATAGATTTGGAAGAGACCTCATGGGCCATCCAGTCCAACCCCCTGCCAAGTAGCAGGAAAATTGCATTCAAAGCACCCCTGACAGATGGCCACCCAGCCTCTGTTTAAAAGCTTCCAAAGAAGGAGCCTCCACCACACTCCGGGGCAGAGAATTCCACTGCTGAACGGCTCTCACAGTCAGGAAGTTCTTCCAAATGTTCAGGTGGAATCTCCCTTATTGTAGTTTGAAGCCATTGTTCTGTGTCCTAGTCTCCAGGGCAGGAGAAAACAAGCTTGCTCCCTCCTCCCTATGACCTCCTCTCACATATTTATAAATGGCTATCATGTCTCCTCTCAGCCTTCTCTTCTTCAGGCTAAACATGCCCAGCTCTTTAAGCTGCTTCTCATAAGACTTGTTCTCCAGACTCTTGATCATTTCAGTCGCCCTCCTCTGGACACATTCCAGCTTGTCAATATCTCTCTTCAATTGTGGTGCCTAGAATTGGACACAGTATTCCAGGTGTGGTCTAACCAAGGCAGAATAGAGGGATAGCATGACTTCCCTGGACCTAGACACTATACTCCTATTGATGCAGGCCAAAATCCCATTGGCTTTTTTTGCCGCTGCATCACATTGTTGTCTCATGTTTAATTTGTTGTCCACAAGGATCCCAAGATCTTTTTCACATGTACTGCTCTCGAGCCATGTATCCCCCATTATGTATCTTTGCATTTCATTTTTTCTGCCTACATGGAGTATCTTGCATTTGTCACTTTTGAACTTCATTTTGTTAGTTTTGGCCCATCTCTCTAATTTGTCTAATCTGTACGGCCTGGGGCCAGCGTATCTGAGGGACCGCCTCACTCCCTATTGCCCATCGAGATCACTATGGTCTGAGGATGCCAACTTCCTGGAAATACCATCAGCAAAGTCGGCACACCTGACATCTACCCGCCGGAGGGCGTTCTCCGTCATAGCCCCCACGCTGTGGAACGCCCTCCCGGCCGAAACCAGAGCCCTGAGGGATTTACTCCCATTCAGGCGGGCCTGCAAAACCCATCTGTATAGGCAGGCCTTCGGAGAGTAGGCCCGCGTGCTCTGGGTACTGTGTTGTGGCTCCTGTTGCTGCTCCATTTGTTTTATTGTCTGTTCTGCTATTGCTCTAATTGTTCAATTGTTTTATGTTTTTAATCTTTGTTTTTATGCCCCTGGCTCTTGTGAGCCGCCGCGAGCCCCCGGGAGTCGGCGGCATAGAAGCCTCAATAATAAATAAATAAATAAATAAATAAAGATTGTTTTGAATTCTGATCCTGTCCTCTGGAGTATTGGCTATCCCTCGCAATTTTGTGTTGTCTGCAAACTTGATGATCATGCCTTCTAACCCTTCATCTAAGTCATTAATAAAGATGTTGAACAAGACCGGGCCCAGGAAGGAACCCTGCAGCACGCATCACTTCTTTCCAGGGTGAAGAGGAAGCATTGGTGAGTATCCTCTAGGTTCGTCCACTTAACCAATTACAGATCCACCTAACTGTAGTTTTGCCTAGCCGAAAGTTGACTAGTTTGTTTGTCAGAAGGTCATGGGGGACCTTGTCGAAGGCCTTATTGAAATCCAGGTACGTAACATCCATGGCATTCCCCGCATCTACCTAGCCTGTAACTCTATCGAAAAAAGAGATCAGATTAGTCTGGCATGACTTGTTTTTGATAAGTCTGTGTTGACTATTAGCAATGACCGCATTTGTTTCTAAGTATTTGCAGACCACTCCCTTGACAATATTTTCCAGAATTTTGCCTGGTATTGATGTGAGGCTGACTGGATGGTAATTGTTTGGGTCATCCTTTTTTCCCTTCTTGAAGATTGGGACCACATTGGCCCTCCTCCAATCTGCTGGGACTTCTCCCATTCTCCAAGAACTCTCAAAGATGATTGCCAATGGTTCTGAAATGACTTCCGCTAGGTCCTTCAATACTCTTGGGTGTCATTGATCTGGCTATGGGGACTTGAACTCATTTAGAGCGGCCAGGTATTCCTGGATGACTTGTTTCCCAATTTGGGGTTGGATGTCCTCTAATCCCTCATCCTCTCCATCTTGCTGAGGTTGAAGATGACTTTCTTTCTGTGAGAAGACTGAGGCAAAGATGGCAATAAGTAGTTCTGCCTTCTCCCTATCCCCTGTCAGCATTGCCCCATCTTCTCCTCAAAGAGCCCCTATCGTCTCCTTGTTCTTCCTTTTTCTACTGACATAAGAAACCTTTTTTATTGTTCTTAATGTCCCTGGCAAGCCTGAGCTCGTTTTGTGCTTTAGCCTTGCGGACCTTTTCCCTACAGGAGTTGGCTATTTGTTTGAATTCTTCTTTGGTGATTTCTCTCTTTTTCCACTTCTTGTGCATGTCTCTTTTGAGTCTTAGCACAGTTAGAAGTTTAATGATTTGAGGAATGGTTCCCAACTTTTTTTGACCAGGAGACCACTTAATCAGGGACCACTTGACCAGGAACCACTCTCCAACATTAGTACCACAAGAGTTATGAATCAGTTTTTGGTCAATGTTATATTCCGTTTGGTTATTTGGAGTGTTGATTTAGAAAATTGCATTGGATGGACCACATCAGCTCTAATTTTTGATACAGAACATATGTCATCCAGTAGTCATCAACTGCTCACCTATAGAAAACCATATTTAATAATCTAGAGCTGATGCGGTCTATCCAATGCAATTTTCTGAATCGGAACCCCAAATTTAGTGCCCTTTTGTATTTGCTGTACATTTAAGGAAGGCTTTGTGAACCCTCGCTAGCTATTGCAAATTAATGTGAATGTTTTGTTTAGATTTTATGTTATTATATAAATTGGTCTGACTATGTGTCGTTTAATTTATTGATGTTAGGTTTAATTTACTAACGTTAGGCTTTAATTTGATGTTAGGTTTAATGTTATTGCCATATGTGGGTTTTTTCTGGGATTTTATGTCAGTGTTTGTTTGTTTTGTGTAGGCATTTAATGTTTGCTGTTGTGTGTTGCAATCTGCCCTGAGTCCCCTTGGGAAAATAGGGCTGAATACAAATAAAGTTGTTTATTATTATTGTTATTATTATTATTATTATTAAGAGACAATAAGTTATCTTCCCTCATTTTCTGATAAAGTTATTTTGGTGTATTGGGAGATATGATTACGCACCGAATTTCAGTTCACACCAAATGTCTTTGTTCAGTTACATCACTGTGTAGTGACATTTTGAATCCCTAATTTGAAGCACAACCCAAAGGGATATTGCATGTTGTGTGGTCATGGGCAATATACCGGTACTACTAGAATGTGGAACAATTAGTCTGCGTTTCTTTATTCCTGAAAATATATTGTGAGTTATGAATAAAGCAAGACAAAGCAAGATAAGAATAATTGTCAGTCTGAAAACCTGGTAAACTTTTGGAATAATTAATTGTGGAAGGAATTCTGGCATCGAAATCAACTTTGTAGTTCTCTTCCTTTTCTCTCTCTTCGGATTGTGGCAAGGCGATCAGTTTCCCAGGCTATAGGGCTGGGTCTGTTGCTGGATCTGTAAAGAAAAAAGCGTATACAGTTGCAGCCAGCACTCAAAGTGGAATGCAGAAAAAAAAGAAATGGAATGGTTTCATTTCAAATTAGGCTAGGATCAATTAGGCCCACTGGAAAATGAGTGGGAGGTCCACCTCAAAAGGAGTGGGATGGTAACCCACTTTAAATTCTGGTTGCAGTTCAGACGTGTTGTTTTGCATTATAAATTAAAGCTGGAGGAATGCAAAGCAATAGAACAATGATATATTTATTTAATACCCAGCAATAAGGCTTTGCTGCACATTCTCTCATAAACAAATGCGCATGATATCTGTCCTGTGTGAAATCGTCTTTGCCCAGAAGCATTTTGTCTACCCTGCATTAATATGTAAAATAATTCTGTTATGAGCCAGCTCTAGCCATTAATGAAAAAAGAGTGACCCAGTTATAAACCAGCCATGTAATTTTCCTTTACATTGTGCCTCTGGAGGGGTTAAAATAAGATTTTTAAGTATGTGCAATCTGATAAAGTACAGCATATGCTCCAGCAAACAGCGTGATAAAAAATCTGTTTCAGAAAGAGCTCAGAAGAACCCTTGAGTTAAAACAAAGCATACTCACTTACGCTAAAATTACTTATCCCCTTTCCATGTACCACTAGAAACAAGTGTCTTGGGCCATTTTATCTGAAATAAATGTCTTGGTATGTAAAGAAAAACAACAATCATATCCCGTAAGAGCAATGTATCTTTTCCATTTCATTTTACTTTCGGGAAAGGCAGAGTGGTATTAGTTCAGCCCCTTTCCATTTAAATTTCTTTTCTCGGAGACCTGCCTCACATTTTGTGTCAATCGTACTTGCTCTTATTACAGAAGTCTTGTATCAGAGTCCTCCGATGAAATATAAACTGCAAAGTATAAAGCAAACAATTGTTCTCCTTGTAATGGAGTGAATTCTGGGAGGTTGTAACAGATAATGGTAACAGTGCGTTTAAGACAGTGGTTTCCAATCTTTTTTTGACCAATGACCACTTTATCCTGGGATCACTTTGACCAGGGACCACTTTGACCAGGGACCACTTGGCTAGGGACCACATTGGCCAGGGACCACTCTCCAACATTAGTACCAAAAGGGTTATGAATAAGATTTCATTTGGTTATTTGGGGTGCTGATTTAGAAAATTGCATTCGATAGACTACATCAGCTATAGTCTCTGATACAGAACATATACCATCCAGTAGTAGCCATCTGCTCACCCACAGAAAAACATATTCAATAATCTAGAGCTGATATGGTCTATCCAAGGGGACAGGGGTGGTCAGTGACAGGGAAGGAGTAGCAGGGGGCGTGAAAAGAGTGGAAATAAAATAAAGAGGAAGGAGGTTCACAAACCAGTGGCCCACAGGTTAGGAACCACTGATTTAAGACCTTTCCTCACTCCTACACCATTTGATATGAGTATCCTAGTATAAAGTGACATAATTCTGGTAAGTTTGTTTGGTCCACAAACTGTCAGGCAGATGTTTTCCACATATACTCAGTGTTGCTATATATGTGTGTGTGTATGGATGACACAAGCATTTTGTTTCCATTCTGGCTCATCATGAGGGCAATGGTGGCCCTACAAATATTGTTAGACTGCAGTCCCCAATACCCTTTATTATTGGCTATGCTGTCTAAGCTCATGGGAGTTACAAACCAGCAACATCTGGAGTCATGGGCAATCACTTCGTGGCCAAGTACGGTTGTCTTTCAGAGATAGAGTCTTGCCTATGGATCTGTAAATGACTGCGAAAACGTATTCTGGATCCACATGGTCCTTTACATTGAAAGTATAGATTTCCTGATGGAAGGAGGTCAGAACAAGGGTTTGCTTGACAGACCTTCTTCTTGGAGTTTTTCTTCCTTTTGCCCTCTATGTGTTCTTCTTCAAAGCCCATAGCACCGTTGGTAACAGTTGACCTCCCAGTTACCGCACCTGAGGGCAAGGGCTCCTCCCAGTTTTTGGTTTATACCATATTTTGTAAGGTTAGATTTAATCCCATCTTTTAATCTCTTTTGTTGAACACTGACATTATGTTTTTGTTCTTCAGCTGAGAATAAAATAATTGTTTTGGGAGACAGTGATCGGACATTTGGACATCTGGAATACATTTCTTGAAATAGACTTTTAAAAACCCCTAAAATAGTATCAAAGGGCAGCCTCACAGATGAATAACAGAAGTGCATAATTTTGTATCTCATGACTCCTAGTTTGGTATTGTATTTAAATATTAAACGTTTCCTCAAAATGTGTTGGGAACTGGATCTAATTATTTAGGTGATCAGTTGTGTTCTCATTTTCTTAGAAGCATTTGGCTGGCTGTTGTTGGAAACCAGGTGCTTCAATTTCTAATAACAACAACAACCAGCAGAGTGATCTTGTTTACTGTGGATTTATCTTGTTGTGTTTCTAATTATTATTATTATTTTATTTTTTTACCTGCCTCTCTTCATGGCTCAAGGTGGGTTACAGCACAATGAAAACACATAAGCACAGCAAAAACACAACAAATGCACATATTTAAAAGTACCTCTATAAAAGTTACACACCAAAACATTTGTCTATAAAATACATATTAAAACACACCAAACAGATTAAACAAAGGACACACATTTAAAAAGAGATAGGTCTTTACATGATTTTAAAATTCAGACAGAGTTCTTCTAGCAGGTTGTTCCACATTCATGGGTTGGCCAATGAAAAGGTCCTCTGCATGGTGGTTGCTAGCTGAGTTCCTGCTGGTTGCATCAGATGCCCCCCAAAAGACCGAAGTGTGCAAGGCTGGGAAAAAGCAATCCTTTAAATAACCTGGGCCCAAACCATGTAGGGCTTTAAAAGTCAAAACCAACATCTTGTACTTTTCCTGGAAACTAATTGGCAGCCAGTGGAGTGACTTTAGGATAGGTGTAATATGCTCACTCCTAGATGTTCCTGTAACCAGTCTGACTGCTGTATTTTGAACCAGCTGGAGTTTTCAAACTTGGTACAAGAGTAGCCCAATCTAAAGCGCATTGCAGAAGTCCAACCTTGAGGTGACCAGAGCGTGCACTACCATCTTCAAGTCCTCCAAATCTAGGAAGGGGCACAACTTGCAGATCAGCCGAAGCTGATAGTAAGCACTACCCTTGATAACCATATGGCTGTTCCAGATGGGAAGTGTAGTCCAAAGCATCTGGAGGAAATTGAAATTGAGGAAGGAGCTGCTTTGAGTCTCTGTTAAGAGAAAATGGGGTATATAAATAAATAAAATACTACTATTGTTGATATTGCTGCTAATATATGTGAAGAAAAAGAAGGTTGCAGAAACAGAGCAATGACCAATAGCCAGTTCCTGATAAATAGCTAATAAATAAAGTGGTGAATACATTTATTATTATTATTAACAATATAAAGAAATAAGGAAGGCTGAGGGAAGGAAGAGAGACACTTTTGAGCTGTGGTGTTGGAGGAAAATTCTGAGAGTGCCTTGGACTGCAAGAAGATCCAACCAGTTCATCCTCCAGGAAATAAAGTCCGACTTGTTCACTGGAGGGAAGGATATTAGAGGCAAAGATGAAGACAGGAAAGCTTAGAGAAGATAATGATGCTGGGGGAAATGGAAGGAAAAATGAAGAGGGGCCGACCAAGGGCAAGATGGATGGATGGTATCCTTGAAATTACTGTCTTGACCTTGAAGGAGCTAGGAGTGGCCACGGCCGACAGGAAGCTCTGCCGTGGGCTGGTCCAAGAGGTCACGAAGATTCGGAAGCGACTGAATGAATAAATAACAACAAAGAAATAAAGAGAACGAATGACTGAATAAAAGGTTCCCCTCTGGATTGGGAAAACAGGAACACTATCTACTGAATTGAATAAAAGCAGGGGTTTAAGGTTCTTCACAATAAGTGGAAAGTTGTAGCTTATTTTGTTTAACTTCTAGAAAAATGGGCTTTGTAAGCTGCTTGGGTCCCATATTGGGAGAAAGGTGACATAAATGGAGAGAGAAAAGGCATAGTCATAGCAGCTTGAACATTACAGATGATATACACAAGTGGTTGGATTTTAGGAATCACTGCTACACTGAATATCTAAACACTTATCAGATATATGTTGAGGCTAATACATCTGCCTGTGTTAACAGAAAATACTTGGCCTATCTAAGCCATAGAATTCCTGGTCAACATAAGCAACAAGCTCTTTTCTCATTTCATGCTTTAGTAATTCAGTCCTGGTGTATTTAACATTACATTAAAATGGATCTGTGAGTTAATATCAGTCCTGAGTAAGGATGCTTCCAGACAAGGTAATAACTCTGCCTCATTCACACAATGTAACAAAAATAAAAGATGTAAGCCTTTCTGGGTTTCCCCGCCACTTCTTCCACTTTTTCTCTTATCACAAAAAATCCATTAAGGAAGGAATGATGGAACAGTGATATTTTGTTTCATCAATTTATATTTTCCTGGAAAGTTTCAATTTATTGCTCATTAACACTGAAAAGAAAATCAGTTGTATGCAGCTTCCATTTAGCTAATGTTGCCGTCTCCTACCAAAACACTGCACCAAAGAAATGAGCCATGGATAAATAATTTGAGAATGTGAATCTCGATTTGTGAGCCGCAATAAATGAATTTGACAAATGCAATTTTTTCTTAAGTTAATTGTGAGATTTTCAGGTACAAACATTTGGAACTTCCTGAAGTTGGAAAGGAAAGCAACATTGAAATCTGAAGCATGCATCTCTGCACAGACTTGTTTCATGTATAGTATAACCCCATATCTGTGGGGGATATGTTCCAAGCCCCCCTCCCCATGTATACCTGAAACCATGGATAATAGAGAACCTATATTTTTATTATACTTGGCCCAGAAGCTTACCATAGAATTACACAAGACCAGTGGTTCCCAAACTTTTTTGGCCTACCGCCCCCCTTTCCAGAATTTTTTTTACTCACCGTCCCCCTAGAAATTCTTTTTTAATTTAATAGCAAAAATATATACGTATTAATGCAGTGGTTCTCAACCTTTCTAATGCCGTGACTCCTAAATAAGGTTCCTCATGTTGTGGTGACCCCCAACCATATTTTCATTGCTACTTCATAAATATTTTTGCTACTCTTACTAATTCTAATGCAAATATCTAATATGCAGGATGTATTTTCATTGTTACAAATTGAACATAATTAAAGCATAGTGATTAGTCACAAAAACAATATGTTTGGGGGAGTATGGACAACGGATGATGGGATTTGCAGTACCTTCAATCGATTCAGCTCTGACTTCCACAGACCACTGAGACACCCCCCCCCATAACAGAACTGGACCGAACTTGGCACAGAGAATCCACATGACCAACAAAAAATACTGGAGGGGTTTGGGAGGAATTGGCAGTGATTTAGCGGAGATGTAGTTCACCTACATCCGGAGAGAACTGAGAACCCAAACAACTATGGATCTGGACCAAACTTGGCAGCCGCGGCCTGAGGGGACAAAGAAGCGAGGCCTGCTCACCCCGCGGAAGCCCCGGGCTCTCCTGCTCCCTCCCCCACCTCCGCCGGGGAAGGCCGCACTTTCTTCCGCAGTGGTGGGGAGGCTCTGCCGGTGGATGTGGAGGCCTTTGCACTGCAGCCTTCACACTGCATTGCGCGTGGGGGTCAAAGCGAAGGGGACAGGGCCGAAGAAGAGGGCCGCGTGACCCCTTCTAAATGGCCAATTGTTCACCGCCCCCTTAAAGAGGTTCACCGCCCCCCAAATCTCCCACCGCCCCCTTGGATCACCTCATCGCCCACCAGGGGGAGGTACTGCCCACTTTGAGAATCAGTGCACTAGACGATCAGCTTGAGCATTTCCTTCGCCAATCTAGCTTCTTTGGTTTGTTCGGGTGCCCTTAACGGAGAGGGCCCAGCTGTCACGGATTCCTATCTGTAATGGGACCACATGGCAGCTGATCTCGGCTCCTCCTCCCCTATTCGGCAACACAGTTTAATCTTTTTTATTTTCCTCTATTTTCCTCTATTTTCTTTTATTTTCTTGATCTTTTTTGTTTAGTGGGACTGACTGGGAGCTGCGGACCTGCGGGACGGGTGGGTGGGGGTGTGCGCACATTCCAACAAAAATAAAACTTTAGTTCTCTGAAAACTGCTACCACCTAGTTAACTCTCCTAGACAGTAGAAAGTAGAAACAGATTTACGGAAGCATTAAACCCAAAGCAGAAAGCAAAAAAGGAGATTGAAGTGTGCCCACTCCAGACAGGGCCTGCAGTAGAGCCCAGAGAGGATAGTTCCAAGTCATCGCTCTTCCTTCCCTGGGCCTCCTTAAAATGCCTTGGAAAGCTATGTGACGTGTTACAGGGAGGAAAAGTTTTTGCCTGTCTGCAGTGTCATTTCTCTAGAGTGGAAACAGCTTTAACAAAGTATTGAACCCAGCCTCCTCTACAGACAGAAGGGAAAGGATCACAGAAAGAGTGATATCTTAACTCTGATGCTTTTAATCCAAGTCTTATGAAGGATGTGCAAGGGGAGCCTGTGGAAAGTCCCCCCATAATGGGCCAGATAAGATGCTTTCTTAACCCTGTTGCTGGCACCCAGGCTCCCTTGAAGGAAAAAAGGGAAAGTTCCCAGGAATGGAAAGGGGAAAGCTCCCCATTGCCATCAATGGGTCAGATCTAGCTGCATTTTTCGGCTATGGACCAAAAACATATCCAACTATCCACCCCTTTTTGGAAGGTGCATGAAAATAGATAGGGGGGTCTACTGGTATCTGGCCAGCAGAAATGGATTTGAGGTTCAGCCAAAATTCACAAGCCTACTAGAAGACCTAGAGTGGACTATTGAACACTTTCGGGGATGGAATTTTTTTTGGAACAAGGATAAGCAAAATCATGGATAATTGAATATGTGGATAAAAGGGTTGTACTTAATTTTGCAATCAAGGATATTCTGGAATAAAAGCTTATGGCTGAGCCCTATAAATGTACATTACAAAAAAGATAAGTGTTCTAATTCAATAACATCTGGTGGGTGAGTTCCTTATTTAGTAAAATGAAGAGACACATCTTTTTCTGCCATTGCTAATACCTGTTCTCAATTACAGCACAATAACTACCAACATTGCTATTGGGGCCATATTTCCCATCCTTTTTAGTACATCACACAGCCTCAAGGATGTGCACGTCATGTATCCAAAGTATTGGAAGTAAAACAATAATTGTTATTATTAAGGTATAAAATACCTCATTTGAAACTATAGGACAACACATTGTAACAACATTATATAGGAGTGCAGTAATGCTTCTCAGACATAACAAAGAACAATGTTATTACCTATGCATTAATTGTTAAGCCCACCTGAGAATGCATATTCTCCATTTTGGTTACACTTGCTGTTAAAAATGTAGAAATAGATTGATTAGAAAAAGCTGGCATCTAACCCCAAATCAAACATAAGATTAATATTTGTCAAGGATGCTGGCCATGGCTAAATGTTACAATACATTTCTGGGATTTTATGGTAATGCTAAAACATTGATGAGTATGTGTAAGTATATGTAAGGGAAGGCAGCAGAAATAGTATGCAAAAGGTAGTTTTGGAAATTTCAAAGGTGCCATTAGAAATGGGACTGCAGTGTAAAAATATGTGAGCAGTATATGGCGGACTGTGGTAGGAATCTGGTTTGGAATGATTTGATTGTTTCATTCTGCTGTTTTTGTTTAGAGAAAGCCTTGTAGTTTTCTTAATCTACTTTGACAGCAGAATAAAGTTTTTTAAAATGTAAATAATGGTACAAGTTTCCTGTTCAGGGTTTCTTTCTTCTGACATCCCCTAGGATGTATAGCTCTTGAGGTGGTCCCAGCAAGTGGAAAAACAGCTGCTCCAACTCTCCCTCCAGGATGTTGTCTGTTTCTTCAAGAGTTGCTGACATGAATTGCCTGGAATGGGCCTCTTTCGGCTTTTCATTGGGTCACCTAGGTCTTTAAATACAATTGTTCTCCCCTCATACATTCCAATACATTCAGTAGAATGTCTTCAAATTTTCTTATACACATATCTATAATAAGGTTTAATTTATAATTTAGGCACAGTGTATACTAACAGCAATATCTTACAATGACAAGAAACAATATATAGTGTAATAAAAGTTATGTGAGTATGCTCTCCCTCCCCCCGTCCCAAAATATAATATTGTACTGTAATGTTTTCAGACCATGAGGACTGTGAGAAGCTGACACTATGGAAAGCAAAACCTTAAATAGATAGGACTAATGTACTTGTTGACATCCTGGAATGTGTCCAGAGAAGAGTGACTAAAATGATCAAGGGTCTGGAGAACAAGCCCTATGAGGAGTGGCTTAAAGAGCTGGGCATGTTTAGCCTGCAGAAGAGAGAGCTGAGAGGAGACATTATGACCATGTATAAGTATGTGAGGGGAAGTCATAGGGAGGGGGGGAGCAGGCTTGTTTTCTGCTGTCTTGGAACAATGGCTACAAACTACAGTAAAGGAGATTCCACCTCAACATTAGGAGGAACTTCCTAACTGTGAGAGCTGTTCAGCAGTGGAACTCTCTGCCCCGGAGTGTGTTGGAGGCTCTTTCTTTGGAGGCTTTTAAACAGGCTGGATGACCATCTGGATGGCCATCTGTTGGGAGTGCTTTGAATGTGATTTTCCTGCTTCTTGGCAGAGGGTTGGACTGGATGGCCCACAAGGTCTCTTCCAACTCTATGATTCTATCTCACTTTATATCTGAAGATGTCAAAGTTTTGTAGTGATTTCAGCTAGGACTGCAGTTAAGAGGCCCGATTTGGCCCAAAAGGATGCAAGTACAAGCAATTTGCTTCAAAAGGACACACATACATTCACAGAAAAATACAAGACCTCTTACATAGTTCTGAAAGGTATTGAGGCTTCCCCCTCTCCAAACCCCAGAGCACTGATGATGCAGATTATGAGCATTCTTTTCTACTTTTGTAAGAGTTTGTGGTTTGGCCATTGCAATTTGAAGCTAGCTTTGACCTACATTAAATAGTCAGTGTAGCAGGGGGCTGAGTTACAGACTGGAGTTGTTAGAAGTGGAACAAGTGAATTCACAGGAAGGGTGGCTTTGGAAAAGATTTGGAAGAAGTCAGGAAAATTGACAACTTTCTGGTGTCTCTCACTTCTATGGAATATTTTGTTCTCTTTCCATCAGCTTTCCCCCCATAAATTCTTGGAAACATTTTGTTCTAGTGCATTGAGGGAAAAATGGGTTGACCTGAAAAATAAATGATACAGCCCCCTGAACTTGGCACAGCTTTGACTCAGTCTGTCTCTTTGCCATCACAGGGAAGATTCAAGGGCACTCTGTGAAGAGTCACCTCTTGTTTTGTTCACTTGTTTGGCTTATTCGTTTTGTCCTCTTAGGAATGTGCACTAGTTACGCAAGTCCTTTATTCAGAAAAGATTGTTTTAATGCATTAGACATTCTGGAACTGAAGGCACTTCCCTGGATATGTAGTGGTTTAGATGAAAGCATCCCTTTTCACATAGTATTTTTAACAGTATTAATATACTATTCAAAGGTCCGCAAGCCGTTTATAGTAAAAATTAAAAGTAAATGAGCAATGAAATACCAAAAATGAAATCTTAAAGATAGTGCAGTTGGGAACAGCACGGGAGACAAGCTACTGTGAATAAGGCTAGTACAAAAGATCAAAAAGGGAACAAAGAATGTAAAATGCTCTTTGCTTGGTGTCAGAAAAGACCACAGTAGACTAGTATTTCGGAGGTGCTATTTATAACTGGGGGTGCTCCCACTGAAAGATCTCTGATAATTTTATTTAAAGCAGTTGCTCCCAACCTATGGTCCGTGGACCAACAGTGGTCTGTAAGAACTAAAATATGGTCTCACCGTTACTACACTGTTGCAATGAGAGCAACTGGTCTTGCAAAACCTTCTTATAGTGCCAGTGTTTATTCGGTATGGTTTTCTGTGGGGGAGCAGATGGTGACTACTGGATGGCATATGTTCTGTATCACAAAACTAGAGCTGATGTGATCTATCCAAAGAAACTAGAGCTGATGTGGTCTATCCAATACAGCACCCCAAATAACCAAACCAAATCTAAAGTTGACCAAAAACTGATTTGTAACCCTTTTGGTACTAATGTTAGCGTGGTCCCTGATCAAATAGTTCCTGGTGAAGTGGCCACTGGTCAAAGTGGTCACTGCACAAGTGGTCCCTGGTCAAAAAAAGGTTAGGAACCAGATTTAAAGGGAACACTTAGGCATCACCTACACTGTCATGTAATCCAGTTTCTGAATCCAGATTATCTGATTTGAACTGGATTACACTGTAGTGCAGATTTGTATAATCCAGTTCAAAGCAGATCATCTGGATTATCATCTTTGACAATCTGGATTATATGGTAGTGTAGATCCAGCCTCAGAGGAGGAACTCATAGGGCTACATGTATGGGAGAAAACAATTCATGGAGTAAGACATCCTCAACCATGTTTAGGACTTCGAATTGGGTCCATGTTTAACCTGCTAGAGTTTATCAATTAGTCAATCCATCAATGTCTCCTGCCCTTTTCCCAAAGAAGTCGGGTGTCTTCCTGTTACTTCATTCTTGCAACGATTGTGTGGGATATTGCAAGTTTGGAGATGGTGACTGGCTTGAGGTCAGGAGGTAAGCAGTAAGGTTGAATGATTATTTGAGACTGCTGTCTCAGTTTCTTCCCCCACTAGCTGTAATTGTTGTCTAACACAGGCAATTATAGTTTGCATATATATTTTCCACACATGTAATCATATAAGCAATTTAGTTTATTACTTTGATTTAATAAGTTGGGACTTGAAATAAAAATTAAATATGACCAGTCAATTCATGTAGCACTGGTTTTTGTTTGCCTCATAAGTATGATTTTAGTTCTTTGTGGTTTCATTGGAAGACACGTATGCACATGTTTAACTACAGTATATCATGGAGTTTTGGTGGCAATCCTTGCAAATGTGTACTCAGAAGTAAGTTCTATTTATGTCAGTAGTACTTGCACACAAAATGTTTTTTGCCATGGTGACAGAGCCATCTACCTGTGTGTTCTGTTTTCCTAGAAAAATCTGCATAGAATAGAGGTCCCAAGAACTCACTGATGCTGCTCCCTGCTTTCCCTGTTGCTATCCTCAAGCAAGTATTGAGGGCCCTTATTCCTTCTTGAAATGGCACCATCATTCATACTCATGCTGGAGATTGAAACCTTAAGCCAGATGCCACAAATTGCTGTGGAAATAGAATAGTTCACAATAGGATAATTGCCACAAAACTCTTTCAAAAAGCATCTTGTACGATTGCTACAATGACAAATGTGTTTTTATTGGTTCTGAAAATATGCATGTATCAGGAATGACAATAGTACTTGTGTTGCAAACAGAGTCATGCGTTGCACTTGGCGAAGCTTCCACCCAGAAGAACAAAGTGGGTAATTTGTTTTGCAACTCCTTACAAAACAGGCCAAAGAGAACAGCTGGGGCATGTAGAGCCATGTTAAAAAGGAGATGTTCAACATGAAGAATAAATTGGGTGGAAAGGATCAATATAAAAAGTATAATTCCAGAACCGCCATTTGGGTAAATGCATAATCATGCATAGCATCTGTTAGATGAAAATATTAACATTATTACATTGAAACAGTAGTCTTGCTGAAGGTGCAATTATTTGGAAAACATTGATATGCTTAAAAGCTGTGACTTACGTCTGAGCTGAGCAGGAGCATTCTCCTGTCAGCATGATGAGAAAATTGTACATGTAAGAATTATCCTAGTGAAAATTTTTAAATACATTTTCTGACAGTTGCTTATTTTGTGTGCTATGCTAACATATTGTCATGCACATCTAGTTCATTTGGGAGGTGCAACTGTCATGAATGGTGCCTAGGATGTAAGTGAAGAATGGCTGCGGATTTAGAGAACATTCACATTTGCAGCCAGATGCAAGAAGCCCCGAGACAAAACTAAACTTATTTAGGACATGAGAAATCTTAGACCAGGGGTGTCAAACACATTTTCATCAGGGGGCACATCAACTTAATGGTTGCCTTCAAAGGACCATTGAATCCATAGACGGCAAATCCATTTTGGGGCTGCACTAGGATTGGTGCTGTGGTTGGTACAATGGGTTAAACCCTTGTGCTGTTGAACTGCTGACCAGAAGGTTGGCAGTTTGAAGGCATGAATCCGGGGGAGCCCCCACTGTTAGCTCTAGGTCCTGCCATCCTAGCAGTTCAAAAACATGCAAATGTGAGTAGATCAATATATACCTCTTCGGCAGAAAGGTAATAAAGGCGTCAATGCAGCCATGCTAGAAAAACACGACCAAGAGGCATCTACAGACAACAGGCTCCTTGGCTTGGAAATGGAAAAAGTGCACTTCTTCAAGGCCAGAGTTGAGCATTGCCCCCAGAAGCCAGAAATGAAAGGGGAAGTCCTTACCTTTATTCTATGTATTTGTGTGCCATTGTTATTTCATTGTAGTAATGACATTGGATGTTTGCCTATCTGTATATGTTGCAATATGCTCTGAGTCCCCTCGGGGACATAGAATGGAATATAAATAAAGTGTTATCAATATTACATGGATACAGAAGGTAAGTTATAGGTTTTTAACATAATGGTTGGTGCTCCTTAGTTTTTACCCAGATTGGATTCCCAGATGTTATTGAGCAACAACAATAACAACATACTGATTATCCACCATGTGGATTGGGAATAATAGGAGCCCAACAACACTTGTTCTGAGATGGGGAAAAGGTTAAAGGACATTTTAAAGTCAGACATCACATCCACAATACTTGTATCTAAATTCAAATCCCAATATCATAATACAAAACAAACTGCAGCCTTCCAGATGTTACTATATCACAACTCCCATCAGCTCTAGTCATGATGTATAATGATGAGGAATACAGGAGATGTAGTCCCGCATCTCCGACAGCATTATATAATATTACATTTGAGCTTGCACTAGCCTCGGCCTGGCCTTTTTAAATTGCCTTGAACAGGCAGGATTATTTTAAATATATATGTGATATTGTGATTTTTTCTGCTTATATTGTTTTGTTAATTTTTGTTTATGTCACATTATAGATGTTTGTTACGTGTACTTTTCTTTAATAAAGCAAAAAAATTTAAAAATTTAAATTTTTTTTGTTTATGTTGTTCACTCTGTATGTATTGATGATGTTACTTGGAAACCATTCTGAGTCTACTCAGAGAGATAGAGCGGTATATAAATAACGTTTTTTGTTGTTCTTGTTGGGCCTAATTTGGCCCCTGAACCTTGCATTTGACACATGTGTTCTAGACTTTAATCCTAACAGAGAACAACACTGAATGCCATAGGCACCCAACCACCAATCAGTTAATTTAGAAAAATTAAGGAAAGCAAACAACATTACTAAGGAGCAAGACTTTATCATAGATATACCATCTTAGTAGGACTTGGCTTTTAGGAGGATTTTGATTCATGCATATATAGTGAAAGAAGAAGTTCATTAAACAGCATGTGTATATGAGTTGGGCAGTGAATCTATTTCAGGTTGAGCATCTTAAGACTTTTTTCATGTCAGGGGTGACTTGAGAAACTGCATGTTGCTTTTGGTGTGAGAGAATTGGCTGTCTGCAAGGACACTGCCCAGGGGATGCCCAGGTGTTTTACCATCCTGTGGGAAGCTTCTCTAATGTATCCGCATGAGAAGCTGAGTTGACAGACGGGAGCTCACCACGCTCCCCGGATTTGAACCACCGACCTTTCGGTCAGCAGTCCTACTGGCACAAGGGTTTAACCCATTGCACCACCAGGGGCTCCATCTTGAGACTGCCAAGTTGGTATATATGCACTAATCAATAACTATTTTTGCATACTGGATGACTTGCTATGAGATCAAGCTGTATTTTTTTCAACTTTAGAGGAATCTGCACCCCTAAAAAGAGTATGTGAGATTGCTTGTTTAAACACACCCTCAATCTGTAAATGTTTGTCCTTGACTACTACACCTCCATTGCTGCTGTCGTTTGTTGACATCTAGTCCTTGCATTCCTTGGTTTTCTAAACCAGGCTAAAATAGTACAGAGTGAAGATATGCCAGAGTACTTCCTGATAAACATAATGTTTCTAAACTAAGCTATCTTTAATGACAAGCGTCCTTTTAAGATGACCTACGATTACAACCCACGGTTTTGCTGTCACTTAAGCTAGAGGGGACATGTGTTACTGTCTTGCTCAATTGATGGGACTGGATGGATGACTGAGTGATGAGACCGCAGGCTGGGTCTTTAGCTTGTCATCTTGTCTGTAATTCAGAATGACAGCATGCATGCATGGCCAGTATATTTCTTCTATCGTCCTTATGCTTGAAGACAGAGTTCCCTATGTGTCTTTTTGCTCCACTTATAGCATAATGGCAACTAGCAAAAATTATATGTATATGGGTTTTTCCTTATGAACAACAAAATATTGGCAAGATTTGAGTGTCCCCTCTTTCTGTCCTGTCATGACATAAAAACCAATGAATAAAAGAAATTGAGATACTCCAGTATGTTGTCTGTGTGGAACAGACTCACTGAATCTC
This sequence comes from Anolis apletophallus, assembly GCA_030556195.1. Classification (NCBI taxonomy): domain Eukaryota; kingdom Metazoa; phylum Chordata; class Lepidosauria; order Squamata; family Anolidae; genus Anolis; species Anolis apletophallus. The sequence goes on along the minus strand of JARBWK010000007.1, from coordinate 74,539,766 downwards.
ACGATTTGTCAGATGTGCCCTTTCTATTTCTGCTTAGCTTCTGCCACTCCTTTCTGAAGTCTTGCATGGTTATAGGAATTTCAAATCTGCTAGAAATTATGGGTATATCAGTGGCAATTGATGGGACATGTACTAGCCAATTGTGTAAATAAGCAGTCAAAATCACCTTGGTATATCGTATTGGCAAGTGGAGTTTTATGCCGACAGGAGGCTTAATGAAATGATTGGCAAAAATTCTTGCCTTATTTTGGTATATGCTATGGGAGATATGGGGAAATCACCTGATATACAAAGAGAACAAAACAGCTGAACTAGTCATCATTGGAAATGGAATATTAACAATCCAGAGGGGGGTTTATCCTTTTTTTTAGTCAAACCTTTCATTGAAATGTTAAGTTTCACCTTGGTTCAGTTGGTGTCCTTTATCTATGTTTATCAATCCATTGCCTAATTTGGAGGGTCTGTACCCTCAATTTGCTTCTGACACGATAAATAAATAAATAATATTCCTTCATTATGAGTTATAGAACATGCTACTTTAGATTTTTCTGTCACTATTAAGGCTGATTCAATGCTTTAAAAATCCCTGCCAGTTTTAAGGTCACAATGATGCCTATCTCATGTGGCCTCATGTGTCACAGAGCAGGAAATTGGAAGCTAAGTCTTTGCTTAACAGATGTGTCTCATGATCAGGAATGACGGTGGACAATGTCATAGATTATGCTTTTTTACAAGTTACATTATACAGCTACATATTATACTCATAATCCCATCTTCGTTAAATGGGATGACATTTGTAGGTATACTAGCATATTATAAGAGTAGTATTGGTACAAACTGTAGACAAGTAAGATTTGTTTTATGATTAAAATATTTCAATCTTGATATGTTTGGTAGGTAAAATTCCTTCTGTTGTCACTTTGATAAGAAATACAATTTTGAGAGTTAGGGTCATAGAGTTAGAAGTGGGTATAATAACTATCTAGTTCAACCCCATGAAGGAATATGCTACTAAAGCTTTCCTGAAAGACCATTATCCACTCTCTGTTAAAGGTCTTCAGAGAAGGAGAGTTCACCAATGGTAATGCAATGGTAGAAACTGTTTTATGTGACTTGCTTTCACCAAATGGAAACCTTCATGCCTCTCTAACCTACTGTACATGCTATTTTTGAGATAAGATAAGTTTTGGCTGTCTAGAAATCTTGTATATCTGATCTCAGAACCTCCAGCCATTATTAGAAGTAGCAGTAGACAGACCATGAGAAATACTTGGACCATTTATTTAGCTTTTTTCTTGTTTAATATTGATTCCAATATGTTGTTTGAGTATAATAAATATAGTTCATAACAATTTACCTCTAAACTAGTGCTTTCCATAATTGTTGAATTACAGCTCCCTGAAGGTCCCACTTTGGGGAGGGTTATTTTAGCACAGTGTTTTCAACCTGGGGGTCGGGACCCTTGAGGGGTCATGAGGGGGTGTCAGAGGGGTCACCAAAGACCATCAGAACGCAGTATTTTCTGTTGGTCATGAGGGTTCTATGTGGGAAGTTTGGCCTAATTCTATCATTGGTGGGGTTCAGAATGCTCTTTGATTGTAATCAAACTACAAATCCCAGCAACTACAACTCCCAAATGTCAAGGTCTATATTCCCCAAACTCCACCAGTGTTCATGTTTGGGCATATTAAGTATTTATGCCAAGTTTGGTCAAGATCCATCATTGTTTGAGACCATAGTGTTCTCTGGATGTAGGTGAACTACAACTCCAAAACCCAAGGTCAGTGCCCACCAAACCCTTCCAGTATTTTCTGTTGGTCATGGGAATTCTGTGTGCCAAGTTTGGTTCAATTCCATTATTGGCGGAGTTCAGAATGCTCTTTGATTGTAGGCTAACTTTAAATCCCATCAACTACAACTCCCAAATGACAAAATAACACCCCCACACACACACACCACACCAGTATTCAGATTTGGGCGTATCGGGTATTTGTGCCAGATTTGGTCCACTAAATGAAAAAATACATCTGCATATCAGATATTTACATTATGATTCATAACACTAGTAAAGATGCAGTTATGAAGAAGCAACAAAAATAATGTTATGGTTGGGGGTCTCCACAACATGAGGAACTGTATTAAGGGGTCTTGGCATTAGGAAGGTTGAGAAACACTTCTAGCAAATTCCCCCCTTCCCCTTTTTTTCTCCAGTCACTTTTCATGCTTGAAGCTATGTCTGAGGCTAGTTTTTAAGACAGTGGAAGTATCTTAAAGTTTTCTCTGTAAGTGGATGTCTTCATGTAATCTTCTGCATTTGCTTTGCTTTTTCTGAAAAATTGCCCAAATGTTTTGAAAATAGGTTGGGTGAGAGTATTGGAATGATTTTTCCTTCTATGGCCTGGATGCATTTTTACAAGGAAAACTTCCACTGAAATGTACTAAAAGCAAATTAATTGCAAAAACTGTGGGCTCCAGTTCTTACAAACACGCAAGTGGCAGCCAAAGCTTGAAAGGGTTTCCCCGTCGCAATCAGTGGGTCTTTCTCAGGGTGGCCTTAAATTAACACTTGGATGAAATCCCCAGTGACTGAACTTTCTTTCTTTTTTTGGCCAGTGCCTTACCCTCAATTTTGAATAAGAAATTTATTGTGCAGAATGAATGTTGGAACGCGAGTCGGTATTATGTGTGTCTGCCCCCCTCCCTTCTCTGGTTGAAATCGGTCCACAGAGTGGAGATTCGCCAACTTGCATGGAAACTCAGCAAATCTGTTTACAGAACATTCTGCCTCTTAAAATAATGAAACCAACCAGAAGGAGAAAAGGCTACACAATGTTCAAGAATGGTTTTAAAGGAGAAATTGCACTTTGCTGAATTGCTGTCTTCTATTATTTCTCCTCGTTAGTTATTCCAGCAGAATGAATAATTTCGTTCTTAGTTACTGATAGTAGTGTGAGCAAAACAATTTGACCAGATGATCAATACTACACCTATACCAGTGTTTCTCAAACTGGGGGTTGGGATCCCTTGGGGGTCGGGAGTGGGTGTCAGAAAGGTCACCAAAGACCATCAGAAAACAGTATTTTCTGTTGGTCATGAGAGTTCTATGTGGGAAGTTTGGCCCAATTCTCTCATTTGTGGGGTTCAGAATACTTTTTGATTGCAGGTGAATTAGAAATCTCAGCAACTACAACTCCCAAATGTCAAGGTCTATATTCCCCAAACTCCACCAGTGTTCGCATTTGAGCATATTGAATATTTGTGCCAAATTTGGTCCAGATCCATCATTGTTTTAGTCCACAGTACTCTCTGGATGTAGGTGAACTACAACTCCCAAACTCAAGGTCAATGCCCACCAGACCCTTCCAGTATTTTCTATTGGTCATGGGAGTTCTGTGTGCTAAGTTTGGTTCAATTCCATCGTTGGTTGAGTTCAGAATGTTCTTTGATTGTAGGTTAACTATAAATCCCAGCAACTACAACTCCCAAATGACAAAATCAATCCACCCACCCCCAACCCAACCAGTATTCAAATTTGGGCATATTGGGTATTTGTGCCAAAGTTGGTGTAGTGAATGAAAATACATCCTGCATATCAGATATTTACATTACAATTCATAACCTTAGCAAAATTACAGTTATGAAGTAGCAATGAAAATAATGTTATGGTTGGGGGGGGGGGGGTCCCAAATGACAAAACCAATTCCCCCCAATGTCACCAGTGTTCAAATTTCGGCGTGTCAGGTATTTGTGCCAAATATGCTCCAGTGAATGAAAATACATCCTGCATATCAGATATTTACATTATGGTTCAGAGCAGTAACACAATTACAGTTATGAAGTTGCAACGAAAATAATATTATGGTTGGGGATTACTACAACATGAGGAACTGTATTGAAGGGTTGCAGCATTAGGAAGATTGAGAACCACTGACCGATATCATAGCAGCCCTTAAAGTCATTGCTAGAGGAATGACAACATTCCCTGAGAAATGATATTTGAAGGACTGTGGCCCCATCTATACTGCCACATAGTGCAGTTTGAAACTGCATTATATGGTTGGTGTAGACTCATATAACGCAGTTCAATGGATGGGGCCTTATATGAGCCTGTTAGACAGTTTCTTCTCTCTTTCCTAGACTTGTTTGGTGAGAACAAGGGAATGGCTTTCTTGGTAGGTGCTTCCCTTTTTTTGGGAAACTATGATGCCTTCTACCTTGCTCTCCTTCTGCCAAACGTTTCTTTCCCACCAGTATTATATAAATGGATTGCAGTGTGCCTTTTGAAATGGGCTGTTTTTTCTCTCCAAAAATGTCTTTTAAAGAATTGTATATAGTTTCAATTCCATAGATTTAAAAAATCTAATATTTTGTACACTTTTAAATCTTTTTTGTTTTTTTGTTTTTATTAATTTGTGAACTGACTTGTATTGGGGGAAAGGGGGATATCAATGAAGAAAAGAACAAGCGGCAAACCAAAAAGTCATGCAATAATTGGCCCCAAAACACGAATGCTCATTTTTCGGGACAACAAAAGAACCTCCAGAGGGAGCTCTTTCACCAAGTGGCTTTGCAACTGAAAGCTGTTCCTAGGACTGGTTCTATCGTGGCAAAATTTGTCGACAGTGGGCCTGTAGCTCTGTCTTTAACAAGACCTACATGAGATGACAGTACAGTTAAGGACAAGGACAGCAGCAAAGCCCTTGTTGTGTGCAAGTAGCCACAGGCAAGCAGGCAGGTAGGATTTTTTTTCAAGGATAAAATAGGCAAATTCGCACATTCTGTGCATGAAAGGGCATTTTGCGTATTATTACTTTGATGTGAAATTATTTTCTACTAGTCCACACTGTTTACCAAATGAGAGTTCACAAACAAATGGGCAAAATATACAATATTGGCTCAAAATTTGTCTCCAAAATGAATCACTCCAGGGAGGTTGCTTGCTTCCTCTCTTTTTGATGAGGTAGAATTCATGGCAGATTATTTTGCAATTTAGGAGTGGGGTAATCGTGTCCTAGAGGGGAAAAAACTCTTTTGCTTTAAAATGTCAGTTGTTGTTCACATGTCAGTGTTGGCGCTCTGAAGTGCTCCGAAATAAGAGAAAGTCATAAGAAATAATTGTAACTGGCAATATTAGAATTGCAAAATTGCATTAATTTACATTCAAATTTCTTTTGGAAGTCAATAGTTTGCTTTTTTTAAAAGAGAAAATACGTTTGTTACATTCTTGGAATGTTTTTATAAAGTGCAGTAGTTTTAATATTCTGACATAGGAAAAAGTCATATTTTTAATGTCTGAAAATTTTAAAATAGTCTAATACTTATTAGACTTTAAAAGTATGTATACAACACTTGGAGAAGATAATGATGCTGGGGGAAACAGAAGGAAAAAGGAAGCGGGGCCAACCAAGGGCAAGATGGATGGATGGTATCCTTGAAGTGACTGGCTTGACCTTGAAGGAGCTGGGGCTGGCCATGGCTGACAGGGAGTTCTGGCATGGGTTGGTCCATGAAGGTCACGAGGTGTCAGAAACTACTGGACGAATAAACAACGTACAGTCCTCCTCTGATACTTCAAGGGTTTTGAAAAATTATTCCGGCTATTTTGTATGCTGTACATTTTTTGTCTTAAGTACAAATGCTTTTAAAGGTTAGCAGAGTCATCTGAATGGTAAACCATCACTGGAAGGGCAAATTAACAAGTACTGTTTCATTAGGTATGAAGGCATCTTTATTATTAACTGGAAAATGAAAATACGTTGCCTACCAAGTTTCTAGCTGACCGCTTGTTTTTTTTTAAAAAATTATTTCAAAACCAGAAAAATAGTTGCTTTTGAAACGTGATGTGTATTTGTAGGAGAAGCCTCGGTTTCTGGCAGGGTGATTCTAAGGGTTGTAGCCCAAAGTTACTTTTCTAACCTCTGGCACTGAAAGAAGCTTTTCTTTTTTCCCAAAGGAGAGAAGGCGGCATTTCCGCAGCGTGTCCCTCGGTTCAGAGTGTTCCAAAGATCTTACTTAATTACTGTCACAATGCTCATAAAATGGTTTGGAGTTGTGATTTCTCCAAAGCATCAGACAAGTTCCAATGAAGATTTCAGATTTGGGCACTCGTATTGGTAATGCTAAGACTGATGGTTAGCACTTAAGAATACACTTATTATTAGTGATAGGAATATGTAGTTAAGAGATGGGTTGTATTATGCAGCAGAGCAATTGTAAAACCTCTGGATAATAGAATCATAGAGTTGGAAGAGACTACTTGGAACATCTAAAACCCTCCATGATAGAAAATAGAATCTAGAGTTGGAAACCTGTGGGTCCCCACTAACGAAATCCCACCCAGTTTAAGCTGTTAGGATTTCTGGGAGTTGAGTCCCAAAACATCTGCCATGCAGGAAAAGCACAATCTAAGCAGCCTCAACAGATGGCAATCCCACTTCTGTTTGAAAGCCTTCAAAGGAGGAACCTCCACCACACTTCAAAGTAGGGATTTGGGAGCTAAAGTGCAAATCCTGGCAGGATGAGATTCAAGGAAGAATACAGATTAAAAATCCACATAGAGCGATTTGGAATGGTAAAAGCAAGTGAGGAGATGATTGAGAAGGAAAAGCAGAGCTCTAGCATGTTCTCTGAAAAGGAGCAATAATATCGTCTGCAAGGAACTGAATTATCATCACCCATGCTTTCAGGTTTTTGTTTGTGAATTTATATGGGTTTGCATGGGTCAGTTTTCAGACCATGGGCTACAGCAACTTCTCCAAACAAAACCACTCATGGTTTTGTAAACTTGCATACAAGGCACCTTATTTGGAGTGATTGGTGGAAAAAATGGCATTTATGAGCTGTGCTTGAAGGCTTACAGAAGCAGCAGCTTCAGGGAGTTATCACATTTTTCCCAGCATGGGGTGGATGTGTGAAAGCACAGAGACTACATGTAGGACAAGGGACCCGTGATTCCCAGTCCTTCCATACATTTTCACAGGTGTAAGGTCTTGTCCCTTTTGGCTTGGTCTCTTGGCAAGAAGATACTTCAGTTGCAAAAAACTAAAATTGTTTAAAACTATGTACAGGCAGTCCCTGAGTTACAAACATCCGAATAATAGTTAAGAACAGGTGAGAGAACAGGAAATGAGAGAAACCTACCCCTCAGAAGGGAAAACCACTCCTGAAAGAGTTATCATGGGGAAAAGGTGTCTCCACTGAAGCTTTCTCACCAATCCTTGTTTCCATAATGAACCAACGTTTTCAAAATCCAATGATAGATAGATACCATGTTTCCCCAAAAATAAGACACTGCCTTATATTTATTTTTCCTTAAGAAGACACACTTTGGCTTATTTTCAGGGGATGTCTTATTTTTTATTAAGTATGGTATAACAATCTGCATTTATGGGATGAGCTCTCTGGGCTCAGTAGCAGACTGCTTGTTGAAGCTTTCCCCCTATCCCCTGTGTTGTGTGGGGTGAGAGAGACCCACAGGCTGTTGCTGGTTGGTGCCGGAGGAGAGAGGCCCAGAGTGCTGAGCAAACGAGCAGCCACAGCTTTACTTCTTCCCCCTGAGGACACTCAATACCAAAAGCAAAGTGCCCTGCTCCTCACTTCTCTGAGGAGACTTTTACTTTCAGCTTGCAGCACGCACATAATGACTGGGACCTTACAGGGGAGTCGACTTTGTATGCTGTATAGCCACACCTATCACTATGTCTTATTTTCAGGGTATGGCTTATATTGCGCAAATGCTTATTTTGTGGGTATGTCTTATTTTATGTCTTATTTTAGGGTAGATAGATAGATAGTTGTTAGACTTTTTGTTTGTTTGTTTGAATTATATGCTCTGGGCAACTCAAAATTTAGGAAGAACTTCCTGATGGTTAGAGCTGTTTGACAGTGGAACACACTGCCTCTGGGTGAAGTGGACTCTCCTTCTCTGGATGTTTTTAAACAAAGACTGGATAACCTTTCGGGAGTGTTTTGATTGTGTTTTCCTGCATGGCAGAGGTTTGGACCAGATGGTCCTTGGGGGGTCTCTTCAAATTTCCTGATTCTGTGAACTGTGCTGGATGTTTAATGGGGAAAAGAGAAGTCAAAGAATCAGTTGAATTCTAAACAAATATATATGTTATTTATTGCTTAATAGCACAAAGGAAGTTTATCCGAGAAATCAGTTCTATCAAAAATCAAAGAATAAGATAAATCTCCTGTGGTCTATCTCATATGTAAAATATCCAAAATAAATGCTTGTAAATAGCGTGGCGATATCCAATACACACTCTTTAAGTAAGTGGAGGGTATTCTTACTCAGAGATTGTAATCCAGTTTTTGTCCATGGAAACTCTGGCTCACCTGACAAACCTACCCTTAAAAAAGTCAGGCTAGAGACTGGATACTTCCTGCTTACTTGATGACATTCCGAACAAATGCTAACAAAATTTAAAAGGTAGCACTTACTTGCAAGATTGTGTTCATTCCTAATTCATTTGGGAAAGACAGAAATTCAAGTCAGCATGTGCTACATATTTCAGCTTCGCAGCTAGAGATAGCAATGGATTCAGAGGAAATTGCTCCCATGTTAACTATATGTTGAATTGCAGTCATGCTCCATAAACATGGTTTTCAGATTTTAATAGCAGTGGGTTCATTTGTTTTTGGATCTGTTTTATGGACTAGTTTGTTTAATAAAAATTCAGAGTGTTAACTCTGAGTATGAATAACAGAAAAATGTGTATTGTGATATGTCTTCTGGTATTTGTGATTGTGTGTGTGAGAGAGAAGGTAAGAGAAAGTGGGAGAAATGATATTCCGAACTTCAAAACTTATCACTGCACCATTGGAAGTAGCCAACAGTTCAGTCCATTGGCTATTCCAAAGATGTCAACCAGTACCAGAGTGATCTAAAACCAGAAATTTGTCCAGTAGCAAGACGTTGGTGGGAAAGGGTTTGAGCTCAAACAGAATGGTGTGTTCTTTGGGCTAAAGTTTGGATGATTTCAAACCAGGCCAGGAGGAACCAGTGGGTTGTATGACAGATGAACCCATCTATAACAGTGTAACAATAGCAGTGTAACAACCTCCTCCTCTTCCTCCTCCCCCTCATCTTCCTCCTCCATCTACTTCCCCATAGCCTTCTACTGTAGGGCACACAGAAGCGGAAGCTCTCAGTTTTAATTCCAACAAGTACTAGCAGTGCACAGACAAGGAGACCTTATCTGAAGTTCAAAGTCCCCCAGAAGAAATCCTCTTTATTAGCCAAGACAGGCCATTTGGGCTGATGTAGCTGTGCTTGTCGCAGCTAGTCTAATCTTCCTGTGAAATGCAGCTATTAAAATGCATAGAAGATGTTCTCATTTCAATTTAGCCATTTGGAAATCTACAATTTCTGATCATGTATAAAGCACTGTTTGCTGAGAAACTAGAAATCTATATTTAGGCAGGTTGTGTTGATACAATCATGCTTAGGCAACTGTGCATGTGTTTGTTTTGTTTGATTGACTCAGAGAAAGGATTACTTCTGCCATGTGCAAAGGAACTGGAAGATACTTCACCTGGGGAATGAGACAGATTTACAAGTCTTCTTGTGAACTTAAAGATCCTATGAAAATAATAATAATAATTTTATTTTTGTACCCCATCTCCATCTCCCTGAAGGGACTCAGGGCGGCTTACACGAGGCCAAGCTCGAACAACACAGTTAAAATATAGCACGCTAAAATACATGACAACAGTATAAAACATAATAAAACAACAACATTATTAAAACAGGCATCAAACCGACAATAACAATAAATTGAATTTCTCTCACAGGTGGGCAAACTGGTGCAAAAACGATTTACAGGATAGGGCTGGTGAACAAAGCACATACATCATATGACAGCAATAAGATAGAGAACAATGTAAGTTGGATCATTATAGCTTTGGGTACAAATACAGTAGAGTCTTGCTTATCCAACCTCCCCTCATCCAACGTTCTGTGTTATCCAACGCAGTCTGCCTCCCACCCAGATCTACAGCTGTTTCAATATATTGTGATGTTTTGGCGCTAAATTCGTAAATCCAGTAATTACTACATAACGTTATGTATTGAACTGCCTTTTCTGTCGATTCGTTGTAAAACATGATGTTTGTAAAATCATAACGTAATTTGACGTTTCCTTAATCCCTCCTTATTAGCCAACATTTTTTACTTATCCAACTCTCTTCTGGTCAGTTTATGTTGAATAAGCAAGACTCTACTGTAATAGTAAAGTGGAAGGCAGAGATTTTGGGTCCTAGCAGGGGCCAGCTATCTAAGGATTTGTCTTAATTGTCTTAAAATACTTAAACAGAAGCTGATGTGCAGGCTTGCCATGCTATAAAGGGACCCATGTGCATGATTTCCATCATTTGTTACTACTAGACAAATATACTTTTTTAAACCAGTGTTTTCCATTTACAAAAACACTATCTGTTTGACCACATTGCTTTGCTCAGTTGATGACATCTTTATACCTTAGGCTGTTGTCTTGTGAAAGCAGTTTCACTACCGTTGTCAGAGTTCCTGTTTGTAAAGACCAAATGCCCCCAATTTAAACTGGTCTCCTGCACTGTAACATGTTGTATTAACAGCAGATTCATTTATTTCCTAATTAACAAAAAAGTGTTCTTTTTATTTAAGCCATCTGGCGGGAAAGCATGTTGTTTAACTGCTTGCTGTTACAGATTGGAGCTACACAGGGAAAAAAAGATCTCTCAGCTCTTGTTTTGGCTTGTGTCTGGGTTGGTGTTGTTGGTGTTCCAATGCGCATGCTCATCACTGTCGCATTTATTCATCACTAATTGCAAATATATATTACAGTTGAATAATTTTCCTGGGTAAAAAAATGCCACAAAACAGGCAAAAACATTAATATCTGTAAGTACTCCCCCAACTGTATTTAACATGTACAAAAAGTATCTGTATTGGTATACAGATGGCCCGAGTAGCCGGGACAAGCTTATGCATTCACTTGTATAGGTAAGAGGAAGGGATGGGAAAGAGAGAGCGCACCTGTCTCATCTCCCTCTTCCCTCCAGTGTGCTCTTCTACTTTCCTATCACCTTCCAGGAGTGAATTTTCCTTCCTAGGGGTAGATGTATCTCACTTTATTTTGTCTCAATTCATAACTGTGAATCGGATGTTTGTAACTTGGGGACTGCCTGTACACCAATCTAGAAACAATCAATTCCATGAATGCTTGCCCTGCAAATGTGAAGGGTCACTTCTAGTGTCTGTATCATACCATTCAAATCACTTGCTGCTCAGAGTCACTGCCCTCTTTACACATAACATAATTTAGAACCAAACTCTTTAAATGAACCTTGTAAAAACTTGCCAAGGAATTTTAATATAGTGCAATGTGATAGTCTCTTCAGTAGTTCTGGTTTGGATTATTCCATAGACATGGAAGGTCTGCTGCTTTTTGTCTTCTCTGTCCACATACAGCTTTACTCTGGCTTTACCCTCTATGTCCTCTCACCTTCCAAGAGGTGGAACTCTAAATGGTATCCACCTTATCTGCTCTCTCTAATTTTATTGCCAAGAGATCAGGCACTCCTTCAACGTGATTATTGGGTCATAAAATAATTACATTTTTCAACTGGCAATCTATTCTGTTTTCCCTTAATATTCAGAATTAAAGCCCTGGATAAGCTGAAACATATTATCATGAATAATGCTCTCCTGGCCCCTTTGCTATCCCCCCCCCCCGAGATATGGGTTTTTCACAGATATTTGGGAAATACAGTAGACTTCACCTTGTCTTATAAGCCATTTTAACTCTGGAAATTAAGTTTGATAAGGTCACATAAGTGGATAACTGTCATAGCTAAAACAGTAGTAGAACGGAACAAAAAAAATTTATTCCCATCAGCTAAAAATGTGTCTCAGAAGACAGAATATGTCTGCTTTTTATCTTTCAGCCTCGCAGGGCTTTGAAGGTGCTGATCTACATAGAAAAAACTCTCTTTTGAAGAAACAATTTTATAATACCAGATTAAGAGGTTAAAACAAAATAGAACAGATTGACGTTGCAAAAAAACAACTCAAAAACTGATTTTAAGGAATAGACTTGGCTGCTTGCCAAACATTCAGCAGGGAGGATGACCCAAACTGATTTGCTTTGGAAGGAGAATTCTACAACTGAACTGCCGCTATAAGAAAACTGTATTTCATCAGTCTAGTCTTTCGAGGTGGTGGGGCAGACAGTAGACCAGGTCTCCACAATATGTGCCCCCTCCCAGGATGCATGTGGCCCTCACAAGCCATTGGAGCAGCCTGCCAAGCACTGCTACTTTTGACTGCTCCCATTTCCGCCTGTCCCCCCAACTGCCACAGTTACTTGTACCTACTCCCACTGCCTGCCTGCCTGCCTGCCTGCCTGCCTGCCTGCCTGCCTGCCTGCCGGAAGGAAGGAAGGAAGGAAGGAAGGAGGAACTTAGGGAGAAAAGGAAAGGAAGAAAGAAATGGAGATAGGAAAAAGAGAGGGAAGGAATTCAGAATTCTGTAGTGGTTCAAACCTTGGACTATGGCTTTAATTTCACTGGATGACTTTAAGCAAGTCACATTCTCTCTTCCTCATAGGAAGATAAAGGCAAACCGTTTCATGGCATTTATATGTTTTCATTTGTGTCTGTTTATATGACGTATTGTATTTTATTTGATTGAATATTGCCACATTGTACTTATTTAGGCAATCCCTTGTTAGCCAAGTAAGATTGTCCTCCACGCGATCGTGGATACATAGGTGACTGTAGAGCCCTGTTCTTGACCTGAGGCCATCGGTTTCCAAATGGAAGCGGTCCCAGTCGAGTTTGGCTTGACATACCTTCCTCTTGGCACGTTTCTCTCTTTCGCCCTCCATTCATGCCTCTTCAAATTCTACAGCACTGCTGGTCACAGCTGACCTACAGCTAGAGTGCTCAAGAGCCAGGGCTTCCCAGTTCTTGGTGCCTATGGCAGAGTTTTTAAGGTTGGCTTTGAGCCCATCTTTAAATCTCTTTTCCTGTCCACCAACATTCCGTTTTCCATTCTTGACTTCGGAGTAGAGCAACTGCTTTGGGAGACGATGAACGGGCATTCGGACAACATGGCCGGTCCAGCGGAGTTGATGGTGGAGGACCATAACTTCAATGCTTTGCTTCTTCCAGTACGCTGACATTTGTCCGCCTGTATTCCTAAGAGATTTGCAGGATTTTTCGTAGGCAACGCTGATGTAATTGTTCCAGTAGCTGCATGTGATATTTGTAGATAGTCTATGTTTCATAGGCATATATCAGGGTTGGGAGGACAATAGCTTTATAAACAAGCACCTTGGCATCCCTACGGATGTCCCGGTCCTCAAACACTCGTGCTTCATTCGGAAAAATGCTGCACTCGCAGAGCTCAGGTGGTGTTGTATTTCAGTGTCAATGTTAACTTTTGTGGAGAGATGGCTGCCAAGGTATCGGAAATGGTCAACATTTTCTAATGTTACACCATTAAGCTGTATTTCTGGCATTGCAGATTGGTTGGTTGGTGACTGCCGGAAGAGCACTTTGGTTTTCCCGATGTTCACGTTGTAAGCTACTCTGAGTCCCCCTTGGGGAGAGAGAGAATGGGATATGTATAGTAAGTAAATGAAATAAATAGTAAATAAGGCAAATCCCCCTTGAGTAAATCTTGACAAGAAAACTCAGTGATAAGGTCGCTATAAGACTGAAACGACTTGAAGGCCCACAGCGACAACAAGCCTAATTAATTTTCTCAGTGTACAAAATTGTCATGGGAAATAAGTTTCTCGAGCTACTTTGCCAGATTTTCTCATTCCATAATAGCAGCAGAGAACAGTGAAAATGGGACCCAAGTCATGCTTTCTTTTCTTGTGTTCCCCATTGTAACATGTGAAAGGTTCCAGTTCCTACCTCTTTTGTGCTTCTGAATAACATAACATATAAAGAAAGAGCAGACTGATATTATTTTGATGGTGGGCATCTTGCAGAAAAATTCAGCATCCCATCTGTTGATGGGGGTTTTTTTGGGCCTATCATCTCACTCTATCTCTTTTTCTATTTTATATAAGTTGTCTTTTATGTGTACGTATATTTTTATCTGTCTATACAATCTCTCTATGTATCTGTATGCGCACACACACATATTTGTGTGTGTGTGTGTGTGTGGGGGGTTACTCTTGTGGAATAATTTTTATGGAGAAGTCTGTCCCTATGTGATGTTTACCATAAAGCTTCCTTGCAGCCCTTGGATTTCCGTACAAACTTGCCTGGGGGTGGCCTTGTCCTATTTTCCTCTTAGATGGCTTTGGCATTTATAAAGCTTGGGAGATCATGCTTCCGAATTTTCCAGTCTGAAGAGTTCAAGCCAAAACAGCAGGGAGGACAGCAAACCTGCTAGTTGTTTGGCTTGAAGGCAGCTGGTTCTGCTTTTCCTTTGACCTGAAGCAATGGCATAATTCCCGAGGTTTGATGTGGAAGCAAGAGGGACAAAAGAGAAGGAATGCTTTTCAGCAAAATAGTATATCCTTCAATACCCTGAAATACTGTCTTAAATATCCTTAATCTCATGTCTAGTGGAACATTTTAAAACTCATTTTGGTGATGATTTATTTATTAGTAGTGTGTATATTGTGGGTGGAAGACACATAAGATATATAACACATTCTCACTGGTGACTTTGCAGATTTCCTTCTACCTTTGCAATTTGATTTCCACAGGCCTATGTACTAGCTAATTGCACATTTGTTCAGCTTTGACTCTTGATGTTCCTTGCCATTTTATTTTGTAATGTATCATATGTACACTTATGACATTTTGTTGTCATATTAACTTAAAACACTTTTTAAAAAACTTATTTATTAGGAACTGAGCTTCACAATTAACATTTGGCTCAAATACAGGGAAAATGTACTGCTTTAAAAATATTCCATCTCTATTTGCACTTAGTTTTTGAAACTTCATCATCTCTTTAGCCTATTTATGTTGGTCTGAAGTCTGTACTGTTTAGTATTCATATAACAAGTATGTTGTGGAGCTTCTAATTTGCAGCTTGACACCACTTCAACTACCATGACTCAATGCTAAGGGGCCGGGCTTAGCAAAGCAGGCAAAACAGCTGTGCTGCAGAAAAATCCTGCCGATCGGAAGGTCAGCAGTTTAAGCCTAGGTGGGTGAGCACCTGCCATTAGCTCCAGCTCGCCTGTCCACCTAGCAGGTTGAAAGCAGAAATGCGAGTAGATAAAATAGGTACCGCTTTTAGCGATGAGGTAATAAAAGGCAGCATTAAAAGGACATTGATTGGAGGAAAGCTCCTTGGCATGGAAGATGGAGTGATAGCAACCCCCCATGGCCGGAGTTGAGCACAGCCTCCAAGATGCCAGAAATAAGATTGGAAAAACTGCTTTAACCTCTGTTTGTGTTGTCTGTCCTTGTTAATTGTACAATAGGCACTGATTGTTTGCCATATGTGTGTTCTGTAAGCTGCTCAGAGTCCCCTTTGGAGTGTGAAGGACAGGGTATAAATACTGTAAATAAATAATTACATAAGGAAGCTAGTGTAGGCCCCCTCTACACTACATTATAAAATCCAGATTACTGTATCTGCTTTGAACTGGATTATGGGGCAGTGTGGACTCAGGTAATCCAGTTCAAAGTGGATAATGTAGATTATCTGCTTTGATAATCCAGATTATATGGAGGTGTAGAAGGATCCTGAAGCCTCACCTAACTCAAAGTCCCATGATTCTATGACAATTAAAGTAGTGTCAAACTGCATTCTTTCTACAGTGTAGATACAGCCTACACTGAAACTAGGGTTTAGGATCATCAAAGGACTTGAGGTTTTTGGACCAAATTCTGAAATCAGGGATGTGCTTTGGTCTTTAAGCATTATGCATTGAGCATCATGTGCAGTTGATCCCTGCATGCCATTCAAACACAGACAGCAAGTGAGAGAGAAAGAACATATTTTTCTGGTTAGAAATTAAGACACACATCTTTGCTAAAGGGGCTGTTTCAAGGCCAAGGGGAAATGAGGGGATTATTCTTTCTCACTTACTTTGGGAGATAGGATAAGGAACATTTAATCTAGTTTGTATGCTTCTAGCCAAAAAAGGATGCAGATCAGAGTGGAAGGTGGGCGCTGACACTACAACAGCTAGTGGGGAAGGATGGAGCTAAGCAAATACATAAGATAGGCAGGCAAGGAGGGAGTTTATTGTAAAAACAAATCAATCAAGCCTTACAAATTGTGGCAAACCATGTGTCACACCAGGGCTGGGAAGGCACCTTTGAACCAATCTCACATTCTAGATTTCAGTGAATAAGCAAAGCAGATTCTTAAATATAAAAAGTAGTTTCAGCAAAAGAATAAAAGCATTTAAAAGTAATACAAAGTATTGTCTATATCAGGGGTGCTCACACTTTTTTTTAGTATGCAAGCTACTTATAAAACAACCAAGTCAAAATGATCTACCTACCTACTACAAAAATGTGAAACATATAACACAATATCTGCTTTGAACTGGGTTTTCTGAGTCCACACTGCTATATAATTTGAATCAAAGCAGATAACATGGGATTTTATTCAACTGTGTGGAAAGGACCTCAGATAACCCAGGGCCGGCAGCACTTGGGCGGCGGTGGGAGCCTGCGGGACGGAACTGAGCCTTCCTCCCGCCCTGCCTGCGATCTACCAGGACGCCCTACGCGATCTAGCAGTAGATCGCGATCTACATAATGAGCACCCCTGGTCTATATCAAAACAGTCACTTAAAAACTTGGAAGCAATAATCCAAAAGACCAAGGCACAGGCCTTGGCACACAAACAATGCAGAGGATTAAAAGCATAACAAAGTCCATGATACCACTTGACTCCAGGAGCAATACAAGAAACCATGAAGAACACTTGAAACCATGAAAAACCACATAGAAAAAATCCAAAGCCCATGAAGCTCGAAACAAGAGAGAGGTTTGTTCCCTTTACTAGATGCTGATTCCTCTGAAAAATCAATCCAAATCAACCCTCATTTATACTTAAGAAACTATCTTTTTCCTTGAGAACTCTGAGGAGTGCCTTTCTTAGATAACAGTCTGAGAGAGCGGTGCCTCCCTTCGGCCATCTGTCTCTGATGACAAATATCTTTTCTTCTATCGAACTCTGGGGAGTCAGACCGCTCTACATCGCCAATTAATTCCTTTCAGATTCCGACTTTGGTTCTCTTGAGTAAGCTAGCTCAGGACTGTCAGCCTCTGAATCTGTAACTGAACATCCACAGTTGGCCTGACAATCCCAGTATCCTCAGCCGCATCAGGAGGAACACCAGACTCCTGCCCAAAATCCCCTGCCTCAGACTCCTGAAGGTCTGCAAAAGCTTGTTCACTGTTCTCTGAAACACCAGGCAATGAAACAATCACAGGCTGAACCACAACACTGTGTTCTAGCTGAGCTGGAGATTTGCACACAGCCTTTTCCCTTACTTGGAGCTAAGCCCAACAAAATGGGAGAATTTTCACCTTTCTTTCCCACCTGGAGATGAACCATGAAAACTGTGGAGTCTTTCAGATAGGCTTTGACTTCTGGCCACCTTAGATTAATAATATCAGCTGTTTTTACTCAATCATTTATTGTGATCTAAGCACCTTCCTAGGAAAATCCTGTCTTTGAAACATCAACCTCTGCATCCCTTTTAAATGATTTGTTTGTTTAGTGAAAATTAGCTAAGTGGGTTTTATGCATTCTTGATTTTTCAAGGGTTGGGTTTGATTGATTGTGTGTGTTATGTTAACTTGATTGTTTGGATAGTAGGATGAATATAACATCTACAGTTTTGCAGCTTCTTTGCATTCCCAAGCTTACTAAAAATCCATGTGCATGAAAATAATGCAATTATTACGCTGCTGAAACAACATCAGTGTCTGCTTTTGGATGACATATCTGTAAAGTTCCCAGCAGATGGGTATCACATGAGGTTAGGAAGGACTGAACAGTTTGACAATCACAGCCCCGGAGAACCTCCTCTGGAATTCTAGAGAGGGTTTTCCAGCTAGACTTAGTCATTTTTCTCCTCCCAAATGTCTTGGCATGGCTGATCACTTGAGGCTAACATATGGTAGGAACATGCTCTGAGGGACAAACCTCCCGGATGGCAAACAGCACCATGCAAAACAGACAGATGGTGGCTTATTCAACCTTGGAAAGTCATTTAATCCTACATACTGGCAAGGCCTGAGTTTAGAAGGAGGCAGACACAAAGCTGTAATGGAATCTGAAAAAAAAGATGTGACGGTTGCACTCACAAATTCCCTAGCACTCTCTGCAGTAGCACTCAGCTGATATATTAGAACAGAAGAATGTATGAAATACTACAACAGAGTGGTCTTTGTTGAGGATACTTTGAAAAATATTGTAGATACTGAGTAAAGTAAGCACTGGTTCCTTTGACTAAAATGGAAAGAGTGTATTAAAAAGCCACTGATGCAAGTGTCTTACCACGCTCAATACTTTTGAGTTGTTCACTTGGCTGAATCTTTGCTTAGAAGGAGGACACGTCTCTTGTCAAGAGGATACCTACATTTTAAAAGTGTATTATTCAATAATATTTGATTATCTCACTAACCAGCAGTATTTGTTTCAAGTGCTGTTTACAACTACTCAGAAACCAGGCAAGAGGTACATCAAATGGCATTGCTCCTCAAACCAAGCATGCTTTCAATTTCTAAGATTCTGTATAGCCACTCCTCTGTAGTCAAAGTACTGTGCTGAGTCTCTTTGTGGTAGCAGTACCCTCTAGGTTTGTGGTGGGCACCTGCGGTGGATTCAGGCACAGATTTTTATAAATTTGGGACTCTCCAAGGGCCTCCCAATGACCAATCTCGATTAAATAGTGAAGATTAGAGACATTACAATGACAACAAAGATCCGCATAGTGAAAGCAATGGTATTCCCCGTAGTATTCTATGGATGTGAGAGCTGGACCACATCCATAGAGTAGGCTGAGTGAAGGAAGATACACTTTTGAACTGTGGTGTTGGAGGAAAATTATGAGAGTGCCTTGGACCACAAGAAGATCCAACTAGTCCATACTCCAGGAAATAAAGCCCGGCTATTCACTGAAGGGAAGGATATTAGAGGCAAAGATGAAGTACTTTGGCCACATCACAAGAAGACAGAAAAGTTTGGAGAAGATAATGATGCTGGGGAAAATTGGAGGAAAAAGAAAGGGCGGCCGACCAAGAGCAAGATGGATGGATGGTATCCTTGAAGTGACTGGCTTGACCTTGAAGGAGCTGGGGGTGACGAGGGCTGACGGGGAGTTCTGGTGTGGGCTGGTCCATGAGGTCACAAAGAGTTGGAAGCGACTGAAGGAATAAACAATAAGTGCCTCCCTAAACTTTCAATATTCCCAAAGCACAAAGTTAGGAAATCTGACGTGGCTAAAAGTCCAGTTGTGATTTTGAAAAGTGGTCTTTATTGCAGTGATTAAACAACATACTGGGCCCCTGAAGTTTGTTTAGCAGGTTAATTGATGCTTCTCGGAGTTTTCAGAAGAGATATTCACCTTCCTTCACTCTTTTTTTTGACCAGAAAAAATGGGCAGTTGAGGGAATCTGGAGTAGCTAAGGGCTGAATCTGGAGAATGATACATGTAGCCCCAAGCTGACACTAAGTTTATATCCTTGACATAAACTAATGACGTTTGTGATAGATCTTGATCTCAGCTTGTGATCCTCCAGAGGTTTTGGCTAACAGCACTCAGAATTCCTGGCTCTTGTCTATGGTGCAATTTTACTGCATAATATGAGTCTACACTGTTGCGGCCTGTGCTAAGCTTGGCCTGTTTATATTGATTGTCTATGCTTGCTTTTATGTGCTTGTGCTAGATTAACAGGCCTCATTTTTGGTTTCAAGGCCTCTTTGCAGTTTGGGGGCTGGGTTGTTGTTTTTTCCCTGGTTGGGAGGGGCTCATTCTCTGTGTTTCCTTCCTCCAATCATCACCCAGTATTTTCTCCTCCAATGGTCACCCCAGAGTCCCAGCCAATCAGTGTCTCAGGATTTCCCTCCAATTTTAAAGGTTATAAAAGGGAGGAAACCTCTCTGCTTGTTCAGTGACCACCAGGGATTTCAACACTGCAGGGACATGTGGCTGAGTCTTCAGGTGCTTCAGCCCTCACCTGCCATTTCCCTTTAAATAACAACAATTGCTGGAGTCCATTCACTTATTTCAAGCTTATTGGAAGGTTTGGAGAAAGGTGTGGGACTTCAGTCGCCTTCGGCCAGCCCTGGATTCAAAATAGGAAGGACTCGCCCTTCGCTTTTATAGGAATCCAGCAGCTGGGGTCTTTAACCATCCGTGGTTATTGACCAGAGAAGAGAAGGAGAGGCATTGCCATCCATTGCCCATGGACTGAGCAAAACGGGACTGAGTAAGCTAATTTTTGCCATCTGACTCTATTGACTGTAATCTCCTTCAAGGTGTTAGTTCTGACTTTCAAGGCCTTACATGGTTTGGGGCCAGTGTACTTGAGGGAGCGGCTCACCCCATATGCACCCAGAAGATCACTGCGTTCAGAGGGGCTTAACATGCTCGAGCTCCCAGGCCTGAAACTCTGTAGGCTCTCTAGCACGTGGCAGAGAGCATTTTTGGTGGCCGCGCCGGTCTTATGGAATTCGCTGCCAGCGGAGACGTGAGCCCTGCGGGATCTAATGGCCTTCCGCAGGTCCTGCAAGACCTGACTGTTTAGGCAGGCATTCGGGGTTTGACCGGCGCCTGATTAACATCTGCCACCCTGCCACCCTGCTGTGCTATCACTGTTCTTGTATGAATCAGCTGTGTCCTGATTCGCTATGGTTTTATGGGACTGTAAGGGGTGGGATTGTTAACTGTTTTTATGAGGTTTTATGATGTTTTTAAATTTGTGTACCTTACATGTTGGAAATCGCCCTGAGCTTCGGGAAGGGTGATCCATTAAATCGAAATAAATAAATACATTTGCCAATTTCTAGTCACCTGCATTTTGTGACTTTGAAGAAATAAATATTGTTAATTGTTTCAAAGAGCCTTGGTCCTTGGACTTTGTGGTAACTCTCTCCCTGAGAGGAAGGCACCCGTTAACCCATGGGCATAGGACCTTTACAGCAATCCCAGTCACTCATCTATAGGCCCAGGGCGCGGCATATAGACATTAAAGTATATGCAGTGTAGGTGGGGCCTATATTGGCCTTAAGGAAGTTCAGATCTCAAACATCTGGAGAGTAATAGACTGAGGAAGACTGGGCCACATAACACATTCATAAAAATCCCATGCTTTAAGCCAGTTTGCGTTTTTTTAAAATAAGGTAGATTATCAGCGTCATAACACCAGAGCATGGATCCACTTTAAATCCGGTTTCTGCCTCCTGCAGAATTCTGGGGTTTGTATTTTAGGGAGGCCCAGAACTGTCTGGGTGAGCAGTTTAAAGGCCCCTCCCTAAACTACAAACCCCAGAATTCTGCAGAAAGCAGAAACTGGATTTAAAGTGAATCTATGCTCTAGTGCAATGTGGTCCTAGATCATCATAGTCATGAAACATGGACAGGCACAAAAAGAAAATAATGGTTGCAAAGGAGGGCTGTAATGGACAATACCTCCTCATGTAGGATATAAACAGGCAAGAGTTATATGCTCTCTGCCTAGTTAAAAAAAAGTCTGACCACAGCATCCTGGACAAGCTGGAGTTTCTGAACACGTAGGAATATTTCTGCATTACAGTAGTTCAGGCAGGATATAACAAAGTCTTGTGTCAATAGGCAGTTGAATTCTGAGTGTTCTTGGAAGTACATCATAATAGCAAGCTTGCTAAAACTACTGCAGGGTTTGATCAAGGTTTTGATGAAGTGACATTGCGGGAAATGTTAGACATTGAGCATGTTCACCTTCTGCTTGCTGTTATAGTTTCAGCGGAATGAGCATTTCAAATATGTTCCTGAGTTCTGTTGTGGTTGTGCTAATAAGCAGAACTAGATTTGTGGATTTGTTTCTTTTATTTATACCCTGCCTTTCTCTTCGAGGAAATTCAAAGTGGCTACTGGCTAACAACCAGACACTTTGGTACTCATTATAATAATAATAATCTTTATTTGTACCCCACCACCATCTCCCCGACGGGGACTTCGGGCGGCTTACATTGAGACCAAGCCCAACAGTACATTACCATAAAATAATACAGGACACAACACAAAGCAGCAACACAATAAGGAAAATAATCTTAAAAATGCACTAGACAAAATATAATAATACAACAAAATAAAATCATATGGGCACAGTAGCAATGAGCGAGCCATATGTAAAAGATTTTTTTTTAAAAAAATGTTAAAAACCCAGGGTGAGATAGTAGTGGAGCAAAGCATCTGTAAAGGAGAGATTCATAGAACGGAGTCATAGAATTAAACCTTCTAATAGTGGGGGGGGGGGGGTAATTATTCTATAGGGAAAAAGGATTAAAAATGCAGTTAAGAAAAGGGGGGAATGTGAGGTTAATCTCCAAATGCGCAATGGAAAAGCCAGGTTTTAAGATCCTAATATCAGTGGGTAATGAGTTCCAGAGTCAGGGGGCCACATAGGAGAAGGCTCTCTCCCTTGTTCCCACAAGGCAAGCCTGTGATGTCGGTAGAGGTGAAAGAAGGGCCGCGCTCGAGGATCGAAGGGATCGGGCTGGTATGTGGAAGGAGATGCGGTCACGAAGGTAGGCTGGTCCTGAACCGTTTAGGGCTTTACAGGTGATCACCTGTACCTTGAATTGGGACCAGAAAATAAATGGCAGCCAGTGAAGCTCTTTAAACAGGGGGGTTGACCGCTCCCTGTAATTCGCCGAACGTTGTACCAATTGAAGTTTTCGGGCCATCTTCAAGGATAGCCCCACGTAGAGTGCATTGCAGTAATCCAATCTAGAGGTAACAAGGCGCAGACTACCATAGTCATGTCAGCCTTCACAAGGTATGGTCGCAGTTGGCGCATGAGTTTTAATTATGCGAAGGCCCTCCCAGCCACCTCCGACACCTGCGCATCCAGCATCAGTGCTGTGTCCAGGGGGACTCCCAAACTGCGAACCTGTGACTTCAGGGGGAGTGCAACCCCGTCCAGCACAGGTTGCCACCCAATACCCCGGTCAGACAAGCGACGGATCAGGAGAACCTCTGTCTTGTCAGGATTGTTTTTCAACCTGTTCATCCTCATCCAGATCGTCACAGTGGCCAGGCACTGGTCCAGTATCTGGGGGGCCTCCTTCGATTCTGGTGGAAAGCAGTAGTGGAGTTGAGTGTCATCTGCGTAGAGATGGCACTGTACTCCAAAACTCCAGATGACATCCCCCAGCAGTTTCATGTAGATGTTAAATAGCATGGGGGACAAAATGGATCCTTGTGGGACCCCAGGGGTCTGAGCAGGTGTCCCCCAGCATCACCGATTGGGAACGACCCTCTAGGAAGGACCGGAGCCACAGAAGAACCGTGCCCCCAAGTCCCATCCCAGCGAGTCTCCCCAGGATACCATCGTCGATGGTATCGAAAGCCACTGAGATATCCAAGAGAACCAGCAGGGTCACACTCCCCCTGTCCAGTTCCCTGCTGAGGTCATCCACCAAGGCAACCAAAGCTATCTTGGTACTTTGCAAATACAATTTTTTTTAAAAAAATAACCAATATACAGTACTGTGTGGGTTAGGTTACAATATAAAATAAACATATAATAAACACAATTAAAATGTATTTCAAAACTCACATTCCCCTCAAATCCCATTCACATCTTCCCCAGCAGTGCCTCCCTTATCCTTCCCCAAATGTCTGCTGGCAGAGGAAGATCTTGACTTGCTTGTGGAAGGCCATCATGAATGGGGCCCTCCAGTCTGGGATGTTCCAGTCTGGGAGCAGCCACCAAAGAGGCCCTCTTTTGTGTCCTACCACATGCACTTGAGTGAATAGTGGGACAGGGAGAAGATCTCCAATTGGTCGTAAATGTAACAGGTTTGTAGATTTGTCCTCTCCATCAATTATTTCCCATATGAAGCAGTAACCCTAGCTTTCAATCATCTTCCTTTACGCTGTCATCAATGGTGTCATTCTACAGTTAGAGAGGCCATGGTTTGTTTCCAGCTACTTGTTTCTGGCCATGTTTTAAACGAACCACAATTCTCTGAGTCTGGAGATCAAACCGGGGGCATGACGACAACGATGACTTGCTTAATTTCCTCCCTTCTCGTTTTCTCCTGCACACAAGACCATCACAAAAAAGGGTTGTCTTAATCTCTGAATCGGGATGTTTTGCGTTTTAGTTGAGAGCCAGCTTTTGATAGATCTGTCCTATTATTTGTATCTAATAATTAGGAATGTGGCCATTACAATTAATGGGCTGCCCCCCAGGGATATGGTCGTGAAGTAAAACAGTAAAGCCAAATGCTGCGAGTAGAATTCAGTTTTCAAATCAGAAAATAAACAAATATATCTTGCAAATGCAATGTCTTTAAATGTTCCCAAATCTCCTTTTTTTAAATGAAGTGCAGGGGTGGAAAGAGGGCACAGTGAACCTTGAGGCAACTCTTCCTAGGAACCATCTCCTCACTGTTATTTTTCTTAGCATTTCCTTTCATTATTAAAGGCTCAGTTGTGCAGCTGTCTTGCATACAGTTCCTCTCTTTGAAGTCCCAATAGCTTCCAGCGCTTAGTGGACGGCAGACTTTGCTTCTGTGTGTGTTTGGTTATGTAACAGATTAGATCACTAGGAGCGTAATCAGATGATCTCAATATAGTGGAAATGAGGGGTTTGAACAGGGGAGAGGGAGGAAGGGACTGCTCTTGTTTTAGCTTTACTTAAAAATAAATTGCTACCCATTGTAGCAGTATGCCAGCGATACCGAACAGAGTTATACAACAGCAAATTTCTGTCCTCTTTCTTTTTTGCATTCGAAGAATGATTCCTGCATTGCAAGTAAAGGGGGCCGTATGGATTGGTCAAAGCAGCACAAGGAGCAGTTGAAGTAAGAGGGGAATAATACACTAAGACCCTTTCATCTATGCGGGTATACATTCCTGGCCAGACTATGGTTATGTGAAACTACAAATATGACTGGATGTCATTGAATTACGTCACTCCTGGTCCTAGCATATCCTAGATATTGCATTGGAAGACCGAGAAATTTACTAAGTTTTCCTCATTGCCTGGAACACCTAGCAAATTCCTAGAGATACCATTTTCCCCTGTGGGCATTAATAAATGAAACTGCAAATATGGGTTTTATGGTTAAAGGGGCCCCCACTGTACATGGTTTTTGAAAATAGGAAGTATTTGGGAATGGATTCTAAAAATTCCTTCTGCCCCTTTTGTGTTCATAGGTTTGTCATACTCAGGGCTCATCCGGACAGGGCCCATAATGCAGGAGCTCCCATGGTTTTACTGGGGGCGTTCAAATGATGTCTCCGGTAAAATCGAATTAATTTGAGACAAAGCAGGAAAATCCTGATTTGTCCCAGTTTAATTTGATACTCCATTAGACTTGAAAGACCCAGGTCTAATGGCATATGGTCCCTGTGGGGACTGACTCCTTGGTAGTCTTGGGACTATCGAGGGGTCGGTCCACACAGCCCATTTTGCTTCTTTGGGCCCCATGGGTCCAAAAAAGAGGGTGCCCACCTCCTCCCCAATCCCTCCCCAAAAACCTTTAAAATAAAAGGAAGACTTACCAGACCACCATTAGGCCTCTCTGCATGCTTTCTGGAACATACTAATGTAGCGCTAGGAGACAGAGCGGCCAAATCTCTCCTGCCCCAAATTGCTCTTAGCCTCCTACCTCTCCCTCAGCTTCTTGGTGCTGCATTGGTACACACCAGGAAGCTCCAGAGATTCATAATGGCGGCCTGGTAATGGCAGTTAGGTAAGGTGTGTGTGTGTGTGTGGGGGGGGGGATTTGGGTTGTTTCCATTGTAGCATGGTTGTTAACTCGCTACAATGGGGACAACACATGGGAAAGCCTGCTTCTTCTGGGTGCCTGTGTGGACAGCAACGTGGGAGAAAATGGATTAATTCCTCCCATGTTTCCTCCCATGATAAATTGCTGTCTGGAAGCAGCCCAGGTCCCCAGGTTGGCTTATTATAAAACTGGAAAGAACAAGAACCAAATGTGGGACTTTTTAATCAATTTGGATGGCCCCATGAATTAGGTGGGGAAATGAGACAGAACTCAATATTTACAGAACACTCCCCACCCTAGCAGGTCACAGTTTGCATGCTTTCACCTGAAAATGCATTCTGGAAGTCTGTTTCTGATTCACACTTCTGGGTTTATCTGTCAGTTTTGGACGTTTGGAAGAATGGGGAACTGAGTAGTGTCATTAATCTCAAACTAGTATCTGCAGGCATTGAATTATGGGACTTCTGCCCAAATTTGTGAAGCAAAGAAGTAACTGTTTGGGGGGTTTAAGGGACTTGGACCCTGGAAAAGTGGCTGAGAGAGACAGGTGCAATTTTCACCCATTGGTTTAGGGCAAAGGTGTGGAATTTTAGAAAGTGTCCCAA
Source organism: Anolis apletophallus (assembly GCA_030556195.1). Classification (NCBI taxonomy): domain Eukaryota; kingdom Metazoa; phylum Chordata; class Lepidosauria; order Squamata; family Anolidae; genus Anolis; species Anolis apletophallus. The sequence goes on along the minus strand of JARBWK010000007.1, from coordinate 74,513,222 downwards.
AGTGGACACTTTGAACAGTTTTGTCCTTAAAAAAAATCTATTTCTGATTTTACTTGCTGCTTTTCTAACTGTAAGAAACAGAAATTTGATTGCATGTTGAGAAGCCAGATACCTGAAATATTCAAATGTCTCCTGCAATGCACACTTGAGATGAGCAGCTAACTCTGATAATGTTCAAGTGAAACCTCAATTTTCGTAATGTTTTAATGAAGACAGAAATGTTGCATTAATGTGGATGAGTAAGCCATTCCCCAAGTCATCAAAGGAGACGGGATAAATAATAATTAGAATTCATGCTTGAAAGACTATCTGGTGTAGTTTAATGGCAGGTTGGCATTTTCCTCCCGCCCCTCAAATCTTGCTAGAGGAAAATTGCCAATGAGTCATGATATTCTGTAAGTGCCCCAATGAGAAGCATGTAAGAGTATGATTCATAAATAATTGCTTGTAGGGATAAGAAAGCCAACCAATATCTTATAAAATGGGGAGACCTGTCACAAAGGCTTAGTTTACATATAGAGAAGAAGTAAGTTAATGACCAGTGTTTGTCAGTTCAATTTTAGTCTTGCAATGTGCATTTCATGAATATTTATTCTACGTGTTTGTTTCTGTGTGTATACATACCCATACATATAAGAAACCTGGGTAATTTAAAAACGGTTTACTAGTAATTCTGAATTCACTCTCCAGCTCTTCCTGGGTTAAGAAAATGTTTCTCAAGGATTTTAGTGATTACTCAGCATAGTAACTAGTCTGGAGGGGATTAGCCATTTGCAACGGATGATTTTTTCTTCTTCTTCCAGAAACAGGAAATCTAGATAGTATCATAGATATTTTAATTGTATCTTGTGACAATTTGGAAGTATTACCACCAAAGCTCATTTCGTGATTTTTCTAACTCTAGAATACAAGGAGAAACTTGATCTCCATAAGAATTCCATTTTGAACAATATCTTTCTATACTACCTTTTAGTAAAAATTCTTCACAAAAGATTTCTGGGTAAATATCTCAGATGTAGGATGAGAAGACAGGTCCTCCTATAGAATTCAGACTATAGAAAAATTAGCAGAGAGTAAAATAAACACAATGTTTAGTCTATCCTGGACCATAACAAGATCCACCTAGTTGGATGTTCCTTCATCCACAAATCCCTTTCTGATTTTGCTCTCAATTTCAATCCTGCTTTTATTGTTGAATATTCCATATTTTGTGAATTTAATTCTAGCATACTCTAATATTACAGATCTGATATTCCAGTATTTTCTACCTTCATTAACAGCTGAGACATTTTGGCATTTCTTGGGAGCCTTTTTAAAATCAATTTTACAAGGTTTTCTTAGTATATGAATTTCTTCTTCGTGGTCTCTATGAAATACACACCTGTGATAGTTTCTGTGGCTGTGCAGAGGAAGGCGCTTTGCGGCAATGGGGGCTTCCTGCAGCTACATATAGTTAGTTTGTTGCCCGTCTTGGTAAGTCCAGCATGGGCATACGTTGTCCCCAGCGGTGCCCAGAGTAATAGCTGATTCTGGAAAGCAAGGCAGTCGCTCTGTCCCCGTCCCCCAAACCAATCAAGCATTTTGCGTGTTTGTGCACTTCAGGGAGCTTTCCTCCACATGAAGTGCCGTTATTTTCCCCAGAGGCTAACATACTGGCCTGAGAATCATTGTCCTAATGATGCAGAAAGGTTACGTTGTAAGGAGGAGGGAGCTATAGTTTCCGAGCTGCTTGCTGCTTTTGCGGATAGAAGGAACTGAAGCTGCAGCCCCTTCACTTGGGCTATATGTCCCATGGGGGATGGGGGCTGGGCTGTAGCCCTCCACCTTCAGGAACTTTCCAGAAGAATTCCAACACAGCTGTGTGGCCACAAAAACAACCACAGGCACAAATTTCACAGATGACCACTTGAAGAAACACACTTACAGTTAAGCAACCATTTCTTTTATTCTATATCCATTGAATGGCATTGAATTTTGCTGTAAGCCGGTCTGAGTCCCTCCATGGAGGTGAGAAGGTCGGGGTACAAAAATTTTAAATAAATAAATAATAAATAAATATCCTCCCACAACTAGGACTCATTCACAAAATGACCAGAAAAAAATGATACAACTAAAATGCATTAAGGCATATATTAAAATACAATAAAATAAATTGCCTCATTCCAGCAACCATCAAATATAAACCTATGTGTAATTTCCTTTCTCCTTCAGTTACAGAATGGGTGTTAAAATGCCAGATTGTTGCAATTCAGGCTGCCACATCTATTCTAAAGTAGAGTTAACTAATCTAGGTCTTTTTGAATGCATTTAACCAATTACAGGTAGACAAGTTTACATTCCAAATACTTGTGGTATTGAAACACTGCCTTTGTCTAAGATGTGTATGCAAGGTTTATCCTTGGGTGTTTCTATACCTCCTTATAGGTACAAATTCTGTCTTAGGTGGACAGATTTCACACTGTGGTATACTATACAAAGAGTTAAATATTTGTGCTGAAATTCAGCAGCACCACAGATCCCTTCAACACCAGTGATTATAACCTACTAGATGTCCTCTGCTTAAGCAGCAATGTGACTTTGTGGACTGCTGAGACTCAGTCTGTTGCGACTGGCATCAGTTGCCACAGGCAAGTAATCACAAGAAACTGACCTTGGCGAAAGCACATTTTACACTTCAGTGCTGTTCAACTGTGTGTGTATGAAGGGAGAGGGGAAGAGAATGAATGCTGTAAGGGAAAGCAAAGAAAGGGGATGATAACATTTTCTGGTGGAAGAGGGGCAAATTGTCTGTGCAGGTAGAAACTACTCTTGCAGTTGGTTTTGAATTGTATTTTAAATAAATGAGAAACACCATGCCTACCTGTGAAAGGCCGATCACACACAGAGATACACAATTAAATACATTTAAATACAATGATAGATAACTACTTTGAAAATTTGCTTCTCTAGGAGTATGAAAATAGCTCACCAACAGAAATTGCATTCTGTTCCTTGGTATACAAACTCACAACAACAACAACATCATTTGTACCCTGCCACTATCTCCCAAAAAGGACTCGGGTGGCTTACTGAAGCACATGAAAGCGCCATAAAACACATAAAAATACAGGTAATATTACATCAACATATTAAATAATGGCAGTGTCAATTAACATAAAATAACACATTACAAAAAATAAAAGACCAGTCCCAATTTAAAAATACTCAATAAAACGCAGTACTAACTACCATTAAAATGAATAGTGCAATATCCCAGCCACCGCCCAGTTTCAACCATTAAAGTGCCAGTGTCAAAATTAAATTATTTAGTCCTTTAGATAACTGAAGTATTGGTCATTTCTAAAAGACTGCCTAAAGAGCCATGTTTTCAGCTCCTTGCAGAAACGTTGTAGTGTGAGGGCAAGCTCAATGCCCCTGGGGAGGGTGTTCCAAAGCCAGGGGGCCACCATCGAGAAGGCCCTCTCCCTCGTCCCCATCAACCGCACTTGAGACAGACATAGGACTGAGAGCAGGGCCTCTCCAGCAGATCTTGGAGCCCACGCTGGTTCATAGGGGGAGATGAGGTCATGAAGATAGGTTGGACCTGAACTGTGTAGGGCTTTGTAGATAATAACCTGCATTTTGAATTGGGACTGGAAACTTCACCTTATAAAACTTCCTATTATAAAATCCTTAAAATGTAGGAATGAAAAAAAATTGTGGCTTTCAAGATTTTAAAAATTATAAAACTTGGTAGATTTGTATACTACACACCTGCAAGTTTAAACTGTTTGCTGAAATTAAAACTTGTAGATACTTTTTCTGATTACACTTAAGCCCCAACTATGCTGACCATTTACGGTTTCGCTTATTGTGGACTCGCTGTTTCGTGGATTTCAAAAAATATTAATTTAAAATATATATCATGATATTTTGGCTGTTTTTTTAAGGTTTTGCCACCACCGCTCCCCAAAGCGCTTTCCCTCCTCAGTCCTCCTTCCCTCCAGCCTTGAAGGGCCTTTCCTTCCTTTCCTTCACTTTATGTTAAGTTTATAAAGACTTAAAATAGTGCATAACTACTAAAATAGTGTATGAATATTAAAATAGAGTATCCCTACATCGCGGTTTTTCACTTAGTGCGGGAGGTCTGGGAACCTAACCCCAACAATAAGTGAGGGTGGACTGTAATGCAATGCAAGGCTTCCTTCTAACTGTGGTGGCCAACACACAGACAACAAATGACACATAAGCATGCATAAGAAAGCCCTTAATGTGCTTCACTGCTCAGAAGTTTGTGTAATTACCTTCTGAGCCTCAAATTCACTTTCTTCAATACCGGTTTGAAACTGCATTAAATGGGAAATGCAGGTGGGGCCTTAAAGATGTTCAGTTTGCAACTTTAGGTAGAACGGGTTTACCAAACTGTCATGTAAACCTTCACTGACATCCTGTTTAGTCGCTTCAATTCACAACTGGTTTACACATAAAGTTGAATTGTTCTGTTCTTCAACATTTGTATGATGCGGTTGGGGGAACGGGCTCATAGCTACTCAATAGGATCAGCACACAAGTCGAGGCAGAATGTGAGTCTTGTGCAATGTTCCTGTTGCACTTATGAATACTATTATACAATAGCACTGTGTGATGATGCCCTAGAGTACATTGTTGCAATTCAATAGAAAGATTTTATATCATGATGTATTCTGAAGTTATGTATCATTGCCCCAGGGTCCTTTTAGTTGCATCTATTTAAGAATTTTATCACAGTGTCCTTTTCAATCACCTTTTTGAAAAGGTCATTTGTGACCTTGGATTACTACACACAGTTTGACAAGCTAGAAGCAACGTTGTCCACCGACATTGATGACCCAGTGCTTTGCCTGAGGTCAAATCTACATATTTGAGGTTTTGATAATTTATGCATTTTTCAAAGTTAAGCAGTAGACAGCTCAAGCAATTGCAATTACTTAGAAACGTAAAGTTTATGTTTTTCATATTGAAAACACCTTACGTATAGGTCATTGTTCTAGCTACTCAGTCATAACCCCGAATCCTTTTAGTAACTGTTACTAAGGCTTCTTCCACACAGCTGTATAAAATCCCACGTTATCTGCTTTGAACTGGATTATATGACAAGTTCAAATAAGATATTTTGGATTTTCTTCCTTCATATTCTGGTTTATATGGCTGTGTGGAAAGACCCTAACACATATCTTATTATATGGATTAGAATTTTTCCTGTTTCTTTAAAAAAATTAAGATGGTGAAGTTTTATCTAAACTGATGTCCTCCAAATGTTTTGGAATATAATGTCCATTATCTCCCATCATCTCAGCAAAAGCTGTGTACCTAATATGTATAAGTCTAGATGCTTTCATTAAAAAAATATTGCCCCTTGAGGTGGCATTGGTGTTTTCCCCCCTTTACAGAATGACCCTCAATTTATCCATGGATCCTACCAAAATCCATAATTTTGGCCCCCAGAATTGCCCTCGATTTATGCTTGAGATTGACTTATACATAAGTCTATACTGTAGTTTTGGCAAAGCCATATAGTAGGACCAGAGCAAAACCTCAGTCTCTGACGCTGCTTTCCATGCAGGTGGATTGATCTAGATCAGTGGTTCCCAACCTTTTTTTGCCTACCACCCCCTTTCCAGAAAAAAATTTACTCACCGCCCCCTATAAATTAATTTTTTAAAATTTAATAGCAATTAAACAATTAAATATATGTATTAATGCAGTGGTTCTCAACCTTTCTAATGGCATGACCCCTAAATAAGGTTCCTCATGTTGTGGTGACCCCCAACCATATTTTCATTGCTACTTCATAAATAATTTTGCTACTCTTACGAATTCTAATCCAAATATCTAATATGCAGGTCAAAGTGAAGGGGGCGGGGCCAAAGAAGAGGGCCGCGTGACCCCTCCTAAAAAGCCAATCGTTCACCGCCCCCTTAAAGGGGTTCACCACCTCCCAAATTCCCCTGAGCCTCCCACCGCCCCCTTGGATTGCCGCACCACCCACCATGGGGTGGTATCGCCCACTTTGAGAATCAGTGATCTAGACATATTGATCCTTAGGGAGATACCTTTGCATCTGAAAACAAAATGTTTCTGTTTACTACACACTGTTTTCTCTTTAAATCCTTAGTTTTCTAATTCTTTAAAAGGCTATTGTATGATTTCTACTGAATCAGATGTATATCAGTTCAACTCAAAGTAATGTGGTGCCTGGACTGTTGCTGGTCTCTGAGCCATTGACTGCCAGTCACGTTTTCAGGAAAGAAAACCTGAAAGATAGGCTAGGAATTGGCACAAATTTTGTGCCAATCCTTGCACATTGGGAAAGGATTTTGATGGCTTCTTCACATCAGACAGACTGAGAAATCCTGTTTTACATAATTGACCCATAACAATATGTTTACCTACATCTTTTATGTCTTTGCCACGTTTTAATGAGAAGTCTTAAAAGCCTAGGAAGATAAACCTTACAGATAACTTGCTCGTGTGCAGTATATGTAGTACTAATCCCTGAAAAAGTTTCACAAAGAAGCATTTCATATGCCAACACAACACAATAGCTTCTATTCACAGAACAACAATTTCTGTAGTGTTTTAATTCATCAGTGTCAGTCTCACCAATTCTCTGAATTGCTTTTTTTAGCGATGTGCAGCATCTGTTGGTATTCTGTATTCTTGTCAGTGTTCTTTCATACTGTGGTCCATTATCAAGATAGCAAATTAGTCATTTCTGTTTCATTGTATAAGTAGGGACACAGAATATACAGGGTTTTTTTGGGGTTTTTTTGCTGTATTATTGTTCTGTTTTCTCTATGGGAGATGATTTAGGAGAGGTGGTATTCTACCTGCTTCTTTTAGAGTTGAGGCTTTAAAAGATCTACCTTAATATTTGATCCAGATAAAAACATGGAAATTCTTCTTTTCATAAGTATTTTATTCACAGAGTGCTTTGCTCTATAATGTTTTTTGATCAACAAAAATGAAGAGGTGGGATTGTTTTAAACCAAAGCATTTAGGTTATATATATAACTCCCAAAGGTACTACTCTATGGTGAACTTGCCACGGGTCAGCACAAGAGAGGCGCCCCCAAGAAGAGATATAAGGACTCCCTGAAACAACATCTCAGGCTCGGCCAGATTGATCACCAACAATGGTCCACCCTCGCCTCACATCGGGAGGCATGGAGATACACTATCCATAATGCTGCGGCCTCTTTTGAGAAGACACGCCAAACGGGTCTCGAAGAGAAACGACAATGCAGAAAGAACCGCAACTTGGAGACAACATCACCCAAGGAGACTTTCTGCTGTGCTTTCTGCAACCGGACTTGCCTATCTCAGATTGGACTTTTAAGTCATCAATGCGCTTGTAAAAAGCGTGGGATGAGTCCTTCCTAAGAATCTTTGTTGGGGAAGTAATGCCAGATATAACTGTATGTATGGTGGACGTTAGTATGACTGCTTCCCTGTTATCCAAAAAGTGGAAATTTCCTCAAAAGGAACATAAAGGAGGGAAGAACATGGAAAAAACCTGCATGTGCTATTTTAGGTCCACTTCAAAAAGTTTGCTGTAATTTAAATAGATATACAGTGCATCTGAGCATAGTAGGGAAGATGGTGGTGTGTGCCTGTTCATCTAGCTGTTGACTGGGAAATATCAAGGTGAATCTCCGCTTTTCTTGTGATTTTTTATTCTTAAATCAAACTGGGGCTGAATAGTCCCTGAAAGAGAGGACTATCTTATGTCCAAAAGGAGACATGGCAATAATAATACCTTTCTCCGTGTGAAACATGTAAGAGTTTAAGATCGTCCGATGAGGCACTGCTCTTGGTCCCGCCTTCTTCGCAGGCACGTCTGGCAGGGACGAGAGACAGGACCTTCTCAGTGGTGGCCCCTCGGTTGTGGGATGCCCTCCCCCGGGGATATTAGATCAGCCCCCTCCCTCCTGATCTTCTGGAAAAAAGTGAAAACGTAGCTATTTGAACAAACCTTCGGAATTTAATGCAACAGTCAAACACGGTATTAGACGCAAGTGAACATTGGAATGGCTCAAACGACAATTTATGGGCAATGAAACTAACAGTGAAGGCATTGGTTTTATATGTATTATTGAATGTATTTTTAATTCTGTTAATTGTATATTGTTAGGCATTGAATTGCTGCCTGTTGTAAGACGCCTTGTGTCACCTTTGGGTTTGAGAAAGGCAGGATAGAAATATCGTAAATAAATAAATAATACTTTATTTGTACCCCACCACCATCTCCCCGAAGAGACTCGGGATGGCTAGCAAAGCACTCAAGGTGCCACACATAGAATAGAATTACGTATCATCAAAACAATACACAGTTTGACTGGATGTAAATAATTGACAATGTAAATCAACAAAATTAAAAAATTTAAAAATTCTAAAACACAGTCATACATGTGGGTCATTGGGTTTCTTCAAACACGAACTAAAGTGCCAAATAACAATGGTCGACATCATCACATGACCATAGTACATTACTCCAGGTCAAAGGCTCATGTAAATAGCCATGTTTTTAGGCAGGAATGGAAGGTTTTTGGAGATTTGGGGCTAATTGAATCTCTCAAGGGAGGGCATTCCAGAGCTGGGGAGCCACCACCGAGAAGGCCTTCTCTCTTGTCCCCAGAGAGCTTGAATGTGCTATTATAGTGTTACCAATGCCCATTACATACATGGTAAGTTTGTTGGTTTCTTCATTGTGTAGTGGTCTCTAGTTATAGAGGGTTTTGTAAAGCAATATCTAGGGACAGTGAAAGGTGCATCATCTGCCTTAATGTAAAGAATTCAAATGCTCAGGGCATCTCTTGCATAATTCACAATACACAGGACACTTTTGGACCAGGTTTTAGTGATTTTAAAAGTTATTTCAGAAAAGCATTTAGAAGATTACTAAGACCCCTTCTATATCGCCATATAATCCAAATTATCAAAGCAGATAATTTATTTATTTATTTATTATTCGGGCTTCTATGCTGCCGACTCCCTGAGGCTCGCAGCGGCTTACAGGAGCCGAAGGGCACAGTAAAATACAAGGCAATAAAACAGTTAAAAACAATTAAAACAACAGCAGTACAGCAAACAATAGCACAATTCAACAATGAGTAGCATAATCCATATTATCTACTTTGAACTGGATATCTGAGTCTACACTGCCATATAATCCAGTTCAAAGTTGATAATTTTATATGGCAGTGTAGGAGTGCACTCCATTAATTGATATAGGACACGGGGAAAGACAACTGCCACAGGAAAATTGCGTATTAATTCAGGCTCTCCTCCTGAAGGCTTGCCTGCTCATACTTGATTTTTACAGTTAACTTTACAAGAATCTGATTAGCAGCATGTTGTCATTCAGAGGACACCGCTCTCATACATTAAAAAAATAATTCTGGGGAGCTATAGCAGATATGTTGTCACATTTAATGGCTTCTTATATTAATTTATTTATTTCAAACATTTGTACCCCATCCTTCTCCGGCAAGAATTCGATGCCAACACATACAGAACACAGTATAACACGATATCACACATTAAGTAAAAAAGGTAAAACATTAGATTAAAAATCCATTTAAAGCATTATCAGCCATATAGCCATATCCAAGTCCAATTCAGAGTCCAAAAACTTAATCCAGACCCTGTCCATTGTCAGTTCACGTAAAAATTGCAATTACTATTGAGCCTGCTACCCGAATGCCTGTTCCCAGAACAATGACTTGAGCTTCTTTCTAAAGGAAAGGAGGGATGGAGCTGACCTAAATAACAAGACAATATTCAAACCTTTTTGAAATTGCTGGAGGGAAGTGATGAAAATGTTGCAGGAAAAAAAATCCAGGGTGCTATGGTGTCTTTACATGTTTTTTGTTAAATATCTGCTTTTAATGGTCGTCCCATCTATTCCCAAAGATTCACCTCTCAAAATGCTATATCCTGGCATAGGTCAGTTATTTAAAGTTAAATCTGAGGAGGTGGATAAATAACACCTGGTGTTTCATAAAGCACTTGAAAATTACACTAAATCATAATGAAACATTGGGGAAAAGGGGAATGGTGGCCCCTGCAAAGAGTTCTGCAAAGAGCACAAAGAAATCAGAAAATAAAACACGAGAAGCCACCACAAAGTGTTGATGGTCTCTGAAACATTTGCTTCTCTGCAAACTACTGCAAACCAGTGTGATGGCAGTGAATATTGTGGGGAATCAGAAATGAATTTTACTTGTTTCTAAGAATAGCATCCTTATTTGTCTATTTCCTTTCCGTGAGTTTCTTTGTGTATCTCTTTTCTTGTAGTTAATATTAATATATTGTGGGGCACATCACCTTGGGGAAAAAAAGGATAAAATCATGCTCGATTATTCTTTGAATCAAGTGGTGTGAGTTTTGTTGAGACTGTGTAAGTATGAACGAAGTGGGATGAGTTGAGATTCTAAAAATGCAATGAATCAATAATGACAAGTTGCCACTTGAAATTAATAAGAAAAAATATGGAGATATTGCTAGTTGTCCTGGCCAGCTCTGACAGTGAGGACAATGGGTTGTTGGAGGGGCTAGTATTAAAGTTTGAGACCAGCAACACCCAGCAGCCCTCCCAGCCTAGCTTCGTTACTGCAGAAGAGGAGCCTTCAGCAGTAGCTACAACTTCCCAGCAGGGAGGGCAAGCTGAAGCCATTGTATCAGGCAGGTTGATGAAAGGTTAAATGCGGTGTCCCTTTTAGAATACAGACAAGAGTGTACTGAGACCCACTGGTCTGCCCGACTAGCAGAGAAACAAGCAACACCTGAAAACATAGGATAAAACATTCTCAAGGTTTCAGTCTTGTTGCAGATGGCAGCAACTTTGTTTCTGGGCTCTTTGGATTATCAGCCTTGTTGACTCTGGATTGTGCCATAGCTAGGACTTCAATTTCAGATTCTGCTATCTTGGGACTGCTGGCTTTGTTGACTTTGTATTAGAATTCTAAGTTGTTGTTTCTTGCTTTGGAACTCTTTTGGCATGATCATAATAATTTGGATTCTGTACTTGGAATTTATCTTGCTCCCAACAGCTGAAGTGTGCAAAAACTACAACCCTGCAAATACTTTAGGTTGTCTATGTATTAATATTGGGACCTTATTTGAATCTTGCATTGTTGGTTTAACCAGGACTTGGCATAACGCAACATTCATTACTAGTACAATTAGTTATGTTGTGTTTAGATTACTGCAACACACTCTATGTGGGGCTGCCTTAGAAAGGTGTTTAGAAACTTCAGCTGGTACAACTTCCCTGTTACAACAGTTCCACTAGTTACCAGTTTGTTTCCAGGCACCATTCATAGAGCTGCTTATGATCTATAAAGCTCAGGTCCTGGCTATCTGGCAACCCTATCTTCCAGCTTGGGCCATGCAACTATCACTCTCAGTGTTGATGAACTGCTGTGTTGGCTAAGTAGAGTAGAGTTGGTGAGAACTGCCTTGCAAAAACATCTGGAAGCAAGAGGGCTACAGGTTTCCCAAACCTGTCATAAAAAAACAATTTATGAGACCACTAGGGACTATAAGCGAACTTGCTTAAGCTCACATCTCCTATAATAGTATGTTTTCAATTTCCAAACCATTACAAAATGTCATGACACTGTTGGAGATTAGACTACAACCTTGAGAATATATATTACACATAGCATTCATAGTGTACTGTGTAAGTGTTTACTTATTATTCCATTTCAAAATACTGAGCATAGGGCATTGTGAACTACCTGAAAAGATATTACATGATATTTGAAGAACAGAAGGTTTAGACATGGCTGGTGGGGACTTGTTTTACTCTTTATTGGCAAGATCCAAATCATAGAGTTGGAATAAAACACAAGTGGAATCCAGTCTAGCCAAATCCCATGCATTTTTTTTATACAATCAAAGTATTCCCAACAGCCTTTGTGTTAATATCTGCCGGGGGGGGGGGGGGGATTCCACCATATTCCAAGGCAGTATGTTCCTCTGTTGAACAGCTCATGCTATCAGGAGTTTTTCCCCCCCTTAATGTTTAGGTGGAATCTAAAAAAAGTAATAGTTTGAATGCATGCCCTATAATCCAGTGGTTCCCAACCTTTTTTTTGACAGGGACCACTTGACCAGGGACCCCTTTGGCCAGGGATCACTCTCCAACATTAATACCAAAAGGGTTACGAATCTGTTTTTGGTCAACTTTAAATTAGGTTTAGGATGCTGATTCAGAATATTGCACTGGATAGACCACACCAGCTCTAGTTTCTGATACAGAATATATTGCATGGTCAGCGACAGGGAAGGAGTTGCAGGTGGCGTGAAAGGGACCCACTGGTGGTCCGTGGCCCACAGGTTAAGAACCATTTTTTAAATCCGAGACTGCTTCAGAGTTGCAATACTCTGGGGAAGGTTACATTGCTCGTCTTCATCCCACAACAGTGGCAGGAAGAGGTCCAGACTGTCCAGTGGGGGAGAAACTGGCTTGGCCCTGCTGGATGATATCCTTATCTTGGCTATTCTTGTTGTTGCTGCCGTGGGGAAATAAAAACCTTTTGGAAAGAGAGGAAATCAAATTAATTGGTTGAAAAAATATCAGTGTGGGCCCCAAAATGGCCTGGGACAGGCTGCATATTGTGGCTTCTGGTGCACATTTTCCCTATCACTGCCATAAATGGAAATGTTTTGACTATTAAGAACAATTGTATGGCTTGGAAACATTTGCAAAGTCTTTCAAACAGGGTCATCCTATTAAATTGTTCTTGGATACAAAAATCACATGGAGAAATATACTTTATGAATTTTAGAATATGCATTCTCATTTTGATATATGTCATCACGGATCATGACAAGTGCTGATTAGGGGTATTCTCCATGTTGAGGTCCAAAAAAAGCAAGTTTCCAAGCTCCAAGTGACCATTGAGAATCTAAAATTACCACCATGTGATAGGAAACAGGGAGACTATATGTGCTGGAGCCTACAGAGAAAAGCAAGAATCCGCTCCCTTCTCCTTTTACCCAATTACCATAATTCACAGCATATAGTTGCTGTCACATAAGTGTTATACCCCTTCTTTTGTCTCAAATTCTTCCTTCTTTCTTGGAAGCCCAAGTAGTTTGCAAGATCCAAAATGAAACTCATTGGAGTTCAGATGTTCCCTCCTCCTTTCTCCAAGGCAGTATATACATTTTTAAAAAACTCATAAACCAGAGAATTAAAGGCTAAAAAAAATCATCACATAATAGTCACATCCCTGTTCTCTTGGTAAAAAAGGAGTAAAATTGTGATGATAATAATAATAATAGCAACAACAACTTTATTTTTATACCCCACCTCCATCTCCCGGAAGGGACCCAGAAAAACATATATTAAAACATGATGCAATCAAATCAAATATAAAATCAAAATAATAAAAAATACAATAAACACATCACAATAATACAACACAACATCATAAAAACAATCCCTAGCCTGAACAATGATAAATAATGAGCTCAGAGGGCTAAGAGTTTGTGCAATGGTTTCAAGACAGGGCTAATGGAGAAGTGCAAAATCCGATAAAAGCTAGGGAAGGGATGTTAATGTCATTTGGCATTGGAATGCCGGGACTAAAGGGCAGGGGGGTAGTGCTAAAGTGCAGGAACTGTTGGTAAATTACAGTTAGGGGCCAGTTATCTGGTGAACTGTTTAGTCATAGGCACAGTGGAACATTTTTAGGTCCTTGCGAAAGGTGGACAGGGTGGGTATCAGTCTAATCTCTCTAGGGAGTTCCAGAGCGAGGGGGCCACCACCAAGAAGATTACATATTTTATACAATTAAATACAATTATTGAGTATACACTACTTTACTTACTTACTTACTTAGGCAATCTCTCGTTGTCCGAGTAAGATTGTCCTCTGAGTTTGGTGTACTGGCGGTGGGTACCTATTCTTGACCTGCATGTTCTCCCACAGTGAGGTATTGGTTTCCAGGGTTGGCTTGACACATCTTTCTTTCGGCACGTTTCTCTCTTTCGCTCATCATTTGTACCTCTTCAAATTCTACAGTACTTCTGGTCACAGCTGACCTCCAGCTGGAGCGCTCAAGGGCCAGGGCTTCCCAGTTCTCGGTGACAATGCCACAGTTTTAAAGGTTAGTGTAGCGAAGCGTAATGTAACGAAGCGTCTTTGGTACTCAAATCGTGTAATGGCCACTGCTAAGGATGTCTTCTTTCCTGTCAGAAACCTCTTATTTATTTCTGACTTACGCTGCCACCATATAATACCAACACAGAGAGAGGCTTGGGTTTAAGTGAAACAACAATAAACAGTTTATTTTGGCACAAAAGCTTAGTTTGATACTTTGTTATAACACTTCTGAAGAGGTACAACTCGCAATAGTTACAAAGTGGAAATGTTTACTGTTGCTATTACTTAGTTAGATCAGCGTCTAACAATCTCAAACATACAGGCACTCTTGCCTTCTAAAGGCACCTTGCCTCTATCTAGCCCTCAGGCTTTACACAAACGGGTTGGCTTGCAAGCTCAGCCCACCAGAACTGTCTCCCTACAGTTCTCGAAACAGACTCCCCAGCCGAAGCTACCTTCTAGCTTCGCTGACAGGAAAACTCTAACTCCTCTCTCTGAGCCTCACAGCACCAACTAAATTCAAATCTCTCAGCATTCTAACCTAGCCTTGGCTGGCTCCGCCCACCGTTACTATGGTAACTCCGCCTCCCTGCAGAGGGTGGCCCTTAATATCACCCTGCTATGGCCTATGTTACCTTTAACATTTAACAGATATATAAAATTACATTTCACCTGTAAGTAAAAATTAACACTTCACCACAGTTAGCTTTGAGCCCATCTTTAAATCTTTTTTTCCTGTCCTCCAACATTGTGTTTTCCATTCTTGAGTTTGGAGTAAAGTAACTGCTTTGGGAGACAGTGATCGGGCATTTGGACATCGTGGCTGGTCCAGTGGAGTTGATGGCGGAGGACCATTGCTTCAATGCTAGCGGGCTTTGCTTCTTCCAGCATGCTGACATTTGTCTGCCTGTCTTCCCAAGAGACTTACAGGATTTTTCGGAGGCAATGCTGATGGAATTGTTGCATGTGATGCCTGTAGATAGTCCACACTACAATAATAATAATAATAATCTTATTTGTATTCCGCCCTATCTCCCCATGGGGACTCAGGGTGGATTTTGTGCTTTGAAACAAAATTTCATCCATTGAAATAAGCTGAGGGCCAAAGGAGAAAGTGTAGGAAGAAGGGAAAACCTGGGACATTTTACAATAAGTGGAAAAGTGGGACACCAGAAGTTTAATCAGAACAGCTGGAGGAAATAGTACCCCATCAGAACTCCTACTGACAATTGGTTTGGACTTTGGTTCCAGGTTCCTCTGTAGGTTCCAGAATCTCAAATAAGTGCTGGAGAGACTCCGAGGAGCTGTGAAACAGTAGGGGGCTACAGCAGGTTATGCATCCATAACAACGTAGTGCTCAGCACACAATTCAAAATAGCATTTCACATGGCAAGCTGTTCTACACAATTTTTATAAATAAATAATAAATAAAATGTTATTTATATCTCGCCCCTCTCCGAAAGGACTCGGGGTGGCTTAGAACAAATAAATATAAAATCAAGCAAAAGTAAAAACATAATACATAATAAAAAACAACAAAGTCAGAAAACATTACAAATAACTAATAATATGATAATAAAACGCACAGATTGTGTTTGGCAAGATTTAACTTTAAATTGTCTAGTCTTGTTGACAATCAAACTCCCCACTGCCATTAGGATGAAATTTTGAATTCTAAATTAGAAATTAAAAAAATATTTACAGAAAGTGGAACTGTTTTGGAATTTTTAATAACAGGTAACCAAACACAATTTTCTGTCTTCTGGTTAGTAATATATTGCTTATATGCGTGAAGAAAGATGTACCTTTTGTCACTTAAAAAAACAATAACCACCCTGTTTATTATCTGCAATACAAGCAAAGAGCATCATCTTTGGACTTTTGTTCCAGGTTCCACGGGCTCTATTACTTTTTCTTTTAGGGGGCATGTCATGTAACACGATACAAAGAAACTCCGTTGAAAACAAGGCTGTGGCATTCAGCTATTTCTGGACAAGGTTTGTAATTAGCATGCCATTGGTAATTCCCTGCTGTCTCCAACACTGTGTTTGGTTCCTTATTCCAATACAGAGTGTTGGGAGATGAGGTTTATTTTGTTTGGAAATGTGGCTTTGTCAAGACCTCCAAAATGTCACTGTGAGATTAATCGCTTTCACAGCAAAAGTTCAACAGACCTGGTATTTCCATTGCAATTGTTGATTTTAAGTAGGCTGCTCTTTGGAGCGAAGCTGCAGCTTGATAGACTGGAGCTTAATGATACTTCATTTCAAAGAGGGATGTGCTATCACCTAGAGCAGGAACGACTGATACAGCATTGGGGGAGAAGGTGATTAAGGAGAAAAGACTCCTGTTTCATTAAAGGATCTTGCGCTTTTCTTATCTGTTTCTAGCTTTAGCTTCTTTTTTTGTCTCCCTAGACAGATGTTCCAGTTAATAAATCTGCCCTTACTGAGCTTGCTTTTATTTATTTACTTATTGTAAGGAAAATTCAGCCTAAGGGAGTTTCTTTTAACCCCAAGTATTTTCTCTTTGCTCTGTGACTGGGAGCGATCAAGCTAAGTGCAGCCTCTTTTCCTATAGATGTACTTGTGTAAGGCAGCGTTTCTCAATCTGGGGGGTCGGGACCCCTTGGGGCAGTCATGAGGGGGTGTCAGAGGGGTCACCAAAGATCATCAGAAAACACAGTATTTTCTGTTGGTCATGGGGGTTCTGTGTGCAAAGTTTGGCCCAATTCTATTGTTGGTGGGGTTCAGAATGCTCTTTGATTGTAGGTGAACTCTAAATCCCAGCAACTACAACTCCCAAATGCCAAGGTCTATTTTCCACAAATTCCACCAGTGTTCACATTTGAGCATATTGAGTATTTGTGCCAAGTTTGGTCCAGATCCATCATTGTTTGAGTCCACAATGCTCTCTGGATGTCGGTGAACTACAACTCCAAAACTCTTCTAGTATTTTCTGTTGGTCATGGGAGTTCTGTGTGCCAAGTTTGATTCGATTCCATTGTTGGTGGAGTTCAGACTGCTCTTTGATTGTAGGTGAACTATAAATCCCAGCAACTACAACTGCCAAATGACAAAATCAATCCCCCCCAACCCAACCAGTATTCACATTTGGGCATATTGGGTATTTGTGCCAAAGTTGCTGCAGTGAATGAAAATACATCCTGCATATCAGATATTTACATTACAATTCATAACCTTAGCAAAATTACAGTTATGAAGTAGCAATGAATATAACGTTATGGTTTGGGGGTCACCACAATATGATGAACTGTATTAAGGGGTCATGGCATTTGGAAGGTTGAGAGCCACTGATGTAAGGGAAGGGGAATGTGCCAGTTTTTAATTTTTTTCCAATAAGTCTAGGAAAAACTTAAGGCTTGTAGTAGCCACAATGTGTTAAGATAGATATTAAATGTATCTTGATATTTTGTGGCCATAGCACATCTTTTACTTGTTTTCATCAGGTGTGTATGCAGGCAGAAAGATTCTCCTTTCTTTCTTTTTTACTTGGAATTATCTCATGGAAAAACATTTTCCCATAACCCAATCTCTGGGGGGACATAATTCTAATTGGACAGAGCAAGAGAGCTTTACCTACTGGCCCCATTTTCACATCCTTCACAAGCTTCCACCTGTCACGATCATGACTCTGTAATGGGAAGCCTGATGAAAAGTCATAGGTTAATCCCATTACTTCTAACGCTGTCAGCCAAGGTTCTAAACAATGACAAGAGACTATACACATTTAACAGGCTTGATGGTACAGACACTGATCATGAGGATTACTGAGTGATGCTGGACAGGATAATGATTGGGGTTGGCTGGGCTGGTGGATATGGTTCCACTCTTATCCTCTAGAACAGCATTTCTCAACCTGGGGGTTGGGACCCCTGGGGAAGTTGTGGGGGGAGTGTCAGAGGGGTCGCCAAAGACCATCAGAAAACACAGTATTGTACCAAAAGGAGAGTATTAAACTGGATGAGTTAACACAATACATAGCCAACCAGAGAATGGAGAAGATTGATGATCAGCAGAGAGAACAGCTGAACAGATCAATAAGCGAAGAGGAAATAAGGGTGGCAATAAAGAAGCTGCCCAGCAACAAGACCCCAGGGCCGGATGGGATGACGGCAATCTATGAACAATGCTCTACTCCATGCATCGATACGAAATACATGGAAAGAGGCGTATATTACGTTGATACACAAGGAGGGGACGGACCCAACCAGTGTCAAGAACTACCGGCCCATATCCCGACTATAAAATATTTGCATCAGTGATTGCCAGCAGACTGAAGACCCACCTGAACGAGACGATCCATGAAGATCAAACAGGGTTCCTACCCAATCGGCAACTGAAGGATAACATCAGAACCGTAATAAATGTCATCGAGTATTACGAGAATCACAGCCAGAAAGAGGTGGGGCTACTGTTTTTGGATGCGGAAAAGGCGTTCGATAACGCCAATTGGGACTTCATGATGCACCTGATAAAAGAGAGGGATATGGGCTTCCAGTTTCGAAATGTGATCCAAGCAATTTATGCCGACCAAAGTGCGAATGTGCTGGTTAACGGCCAGCCCGCAGGTAACATCAATATCCAAAAGAACGAGGCAGGGCTGCCCCCTGTCTCCCTTACTCTTTATTATGATTCTGGAACCCCTTCTGGAATCTATTAGAAAAGACAAAGAACTTAAAGGGCTTAGAATCCAGGGCGAAGAGTTTAAATTGAAAGCCTTCGCCGATGACGTGGTGTGCTTTGTGGAGAATCCCTTGGAAACTATATCGAAATGGATGGAGAAAATAGAAGAATTCGGCAAGGTTGCGGGTCTTAAAATCAACCAGGATAAAACCAAAGTCCTAACTAAAAACATTAAGAACGAGAGGAGGGAACGACTCCAAGAGCTGACAAATTTTGTAGTAGCCAAGAAAATAAAGTATCTAGGAATATATATGACAGGTAGTAATAATCAGCTTTTAAAAAACAACTATGAGGAGACCTGGAAGGCTATTAAAAAGAAACTTGAAAACTGGAAGTATTTGAAATTAAGCCTGACAGGCAGGATCGCAATCATTAAAATGAACGTTCTGCCGAAAATGATGTACTTATTCCAGACGATCCCCATTCTAAGAACAAACTACAGCTTTGATAAATGGAAAAAGGACATAGCGAAATTCATCTGGGAAGGCAAAAAAGCGAGAGTAAAATTGGTAGGTTACATACCTGTGACCATCTTTCTTCGAGTGGAGCCCTGTGAATAAACACTTATGAAGTCTGCGCGCCAAGTGCAGGCCCAACGGAAACTTTCCAGTTTGAATTTTTCAGTTTTGGCGGTAGCTCCGCCCAGCCCTCCCCGAGGTCATAAAAGGCGCCCTCTGTGCGCCAACCGCATTCCTACGTCACAGGACAACGAGGAAGGGGAGGCTGTTGAAGTGGGGAAGGCTGGGCGGGTTAGTGTGTATTCACAGGGCTCCACTCGAAGAAAGATGGTCACAGGTATGTAACCTACCATTTTTCTTCGTGGGCCCTGTGAATCCACACTTATGAAGAATTAGCAAGCTAAGGTCCCGGTGGAGGGAATCAACAGACTCACCAAGGTAGAACCAAAGGCAATTTATTGCAATAACCCTGAGAGGAACGAGGGGAGAAAAAACCCAACCGGGGGAAAACTCCCAACCGAGGATAAGGGGGTGCAACATGCACCAACATTGTGGGCACAAGGCCTCACCACATCTACACAGGGTAAACCTGAAGTGCGGTGCAACAAGCACCATTCATGTCAGGCTTGCAGGCCTCACAGCATGTAAACAGGGATAACACAGAAAAGTGTAGTACAACAAGCACCATTCATGCCAGGCTCGCAGGCCTCACAGCATGTAAGGGACAGTATAGAAAGTGCAGTGCAACAAGCACCATTCATGTCAGCCATGCAGGCCTCACATTGGGACTATCAGAGGAGGCACACAGGAGGGAAGGTGCAACAAGCACTATTCATGCCAGGCTCGTAGGCCTCACAATAAGTAAACTGCACGCAACATATTGAAGGTGTAGTGCAACAAGCACCATTCATGTCAGGCATGCAGGCCTCACCATCTGCTCCAGTTACATGGATCCTGAGGTCAAAACTGCCTTCCCAAAGGCTGTGCCCCTGCTGTTCCTGGTGTCCATTCTATAATGTGACACAAAGGTGAGCGGGTTCGCCCAAATAGCCGCCCTGCAGATGGCATCCAAAGGGATACCCTGTAGGAAGGCTGTGGACGCTGCCATGGCCCTCGTCGATCGTCCCGTGACATGGGGGGAGGCGGTTGTCGAACGATCTGGTAACAGAGTTCGACCAAAGCGGCCACCCAGTTCGAAAGCCTCTGTGCTGAGACTGGTGAGCCCCGCTTGTCAGCCGCATAGGAGATGAAGAGTCTTGTCAACCTACGAAGGTCGGCCGTCCTGTCCCTGTAGACCATTAACGCCCTCCTCACGTCGAGGGTATGCAGGTCCTTATTGGAGATCCAGAGGTTGCCCCAATAAAGTCTTGAATACAGCTCTTAGAAAAGTCAGCAACATACCCAGAGAGCAGCTGCTCACTACTGCTCCAAAAAAACCCCCCTAACAACATCATTTGGCCCCTCACTTTGTCCCCCACTCACACATTATCAAAAAATTGTCAAGGATATCTGGCCTCTCATCGACACAATACCTGGATTGGAGAAACCTCCTCTCATTGCCTTTAAAAGATCCCAAAATCTTAAAGATTTACTGGTACACACCAAGGACCTTCCCTTAGATCCCCCCTCTTTCACACCCCCCTTCTAATGGTACAAAAAATGTGGAAAATGTAGTGTTTGTAAACACATTTCCTCCTCCACTTTCATTAGCAGTCCTTACAACAATAGAACCTTTAAGATCAATACTTGGGCCACCTGCAATTCCAAAAATATTGTATATTGTTTAAGTTGTAGTTGCGGGGACCTTTATGTTGGGTTTTCACGGGAACTCCGGACAAGAATTTGCGAGCACAGATCACGCTTTAGAACAGGATATGATAATTCTGTACTTTATGCTCACTTCAAAGCTAAAAACCATCATTTTGAAGACTTCAATGTTATGGTCCTGGAGAAAGCTTGCCCCCTCCCCCACCAAAATGTAAAAAAAACTACTCCTGCAACTAGAAAATAAGTGGATAGTAAATTTACAATGTGAGGAATCCCAAGGGTATAATGACCAGCTGGCCATCAGTGAATTGCTAATCTAAGATCACCTGGTCTCCCTCTATTTAACTGTGGTTCCCCTTTGGAATTGCGCTCTTGAGCTCGATATCCGCTGATATCGACAGCATTATGCGGTGCCTCTGCTCCTATATGTGATGGTATGTACCTCCTATCTCCTTCTTAGATGTTTTTGCATGTATTGTATACATTTCCTTGCATACCTTTGCTGTTATTACTGCCATACACTGTATTGCATTGATGTTACATTGCCTGTATTTGTTAATGCTATAGTGTTACTCCTGCTGTTGGACGCCCTCCAGAATCCCCGTATTGACCACGCCCATGGTCCTGAAGCCCCTTTCGGGGGAGAAACGGGCGCAGAATATAACTATTCGTTGACCGCTTTGCAAGCCTCCCAGTGATTGCTAATATTGTGCATTCTATTATTGTTTTCTGGCACTTTAATAATGCTAATACCTTGATTTGTATTGCGCCTGGGAGGGCTTCTGGGTTCTGTGTCCACTTTTGATGACGGAGGAGCTTTTTCTTCCAGCTACGGCGTCTCAGCTCACTCCTGTGTGAGTTAGCAGCTCATATATGCTGTTTATGCTTTTTATGTTCATTATATAACAGATAGGGCATTGCCCCTTTAATGATTATGTTGAGAATGAACTTACAACTTTGATTTCTGACACTCTTGACCGTTGAGTCCTTTTGAATGCGATAAAATATATCTGTGTTATTCATTATATCGTGGTGTTGCGTTTACCTATTCTGTTTGTTGTAATACAGCACCCATTTACTTGTACTTCTTGATTGGTATGCCCAAGGCAACTGCCATACGAGTCATCTGGTCGCTGAACGCTTGTATATTGTCGGTCGGAGAAGATGGGTCAGGATCGCAAATATTATGGTCATAATATTGCTCTGACTATTTGCACTATATGTTTTTGTCATAGAACCCCCGGCCCAGTGGAAGTCTTATTTACTGTGGAGATCATATTGTTTGTTTGTTTGGGGTCCGGACGAAGCCTATTTAGGTGAAACGGCAAGGCCTTTTTCTGACCGTCGACCCGCTTGCTTTCTGCCTGTCCCGGATCATTTGTTTATCCCTGACTGGATCTGTCCACTGATGTTTCTGAACTTTGGGGACATTTGGTCGGAAAGTTTTTGATTTATTACCAACAACAACATATATTCACCCACGTTCCACTTTACTTGTGAATATTTGGATTACCTGAAGATGATGATATTATAAACTTTAATAAACCATTGTGTTTGATCGCAAGAACCCCTCCTTTTGCTTTTGTGACTTATACAAAGAACACCCTACTCTGCATCTTTATAACAGAATTAGAGACAGATAGCAATGAGGACAGGATCTTTTTCTTTCTATCCTCAGCAGCTAGAATTGAGTTCGCAAGAAATTGGAAAAGCAAGAACCTCCCCCGGGTCGAGGATTGGCTGCTAAAGCTTAGAGAGATAGTAGACTATGACACAATAAGAAACATAATCCAAGACAGCAATCCAAGGAAGAGAATAGATTGGCGACATGTCAAGAACTATCTAAAGGAACCAAATATTGAAGAGGATACAGAGAGGAGGAAGGGCCACAACAACTAGGACAAAGTTAAACACAAAAGGGAAAAACAAGAAGAAATTGGCATAGTAATATCTAAAGAAAGAGGAATTATTAATATCAAGATACGACACTCCTTGTGAAATGGACTGGAAGCAGACTGTTGTAAATATGAATTCCCGCTTATCCTCTACTCTAACCCTACTTTTTTACTCACCCAATCTCTCTAATTCCCTTTCTAATTCTTAACTCTATTTCTATGCTTCCACCACCCCTATCTATTTCCCTTCCCCCCCTCTCCCCCCCACTGTCTCTTATTTTACTATATGTAAAAACTGCAATAAAAACAAATATTTTTTTTAAAAGAAAACACAGTATTTTCTGTTGCTCATGGGGTTTCTGTGTGGGAAGTTTGTTGGTGGAGTTCAGAATGCTCTTTGATTGTAGGTAAATTATCAATCCCAACAACCACAACTCCTAAATGTCAATGTCTATTTTCTCCAATCTCCACCAACATTCACATTTGGGCATATTGAGTATTTGTGTCAAGTTTGGTCCAGATCCATCATTGTTTTAGTCTACAGTGTTCTCTGAGTGTAGGTAAACTACAACTCCAAAACTCAGTGACCACCCAACATTTCCAGTATTTTCTGTTGGTCAGGGGAGTTCTGTGTGCCAAGATTGGTTCAATTCCATCATTGGTGGAGTTCAGAATGCTCTTTGATTGTAGGTTAACTATAAATCCCAGCAACTACAAATTCCAAATGACAATATCAATCCCCCCAACCCAACTAGTATTCAAATTTGGGAGTATTGGGTATTTGTGCCAAATTTGGTCAAGTGAATGAAAATACATCCTGCATATCAGATATTTACATTACGATTCATAACAGTAGCAAAATTACAATTATGAAGTAGCAATGAAAATAATTTTATGGTTGGGGGAGTCACTACAACATGAGGAACTGTATTAAGGGATAAAGCATTAGGAAGGTTGAAAACCACTGCTTTAGAATAATAGAGTTGGAAAAGACTACATGGGCGATCCCCCTGCAATAGATAATCAAAGCCCCCCCGATAGATGGCCATCCTTTAAAAGCCTTCAAAGAAGGTGCAAAGAGTTCCCCTATTGAACAGCTCTTAGGGTCAGAAAGTTCTTCCTAATGTTCAGGTGGAATCTCATTTTCTTTAATTTGAACCCATTGCTCTGAATCCTAGTTTCCAGAGCAGCAGAAATAGGCATGCCACTTTCTCCCTATGGCATCCTTTCACATATCATGTCTCCTCTCAACCTTCTCTTCTGCAGGCTAAACATACCCAGCCAGCCCTTTAAGACACTCCTCAAGGGGAATGGTCTCCAGACCATTGATCATTTGAGTCACCCTCCTCGACACCAGATCTTTCAACATGTCATATTGGTGACACACTTTTTAGGAATGTACTGTATCATTTTGCATTTAGCAGACCAGGGGTTTAACCAACTCCTTATAAGAGATAGGGACCCATACATAAGCTGTAATAAAGAAATGCATGAGAGGACACATATCTTATGAAAAAGTTCTGATCCTGAGCTTGAAAACTGAGTCTGACAGCAAAAGGCAATCATGATAAAGGTGCCTTGTGTTTCTAGCTGTATTCTAGAATTTGAAATATGTTCCAGAAATGCAGACCCGAGTTCTTGCCGAAGAGGGTTTTCATCTTTGGGTTTTCCCCTTATTTGCCATGTTGAATTTCAAAGGTTTGAGGCTTTTTAATATTTTTTTTGTTGGTCTGCTTTTTAAGTTGTTTGTTAGTTAGAGCTGACACAGTGGTTTGTATACTCCCATGCATTTAATTTTTTGGATCAGTGGCCTGTATATACTTGGTTGATGTTTTATGAAAGAGAACATACTATTGTTACTGTTTTGTTCTGGAGATGATAGAAATGCTGTCATGTTTTGCCTTCACATTAGATTTGGGACAAGCAGGATGGGATAATAACTGACGTTATATTTGTTGAAAATGATAAATAGATGTCTTTTTCCCTGCCTTCCACTATCTCTTTTGTTCTGTTCTGTTTTGCAAAAACTATTGGATCTGTTCCGTTATCACATTTTTATTTTCAGCTACTTATCAGTAAGTTTCCTGTTCATATCCCTTTTAGTAGTGACAGAATCACAACATAATTATTATTTTAGCTTAGTAAATTTACATTATTAGTTATCTTGAGATGGAGTATTGTAGGTGAGAAAGTTGTGACATTGAAATTAGAAGGTTTTACATGTGTGATATATTGAGCTTTGTGAGTTAGTACCGCCTGCAAGGTATAACAGTCAGGATTTATGTTGTATGTCAGAGGTCTGATAATATTCTATTGAACTCACTGAAAAATGTACAGGAAGATTCTGGAAATGCCTTGCCTTTGTGACCATTTTATCACTTTTCTTGCCCATTACACTGCTGCTTTGTCTTCAGTTAAAAATGTGATGCTTTTAAAAATTCGAATACATTTTTCATTCCATCACTATGTTCTCTCCTGGTCAAAGTGCCATGTTTTTGAGGTAGTGTTATGGATAAACAATTGATAAACTACCGTATACAGAAAGACCCTGTGCGCCAGGGTCAGATTTGAGTTTAGTAGAATAATAATAATTTATTTATATTCTGCCCTTCTCCCCAAGGGGACTCAGAGCAAATTACAGCATATGAAGAGACACAAGTCAAACATTCAATGCTTTGTTACAATGACATACACTGAAACTGTTGGAGTTCAGCCTGTGATTGTGTCTAATGATCAGGGTACTCTGGATGATGGGAGTGACAATAAGATTCATGTGTCTGATGATCTGGTTGCTGTAGATGCAAGGAATGGCAATGCGGTTCATGTATTCAATGATCAGGTTGCTGTGGATACAAGGAATGACAATGTGGTTCATGTTCAAAGTGACTCTTCTGATGAGAATGTTCCTGAAGGGACTGGGGATGATGGTCTGATCCCTGGGCCTGAATTGTTACTAGAGGATTCTCAAGGCCTTGAGCCTAGAACATAAGAACATAAGAAGAGCCATGCTGAATCGGACCTCAGCCCATCTAGTCCAGCATTCTGTATCACACAGTGGCCCACCAGTTGTACACGGGGATCTCGAGCAGAAGGGAGGGCAAAACCCTGACCTGCTCCCGACCCCCAACAACCAGTACCCAGGGAAATCGTGCCTACCTCAACCAACTCCGAGGTGGCACTTGAATGTCCTTTTCA
Source organism: Anolis apletophallus (assembly GCA_030556195.1). Lineage (NCBI taxonomy): Eukaryota > Metazoa > Chordata > Lepidosauria > Squamata > Anolidae > Anolis > Anolis apletophallus. Next base: position 74,487,064 of record JARBWK010000007.1, on the reverse strand, counting down.
GTAACTACCGATACACTTGGTATCCATGAATCTGTCTAATCCTGCCTTGAAGTTGTTCAGGCTGACAGCTGTCACAACCTCTTCTGGAAGTGAGTTCCATAACCCAATGACCCTCTGGGTGAAGAAATATTTCGCCTTATTAGTCCTAATTTTCCTACCTTGGAGCTTCAGGGAGTGCCCTCTAGTCCTAGTGTTTTGTGACAAAGAAAATAATTTTTCTTTATTCACCTTTTCTATCCCATGCATGATTTTATACACTTCGATCAAGTCACCTCTTAGACGCCGTCTTTCAAGGCTGAAAAGACCAAGGCGTTGCAACCTGATTTCATAAGGGAGCCGCTCCATCCCTTGGATCATTCTTGTTGCCCTTTTCTGTACCTTTTCCAGTTCTGTTATATCCTTCTTAAGGTGCGGAGACCAGAATTGTACACAGTACTCCAAATGTGGCCTTACCATAGATTTGTAGAGAGGTAATACAACATTTGCTGACCTATTTTCGATTCCCTTTCTGATCATGCCTAGCATAGAATTTGCTTTTTTCACTGCTGCTGCGCACTGGGTTGACATCTTCATTGAGCCTGGTCCAGGTGCAGAAGTTAATGAGCCTCTGAACAGAGGAAGTGTTTTCAGTCAGCAAAGACAAATAAACCAGGCTCTCAGGCACTCTGCCAAAGTACAGCAGAGGCTGGCAGGGAACCCAAGGCTGAGAAAAAATCCTTTCTTGGCTGCTTGGGAAATACAGTAGTAGAGAAATAGCAGGGATAAATGTGTCAAGTACAGAATCTGTAGCTAGATGAAGCAAAGTTGGATTTAGGTCAAGATCTCTTCCCAGGTTCATGGATGTCTTGTTTTAAGTGCCTTGTTATTTATGTTTAAGTGCCTTGTTGATTCGTGTTCAAGTACTTTGGGGGTTTTGCCTTGGAAGTTCCAGTATTTTTTTTCATGGACTCTTTTGGACTATTTTCCTATTTTTATCTGTTCCTAACTACCTTTCCTATCTATTTGGATTTACCTTTTGCTGTGGATTACTTTTTACTGCTACTGCTTTTAATTATCTTCAATAAACTGCCTGCTATTTTACTCAGCTGTTTCAGAGGGATTCCTGGCCTGGAGTGCAACAGAAACACACAAATACACAGACAAAGGCTTCTCCTTTTTCATTTCTGGCGCTAGGGGAGGTGCTCATCTCCATTTTCAAGCCAAGGAACCTGCATTGTCCATAGACACCTCCTGGTCATGCGGCCAGCATGACTGGATGGAGCAGCTATTTGCCTTCTCGCCGAGGTGTTACCTATTGATGTACTCATATTTGCATGTTTTCAAACTGCTACGTTTGCAGGAGCTAGGGCTAACAGTGGGATCTCACCCATCTGGCATATTTGAACTGCCAGCCTTGAGGTCATCAGTTCAACAGCACAAGGGTTTTGTCCTTTTTTGCCCCAGAAACAGCATTACAACAAAAGCAACTAAAAAAAGCTTTACTTCAGCAATATGATAATACACTAACAAACAGGAGCAAAGGAACAGAAGGAAAATCCCAAAAGCAAAGCAAAAGTCTTACATCAGACATGAAACCAGAGTCTTTGACAAAAAGTCTTTGCAAGGCACTTGCTGGAGCTGCAAGCAAAGAAACTGGAGCACGGAAGCAGTGAGTAGAATGGTTGCTGCCAGCATTGACCACTTGCTTTACTGCTGATTTATAGCCCTCAGCTCCCAGCACAGGTGTTTCTAAGGTGAGGTCTGATTGCTCAGCACCCTTGCTGACTTACTCCTTACTTCTTTCACTCATTGATGTTCCTGAAAGGTTGGAACTGGCAGTATGTTTTCCTCACCCTCTTCCTCAGCACTTGGCCCCAAATCGCCTACTCCTACATCTTCAGCCTCCTGTTCTACGTTCTCCTCTTCAGAAGAGGAGTACACAACAAGTTTAGCTCATTGTGCCTCTGTGGTCCCAATATGGCATAGCATTATATAAAGAGAAATGTAATATAATAATAATACACTTATTAGGAATAATAGGACTTCCGGTCGGTGCCAGCTGCGAAGCGGTCGCTCCTCAGACGCTCTGAGGGGGACAGATTATCTTGGAGCTTGGGGGGTCGATATACCCCCCCTCAGAGATTGGATCTAGATCTTTGTGAAGCTAAACCCTTGGTTTCTCGACGGACCGGGCGGTTCGCCTCCTCACAGCGGGGGAGAGCCGCTGGCGACCCGAGAGGAAACCGGGACTTCAGCTCCGAGCCTGCCAAACAGGCCTAGAGCCTGATCACGCCTGCAGCCGCCGACTTTTTAAAATTATCCGTGAGTACTCAACAAAGCCCCGAGATTTGGGCCCAGCAGACCGCCAAAAAAAAAACCCGGTGGGGATCCAACCATAAGGACATCGGGCTAGCTGTGGCTGAAGTGGGAAGATAGAGGGGAGGCGCGAGTGAGTGGGGGACGCCAAGGAGCCTGGGGCGTAACGCGCAGCGGAGACCATCTCCTGAAGATCAGACCCCTTGAAGCAGACCCCCCTCCCCCCGAAGCACCGTGAAAGCACAGCTTGAGAAAGTCTAAGAGAGAACGGCACCTACCTAGCAAAGATCCAGTGACCTTGAAAACGCCGTCGCCGCCGCCATACTTGGCCAGTCTGAAGCAGGGAAAAGAAGGAGGGGAATCCTGATGTGCGAGGAAGGGAGGAGAAAGGGAAGCCATCCTGCCCAGCTACTTTGTTCAGCAGATCAAGACGGGACCGCAGCTACAAGTTACAAGCTGCTGACAGGCTGAAGACAGAGCCTGAACAGACTCCCGAGAGGGGAGAGAAGTCAGATCCCCATATGCAAAAATACCAAAGACAGCTGTTCAGAGGGATATTGTAATGAACACTGGGAACATTCCTGCAAAGACGACAGCACACGGCGACTCGGTCCTATCAGGGTTTATTTCCAGGTATCAAAACCTGTGAAGCCAGATCTGCCTTTCCCAGAACCCAACACAGTTTATATACAGTCTCCGCCTCCACCGTCTGTCCATCATCCCAAAGACCCAACCCCCCTAGCATGCAATGCTTAACAGAGGTTGCATCAGATCCAAATGATTCAGCAATCCCAGTAGTCCATTGGGGCATGACCCCAGGGGTCACAGAGTTAGTGTCATGAGTCCAATTGTCCAATGGATATTCAGTCATATCCTCCCTGAGCCAGCATATTACAAGGCAGTGCTTCTCATGTTGGTGTGGTGTGGCTCAAGGCTCACTCCTTGCATTGCTATTGCCTCCAAGGTCGCACCTGGCAGGGATTACCAGTGTTGGAAGGGTCTAAGATTAGAGCACTCTTCGCTCTAATTGACAGAACCTTACAAAATACCCTCTTCCCTCCCCCCGGGGAGGAAAAGGATCTGAAAATATCATTTAACTCAACTATCCAAATCCTACTCTAATACCAAACAAAAGTCAAAACCCCCTCTACGAAACAAGGCAAAATGAGCCAACCTCAGCCTTTCTCCAGCTAAACACACTCTGGAACAAAGCCTTGCTATACATTCTTCATACTAACCCGGAACTCCCCCACACTCAGATAACCAGACATTTCTCTCACAAAATGCTCAGCTTGTTCAAGGCTAAATCCTATCTCTTCCTGCTCAAATCTAAAACAACTCCATCCCTTCACTGCCATGGCAAAAAGGGACCAACCTACCGAATCACACTTCCCATGCAACTATTCATCACTACAAATCCCAACAGTCCATTGCACAGGAACAAATCAACTGCGCATCTGTTACCACACGACCAGGATTCTAAGCCCCACAACTCCCAAAACCATCCACTGCCCAAAGCAGGAGGCCCCAGGGACAAAACTACACAACCATATCTGTAACACACAACCAGGATTCTAAGCCCCATAACTCCCAATAAACACTAACTGCCACCAAAACGCAGGCATAAGCATCTGCGTCCAAACATTCCTCACACCTTAACTCCTGAACCAACTCCCTCCTGCCAGGCTCAACAGGAGACAACATCATTCCCCTCTAAACCACTCTTAAAACTAAACCTCTAACCAAGTCACTCCACGGGGAACCTAAAGTGACCACACAACTTCACTGGCAAACAACCAACCTAAACCATTCTTTCACAAAACCCAAAAACTCTAACAAACTACACCCCTACATGCGACACAGGATCAACTCCACTGTGTCCAACAAATACACAAAAGAATCCCACTATCCTTACTGCCCTGGCAGAAGGCACTTGGGAAAACTACAACCTTCAACTCTCACACGCAACACAGGACCAATTCAACTGTGTTCAGCCAATACACCACCGAAACCCACTATCCTTACTGCCCTGGCAGAAGGCACTTGGGAAAACTACAACCTTCAACTCTTACACGCCACACAGGACCAATTCAACTGTGTTCAGCCAATACACCACAGAAACCCACTATCCTTACTGTCCTGGCAGAAGGCACTTGGGAAAACTGCAACTCTCTCCACTGCATAAGCAGGAGGTCTGTAATCCATAATCAGCAGGCAATACAAAGGCTACTAACTCCCCCGTAACCTAACTCCTCTTGGCATCCAGCCATAAAGTCCAAGGAAACCATAAATCACTCACATCCTCAAAAACCCCTGACACAGGGACCAAACACACAATCCTAGCACTATATTACTCTGAACAAACTATAACTCCCCCTCACATGGGGAAAAGCACCTAGGAAAACTACAATTCCCCACTCTAGCTCATCTTAACTATCGCACACATCTATAACCCAATATAATCCTTACCCAGGAACAACCATCTGGGTCCAGCTAACCCCTCCTCTCCAGGAAGGCAACACAAACTTCCACTCTGATTCTCAAATCTATCCTCCCAAAGGAGAACTCCAACCCTCGAACGCAGGCATGTCCATCTGCGCATAAACAACACATTCACACCATAACTACCACAACTCCGAATAACCCTCCTCCTGGCCAATTCAACAGGAGGCAATACCATTACCAAATCAACTCCAAAACCTATCCTCCACCAAACAACCTTCCTGCCGCAATTAACCTCATTGCAGATCCCAACAAGGCTGTACCTATTCCTCTAAACACTGGGACCAAAATCCCTAATACAACAGCAGAATACACATTCTAAATCTCACCCCATCTAACATTTCTAACAATGAATGCATGTCTAAACATTCCCCAACCATGTTACATTCTACAAAACACATGTAAGCATAGCATCTACTTAAACCTTATGCAATACTACCCCCATCAACATGAATAATACTTTAAACAACATATCACCATCTCTATCCTTCCAGGGTCAATCTTACCATAAAATCATCTGATCCCAATGCTAGAGCAATACATTTAAGTAACTCCAACCTCCCAACCTAAAACCATCCCAATGCTAAATCCCCCGGGAACAATTTTTTTTTTAAATAATTTTTATTGAAAGTTTTGGTTACATCTGAATAAAAGATAGAAAAGGGTTTTCAGGCTAGGAAAGGTTAAGGGTCGGGGAAGAGAGAAGGGTTAGGGAAGGGAAGGGGTGGGAATAGGAGGTGTTGGGGGTAACGGATTGAACCGGGATCCTGCGGGGAAAACCACCGGGCAAGGGTAGTGAGATAGGATAGAAAGAAAAGGAAAAAGAAGGGGGGGGGATTCTTGCTGAGTTCCATCTTCCAGGAGCCCTGGTTTCATTCTGACATATCTAATACAGTTCTTTTTATTCTTTAAAGTGTCACTTCTTTCTTTCTGTTCGTCTTCTTTAGTTGTATGTCCATGTCAGGTCTTCTTATGTCCCTTGAAACTATTATCTTTTTACTATTATTTCTATTATCTCTCCTCAGTTTTTTTTTAACCCTTCAATTAGGTGATTAGAGTGCCCATGACCATTAGCTAGTATTTGTCGGTTAGGTAGTTAGTTCTGTTCGTTCCTTTTTCCCTGAGGTCGTATCTAACCATTTTCTTTAGGGGATTCTGCTTCTCCTTCATCCGCCTCTGGGGATCATGTTTCCAGAGGCCATAGCTTGTAGTCATCACTGCATGGAGAGGGCATATTTTCTGTAGTTTATCTTTCCCTCTTCGGCTCTCTTTGTTCCCTTGGCTTTTCTTTTTGTTGAAGTGCTTTCCAGTTCCGTTGGTTTTATTCCTCTTTGGGAGCTGAGAGGGGTTCTGCTGGAGGGCAATGTACATCCTAGTCTTGGTGGACAAGCTGACAGCATTCTGTGGCACAGCCCCAGCATTTTTAGCTCTCTGAATGGACTCCAGCTGTTCCCATACTTCTTGCTTTTGCTTTTGGTCTATATTTTTCTCTTCTCTCTCCTTCAATTCGCCTTGCATTGCTGATTCCTTTTCCTTGCCATTATCTTTTCCCTTTCCTTCTTCATACTCATTCGTCAGCATAGCGGTCCCTTCTTCAGTTTGTTCATCTCTCCCCCAGTGAGGTTGCTCTTGAACCGCATTCTTGTGCCCCTCTAGCATTATTTCCACCTTTTCTAGGATCAGGTCCTGCTTTTGTCCCAGCCTCTGCAACTCTCTCAGAATATCCTTCAGAGACATAGTTGTTTGTCCTGTGTCTGGACTCCTACTCAGAACTGGCAGTATTATTTAGCGAATGGGCTGCTTGGCTAGATGAAACTTGGCAGGAGAGCAGGATGAGTGCACTGCTCTGTCAAATCCCCCTGCCAACTGATTGCTGCTCTTTCCCTTACTGCCCTTTGCACCAATCAGCCCTCCCTTTTTGCCCAGGCTGATCACTTCTTTCCAGGTGCCCCTGTTCGGGGCTCTCTTTCTTTTCCCCCTCCTTCGTTTTTGTTTGTTCTTTACTCCTGTCCCTTTCTTCCTCTCTTCTCCTTTTATTTTGTGGCTTTTTCCCCCGGGTGCCTCTCCGCTCCGGTCTTCCCCCTGTTCTGGTCGTCCCGCAAGGCTTTTTCCCTCCTGTCCTTTGCTTCCCTTTTCCCTTGATCAGCGGGTCTCCTTTTCCCCGGGACAATAGGCTTCCTTACCCCCTCCTTCTCCGGTGTTGGTGGAATGGACTGGGCAGTCAGTGATCGCGGGCTCCCGCCCGTTTTACTTCCTGCCTCTTCTCCCCTTGGTGTCCGCTCCCCAATAGAGTCCGGATGTCTTGTTGCCTTCACTTCCTGGCTTCTCCCCGCCTTCCCCGGTGGCTGATTGGGATTTCCCGCCTAAACATGGAGGTCTTCTTCTTCAAAGAGGCTTCCTCCCGTTCCTCCTAGGTTGTTGTTTGGTCCGCCATTTTTTAGCCTGGTGATGTTACTAGTATTTATACCCCCGTCGACTCTTATCCTCCTTAATTGTGATGCCGGTGGGAAGGGGAGGAGGGGGTCGCGTTCGCTGCCCTTCTCGTGGCTTCTCCCTGTCTGTTTTTGTGTGGTTGGGCCTCTAAATTTGGGGCTTCTTGGGAGGGGGGTTCCCGCCCGTTGTTTGGCTTATCTTCTGTCCCCCTGTCCCAGGTCTCCCGTTACTCACTTTGCGTTGTTGGTTTGGGCCGGGCTGGCAGTGAGTGCAGGCGTGAGCCTGCTTCCCTCACACCAATCTGCTCACCAGGCTGGGAGGCCACCGGGCTCTCTCCGTCTCCCCCTCTTGAGGAGGGGGCGACTTATAGAGCCAGCGATGGGGTCCCCTGGCTTCGCTGTCTCTTGGCTGATCGGCTCAGCCTGAGGTGGGGCGCGATTCGCCCTCCGATCGGTGATTTCGGTTGATGTCTTGAGGAGCTCTCAAGACACCCGTCCTGCCGCCATCTTTGCCCCTTTTCCTCTCCCCCGGGAACATTTTTCATACAAAGCATTTTACTCCATTGAAAGCATAATACAATCATGTTACTAATTTTTCCCAAAGTCAAAATTAATATGTGGGTTACTGGACAACTGGCCCACAGTTCATCCTCAAGATTCAACAGTTCTCGAAGTTCACGCCACTCCGATGATGTCACCCAAAGTTCAGTCATCAGAATCTTCTTTGGAGAAACTTGTTCCAACATCCCCTGATTCCAACCACCCCCCGAGTGACCAAATAACCATAGGGTTATATTCGGAACCAGATCAGTCAGCACCACCTCCCAAGACTCCGACTCAGCATTCTCTCTCGAACTCAGGACCTCACTGCACTGGAAATCTTGGTTCAAGATAGGATCAGCCATCATGGATCTCACCAACTGCTCGTTCCTTTCATCATCCAGGAAAGCCTCGGGCAGCAAAGACTCTTGAACGCCTTCTTCACCTGACACAAGCTCCAAACCGTTCTCTGAAATCAAGGCATCTCTTCCTGCTGCTTTCATCCGCACGGCCGACTCCTTCTCTTCAGGGAGTTCACAAACTTGATGGGAATTCCCACTCACATCCTCAAAACAGATGCACCATAAAGTGGCAGACCAAGCAAGCGCAATTGAGACGCTTTGGAGGAGGGGGTCTTCTGGGCTCTTCCCAGGCTTCTCCGGCTGAGAAGCCTTCTCTATAATTTCAATCTCCTTGGAAGCCTCACCCTCCAGAACGGGAGGTATCCTCCCCGGCAAGGCATCTTCCTCAAGCTCCGACCCGTCTTCACCCTCAGCGACAGGGACTTCCAAACTACCAGTCAGTTGATTTTCCAACACCACTGGCAGCTTCCCCTCAACTTCTGCAAGACAGTCATTGCCAGGGAGCTTCTTCTCTGTAGCAACTTCCACTCTTTCAAGGGACAGCAAAATCACTCCCCACGCCAACCCCCTTCCCTACGGCCTCTGTAATTAAAACAGTTTCGCTTTCTCCTTTACCGCAGGCCGGGACATCAAAGGGAAAACATTCCTCTGTTGCTTCTTCCTCCAGAGGCTTGGCTTTCATCTCAGCAGGGCACTTTTCCGTCTCTTCGGCCGTCCACACAAATTTCTCTGGTAAAACGGCTTCTGCAACTGGTTTAGGCCCACACACACTCCATGCCTCCGGCTGGACTTCTTTCCTTTCCGGAGCATCCTCAAAACGTCCATCCCCTTCGTCTGGGAGACACATCCATCCTTGGAGACACATCAATTCTTGGAGCCTACCGACTCTCTCCTGCAAAACATCCATTTCCCTCTGCAGCACACTCACATCATGCCGTCCACAATGAAGAGCTTTCTGCAATACTTGCAGCCTCCAACAGCACCACTGCAATTCCTGGACCACCTCACCTCTGGTCCATACAGGAAACTGAGCTCTCTCCTGCCCAGTCACCTCAACCTTCATCCCATCTGATTCAGGCTCTGTGGCTCCTCTGCCACACTCTGCCAGGTCCTTCCAAACTGGCCTGTCCTTTGGCCCAGTCACCCTGGCTCCAACCCTCTCCGGATCCTCTGCCAGGCGAGCGCTCCTACGCCCCTCCGGTTCTCTGGCTCCAACCCTCTCCGGATCCTCTGCCAGGCGAGCGCTCCTACGCCCCTCCGGTTCTCTGGCTCCAACCCTCTCCGGATCCTCTGCCAGGCGAGCGCTCCTACGCCCCTCCGGTTCTCTGGGTGCATCTTCCTCCTCCTTCTCCCAAGAAGGGGCACCATCTGACGATCCTTCCATCACCCAGTGAGGGAACAAGCCTTGCAGGATCCTTCTAGCCTGCTGCTGCTCCACCTCACTTGGGACCCAAGAATCGTCCTCATCCGCATCTTTCCAAAACTCCTCGGGACTCACCCATTCCACTTCGGTAAAGGATGGCACTACGGATGGCATCTTACTGGATAAGCCCTCAATGAATTCCTTCACGACAGGCTTTGGCAGATCTGGCTTTTCTGTAATGAACACTGGGAACATTCCTGCAAAGACGACAGCACACGGCGACTCGGTCCTATCAGGGTTTATTTCCAGGTATCAAAACCTGTGAAGCCAGATCTGCCTTTCCCAGAACCCAACACAGTTTATATACAGTCTCCGCCTCCACCATCTGTCCATCATCCCAAAGACCCAACCCCCCTAGCATGCAATGCTTAACAGAGGTTGCATCAGATCCAAATGATTCAGCAATCCCAGTAGTCCATTGGGGCATGACCCCAGGGGTCACAGAGTTAGTGTCATGAGTCCAATTGTCCAATGGATATTCAGTCATATCCTCCCTGAGCCAGCATATTACAAGGCAGTGCTTCTCATGTTGGTGTGGTGTGGCTCAAGGCTCACTCCTTGCATTGCTATTGCCTCCAAGGTCGCACCTGGCAGGGATTACCAGTGTTGGAAGGGTCTAAGATTAGAGCACTCTTCGCTCTAATTGACAGAACCTTACAGATATAAGAGAAGGGAAGCGGTACACCGGGCTTAAAGCAGATCAAACAGAAAAGAAACAGAAAGAAAGTAGCCTGGAAAGTAGCCTGGAGGGGCCAGGACTCCCCCAGAACACCTTACTTCCATAATACCTCCACAACACACCTCACAGAGACAAATAATAAATAATAAATAAAGAACCAACAGGGGATCAATGCCCTGACTGGAGGGAACAAGAGAACAATAGAAAAGAACAATAGAAGATAATTCTACTTAGAATTCCCTCCTAGCACCCACCAGAAACTCTGAAATCCAAGGGGGAGAGATATAAAGGGCAAATAAAGACTATCCCAAAACTCCCAAAACTCATTCCGGAAGAGCCATCAACCCAGTAGTGACTAGAACAAAATACACTCATCAATCCACAAAGGAGGAAACAAATAGAACTGGGACTCTTGATCTCACTCTACATTTCTAATGTACAACCAACCGTCCTTTCTGAAACAAAAGGACCTACATAAAGAGACAATGGCAAATAAAAAACCACCCGTCAGAAGGGAATCACACCCCAAAGAGTTTACCTTAGAAGATCTCTTTATGGAAATGCAAAGACTCTCAAAAAAACAGGACGAAGCCGCAACCAGCCAGGCAGAACAAGAGCGCCTTCTACGGGACCAAGAGAAACTAATAAAAGGAGAGATGGCCGACTTAAAAAAAGATCTAAGGGGTGACATCGCAAATATTGAAAGAAAGATGGACGGGATGCAAGAAGAAATGAAAACAATCCAGCAGAAGCAAACAACTTCTGAGTGTCAAGCAAGACCAAATGGAGGTAAACCTCAGGAAAAAAATCAACCAGCTGGAGTCCCTCAACAAAAAATTGGAGGAACAGCAAGAGACACTAGACATGAGAGAGAGAAAATTCCAACTTCGCTTTAGGAATGTTGAGGAGGAGGGTCAGGAAGAACTGAGAGGGATAATGATCGAGATCGTAGCAAAGCTCCTCCAGCTAACGGTCGATGAAGCTGACAAAGAATTGGACAGGACTTTTCGAATCTCAACAAGTTTCTCAAGGAAGAACAAAAGTATTCGCGATGTCTTGGTGAGGTTTAATAGAAAGAAAATAAGAGACGACGTATTGCGGGAAAATGCAAGGAGCCCAATCTACTATAATAAAAGGAAGATTGCTATAATGAAAGAAATCCCTGCATCTATCCTTGCCAAGAGAAAAAAGTATTATGTACTGACGGATGAACTTAGGAAACACAACATCAAATTCCGCTGGGAAAAATTCGAAGGACTAATGCTGACAATTAAAGGAACAAGACATTGGATAACGACTGAAGAAAAAGCAAAAGCTTTCCTCAAAGACTTAAACAAAGGCAAATATGCTCAGGAGGAGGAAGACTCGAAAGACAATGGGGAGGACAGGGCCCCTAACCCCGAAAGGGAATCTGACTCCCAAGAGGTAAACGATGAAAGGTCTAAGTCGGACCAAGAAGAGGAAGACGAAGGAGAGGAGGGCGAGATCCAACAAAAGAGAGAGAGACGAAAACATCAACCGAACCAGACGGAGTGGATTATCCAGACTAGAGCTCAGAAAGAAAAAGAGTTAAGAAAGTTCTACAATGGAAATTAGCATTACTTCCAATAATGTAAACGGGCTAAACAGCCCAAATAAGAGAAGGAGAGTGTTTAACCATATGTATAAGAAAAAATGTGATGTGGTGGCAATCCAAGAAACACACATCAAAAATAGTGAGATAAGTTATTTAAATCAAGATAGACTGGGAAAAGGGTATATATCTTCCAATGAAAAGAAAAAAAGAGGGGTTGTAACTTATGTGAAGGACTCTCTAGAATCTTCCCTAGCATTTCAGGATTTAGAAGGACGAATGGTGGGGGTGAATATAAGGTGGAACGATAAAAAAATTCTTATATGCAACATCTACGCACCCAATGGCCCGAAAGTGAAATTTTTCCGTTACCTAAAAAAGGTCATCCTCAGAGAAGAATTTGATGATTTAATCATCATTGGAGACTTTAATGCTGTAATAAATAAAGAAATAGATAGAACAAAAAAAAAGGGAAGGGGAAAAAATAATTCAGGACAATTACCAAAGGAAGCTAGAGAGGTCTTGGAGGAATTAGAAGTTAAAGACGCCTGGAGGGAACAGAACCCAAAGGGGAGGGACTATACCTTTTTTTCGGGGAGATTCTGTACTTGGTCTAGGATAGATTCAGTCTGGGTATCTAAGAACATACTGTCAAAAGTAGTTGAAGTCTCTATAAACCCGAGATTATACTCTGATCATTGCTTTCTTGATCTTAAAATAGGAATGACAAAACAACAGAAGAAATGGAGGATGAACGATGCACTCTTGAGAAGTGAGAGTCAGGTTATAAGGTACAAAAACCTAATACGGGAATATTTCAGCCTTAACTCAAACAATGGTGTGCCTGATATCACAGTATGGGATGCAGGGAAAGCGGTTTTCAGAGGTCATTTTATCCAGAGTAATATAATAAGGAACAGAGAAAAATTCAAATGCGAAAAAGAGCTACTAAACAAGATCAAAGTGGCAGAACAAAATCTGAAAGCGAATCCAAGAAACAAAAACATAAAATCAAATTTAAATTCTTTAATAAAACAAAAAGAAGTCTTAGAATTGGAAACCATTAAAAATAACTTAATGTTCCTAAAACAACACCATTTCGCAAACGCCAACAAACCTGGGAGATGGCTGATGGCCAAAATTCGTAAAAAAAACCATCGAAACCATATCACACAAATTATAGAGGGGGGGGGGAACTTCACTGAAGATACAAAAATAAGAGACCAATTCCAAAGATTCTACAAAAATCTGTATGCCGCCGATGGCATTCAAAAAGAAGCAGTACAAAAATATATTAGCGACCAGAAACTAGATAAGATCTCCGAAATTCAGCGTGAAGGGTTAAACAAACCAATCACGACAGACGAGATCGCAAAAGCAATAGGAAAATTGAAAAATAACAAAGCCCCAGGCCCCGATGGCTATACAGCCAAATACTATAAAGTCTTCTCAGAGGAATTAATTCCATATCTTGGCAAAATAATGAACGATGCAATGGATGGCAAAGGCATCCCCGATACATGGAAAGACGCTACCATCATTGTTATCTCAAAACCAGGCCAACCCGGAACAGAAATGAAAAATTACCGCCCAATATCTTTACTAAATATAGATTATAAGATATTTGCGATTATATTAGCAGAAAGACTAAGAGTCTTCCTAAATAAATGGATAAAACAAGACCAGGCGGGTTTCCTGCCGGGAAGACAAGGCAGGGATAATGTTAGAATCCTGGTTGACACGGTCGAATACTACAGAAGGAATATTCAAAGAAAGGTAGCCTTTCTATTTGTAGATGCAGAGAAGGCCTTCGACCGCGTCAACTGGGATTTTATAAACATTTTGATTAGAGAGTTGGACCTGGGAGCCCAGTTTGGGAAGGCAATTCAGTCAATCTATTCTCAACAACAGGCGAGATTAATAGTCAACGGCTCCGAAACTAAGACCTTCTCTATAGAAAAGGGTACCAGACAAGGTTGCCCGCTCTCGCCCCTGCTGTTTATTATGGCCCTAGAACTACTAATAAATAACATACGGCAAGATACAGAACTTACGGGTCTAAAGATAAAAAAAGAATCAGTGAAAATCAGAGCCTTTGCGGATGATCTAGTATGTATAATTGAAAATGCCCAGAAAAATATTAACAAATGGCTAAGCAAAATTGAAACCTACGGGGAAGTAATGGGATTTAAGCTAAATAAAAATAAAACCAAAATAATGACAAAAAATATCCCCCAGAAAGAGAAGGAAGATATATTAAAAAAAAACAGGTATTGAAGTTACAAACAAAATAAAATACCTGGGTATCACTCTGACCCCAAACAATATAAATTTGGTAAAAAATAATTACGAAATAACGTGGAAAGAGATAAGGAACAATATGGAAAATTGGAAACACTTAAATCTCTCTATGTTAGGGAGGATATCAATAATTAAAATGAACATCTTACCTACGATGTTATTTTTGTTCCAAAATTTGCCCATAATATCAAGTGACAAACTCTTCTCGGGCTGGAAGAGAGAACTAACAAGGTTCATCTGGAGAGGCAGGCAACCTAGGATAAAATGGATAAGTATGATTGACGCCAAAAACAGGGGCGGACTAGGGGTACCTGACCTACAAATATATCATGAAGCGTGCGCTCTGGACTGGGTCTGTGATTGGGCAAAGTTGGAAAATAAAACAATTCTCGAAATAGAGGGAGACGAATTAAGGGTTGGATGGCACAGCTACCTGTATTATGACAGAGTAAAGATAGAAAAGAATTTCAGGAACCACCCCATAAGAAGGACACTACTAAAAACGTGGCTAAAATATAAAATCTATCTCTGCCCAAAGACCCCAATGTGGCTCTCCCCGCAGGAGGCCTTTTTCCGTAGACAGTATGGAAGGAGCAACTGGCTGAAATATGATGATCTACTTAAGGGAAAGAATAACGAATTACAGTTGAAAGATTATGTTGAGCTAAGGGAACTGGATGGAACCATGAATTGGCTACATTATTTACAATTAAGGGAGATCTTCAATAAGGATAAGGCCTTGGGATTCGGAAACAGACAACAATTTTGGGACAAACTAATTACGAAAAAAGAGAAAAAAATAACAATACTATATGCAAAACTGTTAGAAATAAAAACAGAACAGGAGGTTATAAAAACCTGTATGGTAAGATGGGCACAAGACCTGGGCCATGAAGTCCCCTTGGCTCAATGGGAAAGAGTCTGGAAAACCCACTGGAGATATACATATTCTTATGACTTAAAGGAAAACAATATAAAAATATTCCACAGGTGGTATCTGACCCCACAAAGGATTGCACGTTATAACAAAAATTACAACCCCTATTGTTGGAAGTGCAAGACGGAGGCAGGTACTTGTATGCACCTTTGGTGGAACTGTAAAAAAGTACAGACCTTTTGGTCCAAATTACATAAAGTCATGACTAACATGCTAGAGTTAAAATTCCAACTAAAGCCGGAATATCTCCTACTGGGTTTACTGGATTTCGAGATGGATAGAAACCTAGAAAAGATTTTTGTATACTGTATTTCAGCAGCCAGACTAACCCTGGCAAAAAATTGGAAAAAAGACATCGCTCCCGACATCAAAGAGTGGTCGGAAAAGCTGTTCGAAATTATGAAGATGGATATCCTGACTCAAAAGCTCTCCCAGGGAAATATACTTCAAAGGACAGATTGGTCAAAAGTGGCGACATATATGAAGGAGAAAAATCACGAACCATGGACTGAACTGATGCTAAGCGATACCCTGTGAATCAATCTTTCTTTTTTGACTTTCTTTTCCTAATAGTTCAAACACATATATATTACTAAACCTATGATGATGTTTAAGTAAATTAGACACCGGTTAATTTTCTGTTAGAAAATGCGATTAAAGTAGGTAACACAACATAGAGTGTTACAGAGTGGCGGGGAGGCGGGCTGGAAGTACTCGTGAGTCTTGTCTTGTGTTTGTTAGTTAGTTAGAGTGTTATGTTAAGTCATGTCCAAATGTTGTAGAGCTGTTTCATGTTGGTATGGTCTAACTTTATGTTTCTTTTAAAATCAATAAAGACGATTTAAAAAAAATATAATAATAATAATACACTTTATTTATATTCCACTCTTCTCACCCTGAAGGGGACTCAGAGCGGATTACATCACACATACGGCAGACAATCCCTACCGGAAGACGTACAGTTACAATACAACACATTCAATTTTTGAATGATTTTCTTCTGGCTGTGTCACAGGGTGTGTCATTACATCACAAGAGTGTGCTGTTGCTTCATCCTCATGACGGAAGGCCTCTGTTCCTCTGTTCCGCATTCCACCTTCCGACAGCCAATCTTATTTATTCAGGCATTGTAAAGTCCTTACTGAAAAGAATCCTCCCCCGCTTTTGGCGGTTCCCAGTTCATCTATTTACATCTGGGCTGTTTTCAAACTGCTGGGTGAACAGTGGACAGGGCTCACAGCTGGTTGTCCAAGCCAGCTCGGGAATCGAACTTGCAACCTTCAGATTGCAATCACAGCTGTTCTACCGCTGTGCCATCTCTCCGGCCCTATAGGGCCATACATAATCTGTAACCTTCATATGTTCATATGTTGAGGCTGTAGTCAAGAGGCTGATTATTGACATCAACACATGTCCAGTCATTCATACAGAAATCTGTAAAACAAAATTTGCAACCAGTCCTATTTGCTTCTGTTTTCCTGTGGTTTTCATGGAAATTGTGTAGTATTTGGTGGAACCATTTATTGATGGCTTTGTCAGATTAATCTAATGTGTAACCAAAGATAGAAATTAAATTATGATACCTTCTGTAAATGTTCAAATTGGAGCTGGAGTCATGCAGCCCCCCAAATGCTATTGGATTGCCACAACCACCATTCATCCCTATAGGCCGAACTGCCCCTAGACCTTCTGCGAGTGACAGACAAACAGTATTTGGAAGCTGGAAAAATCCTGTCCGTTCTTTAAAGACACCATGGTGTTTAACACTGACCTGGATGTGATAACGGAATCGTGGTTATACAAGAAGCACTTTCAGATATCAGCAGAACTTGAGCGGGACTCTCTCTCTTCCTTTAGTTTAAGGTCGCTCTGACAGTAAAAACCCCTTTCAGTCTGGAGCGGTCTTCTCTAGATATATGCTAATGCGCTGTGAAAGTGCTCATCATGCCTGGATGGGCCCTGCTGATAAACTACTGCCTGGAGATCTTTCCAAGTGCTAATGTGTCAAAGTGCCTCCAAGCACAGGGCGAACATTATTAGTGCTTTCTAAAGGTCGTGTCTGCTGCAGTTAGCTTGTACACTCTGTAGAGGAGAATGATAGCATCTTTTTACGGAGATTTGGGAAGAATTTTCTAGTCGGGAGTAAAACAAAAACAGGGACTAATATGGAAAAAAATCAATATAGTTGAAAAACAAGACTTTGATTGGAGAGTTTCCAGAGAAACAGACACAACAATGAGTCATGTGGCCCCTTCAAGATTAGCAAATTTACTGTGGCATAAACTGCTGGAAAAGTGGGCTCTGGTCCATAAAAGCTTAAGCCATCATAAATTTATCCTGTATTTAAGATGCCATAGGATTCTTTCTTGTTGATCCTTGGCATATAATTGTGTTTGAATGTTACTTGGATAGTAAGTTTGATGTTCGTCGTGTCTCCCCCCATCCCATTGCCATCTTATTTTATAACTTTACTGTCTCCATAAGGTTAAAGGTAAATGTCTCCCCTTGATGTTAAGTCTAGTTGTGTCTGACTCTGGGAGGTGGTGCTCATCTCCATTTCTAAGCTGAAGAGCTGGCGTTGTCCGTAGACGCCTCCAAGGTCATGTGGCTGCCATGACTGCATGGAGCACTGTTACCTTCCCGCTGAAGTGGTACCTATTGATCCACTCATATTTGCATGTTTTCAACCTGCTAGGCTGGCAGAAGCTGGGGGTAACAGCAGGAGCTCACTCCGCTCCCTGGATTCAAATCACTGACCTTTCGGTCAGCAAGTTCAGCAGCTCAGTGCTTTAACATGCTGCGCCACCAGGGGCTCCTAACTATCCACATAGTAGAAGGTAATAACTTGTTTTAGGTCTAGGATGTAACTTTTGTTCATAGTCAGCTCTTCTGCAGCATAAAAAACCCTCTAAGTATAACAGTTGTAATCGTTTGAATGCAATAACTTAAAGAAGCACTACTACAGAACCAATACTTGTTTTAAGAAGGTATTGGTTGCTCTTGTTGAGATGGCCATGTTGAACTGCTGGGCACGCTTCTTTTCTTATCTGCTGCGTACTTGTCCTAGCTTGCAGCCATGCAGGTTCTATAGTTCTGTGAAAAATGCCATTTGATATATAGGTGCTTCGTAGTGATTCCAAATATTTTTTTTACCTCGGGGTGCATATGCTGAAAGACCAAAATAATTTTTCTTTTTAAAGGTATTGTCAGGTGATTTATGCTTCCCATGCTTAGCCTGCTATTTACCTTACTTACTCAGGGGAAGTACTGGTGTGTAATTTTGTCTTTAGAAAGCAACATATTATTTTCTAAAACAATAAAGGTAATTGTGCGTAGAGAACCTTTACCGTTTTAGAAAACAATATCTTGTTTTTTAATGTGCCATTATTTAAGATAATGCCCTCTCATTTCTCTTTGTTTGGACAAGGAGATGTAAGGTCCTTACTACTCCTCTGCATCATACTTTAATAGTGATCTTGTTTGCCGTGTACTAATCTTGTTGTGTTTCAAATAACAATAATAATAACGTTTATTTATATTCCGCTCTATCTCCCTTAGGGGACTCGGAGCAGATTACAGTATACATATATAGACATACATTCAGTGCCTTTTAAACTTTAAACAACAATGACATACAATGCACAAAGGCAAAGGTTTCTCTTTCCATCTTTGACGTCGGGAGGCGGTGCTCAACTCTGTCCAGGGCGGAGGGGTGTGTGTGCTCTTGTTCCATTTTTTCATGCCAAGGAGCTTTGTTGCCCGTAGACCCTTCCCAGTCATGTTTGTCGGCATGACTGCAAGGGCATCTTTTACCTTCCCACTGAGGCGGTACCTATTAATCTACTCACATTACATACTTTGTAATTGCTAGGTTGCCAAGACCTAGAGCTAACAGCAAGATCTCATCCTGATCTATGGCTTCAAGCTGCCAACCTTCCAGTCAGCCAGTTATTCTGCACCTAGCGGTTTAACTCACTATGCTATGTGGCCCCTACTTTGACACAAAGCAACATGGAACAAACTACCTTGGCTAGGACATAAAAACAATATTTTGTTAGGACAAATTTTGTCTGAGATTTTGTTTTGTCCTACATGACATTTGTCTCCCTGAAAAAAAATCTTGTACATGTCTTGTAGGTCTAATATGTGTGAATTCTGCAAAATACCTATGATCAGGGCTGCTAGATTAAAAACTGGAGCGGGCGTCTGTATTTGTAATGGTTGTGTAAAAGGGAAATGTTCAACAGGTGTTGCTTGTTACTTATTATTTGTATGTAAGTTGGAACAGGTACTTTTTAAAGTATAACTCTCTCTCTCTCTCTCTCTATATATATATATATATACACACACACACATACATATATATATACACACATGAGTCGTTCGTATCTCGGGCACCCCATTTTTAAAGATATCATATACAGTAGAGTCTCGCTTATCCGAACATTGCTTATCTGGCATTCCGTCTTATCCGATGCTCTTATCCGACACCCCCATTTTCCTCCAGCATTTCCCTTTCAGTTAAAGGAGCACTCCCCAACTCTCTCTCCATTCCCAATAAGTGAAAAAGGCAAGACAAGGAGGAGGAGGTGGAAAGGGGGGAAAGAGTCAGGACCGGAACCGGAAGCATCCTCCCTCATTACCTCTATGATTTCTACACTTCTCTCCCACATCCAGGCACTTCCTGCTGGGCCACTCTAGCTCCGAGGCATTGACTTGCCTTAACCCTTTGAGTCCTTGTTGTTAGTATTCTACCGGTAGGTGTCTAGCGCCGTGTTGGAAAGGTAACAGTAGGAGACGCTGTATTATCCAACATTTTCGTTTATCCGACGTTTTGCCGGCCCGTTTATGTTGGATAAGCGAGACTCTACTGTATGGTTAAAATGTGCGTCTTAAAACTGAAGAAATACAGTAATTGTTTGGCAAGAGACAGTTGCTGAAATCACCTCTACACAACCATTAAAGGTACAAGAGTTCTCTGTAATTTTCACTCTGGTAACTCTACCCATGACTGGGAAACGACAATATCCTATTCAAAGTAATTTTTAAATCTTGCATAACTTTTGAGATACCTCACATTTTGTTATTTACTGATTGTGCAAAACTACAGATGTGCTGCTGTGTAATGATAAAAAGAGAGAGATGTGAAGATTTAAGCAGAATGTGCATATAGGAAACATCTCTTTGTCTTGCTTCTTTTTCCTTCTGAATCAGAAGTGATTTCTTGTCACATTACAGTTATCTTCCTTTTTTAAAGGTGGCTTTTATGAACCTTGCTTCTCACCATAACTGGCTAATTGGGTCTTTAAATGGATGCCTTTGGTCAAAAGGTGTATTCAACCAATATTAATGGACATCTTTAATTACCATTCCCCTTTTCTTCAATGGCAGTCATAACCCCTTTATTCATTTGTATTTAGAGACTTGACTATGTTCAAATATCTACTATTATTAACCCAGGTTTTTAAATATAATTTATGATTGCCATTATATTATCTGTTACCCACATTCATAGATCATTATGGTGTGAATGAGATAGATGTAATGGTTTTTTCTCTGTATATTACTAATTACTGGAAGCTGACTTCATTTTTTAAAAAGGTAAAAACACTGTTTAGGCTGTAGTGGCACAACAAGTTAAATCATTGAGTCTGCTGATCTAAAGATTGGCAGTTTGAAGCCACGGGTTGGGTTGAACTCCTACTGTTAGCCCTAGCTCCTGCCAACCTAGCAGTTCAAAAACATGAAAATGTGCGTAGATCAATAGGTATGAATCCAACAAATAAACAAATGTTTGTTCATCATTGGTTCCCCTTGGATCCCAACTTCAAGGTAAAATTGCGTGGGGATATGTATTGAGACTATAAGCATACAATTAAAACACCTTTTTCACTCTAGGAAAAATAGCTACTGATGTCAAAATATTTTCAATATGGGCTTAAAAACAGTAAAAAAAATATCCCAGATGGATAGACATTTAATGGATATTTTAAATAAATGCATAAATGTACAAACCTGTCACAGCCACCTAGCTTCATAAATGTTGAGTGTTACTTTCTTAATATTGAGTTGGTAGAGAATATTGTCGAAGAAAAAGCAATACGTTTAGAATGATGCACATACGCCTACAGAAGCTGTACAGTTGTTAGAAAACAAGGATGTTGAATGAAAGCCCCTTGTCATTTTAATAGGAATGAAAACTACCATCCCAATGAGAATCTCATGGTATAGGATTAGAGATCATCTGCAGTTTTGTGCCCAAGTTTTTCCCATTCTACCTTCCAGATGCATCAAGAACATGTCTTAATATTTATTTATTGAAGGTGGCTGGGTAAATCAAATACAAATGTTATATTGAAATCAGGTTAAAGCAGAGTTGAAAAACATGGTTGAAAGTAGGAGGAAATAACATGGTCACATAGGTTCTTCTTAGCAATCTTTTTATGGTCAGTAAACTGTGCTTACTTACTTACTTAGGCGATCCCTTGTAGCCTGAGGATTATAGGTCCTCCAAGTTTAGTGTCTTGCCGGTGGTTCCGTAGGTGGCTGCGGAGCCTTATTCTTGATTCGCGTGTTCTCCCACAGTGAAGACATCGGTTTCCAGTTGGAAGGTGATCCCAGTCAAGGTAGGCTTGACGTGCCTTCCTCTTGACATGTTTCTTTCTGCAGCACTGCTGGTCACAGCTGACCTCCAGTTAGAGTGCTCAAAGGCCAGGGCTTCCCAGTTCTCAGTGTCTTTGCCACAGTTTTTAAAGTTGGCTTTAAGCCGATCTTTAAATCTTTTTTCCTGTCCACCAACATTACATTTCCCATTCTAGAGTTGGGAGTGTAGTAACTGCTTTGGGAGACGGTGATTGGGTATTTGGACAACATGGCTAGCGGAGTTGATGGCGTAGGAGCATTGCTGCAATGCTGGTCGTCTTTGCTTCTTCCAGCACGCTGACATTTGTCTGCCTGTCTTCCCAAGAAATATGCAGGATTTTTCAGAGGCAACACTAATGGAATTGATCTAGGATTTGACTGTGACGTTTGTAGACACTCCACATTTTGCTGGCGTATAGCAGGGTTCGGAGGACAATAGCTTTATAAACAAGCACCTTGGTATCTGTACGGATGTCCCGGTCCTCAAACACTCTCTGCTTCATTCGGAAAAATGCTGCACTTGCAGAGCTCAGGTGGTGTTGTATTTCAGTGTCAATATTGACTTTTGTGGAGAGGTGGCTGCCAAGGTAGCTGAAATGGTCAACGTTTTCACCATTACACAGTATTTCTGGCATTGCGGAAGGATTGGCTGGTGACTGCTGGAATTGCACTTTGTTTTTCTCGATGTTTGGTGAAAGGCCGAGCTTCTTGTATGCAAAGATGTTTAGAGTGGCTTGTAGGTCTTCTTCTGAATGCATACGGACTACGTTATCATTGGCATATTGGAATTCTATAACTGATGTTGTTGTGACCTTGGTTTTGGCTTTCAGTCTGCTGAAGTTAAATAGCTTTTTACTCTGGTGGGAAGCTTCTCATCAACAAGATGAAGTACATAAACTGTACATTATTCTGTTGTCAAGGGAATAGTTCTGCGAATTCTCTTTTGGCTCCACCACCTGCTTGAAAGAGGACTGCAGGGACTTGCCCATGACATATGACCTTCGGCTTAAATATGTTCTCCATCTTGATTTATAGTTTTGAATATAAGTGAATCTACTTGTCTTTACTAAAGAGAAAATAACACTAGAACCTATTATGGTAGCCCAGTTGTGAGTAGACCACAAACATGTAGATGAAAAGTGTACCAAGAAAAGCAAACATGTACTCAAGAAAGGCAAAAGAGTGAATATTGCATGTAAGCGTGCCCAAGAAAAGCAAATGGAAGACATTTTTCCCAAAGCAAGTTGTATTTAATAGCTTCCAGATTATTTGACACATTACAAATTCAATCTGTTTAGACCCCAAACCTACCCACAATCATTTGACATAAATTCTTGTGGGACCAGCTGCATTTTCTTCCTCATAAGTATGTTTATGGTTGCAGCTTTAGTTTCAAAAATCTTCATTTAGTTGTCTGTTTTCTCTTTTAACTCAATGTTTACATTGTATTTTGAATCACTTCCTAAAAAAGAGGGCTGCCCAGTTTTGAATTGTCTCAACTCACCTACAAGATGCTTGAACTGGAAGGAACCAAAGTGTCTTGTTGATGCCGAATGTGGCTTGGAGGAAAGAGATGGAGAATATGGAAAGCAGAGCAGAGTTTTAGGGGATAGTGGAAACCTGAAAAAGGATGGTTGGTAAACATGGGAGGAGAAGGCAAAGGAGCAATGAAGGAAGCTGGATGAGCAACATAAGTGGATGAGAATGTCCCCCCCAATATTTTAATTAAAAATTTAATCAGGAACACAAACACAAACAGGAAAAGCCACAATACTTATGTGTACATAAACATAGAGATACTTTGAAAACAATGACATAACAAAGTTCACAACATAAATATCTAATTACACATAACTCTAAAACTACCCTGATTAGCTTGCAAGATCAGATGGGATTTGGTGCCCTTAAGGTATTTAGGAGGTTTGGACTGACTTGCAGTCATGTAAATAACCCACTGTTTTTCTACTTCCCAATTGGAAGGTTCTGAATCTAAATTATTTGTAAGCAGGCTCCCAGTTTAATTCTATAGAACTGTGTTCTGTTGTAAAGAAAATTTACTGGGGAAAAACTAAAATACAGTTTCTGTAACTGTTTTCTAATGTTTGACAAAATTTGGAAGAGTGTAAAAGGGTTTTTTAATAAATGTTTGTGTACTTGGTAAGAGTTCAGAGGAAGTCGAATGACACTTCCTGGAATTTGACGTCACTGCCATTTCAGGGAGGATATTGATTAGTTCGTGGAGATTGTAACAGATTGACTTTTGTAAAGTGTTTGTGGAATCGTGGGTACATATACATTTGTACTTTGACATTTTACTATATTCCCAGAGCAGTATTACATGCATATTGTCTAAAATGAAATTAACAGCAGTGTCAAAAGACTGTTTTGAAGAGATCTACATGTTCATCACTATTTTTAATGTGACATGGCATGCATTCAAACTGATACAAGAACACGTTGTTCCCAAACCTGATTACACACTGCATAAATGCTATATTTTCTTGTTGGATATTGGACATGTGGTTATTGCTCAAGTCAGTAGGAAAAGCGTATAAACATCCCTATGCATATATAGTTCAGCGTAGGAAAGTTCATGGTCATGTCTGCTGCTGTACGGATAGGGTTCAACTTGGAAAAATCCTGGTTCTGCCATAAGCAAGGAGGGACAAAGTGCCAAAGAAAGAAGCTATGGTCAGACTTAGGCTGATGGTCAAAATCAGAGGTCTTCAAACTAAGGCCTGCGGACTTCACTTGGGCCTCCGAGGTTATTTACCCAGCCCACACCCTAAACTTTAGACTTAGAGTCACCCTAAGTCTGAAATGACTTGAAGGCACACAATAACAACAATCCTAATTAACTTCGCTATCTCATCAGCCAAAAGCAGGCCCACTGAAATACTGGTAAATTTATGTTGGTTAAAATTGTTATTCATTTTAAATAAATAATTGCATGGTTCTTTCATGGTTTTTTGCACTACAAATAAAATATGTGCAGTGTGCATGGGAATCATTTCATGCTTTTTTCAAACTATAGTCCGGCCCCCCAACAATTGGCTTAAAAAGTTTGAGGACCCCTGGTCAAAATGCAAAACAGCCCACATATATTCTTCACCACTTCACAGATGGTAACCAGGATGTCACCAAAACAGAGTGAGGCCAAGATGGCAGAAGTTATTAGGGAAGAACATACATGCCAGAAAAGGCTGCAACAGCTTGTTTTTGTTTGAGCCTACTGGAAAGGGCTTTTCCCCTGCTGAGTTATTTTGAGTGCAAACTTCCCAATCCTGCTACAAACCTAATCCAATGACTGATCAACACCAAATCTGGCACACAGAGCCCTCATGACCCACTCTACAGCCTGGTGTAGTTTACTTCAACTTATTCCATTTGCAGCAATGGAATAAGTTGAAGTGGGAAAGTGAGAGGAGAAGAGAGAACCTGGGCATTCTAAAAGCAGCTGAAAAAATAAACAGAGAATTCATAGAATCATAGAGTTGGAAGAGACCTCATGGGCCATCCAGGCCAACCCCCTGCCAAGAAGCAGGAAAATTGCATTCAAAGCACCCCGAGAGATGGATTAATTTGAAGTATCCCCATAAATTGGGATAGTTGGAGAATGTGCTCTCATAGCTACCATTAATGATATATTTTTCTTCAGGCTGTTGAGCTGAATTGGCATTGAAAGATTTGTTGTGTGCCAGCTCTGTTTATGAAAGGTTGGTGTTGGAATCACCTTCTTCCTGGACAAGTAAGCTGGGCCAGAACCGTATAGAGCTTTAAAGGTCAAAACCAGCACTTTGAATTGAGCCCGGAATTGGACAGGCAGCCAGTGGAGCTGACACAGCAGGGGGGTAGTGTGCTCCCTGTGTGTAGCTCCCGTTAGTAATCTGGCTGCCGCCCGCTGGACTAATTGCAATTTCCAAAAAATGTAAGGTATTGACAGCAGGTTTCTGATTTACCAATGTGTCTTTGCAGTCATGGGATGCGCCACACGTGGGAAGGATTGGCCTAGGCATCCTTCCTTTCTGTTTGATACCACTTGGAGACCATCTGTAGGCCATCTCACTTCCATCGGGAACATAGAATTAATGTCTCAAAAAGAAATATCTGAGGAGAGTTGCTGCGGGAATGTATAAGCCTATAGTTCCTATATGCAGTGCTCTGAAATGGGAATTGGGACTTCTACAATTACTTGTACATAAGTAAAAACAGAGGTTCAGCTATGTGCAACAGAATTAATATCAAAATAATAGCTAATGAACTGGTGCTGTTTCTCTCCATCCTGTAAAGTTGTCATGGACAGGTAGTCAGTAGCTCATCAACCATGAGCTATTGACTAGGCTTGTGCATTTCGGCTGAATCTTGATCCGTTTCTGCTGGCCAAATTCCAGTAGACCCCCATATCCGTTTTCACACACCTTCCAAAAATGGGCAGGTAGCTGGATAGCCGTTTTCGGTCCACAGCCAAAAAATGTGGCTACATTCATCCCATTGGTGGCAATGGGGAACTTGGCTCCCCTTTCCGTTCCTGGGATCCTTTCCCTTTTTCTCTTCAAGGGAGCCTGGGTTTCAGCAACAGGATTAAGAAAGCCTGGGTTTTAGCAACCCTTCCTGGGATCCTTTCCTTCCCCCCCCCCTTCAAATACCTTGCGTAAGACACATCACAGCATTCTTCTATTCCAATTGGCCCAATAGGCAGGGCTCACAGGGAAACCCCGTGTGAGCAGGCTGCCGCATGATGCCGAATAGAGAAGGAGGAGCTGTAATCGGCTGCATCATGGTCCCATCATGGATGAAAAAACGTGATGGCTGGACCCTTGCCGTTTTGGCCATCTGGCCAAGCCAAACAAGCTGAATCAGTGCACAAGTCTACTATTGACTGCCAGTCCATGGCAACTTTACTATCACATGACAGTTGAATGAAAAGGAAGTCAAAGCCCTGCATAGAAATTAACTGATTTGTTCAAGCTAGCCTTCTTCACTTCAGTACTGTAATTTAAAAGTAGGGAAATCCCATTCGTTTTCTGTTTTTAAAAAGGTTCTCTGGGAATCAGGTAGTTTTGCCCATCTACTGCAAATCATCTGCAGATGTACTGAACTTCCTATCTCTATCTTCTTTGCATCTCTTGCTTTAGGGCTAGCAATACAGTTGCAACTCTTAGTTTCTTCTTTATGAACATGAATAAAATAAAATAGCATAATGCTGACAAAAGTTTTGAAACTTCCTGTTCCAAAAAACTAAGATTTTCTTAGGAGGGCCATCAAGATCTGTGAGGTAATATTGCATTTGTAAACCGTCGGCAGAACAACTACTCTGAAACGAGGATGTAAGAGGCTCCTAGGCATGCTTGGGTAATGCTTTTGGTGGCAAAGATTTCATAGAATCTGCCTCCTCTCATGTTTATTTTTCCAACTATATGTATTGCAGTTAACAACTGAGAAAAGAATAAAGTATACCTCGTTTTCTCTAGGTCTAGGCACCAACATTATTTGATTTCAGCTTCCATTTTAATTTTTGCCCCAGGAAAATTTCTCAAAAAGAAACTTAAATTATTTCCATTACTTGCTTTTCATGCCTGGTACACTCTACATACCTTTTCAATCACGGGGATTGCTTCAGGTTTTCACTAGTTTGTAAACTCTTTTTGTTGTTGTTGCTTGCTTGATAGTGGATTGTAGTTGAAGTGCAAAGCCTGTGGGGAACTCATTACAGCTGCAAAGGAAATGGGGAATGCTGTTTGAATTCACAGAAGGGAACATATTGTCTTGCATTTAAAAATGGTAGAGCCTGACTGTATTTACGAACACTTCCAGCTCTTGAAACTGTGTTCTAATCATGAGTTGCCTGTCTTGATAGAAACGTTTCTGTGCTCCCATTAATTGGCCGGTGTCTGCTTTCTGCTCTTGTGGCTCTGCAAGTTTACGGTAAGTGTTTTGTCATTCATTAGCCCTCTTTTGTGTTCATTGCCAAGTAAAGTGATTTTCTTTTTTGTCTTTCTGTTTTGGTGGCACTAGTGGAATTGAATTGGCCTTCTGGGAGATTAAAAGAGGGCTAGCAATCTCCAGAGCTTCTCTGGTTTGCAAAATGATGCCAGTCAAGGCTTATTTTGCAATTGCTTTCAGTGGCGTATGCCTTGGATCTTTCTGCATGATTAATCAATATGAATCCCAGCTATATTTTAAGGTCTCTGCAATATACCCTGAAGTTCCCAGACAGAGATGAGGATGTCTTATCTGATCTGATTGCTCTAAATTTTGCACATGTGTGGTGGTATGATCTTTGTTTTTGCAAGTGAAAAGAGGTGTGCCTGAGTACAGAAGATGCAAAGTTCTTAGCCTCCAAATAATGAATGGATGGAGTCTCAATGATTGACTCATTGAGCAATGAGGCAGTGGTGGACACTGAATTGACACTTTGGCTGAAGATTGTCACTATAAAACTGCAACCCTCTCTGTTTCGTTTTCACTTGTCTTCTATTTTTTTCCCCATCCCACAGCATTTTCGGATCCTTCCCAAGGATTACCCACTTCTCAGTTTTTGTTCTTACTTGTTTTAAAAGCCAAAATTTAACACATTATCTCAAAGATATACTACATTTTCTAAAATACAGGGCAATAGTATGTTGGTGCCATGTATATGCATAATAATAATAATAATAATAATAACAACTTTATTTATACCCTGCCACCATCTCCCATAGGAGCTAGCTTACAAAATAGCACACAAAGATGCCATACTCTATATATATATATATATATATATATATATATATATATATAATAAAATATGTCAACATGAAAACATTAATACATTACGTAAACCAGGTATATAAATGGTACAAAACAACCTCTATTAAAACAGAATCTATGTAATCACTATATCAGCCCAGCTGAATGCACAGAATGTAGATATAAAGTGCTAAGTGATTGGCAAACAGTTCTGGTTACTGTCCAAACATTATCAAATGCCTGCTGGAAAACCAAGTTTTTAACTCTTTCCCAAAGTGTTGTAGTGTAGGGGCTTGTCTAAATTCACTAGGGAGGGATTACCAGAGTGGGGAGGGGGGGGGGACCACTGAGAAGGCTCTCTCCCTTGTCCACACCAACCGCACTAAAGATGGAGGCTGGACCAAGAGGAGGACCTCCCTGGCAGATCTTAGAGCTGACACCGGTTCACAGAGGGAGATGTGGTCATAAAGATAGGCTGGACCCAAACCGTGTAGGGCAGGGGTCCTCAAACTTTTTAAACAGAGGGCATGTCACAGGTCCTCAAACTGTTGGAGGTCCAGATTATAATTTGAAAAAAACATGAATGAATTCCTATGCACACTGCACATATCTTATTTGTGGTGCAAAAATACTTAATACAATAACTAAAATGAAGAACAATTTTAACAAATATAAATTTATTAGTATTTCAATGGGAAGTATGGGCCTGCTTTTGGCTGATAAGATGTTGTTGTTGTTGTTGTGGTTGTTGTGTGCTTTCATGTAATTCAGATTTAGGTTGACCTTGAGTGAGGGCTGAGTAAATGACCTTGGAGGGCCGTATCTGGCCCACAGGCCTTAGTTTGAGGACCCCTGGTGTAGGGCTTTATAGTTGATAACCTGCAGTTTGAATTGGGACTGGCAACTTATTGGCAGCCAGTTAGTAACCTGGCTGCCAATCTTTGTACCAATTGCAATTTCCGAGCCATCTTCAAAGGCAGCCCCACATAGAGTACATTACAGTAATCCATTCTAGATGTAACTAAGGCGTGGACCACCATGGCTAAGTCAGACTTTTCGAGGTACAGTTGCAGCTGGCACACAAGCTTTCATTGTGCAAATGCTCTCCCAGCCACTGCCGATATCTGAGCTTCAAGCATCAGCAATGAATCCAGGTTAACATCCAGACTGTGGCCCTGTGTCCTCAGGGGGAGTGTAACTCAGTCAAGCACAGGTTGCCACCCTATAACCTGATCGGCCTCACAACTGATCAGAAGGACCTCTGTCTTGTTCTGGATTAAGCTTCAGCTTGTTGGTCCTCATCCAGTCCATCACAGTTGCCAGGCAAAAGAAATGTTACCGTTAGGGAAGCAATGTGTATGCACACACAAGAAGTTAGAGATTAGATCTTTTAACAAACAGTGATAGAGGAGAAAGTGTCTTACTGTCTTTTCTTTGAAAGATCTTTCTGATATTATCTTTTATTTATGTATTTGTTGAATAAAGACAACTAGACTGTGATCAAAACAGCTACTTGGATTCTTGTCAGTCCAATAAGTTTAAACATGAAAATTATGTGCTTTATCACAAACTACTTTTAAAACTTTATTGAGAATATAAAGCACTGATTCTCAAAGTGGGTGGTACCGCCCCCTGGTGGGCAGTGAGGCGATCCAAGGGGGCGGTGGGAGGCTCAGGAGAATTTGGGGGGCAGTGGACCCCTTTAAGGGGGCAGTGAACGATTGGCCATGTAGGAGGGGTCACACGGCCCTCTTATGTCAACCCAGTGCGCAGCAGCAGTAAAAAAAGCAAATTCTATGCTTGGCATGATCAGGAAGGGAATCGAAAATAGGTCGTCAAATGTTGTATTGCCTCTCTACAAATCTATGGTGAGGCCACATCTGGAGTACTGTGTACAATTCTGGTCACCGCACCTTAAGAAGGATATAACGGAACTGGAAAAGGTACAGAAAAGGGCAACAAGAATGATCCAAGGGATGGAGCGGCTCCCTTACGAAATCAGGTTGCAACGCCTTGGTCTTTTCAGCCTTGAAAGACGGCGTTTAAGAGGTGACTTGATCGAAGTGTATAAAATCATGCATGGGATAGAAAGGGTGAATAGAGAAAAAATATTTTCTCTGTCACACAACACTAGGACTAGGGGGCACTCCCTGAAGCTCCAAGGTAGGAAAGTTAGGACGAATAAAGGGAAATATTTCTTCACCCAGAGGGTCATTGGGTTATGGAACTCACTTCCAGAGGAGGTTGTGACAGCGGTCAGCCTGGACAGCTTCAAGGCAGGATTAGACAGATTCATGGATACCAAGGGAATCGGTAGCTACTGAAATGGACATCCAAGTGCCACCTCTGTGTTGATGGAGGCAGGCAGGATTTCCCTGGGTACTGGTTGTGGGGGGTCGGGAGCAGGTGAGGGTTTTGCCCTCCTT
Source organism: Anolis apletophallus (assembly GCA_030556195.1). Lineage (NCBI taxonomy): Eukaryota > Metazoa > Chordata > Lepidosauria > Squamata > Anolidae > Anolis > Anolis apletophallus. Next base: position 74,456,223 of record JARBWK010000007.1, on the reverse strand, counting down.
TCTGCTAGAGATCCCTGTGTACAACTAGTGGGCCACTGTGTGACACAGAATGCTGGACTAGATGGGCTGAGGCCCGATTCAGCATGGCTCTTCTTATGTTCTTATTTGGCTCCGCCCCCTTCGCTTTGACCTGCGTATTAGATAGTTGGATTAGAATTCGTAAAAGTAGCAAAATTATTTATGAAGTAGCAATGAAAATATGGTTGGGGGTCACCACAACATGAGGAACCTTTTTAAGGGGTCATGGCATTAGAAAGGTTGAGAACCACTGCATTAATACATATATCTTTCTGTTTAATTGCTATTAATTTTTTTAAAAAAAATAATTTCTAGGGGGGCAGTGAGTTAAACATTTTCTGGAAAGGGGGTGTTGGGCCAAAAAAGTTTGGGAACCACTGATATAAAGGGGGAAAAACCCACAACTTTTTGCAGTTTGATAGTGAGAGCAGGGCAGCTTCTGTTACAGGAAAACAAATCTAAAGTCTCCCTGGGTTCTTAGAACTGGTTTCAAAATGATTTGAATCTCCTTCCTCTTTCTTTAGGACAGATATGTACTGGTATAGATTTTCAGATCCTGATCTTGCTGCATACGTAGATAAGGAAATCAGATAGGATAATACATATCCAGTTTTGGCATGATGTCCCATGCCAGGGGAAGTACTCATTTAAACATTTTTATGCTTGTGTTGGAAAGTATTTTCTATCTACTGGTGATGGACCTGACCAAACATTACTTAAAAATAATGTTCTCATCTTGCTTCATAAAACACACTGTATATGCTATGGGTCTTTTTCTGGAAGAGGGGTTGGTGTTTATAAACCATGGTACTGCCTATTTCTGCATTGCCCTGCATTAAACCCGCAATTTAGGCAAATTGGGAGCTTTTCATATGCTTGATATTCCCTATACTGTATCAGAAAATATTTATGTATAGCCAGTTTTCTCAGTAAGAGGTGTGGAGAAACAATAAATCTAAGACACTAAATTATAATGTGAGAGCAACAGATGGTGAAAATCTGGGACTTTCCTTTCTTATTTCAAATCTGAATACTTTGTTCAAAAAATTAAAATTGTGTGTGCACTTATGTGTGTACATGTCCATTCATATCCCAGAAGAAAATGACAAATATTCTGTCATCTTCACATTTCATCTCGTAACATTAGAATTTTTTTCCATTATGCCGTAGTCTTGAATGATAAGGTACATATTTTACATTCAAAACCCATGTCTGTGAGAAAGGCAAAGTGGTGATTGGAAATGCAAAAAGTGGCATTATTATTCAGATTCATTTAGGTTGTGTCCTAACAGTTGGAGTAATAACGTAAAAATTTGGTTTTTTCGAATTTTTCCAGTTCAAATGATACAAGGCTTCACTGGGTTTTCAAAAATGTGTCTTTTTGGTTGGCTCAGAATATAAAAGTAACTGTTACCTGTCTGTTCAAATAGCAGTTTATGAGAGATTTTTCAGCAGTGAAATTCAAGGAAGCCACTGTAAGGACTTCATCAGATGCAGATAGGGAAAACAAGGAAAAGCGAGTGAAATCGTCTTCTTTGTGCGATACTCTGTCTTTAAAGAAGATGGAGGATTTACTTACTCCCATCACAGATGATGGCCTCCTCCCACCTCTAGCTCAACCATCTGCAGAGGAGACAGAAGGCATAGTTCTTAAAGCAGGCACCCCTTCTCTGCGCTCCTCTCCTTTCCCTCCTGATCTCTTTTTTTCTCAATCACTGAACTCCGAAACCTACTAGATACCAGAACCTACTGTAGTTGGTTAAACAAAAGTAAAAACAAAGTTTAAAAGCTATCAGTAGTGCAATTTCAAAAACCAAGATCACTATGAAGGAGAATGACAGGAAAAATAAAGTGGTGATATCTTGAAATTGCAGTATTCCTAATGATTAAATTATTTTTTAAAAATACTTATGAAACAGGATTTTGGGCAAGAAATGCCAATGCTTACTCGATGTCACTGAAGCAATAAGCACAGGCAAATTTGACAGATCCTATCCAACTTTTTCCCCTTGCTTTCTCTCGATTTTATGGAAATCATGAGCTCAGAAGACATTTTCTCTCCGTCTCCTGTCCTCCCTGTCTCTAAACATTTCTAAAACAGTTCCCTAACAAAGCATCCTGGTCAGGCGGAAGTCTGTTTGCATCGTTTGATGGGCTCTGTGATGCTTCATCAGGGAATTGTTTTAGAAGTGTTCAGAAACCAGGAAAGCGGGTGAGTGGGTGGGGGGGATTGCATGTGATGAAGTCTTGGGTGTCTTCTATGAAAGTGATTGATGAGAGTAGCTCCTTTGTAGGTTTGAGAAACTGGCTATCTGCGTGCAAACAGAGCAGAAAATATTCATAGAGAGCTTTAAAACTTTTGTACCTATTTTGTTTGATAAATTTTTCCTGCTTCAATAATTTCCTGTTTTAGTTTTACCTGGAGTAGACTGATTGAAATCAATGGGACCTGTTAGTCACAATTAACTTAAGCCAAATTGATTTCAATGGGTTTGCTCTAGACAAGACTAGCCTTGGATTCAGCCTGTGGTTAGACCCATTAATAACTGAGAGCTCCACTTTGTCATAATTAGACTGGCTGATTTAGTCTTCTCCTTGGATTATTTTTGGCAAGAAGTCCAGGTTTTTTTTTGTTTCCAAGTCACTTTAGGTACTTGGGTAGCTGTTACTGAGTGATTCTGTCCTCGAAACACATAGATCCCAGGTTCTAAAGAAAACAATCAAGTTCCCGACTCATAAAAAAGAATAGGATCCAGTGTTTTCCAATTAGTAGAATTATATAGAATAAAAAAACAAGCATGCAGATCAGAATTTTAAATTTAATTAAAGATGAACTGTCATACAGTTAAGGTTTTTTAAATTAAATAACATGTTTGTTTTGTGGGGCTGTTTAATAGCAGCACTGAATGTAATTTTAGAGCCAGATTTACTGTTTATACTTTAAAAAAAGAAAGTTTTCCTCTGGCTAGAAATTATTAAAATTATGGGCAGACTATGGGGACTTGTGAAATACATATTTTCTGGGTGGTTTGCTGTATTAAGAGGCAGGATAGTACAGGCAGTCCCCAAGTTACAAATATCCAACTTGTAAATCACTCAAACAACTTACAAATGCCTTACAATGACTTACAAACAACTTACAAAGGAGGTGAGACAATAAGAAGTGAAAGAAATTCACCCTTCAGAAGGGAAATTCAATCCTGAAAAGAGTTTTCATGGGGAAAATGTGTCTCAATTGAAACTTTATCACCAATCCTTGTTTCTACAGATACACTGGCCCTAGAAGGCCTTGAAGGTTGCTGTAATGCTACAATAAATGATAGTAGGGCTATCTCAAGTGTTCCTGTAATCTCTCCTCTTGTAATGCTACAATCTCCCTGAAATAATAATAATAATTTCATTTCTTACCCGTCTCTTCTTATGACCCAAGGTGGCTTACAACATTGCTAAAACACATAATCAAAACACATAATCATTTCAAACACTCTATAGAATACATAGAAAAACGTATTTCCATACAATACGTATTAAAATACACAAAAGTTAGACATACAGTGGAAGTTTTCAATTTGTCATTAAACCTGCCTGGGTAGTTTTAATGACAGTGTTTGCAGCTTGGGAGTGCTCCTGGATCTGTCTCCCCAATTATCAGCCCAGGTAGATGCAACGATTGGGAGTGCTTATTATCAGCTTTGGCTAGTATGCCAGTGGTACCCCCTTCCTAGATTTGGAGGACCTTAATGGGTATGGGTATGTTTGTTTTTAACATTTGGCCTGCTTGAATTCCCAATTAAAATACACCATCCAGCTGGCTGTTAAGTTCCATAATTTCATTGGCACAGTATGGAGGATTTTATTGACCTGCCTTTACTGTTATTATTGGCACTTTATTTAATGGAAGATGAAGTCAGCTTTGAGTCTGAAATCGTTTGGCAGCCAGATACGTGAGCCCTGATGCTTCTGGACCCATTGCCCTGATAAATTCAAATGAATCTTTCTAGATGATTGAGGAAAAACCCTTTTTACTTGAAGTCACATTATAACTAATCCAGATCTGGAATGAATGGTATCATACCTTCTGCCCCAGAAAAAGGGAAGGTTGGCTTCAGATAACTTGCTGCACCCCGTTTGCTCCTGTTGGGACAATAAATCAGGGGGAAAGGTCTGCTGGAATAAGAAAGCAATATCCCACCATCAAATTAAGAGGAAAGGATGTAATTCATCCAAATTTTACTCACTTTTATTTCCCTTTGATTATAGTATAAGCCTTAAGCACATAGTTAACTTTCTAGTATAAAATGAAAGCAAACACATCTAGCAGGGCCTTTGCAAAAGCATATTTGATTTTTAAAGACTTGTAAGAGATTATAAAATGGGACTTGATGACTAATGTATTAATTAGTGAAATAACTGACATTGATTCACAGTGGAAAGTGTAAATTCTATCAAATCATGGTTAAGGGAAATATCAAACACTTTGTAATGATTAAGCTTGCTTATTTGATTGGCTTTCAAGAAGGGAAAGTGAAAGAAGGACTATCTTGCTGAATAATTGGAATTTGGCTCATTTTAGAGCTGAACATAAAAGTGAAATCTGCAAGAAAATATAGTTAGTTAATTTATTTGTTAAAGGACCAATCAGATAGCCATGCTGTCTTTCAGGAAACGATTAAGTCTTATGTTGTACAGACTCACACATGCCTGTATCTTTCCTCCTTCCCCAAATATTATGATTTTCTTTTCTAGTTGATATTTAATATGAATGCTTAGTTTTCATTGGCCTCTCTGTTTCTTTCCCCTCCTAAGACTGTTTTGTTTTCATCTCTACTTATTATTTGTTTTGTTCATAACCTGGATTTTTTATGGACTCATAAAATATGTGTTAGCTTTCACTCCATATTATTGCAATATATTGCACGAGTTTGAATCTTTTTTCTTCTGCGCAACAGTTAAAGTCTACCAAGGAAAGTGGCAATGAACCTTTTAAGTTTAGATGACTCAGATGGCCCTTCCAGACAGGCCCTGTATTCCAGGATCTGATCCCAGGTTTTTTGTTTATCTCAGATTATTTGGCAGTGGGGATTTATATAATCCGGTTTAATTCAGAAAACCTGGGATCAGATGCTGGGATATAGGGCCTGTCTGAAAGAGCACTCAGCCACAGACTGACAAAACAACAGGTAAAGCCAGAGGCAGTGATAAGTGCAGCAGTAGCCAATGAAAGTTAGAGCTCAAGCAAAATTATTCTTGTTTTGTTCCCATCCTTTCTCTTAATTAGAGTAATTAGACATAAGAACACATCATGAGATGATATTAGTCATTGGAAAATATTATAATTTTTGAAAGGTAGGAGGAAAAAGGAAGACCACACTATAGGTGGAGAGACAAAATCCAGGAAGCCACGGCCTTGTAATATACAACTGTGTCAAAATGAAAATAACGTTTATATATAGGGAATTCTGAAAGAAATTAGAGATTGCTCTAGAATTTCCTTTCTTGAAAGGTTAGTCCCCAGCGTGCACTTATTATAGAGGAATATTATTTTCTAGGATCTTCCTTTTGTGGAACACATTTCTTAACCCATAATTATACTACTTTTATGTTTTATTTTCTTTCTGCTTTGGTCAAGTAATTGTTGCCGAACGATTTAGGACAGCCTGGCCCATAGGGGGCCCATAGGGGGCAGAGACCCAGAGGTACCCCTAAAACGAGGATTTCAGCAGAACCTCTGGTGAAGTTTTAAAAGCAAACTAAAAATCCCTTTCCCAAATGATCTCCCTAAAGAAGATGCCACTGAGGTTTTTATTCTTGTCAGTTGATAAGGATGACCACTGCAGATTCCTTGTCGCAAAGCAGTCATAAAGTTACATTGAAACATATGCTTTGGGGAAAGTTCATCTGTGTCCTTGGGAAAGCTATAAGAGAAAAGTCCTTTTTGCTAATAGCCAGAGGAGAGTCCAAACACATGAAAGTCCTTGGAAAACTATATCTCCCAGCACATTCTGGCCGGCCTCATGTCGGCCCATCTTCATCCATCTTAAAAGGCCGCTTGCTGATGGCGGGAACAAAGGTTTTTCAAGAACCAGCGGTTTTTGGCAATCAGCTGGTCCGTGGAAGAAATATTCTTTAAAGTTTAAAGAGTTGCATAGAGGCGAAGGGGTTCAGAGGAAGGAAACCGAGATACCGTAGTAGAAAGCTTTAGAATAAATCAGAGAAAAATATGAAATTGGAATGGAGTCAAAATGGGACACTTTGTGTCTTTGTGGAAAGGAAAAATGTTGCGATGTGGAGTGCTCCTAATCTAAGCTGCGCCACAAAGTTTCAGGTTAAGTGAGGCATGAAAACAGAGAGGTAGAAATGGCTGGAGGTCTCTGGTTGCTAAATCCCAGCCCTTTGTCTTTAAAGATGCCAGACCATATGTGCAGGAACATTGGAACTCCCTGCTGCAGGTAAAACCAATTAAGATACAGATGGGCTCTTTCTGGGGCTCGCCTTCATAATGAGATTTAAAGTTAGGCAGAAGGTCAGAAATGCTTGATCCTTCAGGATGATTGTATAGATTTTGGTCAAGTTCATAAAAAATCTCAGTCCAAGTTCTCATCTATTTGTTGGCCTTATTTCTGAGTCAATTTGCAACTTTCAATTGAAATATACTGTAGATGAATATGTCCGTATGTTATTTCTAGGTTGCGTCCGTATGTCATTCCTATCCCATCACAGTGATTTCTGCAGTGGGTGACTGCCTCTGATAATGGTCCAGTGCATTTTCACTTCTTGTGTTGGACTGTGGCACGTATCAGTTTTATTGTGGAGATTACCAGTGCTGCTTTCGCTCACTCACTCTTTTGCTCTCTGTCTTTCTCTCTGTGTATACAGTATAAATGCATTGTCTGTCTCAGTTTTGTAAACATTGGTGCCAGGGACACCCTGCAGCTGATTGTGTCTGCAGTTCTTTAGACTCTGTTTGCTTGTCTGGATAATATTCTGTTTGCACGTCTTTATTTAGCACCCAGACGGAAGACGTTGACTACTGGGACAGTGCAAATAAATCAAATTAGTTCTTGCAGCATAGTTTTATTTGCAGGACGAAACAAACTCTCTCTTTGCCTAGTAGCATATACAAGAGTCTGGAGCATTTCCCTTAGATTAGTTTGGCACTCGAACAACTATTGGTCACAATGGATGCACTTTTGCACTCTTTGTGCATCCAACTTTCCAGGAAGTGATGAATTTCTGTGAACATTTCTCAGTACGTGCAGAGCCAGAATCTGTTCATTAAAGTGTTCTGTGGGATGCTGCCTTTCGCACAAGCAGAGTTCATCATGCTTAATACTGTGTAAGGCAGAGCTTCTTAAGCTTTTCTACTCAGGATCCCTTTTGGCCTGATAAATGTTTACATGACCCCAGGTATCTCTCTCTTGGCTTTTCTTCGCAAGTGAAGATTCAGGAAGGACTCATTCCATGCTTTCTACAAGCGTGTTGATGATTCGGAGATCGGATGTGTCCTCCAAGCCTGTGCAATGGATTTTTCTGGTGGAGCGCAGTGTGCACAGAACTGGCCTCACCCTTTAAACCAAAAGTTTGTCTGCCAGGGCCTAGCAAGCTTGGATGGTGGCAGCGAGGTCCTCAGGTCGTAGGTTTGGTTCGAGTTTCCTTCTCTAAATGGTTGACCTTACAGGGTTAAATGAGCACCATCTGCCCGGGTTTGAAATCAGAGTTTTCCTTCTCCTAGGATGGTTGCCAAGAGGCTAGAGAGCCCATCCTGCCAATTGACGCTCTATGTCAGACCCTTCGGTTGTGACCTGTCTGGCACAGGAGGCCCTACCGGTGACTGTTTTGCTCACAACTTCATTAGGGTACGCAAGCCTCTCCCCCACGACAAGGGGGTACCAACGGAGAGGTGACCCCAGGTATATAGGTATATAAAATAGGTATAAAAACCAAGCACTTACTGATAACAAACCATTTTTGCAAAGCTTGCTAAACAAGCTAATTTTCCTTTTTATGAAGTACAGCTGAAGTGTTTTCTGCAGAATCCACTGTAAACACTGCACAACAGATTCATGTAATGTCTAAAACAGTCACTATGAGACATTCAGAAAAGTTTTATTTTTGCCAATTTTTGGGACCCCAACATTGAACGAAGAGGACCCATTTGGAGTTGGGATCCACAGTTTAAGAAGCAGTGGTCTACAGTACATGACTGACAGCCATCTGTCTCGTCTTTCAGGCAGGACTATTTTTCAGCCTTACTTAAAGGTTCTTTTCATGCAAAGTATGTGCCCTACCACTGACCTATGTTTGTGGCTTAATGCAATTAAACATGTTGTATGTTTTTTTTAACTTTCCCCCAAGAACTGGCTTGTTAAATAAGATTATTCTTCAGAGGCAGAGTTTTGCCTTTCAGCAAATATTGCCTGAAGAGCTTCAGTTTTTATCATGGCATCTTGAATTAGAATCGAAATCAGAGCAACTACCTGCTCTCTTCTCTGTTCAGCATAAAGGAGATATGTTTGGAAGCTTAGTTGTTACACCTAGTGACTGATGGTACTGGCAGAGTCCTGTTTTAAGCCTGCTTTTCTTCCTTTGGATGTTTTGGCATGCAGGTGGGTTCTTAAACATCCAGAGGTGCAGGAAATCCCCGTTTCCTCTCTTCATCTTTCTTCCATCTACTACAGGTCTGTTATAAATGTTTGGTTTACATTTTCCATGCTTTACATTTTGTAAATATTTTTGCTTAGATCTTGTTGAGCCAGAAGAGGGGGAATATTTCTTTCTCCTTGCTTTCAGAAGGTTTCTGCATTGGAAATCTGTCATACGGTGTTTTCATTTTCAAGAGGAAAACCTGACTTGGTAAAGCAATTTGATGAAGGAAGCATGTCTGCCTTTTCTCTTTCTCTCCGCCCAACCAATGATAAGACTCCATCAGAGTAGTTTCTATTTAGAAAACTAGGTTCTTCTTACAGTTCAGTATAGGTAAGTGCAGGGGCGGTCTAAGGTAATTTAAAATGGTAAGCAAACATTATTTTGGCCCCCCCATGTAAAACAAATATACAATTATAATATCACAATACCATTAGTAGTATTATATTGTATCAATGTATATACAATATATTATACCATATCCATACTATATTATATCACAATTATATTATACTACATTGCAATATAATTATATTATAATATTTTGACATTATAATATAATATAACATTCTATATTATTATTATAAAATAATAAATAAAATTATTTATTTAAATAAAATTATCCTCTACTAAATATTTTCATTACTCCTATAAAACTCAAATAACCCAAAATAAAGTAAAATAAAATATTATATATTACTATATTGTACAATACCACTCTACTGCAATATTGTTTGTAATATTACATGTAATATAAAATATATCATTATTCTATTGTTATATTGTATTTTTATTATATTGTACTAGCTATACCCGGCACGCGTTGCTATGCCCTTTTTAGGAGATGCGAGAAAGTCCAATCATCCACGGTGTGCCCTCCTCTAAACTGCAGTTGGATGGAGTGTGGGTCATGGGGGGCATGGTGTGCCAAGTTGGGTCTTTATTGGTCTTGGTTCTGGGCCGCAGTGGTCTGTGGGGAATGATGGGTTTTGAAGTACTACAAATCCCATTTTCCATGGTGGTACCTCAAGTCCCATCATGCATGGTCGGGGCTCTGTGTGCCAAGGTAGGTTACTGTAAATTCATGCCATACACAATGTCCCATGAGCTGAGGCCTAGTCGGGAGAATCAAGTTAATGAAGTCTTACTGTCAATTCAGAGCGTAAACAGCTTCCCAGTAAGTGAGGGCTAGTTAGGGAAATCAAGTTAATGAAGTCTTACTGTCAATTTAGAGCGTAAACAGCTTCCCAGTAAGTGAGGGCTAGTTAGGGAAATCAAGTTAATGAAGTCTTACTGTCAATTTTGGGCGTGGTCTGTGATTTTTTGGGGTGTAAATTTTCGGTTGGAAGTGATTTGGGTGTTTGTTGGGGATTGGCTCAGGCCTTTTCCTTATTCTGTTTTGGCAGTTTATTAAGGATCAGAATTTTCATGTTGGCTGGCCAGTGCAGCAGTTATGCAAATCCGCCCTTATTGGCAGCCAATCATGTTGTTCAGAATGTAGAGGCTGGGTGAGTCTTTGGCTGCCCCGGAGGATGCTGGCAAGTGTAGTTTTATTTTTACTCGTTGTTTTGGGGGCCTTTTAGGTTTTGGGGGGGAAAGTTTCTTTGCTACAAACGTACCTTGCTTGAGGCCTATTTCTGTTGGCAAGTATTGTGTTTCTGCATTGTATGGTTTCTTTGTTTGAGGTATACATCACATGACGTGAACCCATTTATATAATAGATGACAATATTAAGCAGAACTGTATAATAATCAACAAGAAATGCAATGTAAATGCATCAAAATCAGAATATATTACCTACCACCCGTCTCATAATTCATAGGAGTCTCCCATAAGTCCAAAATTAGGATCCCAATGAAAATGTAAATAGAAAAATAGCCAAAATATTCAAATGAGGTCGAATACAGGCAGCGTGGCCTGGGCAAACTTGGGCCCTCCCTCCCTCTAGGTGTTTTGGACTCCAACTCCCACAACTCCTCATAGCCTCAGGCCCCTCAGGTCTAGACAGAAACAGAGCCGAAGAAAGGAAGGAGGGAGAGAAGAGGTCACAGAGGAGGAGGAAAGTCCTTCATTCATTCCTTCACTTACACTTCCTTCACTAATTCCTTTCTCCTTCCCCGCAAACGCGCACGCGGCGGAGACAAAGGGAGAGGGGAAGCACTCCCTGCCTGCCCAATAGGGAGTGCTTTGCTTACAGGCTTCTGTGCAAGGGAGCTTCTGGGCATGCGCGGAGGTTTTTGCGCATGTGCAGTTGCTCCTGCGCTCAACTTCAGCTCCGGAGCAACTGCGCCTGCGCGAAAACCTCCGCACATGCCCAGAAACGGCGTCAGAGCGCACAAGGCCGGGGCCCAAAAGCAGGCAGCTGCGGCATTGCCTGAGGAACAGCGGCAGGGCCAGGATGGCGCCCCATGCGGCCAGGATGGCGCCCCCTTCCCAGATGGCGCCCTATGCGGCCGCTTACTTGGCCTACCTGTAGGACCGCCCCTGGGTAAGTGGGTTTCTCTTGTTAGAACAAAGGCTGTCTTTTCAAGCAGTTGGTAATTGCTTTTGGTTTTAGATTTGCTTAGTGTTTCACAAGCGCTATTGAATTTGGGCAGGCCCATGCACTTTTTATTCTTGATGTAGAAGACTGATGCACTCATATAATTTAAGAACTCAGGGTCTAAAATTGTAACAGCAGGTTTGCAGCCCGGCATATGTTTTTAGTTAGCAACTCAAGCACTCACCGCCATTCGTTACATGGGCAATGACGGTTAAGGTCAATAGCAGCTGGAGGACTGTATGCATATTATCCCTGGGACCATTTCGTACCGCACAGTAGAAGTGCTATCATTCCATTTTAATTCCCTTAGTAGCATCCTGTGGAATCCTGGCCTTTGCGGTTCTGAAAGCGGCTCTTCTTTGAACTTTAGGATCTCACTAAACTACAAATCCCAGTAGGAAAATAAGAGTTAAAATGGAATCACAATGCTGTAATTGCCTAATCGGAGAGCAGTGTTTGGATTTAGGCCACAATATTCATGTCCTTTAGAACATTTTATTATATTTATATAGACTCCATAAAGGGGGGGGGGGGTAGCACCATTGTTCAGCCCTAATGAATAATCAGAAATAAAGCTTTATTTCATAAAGTTTTCCGTACTTATGTTTTACCATTTGCCATTATGACAATGACTTATAGTTATTATATGAGCAATGTTAATAAAGGTAAAGGTAAAGGTAAAAGTTTCCCCTGACATTCAGTCTAGTTACGTCCAACTCTGGGTGGTGGTGCTCATCTCAATTTCTAAGCCAAAGAGCCTGCATTGTCCATAGACACCTCCAAGGACATGTGGCCAGCATTACTCAATGGAGCGCTGTTGCCTTCCTGCAGAAGTGCTACCTATTGATCTACTCACAATTGCATGTTTTCAAACTGCTAGATTAGCAGAAGCTGGTGCTAACAGTGGGAGCTCACTCTGCTCCCTGGATTCAAACCGCCAACCTTTCGGACAGCAAGTTCAGCAGCTCAGCGGTTTAAACCACTATGCCACCAGGGGACCCAAGCAATGTTAATAGTGTTTATGAATTACCTGTTTTGAAAGAAAATGGTAATATGTACCCCAACACCATGCTGTCTTCCTGGTGGGACAGGTTTTTCCATACATAGTTTCTTGCAATCATTAAAAAAAAAATTCGATATTGCACCTCATCTGTTAATGTAGATTATGAAGGGCCTTTAGGTGTTTTAGGAAGCCCCTTACCATCCTAAAGATGGACAGAATTGGCAGAAGCTTCATTATTATGAGACTTCTGGTTAGTTTTATAAACAAGATGTACACTTTGGCCATGTTCAGTCCCCTGGAACAATAAGCTTTTGCCCTAGGGAATATATAGCTTCTTTTATTTACTTGCCATGTTGAAAACAATGGAATGACAATACTGAAAGTATCAATCTCTCTTCCCTGGAAGACTATATGACTTGACGCAGCTGATATTTCCCAAAGATTTTGTCATCAGATTATCAGATGATGAATGGCCATGGCATTTGTTGACCATTGCCCTTTTTGTTCTGAAGCTGAGCCCAACCCAATGTCCACATCCCCATTCAGACTGCCCTGGATCTAAGAATGTTCATGGGCATTTTGACTAAAGATAAAGCAAGAGAGAAGATGCAATTTTTTTTCTAAACTGTGGCTAATATTTGCATTTATTTCTGGAATCTCAAAGAACTGTGGTACCTCCAAAGCATACTGGGGAAAGTTGACTATTATAAACTTGATAACTTGGAGTGGTTGTGTTTTCTAGACTTATAATCGTTTGCTATTTCATTTAAATATCCAAATTTTATCACCTGCTATGGACCCCTTCCCCCCCCCGATGGCGCAATAGGTTAAATCCTTGTGCCGGCAGGACTGCTGACCAATAGGTCAGCGGTTCTAATCTGGGGAGAGCGGGTTGAGTTCCCTCTGTCAGCTTCACCTCCCGATGCGGGGAAATGACAGAGGGTTTCCACAAAGATGGGGTTGTGCAGAAACATAGCAAAATATCAAGGCATCCCCTGCAGACAGCCAATTCTCTCACACCAGAAGCGACTTGCAGTTTCTCAAGTCTCACCTGACACACACAAATAAATCACCAACTATTAATTAATATTTATTAACAATTTAGCTATGATGACTTTCTGCTAAACATGTTAAACGTCAAATATTGCTGTAATACATTATGTTTTGTATTCATATTTGGCTTAGTTTTAATATCTGAAATAATAGTGACAGAAGATATTCTTACTAAAAATTGATTCTGCTGATTTGGATTCTAAAAAAAATCAGAATTCTTTGGTCTGCTATATACAATTTATTTGGGATTTTATTTCTGAAACGTAAGTGGTTGAAATACATTGTGTCATGTTTAGCTTCCTGTTTCATAATACAGTTTTATAAAATGGTAATGACGAGACCTGATAAAATGATAATTATAAATTAGACTTGAGGGCCTGTGTGTTTTTATTCCCCCCCCCTTTTAACTGCAATTTTGTTATTGTACTGCTTCCCCCATCCTTACTAAACGCGCCTTTTGAAATGTAAATCATATCATGTTCAGAAATGCATATTGACATCTTCAGTGCTGTGTCTCTTTGCATTTCAAAGGGTTGTGCGGTCACACTTTGCATCTCAAGAAAATTGCCGTATTTTCCTTGTAAAGACCTCCTTTAATGTGTGCTATCAATCCCTACTAAATGGGGTTGTGCGAGCGTGCACACATGGGTGGTTTTGTTCCTTGAATGTTGTGAATCTTGCTGTAAGTTACCAGAACACATTTTTTCCTTTTTTTTCATTTCTCAGATTGCCTAAAGTGAAGGGAAAGCCTAAGGAAGAAACGTGAAGACCAAATCTGGAAAGTGAGCAAGCAAACAAACAACAAAATCCAATCATGTTTTCCAAGCAAAGGATTAGAACTAAAATTTAACAAGGCAAGTGTGGAATGACTGCTGTTGGTTACATACACATCATGGCCCAAATTCTCTGGCTGGACGGCTGAGGCACCTGAGTGGCACTTGCATTTTTAAACTCACACATATCCTTCCCACGCCTTGGCAGAAGTAGCTATGCCAAATGTACTACTGGAGAGAAGAAATTGATATTGAACAGCAAAGATGGAAGTAACTTGACAGCTTCAGTTCTAGAAGTTGCCTCTGCAAAGGACAGGTTAAGACTGGAATCTCAAGCTTTACCGGGAGAGCAGTATGCAGGAAGCTGGTTTCCAGGCCACAAATACTTTCACAGGTAAGGATTTTGCTAGACCATTTTCCCCCTTAGATCTGTGTATGAAGGCAGGAAAGTCCATCTGGATTTCATAGATAACACATGAGTAGTTTGCCTTCCAAACCCCAAACATTGGCAGATGTATATAGTTTGCTTGGAATCTTAGGTTTGGAAAGATGTAATCTATAACTTTATACCCTAGTAGCTTGTTAAAACCACTGCAAATGCTGTTGTCTTATAGGTGAGACACTCAAGTGTTGTACTCACAGGTGTGCAGCCTTTGTTTTCTTTGGTTGGCTACAGTAACCTGAGAAATTATGGTCAAAGGCACGTGACAATCCTCTGAACATTAAAAGAGGCCATTTGAAAAAAGTTGGTGGTTGACTTGCAGGGTCTGGCAAAACTTTATGTGTGGGTGAACTTGGCACTACTTTAAATTCTTCATTTTTTAAATCAGTGTAAGATGATGGATGTGGTTTGCTTCTCTGTTTGTTTGATTCAGCATTTCGGGAGATGTACAGTAAATGGAACCAATATCATTCAAGGTTACATTCTTTTCTTTCTTGGTGAAATTCTAGTAGATAGTGTTGTATTGTGAAATAAACTCTAGATAGATTTCTGTAGAAAAAGCTAAAAACAAATAAAAACGAGTTTTAAAATTAATCTGGATTTTTGTTATTAACCTTAACAGATCATGACATCGTATATAGTAGGTGTTAGGCATTTGATCTTCTTTTGTAAGATTGTCAACTTGTAAAAAATGTCCCTGAAGTATGTCACACCTTTACATTTATTTATTCATTTCACCCATTTGTACCCCATCTTTCTCACCCCCGGAGGGGGACTCAGGGCAGCTTCACAACAGGGAGCTATTTTATGCCAATACGTAAGTTATAAAACAGTTACAGTTAAAATCAATTATTAAAACAATCATGTAAACAAGTTCTGCCAGTTCAGAATCATAGTCCAAAGTCAGTCCATTTCCCTTGGTGGCGCAGTGGGCTAAACCCCTGTGCCAGCAGGACTGAAGACCGACAGGTCACAGGTTCAAATCCGGGGAGAGCGCGAATGAGCTCCCTCTATCAGCTCCAGCTCCTCATGCGGGAAAATGAGAGAAGCCTCCCACAAGGATGATAGAACATAAAAAAACATCTGGGCGTCCCATGGTCAATTCTCTCACACCAGAAGCGACTTGCAGTTTCTCAAGTCGCTCCTGACATCACAAAAAAAAAATCCATTTCCGATCACATAAAATAACTCAGTCTAGTTGCTGCATCTACTGTTCAAAGGCTTGGTCCCAAAATCACATTTTGAGTCCCCCCCCCTCCCGAAAGGATAACCTGATCTCATTGGGGAGGGAGTTCCACAGCCGAGGGGATACCACTAAGAAGGCCCTGTCCCTCGTCCTTACCAGTCGCACTTGCGAAGGTGGTGGGACTGAGAGCAGGGCCTCACTGGAAGATCTTAACCTCCTTGATGGTTCATAGAGGGAAATATGTTTGGACAGGTAGACTGGGATGGATGTATGCTGTTCTAAAATCTCTGGTCCACTGTGTCCTAGTTTGTTACTCTGCTATGGACTCTTTACAAAACATGTTACGTGCCCAAATTTACCCTCTTTTGTTTTTGCAAACATTCGTTTCTCTGTCTTCATTAGCAGCTGCTGATATTAGTAGGTGATGATATTAATCTCAATTCTGTGAAAGATCTGTTCAGTGCCTTTGTTAAAGCACTGCTTATTTAATAGTGAGCTGTGCACAGCAAAATTTGGAGTGGTACATAACTGGGCCTTTTGTTCTCATCTGATTTGGAACCTACTGTAGCACACATTTCAACACTGTATGAATGAAGCAGAGAGTGTTTGAGGATTGGGGCATTCATAGGGATACCAAGGTGCTTGCTTATAAAGCTATTGTCCTCCCAACACTGTTATATGTCTGTGAAATGTAGACCATTTACAGATGTCACACTCAGCTCCTGGAATTATTCTATCAGCGTTGCCTTCAAAACATCCTGCAAATCTCTTGGAATTCACTGTCCATTCAGCCAATTTCTGTGTCTGTCTGTGTCGCCTTTTGGGAGGTCTTCCTACAAATCTTGCCCAAAGCGTATATTTAGTGGTTGCAACTGATAAAACACCAAGCACCATCAGATCTCGATTTTGGTGAGATTATTCCTGTGGCAGTAGGTCTTTGTGACACTATACAAGAGCCTTGCAGATCTTTACCTGAGATGGGGGGAATCTGACAGCAGGTCACTCCTTTGCACAGTGCTATCCAAACCTGTGATTGTCTCCAAACATTCTCCAGGTTGTCCTACAGTTTGCATCTGCTTGTGTGTTAACAACCAGGAGTTAATCTGTGATGTTTATGTTGTTCCCCCTATATGAGATGTATTACAGTTTCAGCATTGAACTTAGCATTGTAATTGAACCCATTGTAATGGGTTTTGATGGGGTTTAAAAGTCCTTGTTACACTGCTTAGTTGTTGATGTTACATAGGCCATGAATTTGGCTTGCTTAACCCCCTTCCCCCGGTTGGAGGGGGAGGTGTGTCTTGTGGCTTAGCAGGGATGCAGGTAATGGCATTCTGGTCGGTAAACATCTGCATCCCCTGACGTGATTAAGTGGTATTGGTCAGCAACAACTAAATAGTTGTTCGTAAATCCCTTGGAGTAGTTAAATCAATGCAAGTAGTTTTTAGTGTTTACTTTAGCAGGTGTGATGAAAGAATTGTACTCTTTGGAATGTGTACTAATGTAGTCATACAGTGACATTGCTATTGTGGTATAAGGCACTGAGGGAAAATAGGATTTATCCCCAAGTCCATGGGTCCAAAGATGGATGGTATAATGCTCTTTGAAGCCCCTTCCCTCTAACACAGGGGTCAGGAGCCTTTTTGACTCATAGAGCCATGAAAGCAAAATATTTGGAAATTTATTTCAGTGAGAGAGAGAGAGAGAGAGAGAGAGAGAGAGAGAGAGAGAGAGAGAGAGAGAATTCAACTAAATGTGAGTATATATAATGGCGGGACACTTCAGACCTGGCTCTGCAAAAGGCATGCTCGGGACTCTGGGAAGGAAAAGAAGACAGAAGGAAGGGGGAAAGAAGGAAAGAAAGACAGAGGAAAGAAAGGGAGGGAGGAGGAGAGGAAGAAAGAAAAGAAGAACGAACTATGGAAAAGGAAGTAAAGAAAAGCAGGAGGGAGACAAGGAGGGGAAAAGAAAGAAGGAAACTGGAAGGGAGGAAAGGAAAGGGTGGGGAAAAGAAAGGAAAGGGAGTGAGGAAAAAGTAAAATAATGAAGGGAAGAAAAGAAAGAAGGGGAGAGAGAAGGAAGTCAAAAGAAAGGAAGGAGAAGGAAAGGAAGACTTGGGGAAAAAGAATAGAAGAAGGAGGAAGGAAGGAAAGAAGAGAGAGGGAGGGAGAATGGTGGAAAGAAGGAAGGGCAGAGGGGGAGGAAGGAAGAAGAGAAGGAAAGGATGAAGGGGAGAAAGAAAGGAAGGAAGAGGAAGGAAGGAAGGGAAGGAAGGGGAGAGGGAGGGAGGAAAGAAGGAAGAGGAGAAAAGGAAGGAGAGGGAAGGAAGAGGAAGAGGGAAAAGGAAGGAGGGAAGGAAAGGGTGAAGGGGAAGGAAGGAAGAAAGGATGGAAGAGGAAGGTCTGTGGCGGAGGACGAAGAGGGCGCAGGGTCCCGAGAGCAGCAGGGGATGAGAAAGAGGCGGCGATGGTGGCAATGGCAGCGCGGAAGCAGCAGTCGTAGCGCATCTGCGTCACTCCTCCCCGCTGCATGCTGGGAAATCTGCCTTATAATCTGCATTATAATGGCTGTGTAGATGGGGCCTTTGCTTTGATTTAGCATTGTAATCCAGTAAATGTCTGTTAAAATATGTGTATATATGAGAGTTTGTGCAAAGCAAAATGTAAGATTTTACGTAGATCCAGAGCATATTTTTTCCGACTCCCAAGAATCAAAGTTACCATCAATTGAATCTTCTGAGATACACTTGATGCAATACTGCCGTGTTGCAGCCTGTTTACTAACTTCAAACAGCCATGGGTTTTCCTTACCTCAATATTTTGTATTAGAGTTTTCTTGTTTTTTGCCATAGTGGTTTTTATAGTGTGCTGGAATATGTGGTTTGCCTCAAAAACATTTTTTTAAACTGTCTGACTCATGTATTTACGCAAGGCATTTTTGACCTCCTCTTTAGCCACAGAGGTTCCTGGAGGAGCTTGCATACTTCAGTAGCTTGCTGCCCTCAGGCTTACAATCTAAAACGTATGACACACAAGGCCAAATGCTGGGGAGAGAAGAAGGGTGGGAAGAATGCATGAGTGGCACTTCTTAAAGTTGCAGACTTTGTAATGACCAGCTTGGCTGCAAAGAGATCAAAAGGCTTTATGAGAATGGCTGCTTCTAGGTGACTTTTGTGGGCAGGACCAAAGGAATCTGGTCTTTCAACAGACAACCCTGCTTATCATCTCCCCTGCTCTCCTCAGGCTGATGGAGTGAACATAAAAAGGAGTGTGTGTATATGTATATAATGTATGTGTGTGGAGGGTGTGGTAGCACCTTTAACATTTACTGGTTTTTATTTGAGCATGAGCTTCTGTCCCCCTTGCTGCTCAACATATATATGAAACTGCAGGGAGAGGTCATCTGGAGTTTTGGAGTATGGTGCCACTTATATGTGGATGACACCCAACTCTCCTTTTAACCTAAGCTATCCTGATCCTAAACCAGTACCTGTCATCAGTAATGGACTAGATGAGGGCAAACACCTTGAAACTTAATTCAGACAAGATAGTACCTACTCCTGTTCAGTTGGAAGGCAGACCAGAGAATAGGGACCCAGCCTGTGCTGGATGGGGTTACACTTCTCTTGAAGACACAGGTCCACAGTTTGGGGGTCCTCCTGGACTCAGCGCTGAACCTTGCCGCCCAGGTATCTGCAGTGACCAGAAGGGCTTTGACACAATTAAAACTTGTGCCCAAACTGCTCCTGTTCCTTGAGAGGCCAGATCTGGCCACGGTGGTACATGCCTTAGTTACATACCTTCTGGATTACTGTAACATGCTCTACGTGTTTATGAATTACCTGTTTTGAAAGAAAAGGGTAATATGTATCCCAAAGAGTGCTCAGAACCTTCTGCTGGTCCAAAGAGCTGCAGCCAGGTTGCTCCTTGGGGCTGGCTACAGGGAGCAGACAACACCCCTGTTGCAGCAGCTCTACTGGTTGCCAGTCTGTTGCCGGGCATTATTCAAGCCCTAAACCAGGGGTGCTCATTAGGTAGATCACGATCTACTGGTAGATTGCGTAGGGCATCCTGGTAGATTGTAGGCAGGGCGAGAGGAAGGCTCAGTCCCTCCCCGCAGGCTCCCAACGCCACCCAAGTGCTGCCGGCCCTGGGTTATCTGAGGTCCTTTCCACACAGTTGAATAAAATCCCATGTTATCGGCTTTGAATCAGATTATATGGCAGTGTGGACTCAGAAAACCCAGTTCAAGGTAGATATTGTGTTATATGTTTCACACTTTTGTAGTGGGTAAGTAGATCATTTTGACTTGGTTGTTTTATAAGTAGCTCGCATGCTGAAAAAGTGTGAGCACCCCTGCCCTAAACTGTTCAGGTCCAGGCTATTTGGTTGACCACATCCCCTTGTACGAACCTGTCATGATCCACAGCCTTGCTTAGTGTAGCCAGAGGCAGTCCAATATTTGAAGACATTGTTTCTACAATTTTCAGCAGTGAGCAAGCCCATTCCAAAGTCTGTTCCAAGAGGCCTAAATGCACAGAATTTCACCAACAAGTCCAGGTCCAAGATCCAAAAGTGTAGCCCAGGGTTCAAGGCACGAAGTTACCAATGATCCACGGCTGTCAATTAAAATTCAGACATTTGCTTCCAGCCGTAAGCTGTTCCAAATGCCTGTCTTTTATGCTGCTCCTGACCATTCTTTACAGCTGCCTTATCCTCTTCTGAGCTAGTTGATTTGACCTTTGCAGCTGGATGGCATCAGT
Source organism: Anolis apletophallus (assembly GCA_030556195.1). NCBI lineage: Eukaryota > Metazoa > Chordata > Lepidosauria > Squamata > Anolidae > Anolis > Anolis apletophallus. The sequence goes on along the minus strand of JARBWK010000007.1, from coordinate 74,435,800 downwards.
CCTGAGCTGGAGCTGGGTGTGGCGAGTTAACGCCTGTTCTTGCTCCCTCCCCCCTCCCCGCTCCAACTCAGGTGCTTCTATTTTTGAAATGCCCTGCTCCTGCACAGTGGTCTCAGGCTGTTCCTCTTCCTGGGGCTCAGGGCCTGCTGCTGAACGGAAACCCTCCTCCTCTAGTGCCATGGCCCTGACAGGACCTTCTTGGACCCTGAGATCTTCAGGAGAGGCCCTTCTCTCGGTCCCACCTTCATCTCGAGCTTGGTTGGTGGGAATAAGTGAGAGGGCCTTCTCGGTGGTTGCTCCATGACTCTGGAACTCCCTACCTATGGAAGCTGAATAGCCCCTCCCTGATTTCATTCAGGTGGAAGGCTAAAATATTTTTATTCAGGCAGGCTTTTAAAGAAGAAATTGTTTAAGATCTGGGTTGTTGTAGGTTTTTTGGGCTATATGGCCATGTTCTAGAAGCATTCTCACCTGACATTTCACCTGTGTCTATGGCAAGCATCCTCAGAGGTTGTGATCTAGTCAAGGGGTGCTGTGGCTTTAACTTTGAAGTTGGAACATAATAGCTCCTTCTAGCTCAGTATTATCTAATTGTCAGCAGCACTTCAATATTCAGGCAGGACTGTTGCCCAGCAGTCAGCCAACCAAGCCTGACTGTCTGATTTCTGAAGCCAGAGAAGTTTGGGGTGTGTTCAGGATAATGGTGTGCGTGAGTGTTCCTTATTGTTTTGATTTAACAAACACTGGGCCACCAGTGGTGACCTTGTATTCTTTCAGGGATTGGAGCTTTGAACATGTGAATTCTGTGAAATTAGTGTAGAAGTGCTGACAGGCTCACCTTAGCACGCAGCATCCTGCCTCTGCAATGGAAAAGGCATTAACAGGTAAAACTCCAACTGGTTGTGAGCAAACAGTGCAGTCATTTATGACTGTCTGCTCTTAGTATCTCTGACAAGCCTGTAGGCTTTCTCCTCCTGATGTGAGCTGCAGAGATGACAATTCAACTGTCAGGGTTTCTGCCAGCCACTGAACCATTTTTTTAAAAAAATATATGTGAAAACTGCCTTTTGCCTATCACATTGCCATCATTTTATCTGCTAGATAAGGATCTCTGGTTAGGATAATCAGGTTGATGGTTAATTCCTAACTAAGTTATGACTCCCAGATTTGGTGTATAAAAGTTATTCTCTTGGATAGCTATGGGTTCTGAAACCTGCATTGATTTGTTTCCCTGGTGCAGTTAATTTAAAAGAAGTGTGATTAATATGAAGGCAGTTTTATACAGATTCAGTTTAAAGCAGTCCTTTTTCCTGTCATAAACATGTAATGATTGGGAAGAAGATAGGAAATAGTTATCAATGATTTATCTGTCCAACCTTGATATGTAAATGTCTTGTGACTACAAAGGCTCAGAACACCCATTTCTATTGGCCATCTCTTAGCTCAGTGGTTCTCAACCTGTAGGTCCCCAGGTGTTTTGGCCTACAACTCCCAGAAATCTCAGCCAATTTACCAGCTATTAGGATTTCTGGAAGTTGAAGGCCAAAACATCTGGGGACCCACAGGTTGAGAACCGCTTAGCTATTGTACCATGTGCTCTCTGAGATGCTAAAGACTGAAGTTGGGCTTTCTATCTGTGAAATGTGTTTTCTCTTCTTGAGCTATTTTTAAGTGTGAACTTTCAGCCATTTCTTTAAAAATACTTATCAAAAGAAATATTTCTATTGGCAGTAATAAGAATAATTAAGTTTGAAAAAGGAGAGTAAGCTGTTTTGAAGATTTGTCATTATATGTGTGTCTGTGTATGCAGGCATGCATTTTAAAAAATTGAATTTTGCGTGGCTTGCTGTATAGAGTCATGTTTCTCTTCTAACCCACCCTTTGTAAGAATTTTGTGGCATAATGTAAAATAGCAAAGAATAAAGAGTATGCAAAATTGTGTCTTTCACTTTTTTTATATAAAAGTATCAAAGTATACCATTCAGGTATGGTGCAAGGTGTAGGTATATTTCACTATATAATTTCACAGTGTTCACATAATACATTCACATTTGTGACCATATATCAATCATTCATAGTATGCATATAACAATATCACAAAGTGGATATCACAGTGTTAATATCACATGAATTCTAAAGCAAGGTACTGGTGTAACTATAACAGAACCAACAGTATAAACCTGTATTTCCACCGTAGGGTAAGTTCACTCCTAATGTTAGCATGTAGTGTGGCTGGGAAGATCCCTGGATGTAAACAATGAACTGCTTCACCGCCTGGGAAACAAACGCCGCTTGGCTGGAGTTCAGTATAGCTGTAAATGCTGGGCGTCTGTCCTCCGCTGGGGTGGCAGAATGGGAGTGGGCTAGGAGGCTGTGGTTCTGTGGATCCAGAGGTGTTTGAGGAGTCCTACGCGGTTCGCCTGACGGTTTACTGTGCAGAGCTCGAACCGTTTCGGGGGGGCTCCTGGGTGGTGGATGGAGCCCGCTGCAGGAGGAATATTTTCACATCCAGTCCATGGCGAGCAAGCTTGACCATAAGGTGCACCTTATGGTCAAGCTTGCTCGCCGGCTGGATGTAATATCCTCCTGCAGCAACATAACCTCCTCAGCGGTACATGCCAATGTGGCAAGCGCGGTGCAGCCTCTGAAGAAGCGCGGGCTCCATCCACCACCCAGGGCCCCCTGAAACGGTTCGAGCTCTGCACAGTAAACCGTCAGGCGAACCGCGTAGGACTCCTCAAACACCTCTGGATCCACAGAACCACAGCCTCCTAGCCCACCCCATTCTGCCACCCCAGCGGAGGACAGACGCCCAGCATTTAGCAGCTATACTGAACTCCAGCCAAGCGGCGTTTTGTTTCCCAGGCGGTGAAGCAGTTCATTGTTTACATCCAGGGATCTACCCTGCCACACTACATGCCAACATTAGGAGTGAACTTACCTACGGGTGGAAATACAGGTTTATACTGTTGGTTCTGTTATAGTTACACCAGTACCTTGCTTTAGAATTTATGATATTAACACTGTGATATCCACTTTGTGATATAACAATATGCATACTATGAATGATTGATATATGGTCACAAATGTGAATGTATTAAGTGAACACTGTGAAATTATATAGTTAAATATACCTACACCTAGCACCATACAAGAATGGTATACTTTGATACTTTTATATAAAAGTGAAAGACACAATTTTGCATACTCTTTATTCTTTGCTAGCTTTCATAGCGTGTTTGAATGCTGTTAGCATTAGAGCCTTACTCTGTGTATAAATAATGTAAAATAGATCATGTTGGATCAGCCCACGCACTGCCTTGCCAGGGAAAGAAAATATGTCTGGCAGGTGAACAGTAAAGAACAACAACAACAACAATAATAACTGTTTATTGATATTCCGCTCTTCTCACCCCGAAGGGGACTCAATGCAGATTACATTACACATATGACAGACAGTCCCTGTCGGAAGACATACAAATGACAATACACAGTACACAGTGCAATTTTTTATTTTTATTTTTAGTAGACTACTCTTTTTAGTTCAGAACAACATATGTACAATATGATCAGTTGCATCAACTCACTAAATGTCATTTCCTGGGAGATTTAAAATGGTCCTTTCTGTGTCCACATGAGAGACTTTTTTCCCCAAAAGCCAAGAAGCAGTCTGTCTCCCTTCTTCTCTCTTCTTCTCTCTCCTCCCCTGCAGCTCAAAGCCTGAACAAAAATGCATCAATATCCAAAAGTTCCAGGCTCAGCCATCATCCCGTGCATTGCCCGACCAATCAGCTTCATGTATCTTATTTTACAGTTGACACACACACACACACACTGACTGATTCCTTGCATGCTCCAACAGATTTTACATATTTATATCCAAATGCTTTTCAACAGGTTCATGCATAGAAGTCCCAAACTTTTCCAATTTGTTCCCAATATCTCTCTTGCAAGTTGTCGCACCTTGTTGTATGAACAGGGCTTGTGCCTCAGCCCATTAGTATGGAGTGGCATGTGTTGGGCAGTGGGCTACCATAGCATACCAAGGTGACCATGGGTTAGTTCAGATGATCCTAAAATTTTCTCCTAGAATCTTTATTTAGAAGTGGAATGCACTTAGAATTTGCCTGTGCGCATTGTGTGTTGGAATGACATTGTGGGACCAAGGAGATGAAATGCAGGCTTAAGCTTCATATCACACCTACACAGAGGACTCGGTAAAACATCCATTTGACGAAACGGGCTGAAAGTGATTGTAAATATATCATCTAAACTCAACAGAAAAGGAGATATGTCTGAAATCATTCTATTACTCTCGCAATAGGTATTAGTTTGCTTGAAGAAAACAAAGATGGTTTTTTTAAAAAGGGCAGTGTGTGGATTTATGTGGACAGATGGTGTACAGGAAAGAACAGAGAAACTCCAGGGAAGTGTGAGCTGTCCACTGAGCCTTTCATTCTGTTCCTGTTCTGACTCTTTCCTAATACCGCATTGTCTAATTTTGGATTATTATGTTTTTTTTCTTCCTTTTAGGAAAATGGCCAGATTTCTAACTGCTTTGACATTTGTGTTCTCAGTCAAGTTACTCCCATTTGATTTAAGGGGCATTCATAGAGGGAGCTTTGTAGAATAAGGAATGTAATGTTGGGGGAAAAAAGAGATGAGCACACTCCCAAAGAATTTGTCTTCGCAATAAACATCTGTGTACAATTGGTGCTTATGAGAGCTATGTTGGTGAAACAGCTTAATGCCGTGTCAGTTGAATGTGGATTACTTTCTGTGGGTTGTGGTGGTGGGAGATGGAACTTGGTAAACAGGGCAAGATAGTTGCTAAGAAAAGCATGAAATATTTGTTCGGGATATGACTGATTCAGAAATTGTATGTTTATCCTGGAAGCTTAGACTATACAAACCAGTAATTTATACTGGCAGAAGATGAATCTGCAGCCGGCTGTCTATTCAATCAGTTCTTGATTTACATGGAAGAACTGGAAATTGTAGATGACGCACTCTATCTGCCCCCCTTGCCCCAGCCTCCTCCTGAGTCTTATTATACTTGATTTGTTTATCTTGAAAGAAATGCTTTATGTATTCTATCCCAAATATTGTCTGTTACTTCACGCAAGATGTTGGACAGACACGGTCCTGCCAGTAAAGTGAGGAAATCGTTGCTTCAGTGAAACGGCACTGTGGCTTATTGTATGGGATCAATTCTACCTGTGAAGGAATGTACATTTTTTTGCTTGTTGGAGAAATACATTTTGCTTGCCAGAATAACAGAGTGGTGAAAGAAGCTTTATGAGTTTCATATGGTGCTGAAGAAAAGATCCAGCAAAATGTGGAGAACATGGGTCTAAGCTTGCATTAAACATTTTGTAATTTAGGAAAGTTGTTTTTTCTACCTTTTCTTCTTCTTCTTTCCAAAACTGGTAACTGATTCTCAGAAAATGTGGCTCATAAACCTGTTGGGTTAAAAAGGGAATTATTTTTTTTTGAATCAGGGTAACATGGACCATATTGCTTATGAGGGCTTCTCTAAATTTAATTTTCAGAAGTCTACACAAAACTTTCCATGGTGCCATTTCTCCTCCCACTTGTTTTTTATGTCAAGTTCAGTGGGCCTGTAACTATCATGCATCATTTAAGTTTAAGAGATATGTATAACATTTATTCAATCACCTAAAAAGGGGGACGTCCCAGAATAAACTGAGATTGATTTCAATCTGAAATGGGTGACCGCTTTTATAGACCAAGTTGAATGTGGTTTTAATGGCAATGTGGCTTTTCTGTATCTCTGTTTTTATGTATTTTAATATGCTGTTTTAAAATGTTTTACATTTATATTGAATTTTGCTGTAAGCCGGTCTGAGTCCCTCCTTGGAGGTGAGAAGGTCGGGGTACAAAATTTTTAAATAAATAAATAAATCATAATTTGCTTTGTCCTCAAGCACAAGAATGAAAACACACCCATTTCTCCTTGCCCACAATATGGCAAAGATCTCCTACCCTTTTCAACATATTTTTTTAAATCAAAAGCTAGTTTAGAATTGTTGTGTTTTGACTAACATTTATAAGGAGTTCATAAAATGTTTACATGTTTTTGATCAGTAAGCCACCTTCTCTGTGCTTGCGGCATATACTTGCAAAATACAGTTGTTTTGCACACATATTTGGATGCAAATTATGGACACCTCCCCCCCCCCAAGTTTCTTTGTGGAATGTTGTGTGGTTTCCGGGCTGTTTTCCTTGTGTTGTATTTGCAATGAAGGTGAGTCTATACTGTAGAATTAATGCAGTTTGACAGCACTTTTAACTGCCATGGCTCAATTATGGGAGTCATAGTTTGATGAAACTTTAGTGGTATTTGACAGCAAAGGCGAAAAATTTTGTACAACTACAACTTCAATGATTCCACAGCATTCAGCCATGGCAGCCAAGTGGGGGCAGACTGCTGTAGTATAAATGCACCCTAAGACTCCTTTAACACAGCAGAGTTTACTTCCATATAAATATAGGATTAGGATGTCTGTATCTTTCTTCATTCTTACAGCCAGCACAGGACATTGGGCATTTGTATGGCTTCATATATTGTTGTTTAGTTTCCTGCATGTATACAGATGACTGCTCACTGAGAAACCATAGTATTCCAGAGATTCAGCTGATTGTGAAATGACAGGACAAGAACACTTGTATTTAAAAAAAAACATTTTAACATATTTTAAATCTTTAATCATCATCATCATCATCTTTATATTTCGCTCTATCTCCCCAAAGGGACTCAGAGCGGATTACAGGTGCATACTGTATATGGAAAACATTCAATGTCATCATACAATTGACAGTCACAGATAGTACATAAACAGATGCAAACCTTCCTTCTTTTCATCTCTGACATCTGGCTGTGCTTGACTTGGCCATGGGGAGGTGCTATTGTTTCATTTTCCACGCCAAGGGGCCTGTTGTCCATGGACTCCTTTCCAGTTCAGATTTTTGCTGGGATGTTTTTCAGGGTGCTTTTTCCCTCCCCCCAAAGTGGTCTCTACTTACATTGTTGTTTTCAAACTGCTAGGTGAGCAGAAGCTGGGCTTCAGACAGGAGTTCATCCCGACCCAGGCTTGAACTGCCAACCTTCGGTCGGCAGGATCTTATATAGCAGGCAGTTTAAGTCGCTGTGCTAGCCTGGTCCTAATTCCTGTTCATGTCAAATATTTTTTATAGAAATCACAAATATTTATAGAGGTCTCTACAGGGTGACACTGTAGATTAATACAGTAGTTCAGGGGTGGGCAATTTCCGGCCCTCCAGGTGTTTTGGACTTCAACTCCCAGAAATCCAAACCCGTTTTCCAGCTGTTGGGATTTCTGGGAGTTGAAGTCCAAAACACCTGGAGGGCCGGTAATTGCCCACCCCTGCAGTAGTTAGATCTACATTACGATTTTGCAGCGGTCTTGCAGAATGAGGATAGTGATCCTTCCAGTAAGTAGCTCTGGATGTTAGACCCAGTTTGCATATAACTTGCAGCAATAAGTCATTTTCCGTACAATTGAACAACAAAGGTTCTTGCAATTACAGTTTAAGGCAGAGCTTTCCAAACTATGTCCCGATGCATTCGTTAGTATGTGTCATGTGAACGTTACGAGAAATGAGAAAAACCTGGCAATGTTTGTCATTATCTTACAAATCATACAATGTAATAAAATATTTTCATCAAATATATTGTTTCCCTATATATTTAGTTATTACCATTTATGTATGTGTCTTATAAGGCACAGGTTTAACCTCTGGTTGGCTAGTAAAACAGAATTTGTAAATGCACTTTTAAAAGCAATTAGTTACAACTATGAGCCCATCCACAAAATAGTTGAGTATCATTCTTGTTACAGTTTTTTTAAAAAAAAAATAACGGTAAGCTTTATTTTTATTCAAAGGTAACTAAAGATGTGATTTTGTTTGTTTTTAAAAGTAAAAGTCACAGGTCTTTTTGCCTATGATGTTGCCTCTATCAATCCATGTAGTAGTCATCACATTAAAACCCACAAAGGAGGATGAGACTGCAGTACAAGACCCATCATGGGTCAGCAGTTGAACTATGCAATAAACCTCATTTATTATTAAATGAAACCAATGAAGTCCGTATAAAAGAGACTTTAGAAGGTGCAGTTACACCACAAAGTAAATATTTCTTCAATCATTTACAGACATAATGTATTTTTTCTCTGTTGTAAAAAGCAATTTGTCAAATGTAAGTAGTTATTTGTAACTAGTCACTTGGCACTTATTTGCAACTTGTTACTTCCAGATTCTGATTGAAAGACCCAGCATTGTTGAGGAAGAAATCACTGTCTAGCTCATTTTTGTCTTTACATTGACACTTATGTTGCAATGGAGATATGTCAACATGAATCAGCTTATAAAGTGTATCTATCTGCCTTCGTGTGTATAATTTGTCAATTGCACTACTCCATCTGGAATTTTCAGCTGCTTTAGAGGAGGGGGTGACATAGCATATGGGGCAAATATTATGAAACATAAGCTTAAAGATAGTTTTGATTTCTGGCCTGTATCCAAAGTTCCGGAAGACATTCAAAAGTTGTGCTTTCTATTAGGAAAATGTGTCCTCTTTCTCTGGAAGCCTTCAAAAAGCACCTTAGCTAAGGTTTTGCATTATGTGAATTTTAAATATGTAATTGATTAATCAATTAGTCACTTTGAAGCCAGACAGTTAATTGATTAAATGTTTTCAGTGGTTGATAGCTCTAGAAACCGGAGACATAGAATTAGGATGGAGAAGATAGAAAGCATTAAATGCAAAATGGGTTGGAAAGTTTAGCCACGCTTGGAGATACCTATAAATCTCGAAGGCTGTAAAGGTAAATGTCAGTGTAGGACAGCTTTATGCCTACACCTTTTTGACTTATAGATATATGTCACGATGACTCAGTGCATGTGACCTAACAGTCTTGGTATGCCTTTTGTGTCTGGTTTGCCACAGACTACTGCCTTTTTGCAGATCAGAGCAACATTGACATTCCTCTCAATTTCTGCTAAACCAACTCAGGTGGCTTAGCTTGCTTTTAACCTACAGTTACAAGGGCTGAGTTATGGCAGTCTGGTTTAGATAGTTTACTAAGGACTAAAAAAGAGAGAGAATAAGAGCAGAGCATACTGCATAAGGTAAGACATCTTCAGGGCAGTTTCTCAGAAGAATTGGAAAATATGTTTTTTGTGTGACTATGTTTTCATAGCACTTCTTATAATTTTTGGAAAATAGAAAATATGTGTTATACATTTTAATGTTCAGCTCCACATTACTTTTCATCATACAGTTGCAAAACTATTCACACTAGGATTTGTAAACTGCCTTGTGTCCCCTCTGGGGTCGGGAAAGGCGGGGTAGAAATGAAACAAATAATAAAATAAAATAATTGCATCATGACAACTGGATGTTAGTGGTGGCTTGAAGCTTGTGAGCTCACTGAGCTCACATTCTAGCAATACAAGAACAACTCTGCTGGATGTCCAAAGTTCACAGTCTCCAGTGATACTGAGAAACTTCAAGTTGCCTGTTGACTTTTGGAGACTTTTAATTGAGTTTTCTTAGGCAAGGAATAATCCGATTTGTTTTTGCACTTCCTTCCTTGAAAATGTAGGCTATAGCACCTGGTATTCATTGGCAGTCTCCCATCAGACTCCTTACCAGGATAGACCTTGTTTAGCTCCCAATATCAGACTGGATCCATTTCCTCTAAATCAGGGGTTCTCAAACTGCTCTGTGGAGCCCTTGGGGCTCCAAGGGAGATAGCGAGGGGCTCCATGGCACCATGCTGCTTCCCTCCTCCTCCTCCTCCTCTTTCCTACTCCTGAAAAATGCAGGGAAATTAACGTTTTGAGCTGCCAGAAAATCAACAACAGAATCAGCAGCGGCGTTCTCCCAGATCACAGACCCTTTCTTCTCTGCTTCCTTCATAACCCAGACTCTTTTCCTTGTCACCCAGACCCTCCCCCCCTGCTCTCTTAGTTTCCAAAACCTTATTCCCTCCCACTTCTCAGAGGGTGCCGTGATTGTATTTTTCCTGCATGGCAGAAGGGGGTTGGATTGGATTGCCCCTGGGTTTCTATTATTATTATTATTATTATTATTATTATTATTACAAAGGCTGGTTGGCCATTTGTTGGTTTGTTTTATTGCATAGGATTTTGTTAACAGATTAGGTTTTATATTTAATGGCTATTCTGTATGTTTCATGTTTGTCTATGGAAACCACACTGAGTTCCCTAGGGGAGAGTGGTATAAATAATGTTTTTTTTATTAAAAACAATGTTGTTGTTGTTCCTTTTTTGCACTGTATGAATTAGTTCACACACATACTCTTCATCTCTCTGCTACTAGCCCGGCCCATGCCTCATATATACACATTATATCTAATATAATATATAATATATAAACATTTCTTGGGGCTCCATGAGAAACCTTTGCTTCAAAAAGGGCTCAGCGGCTGAAAAAGTTTGAGAACCCCTGCTTTAAGGTATTCATAATACAATACTAATACTATGGTCCTATGTATGTTGTCTATCTCTATGCTCCATCAAGTCCAATGGAATTTAGCTTTCTCTAGTTCATTTTGATGTGATATTTTAAAAATTGCAACTCTTCATCATATTTGATGGGAATTGAGATAGATAAAAATGTGGAAGGAAGTCAACAGATTCAAACATATTGAATCATTCAGGGAATGGGCTATGAATTCTTTGAAATCTGACTTTGAATCCTTGTGGGTTCAGCTATATTTGAATCTGCCAGTTCTCCTTTGTATCACATTCCTCATCCAAAAGGTCCATAGCAGGAAGGTATAATTTTTTTATTAAATCTGGTCAATGCACATGGTTGATAACTTAGTTTGGTAAATTTTTGATAAAAGCAAACGTGGGAGAAAATGTTTAGATGAACAGATAATGGGCCAGATTGGAGTATGTTTACTCTCACATCAAGTCAAGTGAGGAAACATTTGGTTGTGGACTTGTAGAATCACTGCTCAACATGACCAAGGGTAAAGATTGTGGGAGATGAGGGAATTGTGGAATACTGTGTTCCCTCGCTACTTTGCAGTTTGCTTATTGAGGACTCGCTGTTTCACAGATTTCAAAAAATATAATTTAAAATATATATTATGGTATTTTAGCTGTTTTGTGGGGGTTTGCCACCGCCGCTCTCCAAGACGCTTTCCCTCCTCAATCCTCCCTTCCTCCATCCTTAAAGGGCCTTTCCTTTCTCTCCTTCACTTTATTTTAAATTTCTAAAGACTTAAAATAGTGTATAACTACTAAAATAATGTATAAATATTAAAATAAATAGAGTATCCCTACATTGCGGTTTTTTACTTATTGCGGGAGGTCCTGGAACCTAACCCCAGCAATAAGTGAGGGAACACTGTAGTGCAATGACAATTTTGGAACAGCCATTTTGAATAATGTGTTTTAACGTGTTTAACAAGTGTTTTTAAGGTTTGATATTTTTACTGATTGTTTTAATATATATGTTTATTTTATTATATTTTGTTTGTTTTACATGGCACTGAATTGTTACCTATATATGATGTAAGCTGCTTTGAGTCCCCTGCGGGGTGAAGAAAGGCGGGGGTATAAATAAGGTAAAGAAATAAACAAGATGTCGTTCCTCAAGCCTGGATTGTAACCTAAACGGTATATGAACTTGTGTGAAAGAAAAGCCATTTCTGCTCAGTAGCTATGAAATGACAGTTAGTATTCAGTTGTCCATATGCACTGTAGTAAGTCTATTCTGAAATGACTAGGTTTTGTGCGTATATGTTCCATATGTTGTGGTTGGGCAGAGTAATACTGCAAAAGGAGCAGATGTGCTATGAGTTATCATTTCTATTTAAATATGTTGAATAACTGGTGATTAAATTGAACATGGCTAAATTTAGGGGAATTGTTAAAGAAAATGACAAAGGAGGAAAGAGTGGGCAAATGAGCTCAATGCTGGATGAAATAACCATTGCCAAAAGAATATTGTGACACTGTTATGTCATTTGCTGTTTTCTCTAAGTGTTGGCTTTCTCTGGAACCTGTATATATTTTTTCACTGCCACTTTTTTGATCAGTGAAGCTGAAATTCTGTAAGATTTCCCTTTTGGCTGCTACACATCTGCTCATGATCAGCAGCTGGAGGTGCTGGAAATTGTAAAATCCACAGAAATTGACTTTAACAGCTGCAAGACTGTGTGGTATACCCTGAAAACATTTTGGCTCAAATCATATACATGAACACTCAGTCCTTGTAATATTCCATGGTTCTAGTCCCAATAAATGGACACCTATAATATTTATTATTATTCACTTCATTTATACCCTGCAACCATCTCCCCAAGGGGACTCGGGGCGGCTTACATGAGGCCAAGCCCAATAACACATAGTAACAACACAACAATTATAAAACAATACCATCAATAAAACTCAAACATAACAAACAATTTAATAAGACTGGTCTTATTCACAAGAATGGCCGGGTTCATTAATTCCAGACTATTATGATGTGATCCATATAACTGTAGCACACTAAGTATTCGTATAATTTACACAATGCACCTTGCTAAGCATTAGTCTTTTCCATTTTAAAAGTTATATTAAACAAGTATATACATAGAAGGGCAGTTTCCTATAGTTTCTTGTTCTGATACTGGATATATGTGGTGTGCCGTCGAACCTGGGCTGTAAATACCCAGTGGTCTCCCTATACTGGGGGATTGCTTCTTGCCTTTCTTTAGAGGCTTGGGGCTCCAAAGGACCAAGCTGGATACTCTAGTTAACTCAAACAGGCTTTATTGTTCTTAACATGAGTTAACCTCACTCAGGCACTTCGCTTAGTTCCCCAAAAGATAAAGGAAAGATTTTACATTACAGTCTCTCTGAAGCTGTAGTCCAGGAAGCTTTAGCCGGAGGACTCTCCAAGTCCTCTCCTTCTCTATGGCTTTGAGGTAAGGATACTCGAAACCCCAGCCAGATGGCCTATATTGAAGGCTTGAAACCTTCCTCTGGATGCCAACTGACTGGTTTGAAGGTGCTTGAGACTCCTCAGAGCTACCCAACCTTCTGGTATGCTGGGCTTTCTGTATGAGTCCCAAGGAAAGTCAGTCTGGGGTCGGAAGATAGCCCGACTAAGGCCTGGCCTCGCAAACCTTCAGTCATGTCCTCTCTGGAGAAATCCTGGTAAGCTCTGCCCACAAAATGGCTTGATCCCCAAAATCCCTGGGAAAGGGGGCGGAACAAACCCAACTGGGCTCTACTAATAATGATTGACAGGTACTAGGGACCAATCAATGCAACCTCACCTTTAACAATCTGTGCAAGCTGCAAAACGCAATTCAACAGTGCAAACCTTAGGAACGTAATGTTTTCCATGCAAATGGCGCTCGCTGCGCCGTCACATGTAGTAAGTGAACATGCTAACATTGTCTCCTGGAACTTTTGGTGGACAGCTCAATGAAGATGTCAACCCAGTGCGCTGCAGCAGTGAAAAAAGCAAATTCTATGCTTGGCATGACCAGGAAGGGAATCGAAAATAGGTCGGCAAATGTTGTATTGCCTCTCTACAAATCTATGGTGAGGCCACATCTGGAGTACTGTGTACAATTCTGGTCACTGCACCTCAAGAAGGATATAACGGAACTGGAAAAGGTACAAAGAAGGGCAACAAAAATGATCCAAGGGATGGAGCAGCTCCCTTATGAAATCAGGTTGCAACGCCTTGGTCTTTTCAGCCTTGAAAGACGGCGTTTAAGAGGTGACTTGATCGAAGTGTATAAAATCATGCATGGGATAGAAAAGGTGAATAAAGAAAAATATTTTCTCTGTCACACAACACTAGGACTAGGGGCACTCCCTAAAGCTCCAAGGTAGGAAAGTTAGGACTAATAAAGGGAAATATTTCTTCACCCAGAGGGTCATTGGGTTATGGAATTCACTTCCAGAAGAGGTTGTGACAGCTGTCACCCTGGACAGCTTCAAGGCAGGATTAGACAGATTCATGGATACCAAGGGAATCAGTAGTTACTGAAATGGACAGGGAATCAGTAGTTACTGAAATGGACATCCAAGTGCCACCTCTGTGTTGATGGAGGCAGGCAGGATTTTCCCGGGTACTGGTTGTGGGGGTCGGGAGCAGGTGAGGGTTTTGCCCTCCTTTCTGCTAGAGATCCCTGTGTACAACTAGTGGGCCACTGTGTGACACAGAATGCTGGACTAGATGGGCTGAGGCCCGATTCAGCATGGCTCTTCTTATGTTCTTATGTTCTTATGTTAACTTTCTTTTCTGTGCTATTTGTCACCTCCAGGCTAGAGAAAGGTGGGGTAGAAATGTCATAAATAAATTTGTCAAAACTTAAAGCTGTCTTGATTGTGTGGTGCTTTGGAGAGACTTTGATAGAGCTCAGAAAATTTTCTGTCCCAAAGTAAGTGTCTGACATTGATTTCATGACACAATACTTAACTTTGAATGTGTAGACTGTGTTTGCATGCCTGGTTGCTGCAATTTTAACTGACGATTTGTTTTAGTGTGTTTTATGCCTTTTATGAATGTGAGTCGCCCTGAGCCCACGGGAAGGGCGACTAATAAATTGAAGAAATAAATAAATAAATAAATAAACTTCACTCTTTGTATCCATGCTTGCCTTTTGTAAGACAGTCTTTGTTGTACATGAAGATAATGACCTGGAGATGCGCATTCCATTATATTTCCCACCATTCTCCCCATTTTAATAAGGTGATGGTGATGATGATGATGAAGATGATCAGAATTTTATAAACTCAAGTGTATTATTATTAATTTTGGGTTTTCCTTCCATTTATTTATTTATTTTAATTTATTTACTTTCAAAGGGTTCTTAGTTATATATAGTTAGGCTCCAGAATAACAAAAGCATGCAAATAAAATTGATAAGCACACAAAAATAATCACAAAAACAATGTATGTATTTTCATGTGTACTGGTTATAATCATTTTTATGACTCTCTGAATTCTACTTTTGGGAAAAAAGCCAGAATTAGTGTATCCTGGCCTTTTATGTTACTGTGAAAAGTCCTGAAAAAAACAGTGACCATTATAGGGAAAAGGTAACACATATCCTGTTACCTGCAAAATAAAGAAACTAGTAATGCATTAAAATGTACAAGTAGCACAAGCTCTGATGGTCTTGGGGAACTCTGAAAGTTATAGACCAAATTATGTAACTTTCCTAAGATCAGTTTTTATTTATATAGTATCCATAAGTTTCAAAAGATTGACCTACTATCAAGTGAAGTTAGAACAATCACTTGCTTGTTCT
The DNA here is from genome assembly GCA_030556195.1 of Anolis apletophallus. Classification (NCBI taxonomy): domain Eukaryota; kingdom Metazoa; phylum Chordata; class Lepidosauria; order Squamata; family Anolidae; genus Anolis; species Anolis apletophallus. The sequence goes on along the minus strand of JARBWK010000007.1, from coordinate 74,420,459 downwards.
TTTTTACTGCTTCTTATGACCTCTTCACACTAACCTCCATTTTGTACCATTTTGCCCCGCGTGCCCTCTTTTCTTCCCCCATCAGATGGAGAGCAGGACAAGGAGTGTAGGCGCCCCATCCCTGTCTCCATCAGATGGGGGAAAGGGCAGAAACGCATGTTGCCACGTTGGCCTTTCCCCCATTAGATGAGGGAAAGGTACCAAAAATTCAGGTAGCTCCATTGGAACTACCTAAAACCCACGTACCTCTCCATCATGGGTGAAGAAGTGTCTTGTGACGCTTCCTCACCACTTAGGGATACATGGGGATGGGGTGGGGGGACAAGCCAGCGTTATCTGATAGTGCTTTGTCTCCAAAGATGAGCCAGCAGCCAAAATTCCCCAGTGTGATGAAGTCCTGAATCGGATCTGACCTTCTGTCATACATGTTGTGTTCTGTTGTTTTGTGCAAGTTGCACTGCAAGCTTGTCTAGGTTATGGATTCTCTGAACATTTGGAACTATCTTAAAACTTCATTAATAATGAGGAAATAATGTTTTTGTGCCTTTTAGCTGTCGTCCCGCCCCCCCCCCCCCCCAAATTTGGGTACTATGTGATCATGTTCTTTTGGTCTTGCTAAAAAAAATCTGTTGTCTTCTTGTTCCCATCTGTACCATGCTGTTACTTTTTATGTGTATGTAGAAAGTGGAGGAGTAAACATTCATATTGTTCTGGCTATTGCTTAGGAGTGCCAGGTGGTCTACCTGAATAATCAGTTCTCCTGCAGCAGATGCTATGGACAGTGAGTGGGTTGAGAAGCAATACTTGACTGCAACTAAAAAGTGGCTAAGGAAGAGGAGGGGTCCCATGGTGTTACTGGTGAACATCATGACATTCCTCAGGAGACAGTTGATTACTGGAATCCATACATTGGGTTCATATGGTTGTTCCTTGGGATGCAGCATGTAGCATCAATTGTTTAGCGGGCTGACCTAGCTGTGCTTCTACTGTGAATCTTTCTGGTAAGAGTATTGGCTTTCAATTCTTTGTTTTTGGACAAATAATATCATTTGACCAGTCTCATTGGCTGTGTCTCATGTTGCCACCAGAGAAAGTAAGCTAAAATCATTGTTAACCACCACACAGTCTGACATACCTGATCTAACTTGAATTCAGAAAATAAGGAGGGGCACACATAGTTAGTTCTTGGAGGGTATGATGCCAGGAATACCAGGGATCTCCAATTATAACCTTCAAAGGAGCCTTCTTGAAAGCATACACAGCCATTACTTTTTGGCAATACTGGACTACACAAAAAGGTCTGACAAAGCATGAGGCAAAAAATACTATCCACAAATAATAATATCCACAAAGGCAAGGGAGGTGTTGTTGTAAAGCTATGTGTATGCAGTTAAATCTTGTGCACCAACTGCAACTATACCTCGTGAAGTCTGACTTGACCATGGTGGTTCATGCCTTGGTTACCTCTAGACTGGATTACTACAATGCACTCTACATAGTGCTGCCCTTGAAGACAGCCCGGAAACTTCAACTTGTCTAGCGATCAGCAGCCAGATTAATAACTGGGGCAAGTTACAGGAAGCGGTCAACCCCCCTGTTTAAAGAACTGCACTGGCTGCCATTTATTTTCCGGTCCCAATTCCAGGTACAGGTGATCACCTATAAAGCCCTAAATGGTTCGGGACCCGCCTACCTTCGTGACCGGATCTCCTTCCATGAACCAGCTCGAATCCTCCACTCTTCGGGGGAGGCCCTCCTGTCGCCCCTGCCAGTCTCACAGACTCATCTGGTGGGCACAAGGGAGACTCTCCCCGACTCTGGAATTCCTTGCACAGAGAGATTAGGAAAGCCTCCACCCTGGAGACCTTCAAAAAACACCTGAAAACCTGGCTTTTCCGCTGTGCCTTCGGAGAGTAGTTATTTAATTTCTACCGTTGCTCTCCTCAATACCCCCATTCATTGGAGTCCATTCCCACTCCCCATAAAGGATGCTATTCCGCTTATCTCACCTTGAGTTTTTAATACTTTATATGTGTTCCTGTGGCCCACCCTGTCTTTGTGATTTTAGATATCTAGTTGTATATATTTTATTTATATGTATGTATTTTAAAAATTGTGTTTATTGCTGATGTTTTTTATTTGATTTTATTGAAATTTGTTGCTTGGGCTTGGCCTCATTTGAGCCACCCCAAGTCCCCATTGGGGAGATGGGGGTGGGGTATAAATATAAATTATTATTATTATTTCCTGATTTCTACATGATTTTTGCTGTTGAAAATATGAAGGATTTTCTTCCTCTTCAGAGAGGATTTAGTTCATACCAGACTAAATAATGGATATTATAGGTGTGGGGAGCCCAATACATATGTGGAATGGTTAGAAAAGATTTAAAGTCTCATTAACACTATTTTGGGATTTTAGCCTAGATTGTAGACATACTGTACAGTACAACTAACAAGGTCCCTATCCTATTCAGTTTCCAGTGTAGATAATTCCAGGGTCAACCAAAACATTCTCTATCCCATAACTAGGTCTAAAATGGAATAATAACAATAATAACAACAACAACTTTATTTTTCTACCCTGCCTCCACCTCCCCGAAGGGACTTGGGGCAGCTTACATGGGGCAATGCCCAGACAACATACAGTTAAAAACAGAACATCAAAATATAAAACAGCATAAAAACAACAGCATCATAAACAATAAAAGCAAGCATCATAAGTAACAAGATAGGTACCTCTAATCTCAATATTTTGGAGGAGGGGATCTATATGCAAATGAATTAATTGATAGGTTGAAGTGATCTCGATCAGTGTTTCCCAGACTCAAACTTCAGGTGTATTGGACTTTGCTTCCCAGAGGATGCTTCCAAACAAAGCCAAAACCCACTTTTAAAATCTAAGACAAAAATCCGAGGACCTTATAGATCTATCAGTCCTGGGATATGGTCCCCCATCCTCATAACCTTACTTGGTAGCGGATCAAGATGGAGTGCAGACAGGGGACATCTGGTGGAAGTTTTTTTTAAAAATCCCTTCATTATGCACTGAACAATATATGCACACATGCAAATATCTTAATATAATCACAAGCAAAATGGCATGTGCGCAAATGAGGTCCAGCTCATAATGGAGATATTTTTTTTAAAACTTCTACCAGATCTCTTTCTTCCCCTAATTCTTAATTCAACCTCTGTTTAAGATTATGAAGCATAGAATAAAGAGTTCTGGGAGTTCTAATTGCACTCCATTTGTGCTTCCTTTCATACTGCCTGGGGACGCCGGCATCGGTACGATTGGTGCAGAAGCCAGGACTGGCCCCAGAGTCGGGAACTGAGGGAGCGGAAGGAAGACGAGCCCGGTGGTTCCTCCGTCCACTGACTGCTTCTTCAGCAAAGTTTTTGAGATCCTGGGGCAGGGGTCACCCGTTAAAGTCGACCCCCCTAAGGGAAGAACACCTAACCGGAGGAGGCCAATATCGGACGCCGACCCCCAGAGACACCCCCACTGGCAAGCCAGACCAGCTTGCCATAGAACGTCTAATGGCTGAATATAGAAGGCTGGTGGAGCTCTTCAACGGCTTTGGCGATCTCTTGAGAGGGCTGGGCACCCTCAACCCTCAGGACCTGGACATGGCTGCAGGATCGATAGGTCCTATGGAGGCTGCAGGATCTGTAGGTCCTATGGAGGTGGCTGCCACAGTGGAACCCCCACAACTGAACCCCCCCTGTAACTCTTGACCTGGAATGGGACCAGTCTTGCGATTTCCCAACCGGGGACTGCGAGACTGCTGGAGAGCCACTAGCAGTGGAGAGGGGACCTGGCCCTTCGACCCCCGGAGACCCCACCGAGGAAGAAGCCGAGGGAGACCCTGAGCGACTTGCCACAGCCGAGTTGCCCCCCGAGCCCTTACTCACAGCAGATGGACCCAGCTGATCGACGGGAGAGTCCGGCTGCCCCTGCCAACACGACTCAATGCTGCCGCTGAACGTGACGGAGATCCTGGCTGCCCCCCGAGGTCATTTTCGCCGACGCCGGAGCCTGGCCCCGGGGAGGCCGACGATGGTGGAAGACCTTGGAGACGCTGGGCCTGGTCGTTCATCACCGCCCCCTGAGGACTGGAAGCCTGGGAGGAGCCTCCGGCGGAAGGCAAAAGGGCGTCCTGGGAGGCGGAGATGCCGGCGCAGCAGGAAGAGCTGCGAAGAAAGGACTTCCGGTCCCACGGACATTCACCGGAAGTCCTCCCAGCCCAACCAGTTCCAGAGCAGCCAGGTGCCGCAGAGGGGGACTCCCAGAGCCCCTGGAACTAGAAGGACCCTTGAATTTTCTTCTGGACCCCCAGAGTGGGAGAGGTCAGCGAGGATTGGCCTTGATGCATCCAGGAGGTTCCCTGCTAGGACCTTCTGGAATGCCAAATACAGACGTAGAGTGTCCCCGCTGGCAAACCCCCAACCCAGGAGATCTGACATCCTGGTGAGGGGGAGATCGGACCCACAGGCTTGTGGTGACCGTCTCCCAATGGATCTGGTGACTCTAAGGACACTGTTGGACTTGTGGGACCCTCCTAGGCTCCCCTCGTTCGATGGTCGAGCCACTGTTGGCTTGACCTCTGGATAGGTCACTGACCCATGTGGTCACGAGCCCTGGTCTCCCCTCCCCTGCCTTAGATGTAGTACCTCCCTTCTGTGTTGTATCGTATTGTTCATGTATTATGTATTTTATGTCAAAGTGTAAACCGCTCCGAGCCTTCGGGGAGTGGCGGTATAGGAAGTTTGAAGAATAAATAAAAATAAATAAATAACTTATGTGTCCATTTGACAGCCTGATCTGCTAACCAGCTGTTTCAGACTTTTAAAAAGTGTACACGCAGTGGAGCAGTCTACACAGGAGGAGGGGAAAAAACCACGTGTTTTGCATGACTGCAGGAATATACAGTCATGCAAAAGTGCACTTTCTTCAGGCTGAATCGGGTTATAAGCACAGTTTTTTTACATGTGCTTTTTGGCTCTTAACCTGATCCCCTCCCGCATTTTGGCTAAACATTGTTTAGTCGCAATCCAGTTACTTCCAGGTTTTACAGCATGTGTAGAAGGGGCCATAATCTCTGATTATTGACACTGATGTTTCTGGGATTTGACATCCAAAACACCTGGAGAATTAAAGTTTGTGAATCACTGATTTACTGCTCTAGATAATTTATCCCATCTAGCAATCTCGTTGAGTAAGATAATGTTATTCACAATTTAAGATAAATGCTAACGTGGTTATTAGAAATAAATAAAGGGGGAATCCTGAAAGTGACAAATTAGAAGGGTGGACAAACAAAACCTTCAATGGGAAGAGTGAGACAATAAAATATTTACAGTGCTGGTTATTTTTCCCCAAAGAAAACAAAGATCTTTTTCCAAAAAAGGCAGCTAAACATTTTCCCCACAGAAGGCCAATATTGTTAAACAAATGCTGCAAACTCATGAATATTCACATTTAATGGCAGTGTTTAGCACCATGTAAATGATCCCGATGCACCTTGCACTCACATGCAAAATTAATCCCTCTTTTAGGATGGACTGGGGTTCGGAAGCTTTCTTAAGAATAGCTTGCCATATCATCTAAACCCAGAAATAATGGTTGACATTAAATACTGTGGCTTGTTTAAAAAGCCACTTCCTAAAACCTAAACCCCCATGGGTCATTTAAAGCTAATTATAGTTAATATTAATGATGTGCTTAAACAAGGGCAGGAGCTGCCAAATGGCTCTGGCTTGTGAAAGGAGCAGGAGTCCAGAAACCTGAAGGTCGTTCGTCTCAAACCAAACTATCTTTCAGTAAGAATTGGGCAACACAAGGCCCTCGTGATGTTGATTTTAGATTGCAATTCCTATAATTACTCCCCCTTGGCTATGGAAGTCTTGCAGACTAATAAGGTTGGCCACCCTTGGTAATGTTCAAATACAGATGACATGAGCATTGTTGTGTTAAACATAATGAAGAATGTTGATAAAGTGGGAAAAAATGGCAGCATCTCTCTTTATCTGCATCCCCTTTCCCCCCTTGTATTACAACTTGCCATCCTCAAGGATTTTGCTTACTGCGTAAGATGGTTTCTTTTAGGATTCAATTTGCAAGCTCAGTAAATCCCAGGCAGTGTTAATGACCATACTTGTGTTCTGGAATAGAGAATTGAAGAAAGGCACCTGGATCCTTCACGCTCTATAGACATCTCTGAAATTTATGATGGCTCTTGGAACCAATCCATTCCACGAACGTCCGGTACTTAACATTTAATTGGGATTCTGGGAATATTAGATGCGGTAGGACTGGACGGCAGCGATCGAAAATATAATATGTCGCTTCTGTTGTGAACTGACCCTGAAGAGAAATATTGTCAACACAGTGTTAGGGATTGAGGGCAGGAAGCTGAAAGAGAGTGGACTTGAACCCTTGACCTTACAATGCTGCTGTGAGAATTGGCAATGGAATAAAATGACTGCTCATTTATTAATGGCAGTTTAAGCCCAGCAATGTGGGCTCTTTCCTAAATTTCTCTATATTTATCTCAGTCAGATGACAGGGGCAGACCAAAAGCAAATTCTTTGGCTTGGCTTTAATCACTCTTTATCAATAGTCTCTGGAGAGTCGGGGAGGGAAGGGGTGCATATGCAAATGTACGAGAAAAAAGCAGTGCTAAATTTCTAACTTTTTGAAAACAAAGTGTGGTTTCCTTCTCCGAGAGGTACGGATTTCCGCTTGCATGTTTTGTGGAAAGGCTCTTTATCAGCCAGCAAAATGTTTGATGCTACTTTGCAGCTGCCGGTCTTGCCTGCAAGGAAATTAACATCATTGAATTGGATTGTTGAAAGAAAATACCAGCTCCAAAGGTTCACAAGTCTGTTCTGAAAAACAGAAAGAAGCTATTACAACAATGTATATCACGAAGCATAGACTTTAATGACAGAACCTTCACAATTGCTTATAACAGGGCTGTCTAACTGGCGGCCCGCAGGGCATATACGGCCTCCCAGTCCCTTCCCTACGGCCCCCTACCCTTTTTTAAAAAAATCGGCTGTTTTTAATTTTTTATTTTTTAAAAAAAATATTTTTTTTTCGCAGAGGGGCGGGGCTGGGCGGGGCAGGGAGGAGGAGCAGGCTCCCTCCTCCTCCCTCCCTCCCCCCGGCCAATCGGCGAGCTCCGTTTTTGTGGGCAGTCATGGTGCAGTCGCACTTGGAGGAGACCTGGCCATGGCGGAGGAGGCCTGGCCTGGCCGCAGCGGAGGAGGCCTGGCCTGGCTGCGGTGGAGGAGGCCTGGCTGCGGCGGAGGCCCAGTTTGTGGCGGCGGCCCAGTTCGCGGCGGCGCTCCCGCCTCCTCCGCCCCCACCTCAGCAGCCCCAACTGCCGCCCGGCCTTCTTTCCTCCCCCTTCCCTCTCTTTCTCCTTCCTCCCTTCCTTTCCTTCCACTCTTTCCTCTTTTCTTCCTTCCTTCTTTCCTCCCTCCCTCTCTTTCACCTTCTTTCCTTCCACCCACCCATCCATCCACCCTTTCCTCCTCCCTCCCTCCCTCTCTTCTTCCTCCTCTCTTTCTCCTTCCTTCCTTCCTTCCACCCACCCACCCTTTCGTCCTTCCTTTCAACTGTTCTCCCTCCCTCCTTGCCCCTCTTTCACCTTCCTTTCTTTCTTTCCTGCCACCCTTTTATCTTTTCTTCCTTCTCACTTTCCCTCCTCCCTTTCCTCCCTCCATCCTTCTCTTCTTCCCCTCCTTCCTTCCTTCTCCTGTTCATATTTGGGCATATTGAGTATTCATGCCAAGTTTGGTCCTGATCCAACATTGTGCTCTCTGGATGTAGGTGAACTACAACTCCAAAACTCAAGGTCAGTTCCCAAGCAAACCCTTTCAGTACTTTCTGTTGGTAATGAGAGTTCAATATGCCAAGTTTGGTTCAATTCCATTGTTGCAAGAGTTCAGGATGCTCTTTGATTGTGTGTTAACTATACATCCCAGAAACTGTAACTCACAAATGTCAAGGTCTATTTTCCCACAACTCCATCTGTGTTCACATTTGGGCATATTGAGTATTCATACCAAGTTTGGTCCAGATCCATCATTATTTGAGTCCACAGTGCTCTCTGGATGGAGGTGAACTACAACTCCACAACTCAAGGTTAATGCCCACCAAAGCCTTCCAGTATTTCCTGTTGGTCAGGGGAGTTCTGTGTGCCAAGATTGGTTAATTCCATCATTGGTGGGGTTTAGAATGCTCTTTGATTGTAGGCGAACTACTAATCCCAGCAACTACAACTCCCAAATGTCAAGGTCTATTTCCCCCCAAATCCACCAGTGTTCACATTTGGGCATATTGAGTATGGGGGGCGGAGCCGGGGGTGGGGAGGGGTGGAGCTGGGGGGAGGGGGCGGAGCTGGGGAGGGGGCGGAGCCGGGGTGGGGGCAGACCCTTAGGCCCCCCAGGTGATCAGTGACCGGAATTCAGGCCCCCGGTCCGGTAGAAGTTGGACAGCCCTGGCTTATAAGAAGGTGTACTACCTCCCCATTCTCTCCCCAGAGACTTTATAAGCACATTGCAACCATTTTAAGAATGAGCTCTCCAAACATTCTCCATGCTGAAGAAAAATGAGAAACCACCTCACCCTCTTATAGAATGAGTATGAGTCATTTCAGCAGGGAAGACTGAGGGCTAAACTAGAGATTTTGTTTGTTGTGTAGTTTAATTGTTTACAATCTATTTATGAAAAATAAATACCCAATTTGTTTCCCCCCCTTCGTGGTGGTGGTATGGGGAGGGGAGGAGTTGGATTACAATAGCATGTTCAAAAAGGATTTAAAAACCAATCCCCTCCCTTGTGCCTTATGTTGTTGTTTATTTGTTCAGTTGCTTCCGACTCTTCGTGACCTCATGGACCAGCTCACGCCAGAGCTCCCTGTCGCCTGTGGCCACCCCCAGCTCCTTCAAAGACAAGCCAGTCACTTCAAGGATACCATCCATCCATCTTGCCCTTGGTCAGCCCCTCTTCCTTTTTCCTTCCATTTTCCCCAGCATCATTGTCTTCTCCAAGCTTTCCTGACTTCTCATTGTGTGGCCAAAGTACTTCATCTTTGCCTCTGATATCCTTCCCTCCAGTGAGCAATCCTGGAGTATGGACTGATTTAATCTTCTGGCGGCCTAAGGCACTCTCCATGGTTCAAAAGTGTCTTTCTTCCTTCGCTCAGCCTTCCTTATGGTCTAGTTCTTACAGTCATAGGTTACTATAGCGAATACCATTGTATTAACTATGTGGAACTTCGTTGCCAATGAGATGTCTCTACTCTTAACTATTTAATCGAGATTGTACCTTATGTTTGTAATAAAAAAAGAGAGACATCACTTCATTATAATTGGCGTGTTTTCAAAATTATACCAATAGCCATCTATGGGCAGCCTTCCCTTCTTTGTTAGAGTTGGAGTGGAGAGATATATCAGAGTTCCTGAGCTCTGATGAGATGTTCAGGCTAAATGATTCTTCAACACTCGGCCTGGATCTCCACTGCCATATTCCACATCCAAGGGGCCACCACTGAGAAGGACCTGACTTTCATCCCAACCAATCACACTTGCGAAGAGGTTGGCACATAGAGCAGGGCCTACCCAGCCAATATTAAAGCTTTTATAGGCTCATAGAGGGAGATGCGTTTGGACAGGTAAATTGGACCAGAATCGTATAAGGCTTTATAGGCCAAGACCAGCACTTTGAATTGGGCTCGGTAGCAGACTGACAGCCAGTGGAGCTGACGTAGTAATATGCTCCCTGTACGCAGCCCCAGTTAGAAATTTGGCTGCCACCCATTGGACTAATTGAAGCTTCCAGGCTGTCTTCAAAGGCAACCCCACATAGAGTGAGAGTGTAATCTGAGATATCTGCATAACTCAGATTATCTGGCAGTGGAGACTAATGTAATCCAATTCAAATGTACTTTCATTGTGTCCTTCCCTGCCTCGAGTGTTAAGGAGAGATGGGTAATAAATAATAACAATAAGCAGCATTGTGATAAGAAATTGACATGTGTGTGTGTATGTATATAAAAGTGTTGATAGCAGACAATAAAGCACAGCAGATTTGATTAACAGTTTGACACAAGTTGAATTTTCATGGCCCAATGCTATGGAATCATGGGAGTTGCTGTGTTAAAAGGTTTTTAGGTTTCTTTGCCAAGGAGTTCGGTACCTCACCAAACTACAAATCCCAGGACTCCATAACATTGAGCCATGAATGGTGTCAAACTTGACAACAAAGAGCTAGCTGAAGATAAGGCTGGAGACTCATTTTACTAAGCATTTGGATAAATATATTAGAACAAAGCTACAAACAAAATTTGATGGAATACTTTGGATCTTTTCCTCCCGTGACCCACTTTTCTTCTTTAATTCCGGCCTGCTTAAAATAAAGTCCCATATTTTAAATTTATACTGCACCCAGCAATTAGGTGTTCCTTCCTGATGGAAACATTAACTTCAAGCAGTTATTAACCCTGGGGCGTAGAATTTTTCATAAAGCTGAACTTCTTTGGTTGTGTTGACGCTATAGTTAGTGCCCAACTTGCGATGTGGTCTTATTTTTATTTTTCTTGTGGCAACTTGCCATTTTTTAAAACAGCAAGCTTCCGCCCCCATTAGAATGTTTTAATTTATTTGCCCTCATAATTGTAAAGACTTTAGTATTAAAATAATATACAGCCAGATGTTTACCTTTATTTTAACATGATTTCAAAACAGTTCTGACAGTTGGTGTTACATTTATGTAACCCTGGGTGGATTGTGCCCCATGATGTGGACTTGGGGGAAAGATTTTCTTAACAGAAGGAAGTGCAACTCTTAGCACAGAGTCATGATAGAAATGTATGAGCTGCAGAGCCTTGGCTAATTGGCTTTTCTTTTTTCCATGCAATTGCCGTATTTACTCTTTTATCAGCCTGGCATATGTCCAAATATTCTGGAACATTCTTATTCTTAAATTGTGACACGAAAAAGAATAAAAACACAGAATTTTAGCATTGCATGGAACTTCTAGGTCCAGCTGCCTACTTTTGAAAAACTTTTCCTGTCATGATTCTCTTCCTAACTGCCATTAAACACTTTGCATGTAAAACCATCTAACTATGTCCCTGCCCACCATTGACTTAGAAGGTTAATGAAATTAACATTGTGTCACATTTGGTGTTGGGTTTCATCCCTGGACTGCACAAGTTTCTTGTGCCATCAAGTTTCCAGAACTCAATGAGTAGCTAGGCTAGAGACAGGGCTGAGGGATTCCTCCTCCAAATTCCTATGTATGTTTGCCCAAAAAGGGCTTTGTCTTTACTCCTTCCTACTAGCCACTGTCTCCTCCCCCATTTATGATGTCATAATGGAACTCTGTGAGGGAACTTCCTCTATACGTTTTTTTGCCCCAGGTTGACAGTGCGGTTTCTCCACAATTTTTCAGACACTTCTGCCTTTTCTTCATTCCAGTAAGGATGCATTTTGCCTTTCTGTAGGCGAAATGTAGCTGCATGGACTATTTATCTTTTACCTAAACCTAATTTGTAAAGAGTCATTTCAAGCAAAAACGGAATAAAGCAAGATTCTAAATGTTTACATGTTTGAAGGCATGAGATTATGAACATTTGGATCCCCCTTTGCAGCTGCTTTTTTCCTGGCCTGTGTTCTGGAAGCTCACTTTAAAATGGTGATCTGTAGAAAGGAGTTTTAATAAAAGGAGGATGAGTGATTTATCTTGAAACTCTAAATCAAGCCATATCTGAACAGCTTTTTTTGCAACCTGTTCTCCATTTTCTTCCCACTGTTTTGAAGTGTTGGGTTTTCCTTGTTAAGAAAATGGAACTCTGTACTCATAAGTAGTAGTGTGATGGAGAGAAACACACACATGCATACACAGAGACAGAGAGAGAGAGAGAGAGAGAGAGAGAGAGAGAAGGGTGGCAATGAGAGAAAATGCAATGCTGTTTTGTGGGGGACTACCAGTCTCCTCTTCTTCTGCCCGGATAATGGTGGAACGATGCTTGGCAGCTCTGGCGGTTGTTCTGGTGGCTTAAGGCCAGAATCCTGAAATAGAACAGCAAGCTGTGGCACTATGTTATGTCTCTCTACTAGGAAAAAAAGTACTACTGTGACAGAAACTAGGGTGTAGGTGGGGGCAATATGCCTAGGACAGGGTGAGGGAGAGGAAGCTGCTATTCTGTCCAGGTCTTGTTCCACAAAAGAATACAAGACTTCAAGCTGAGAGTACTGGAAACATGCCTGGTTCACATGGCGTCTTCTGATGTTTGGAAACTGATAATAAATCAAGGGTTTTGTACTGGCCACACTACAAACAATCATTGACCATTCATTCATTACTGGCTCCCTCTGTTATGAGAAGTGTTGTTGACCTCATTTAATCTTTATGCAGTTAGACTGCAAAACCTTGGGTAAGGTTTCATGCTGTGGTTGAAATCCTTCACACACAGAGTGATGGATAACTTTAGTTTAAAACATTGTGAAACAACCAGTCTGGTAGCATAAACCATGATCCCAGAGCATGTGATTATTTTTACAAATTTGAGATATGGTTATCCCACCTCAAAAAAAATTAACCACTTCTGTTTTTGTATATGTAATGTTGAAGTAATATAAGATTTCTTAAATCACTTTTTCAACATTTTTGAAACTGCACCATGTATCCCACCAAGTCCCAAAACTGTCCTTTGCCATTTTTGTTTACTATAGCTTTCTTTTTTTATAAATTCCTATAAAATGTGCTCGCTATTTTGTAATGTTTTGATTGTGCCACTGTAACAGCAAACATGTATAAATACAGCAATTAATGTTAAAGCTTTTGACATATTTTATTAGATGATCCATAAATCTTGGGTCACCTCCAAAATCACATTTTCTTGAAAGATCACACTTCAACGATGAAATAATTAGCTGGCTTTTGCTCCTTTCAGTTTAACCTCCATATAACTTTGGCTATTTGATATTTATTTATAGCCAAACATGACATTATGGAGTATGTGAACAAAATAGACATTTACTTATATATGTTTTCTTCCAGCATTTATTTGGAGCTTTAAATCATCACCATTAGCTCTCACCATGCTTGAGATCAAACTACGTGTTTAATGTGGTCTCCTCAGCAGCTGCTTTTCCTTTTTTCTGTATGCAAGGAGCTTGGAAACTAGTAGTTTTTGAGACAACATGTCACACAGGAAAATACAGTCTGTGTCTCTTGAAGTGAAAGTCCTTGTTTAAGGACACACACAGCATGAACTCTGTTCCAGCGATGGGACTGGGCCAGCAATTTACCATTCAGCACATAGCTTATTTTGCTCTATTAGTTTCTAATTTACTAGAACAATTTTCATAAGATATGAAGATATACGGAATTTGCAGCTGTGTTCTGGAAAATAAGGTTCCTTAATATCTCTAACATCATCTCCATTTTGATGGACTTTACTCATTCAGTAAAGTGTGCCTTCCCACTGTCAAGGGAGTTCATCTGTGCTTGATCTCAGTCGGATTATCACATAGGAAAACCAAATATATCTTTAATGCCTTGAATATTGTTCAGTAATCTAGAAGGTTATCAGATCTTTCTCACCATATATTTGTGTAGTTGGAGACATAGGATCTCATCACATATGGAAAATTCCATGTCATAAAACATTTCGCTGACACAGCCATCACAGAGCCCCTGGATCTCATCACATGACACACAGCTACTTCTGATGGGGCTCCATGATGGCTGCATCGGTGAAGTGTTCTATGGTAGGGAATTCTGAACATGGGAGACTACCCGCGTTCAGATTAGAAATCATGAGGCCAGTGCGAGAGCGTTCTAGAAAGTTATCCTTCTGGGCATGTGATGGGCAAATGGGTGATGTGGGGCACTGGATGATGAATTTGCTCCACTGCTTCACAGTTTGCCTCACTGCCCTTCATATTCCCCGCATCAAGAACCTCCATGTGTCCCATCTCCCCCTTGCTTTTCATTATGATATTGGAGCTGCTGTTACAGGACATAAGAGCAGACGAGTCTTTGAGAGGATTGAAGGTCCAGGGGGAAGAATTTAAACTCAAAGCGTTCGCTGACGACGTGGTATTCATCATAGAACGTCCAGCAGAAAAGATCCAGCTCTGGATTAGGAAAATTAAAGAATTTGGGGAAGTGGCAGGCCTCAAAATCAATTATGATAAAACAAAGCTACTGATTAAAAATACGAAGAAAGAGAAGAGAGAGAAAATACAAGAACTAGCGGGAATCCAGACTACAAATAAAGTACGATATCTGGGTATCACCATCACACCTCAAAATAACCAACTACTTAAAAACAATTATGATACAACATGGAACGCTATTAGAAAGAAGATGGACAGTTGGAAACACCTAAATTTAAACCTCCAGGCGAAAATAGCGGCGGTGAAAATGGACATTTTACCTAAAATGATTTTTCTGTTCCAATCAATTCCGATTCTTAGAACAAACCATTGCTTTAACATTTGGAGAAAGGATATTTTGAAATTTATATGGGCAGGTAAGAAACCCAGAGTAAAATACAAGAACCTAACAGCGAGGAAAGAACAAGGGGGATTATCCCTCCCCAATCTACAACTTTATTATCAAGCAGCAGCACTGACTTGGGTGAAAGACTGGGCCACATTAACAAAAAGAAGACGATTGTTAATTTTAGAAGGGAGTGATGTCTGGCGCTGGCATGCATACCTATGGTATGACAAAGCCAAGGTAGAAAAACAATTTACGAATCATTATATAAGAGCGGCCTTACTGAAAGTATGGTGCAAATATAAAAATCAAACCTACCAAGCGACGCCCCTCTGGATATCCCCACTCGAAGCGCAACATAAGAAGGAACTTCCCCTAACTAAATGGCACACGTACAAAGATTTAATTGAAAGAGATGGGGAGGCCTGGAAGTTAAAAACTCGAGAAAATCTAAGAGACGTAGGTATAAACCTGTCGTGGTTTCATTACGCCCAACTTAAAGATTATTTTAGAGCAGACAAAAGAAACAACTTCACCCAGATTCAAACAACATGGGATTTGGTTATGTTAAAAGCCAAGCTCTACAAAAATGTAAATAATAAGTGCTGGAAATGCAAGGAGCAGATAGGGACCTTCATGCATTGCTGGTGGTCGTGCCCATTAACCAAAAATTCTGGAAGAAGATTCACATACATATCCAGAAGATTTTAGAGATGGAAATCGAGTTCAAACCAGAATATTATTTATTAAATTTGACGGAGGGTAAATTAGATATGGAAAAAGATTAAAAAAAATTTTTTTATGGCTGCGGCAGCAAGGGTGGTCGTGGCAAGGAGCTGGAAGCAGGGAAATTCCCCAGACCCAATAGAATGGGCTAAAAAAACTATCCGAGTACATAGACATTGACTCTTTAAAAATTTTAGTCAACAATCAGAACCCAAAGTTCAAGACAAACTGGCAACCCATTAAAGCCTATCTAAAAAAAGCAAAGATCTAAGAATGTACTGTAACTAATAGAAGCACAAGAGGATGGTTGAAAATGTACTGCGACTTGATGAACGACAAGTTAAGACTGATCCCCTGTCATCCTGACTGGGAGACAAGGATACCTTTTCGGCTGACATAGCAGCCAGCAACTTTACATCACTTTCTTTTCCTCGCTTTCTCACCCCCTATCTTTTCTTTCCTTTTCTTCTTTCCTCTTCGCTTTCTTTTTTCCCCCCTCTACCCCCTCCTCTCCCTCTATCCCCCTCCCACCTCTCGATTCCCGTTTCCTGCTTACTCTTTACAACCCCTTTTCTCTCCCCCTCTTCTCATTCTCCCCCGCTTACCTCTGTTATCTATACCTCTATACTTTTAATCACTGATTGTAAAACAAACTCAATAAAAATGATTAAAACAGAAGAACCTCCATGTGATGAGGTCCATAGGCAGCCAAGATAGGGTTGGATATGGATACTAGAGGAAAAACACAAACGTTAATTTTCAGAAAAGGAATTGCTCTCAGAGAATTGAATCCAACTAGAAAGGTGAAACTTTTGTCTTATCTTTTAGCAAAAGGTAAAAGTAAAGGTTTCCCCCTGACATTAAGTCCAGTTGTGTCCGACTCTGGGGGTTGGTGCTCATCTTCATTTCTAAGCCAAAGAGCTGGCATTGTCCATAGACACCTCCAAGGTTATGCGGTCGGCATGACTTCATGGAGTGCCGTTACCTTCCCGCCAGAGTGGTACCTATTGACCTACCATATTTTCTGGCATATAAGATGACTGGACGTATAAGACAACCCCCAACTTTTCCAGTTAAAATATAGCTTGGGATGTACTTGCTGTATAAGACTACCCCTCTTCCAATGCACACCAAATAAAAATTTAAAAAGCATCAGATTTGATTTCAATATGGTAATTTTCCTATTACTGTACCTCCTTCTCTGCCTCTCAGATCTCACATCTGTGCACCTGCACTGTTTCACTGAAGTCTTCAGGAGCGAGACATGAGAGGCAGAGGAGGAGGTAGGGTAATAGGATACAAGGGCGGGCCAGACAGGTAAAAGAGGTGTGTTTTTCTGGGCCCAGAGTCACTCTATCTCTTTTTTCCATACCCCGGGTGCCCTGGACGCCTGCAGCTTGCTCCGCCCTTCACTTACACCTTCCTGGTGAGGCGCCCCTTCCCCTCACCATTGGGACCGAATTAAGTCCACAAATCCTGATGAATGGATTTTCTTCTACTTGTACAGTGTCGCTCTTAATGCTTTCATACAGTCGCTGCATACGGCAGGGACGCGGCCACTGCCATTTTTGAGCTCCCCCCACCATATGCGGCAATCACAGATTCTCCAATCCAGTTTGGAAGTTTCAGCACCCGCTCTATAAGACAACTCCCAGCGTATAAGACGACTCCTGGTGCATAAGTCAACTCCCGCGTGTAAGACGACCCCTGACTTTTGAGAAGATGTTTTTGGGTTAAGAAGTAGTCTTATACACCAGAAAATACGGTACTCACATTTGCATTTTTTCAAACTGCTAGTTTGGCAGAAGCTGGGCTGACCGTGGGAGCTCATGCCACTCCCCGGATTTGAACCTGCGACCTTTCAGTCAACAAGTTCAGGAGCTCAGTGCTTTAACCCACAGCACCACTGGGGGCTCCTATTTATCTTTTAGTGCATCTTACCTTAGAGTCCATCCCAGATAATGCATCTTGGCTCCGTAAGAATGAGTATGAATGCAGTAGAAAAATTTACTCAATGGGATGACTGTGGGGAATTGAAATCTGACAAGACTTAATGCAGTCAAGTAAATAAAATGTGTGAGAATAAATAGTTTGCATTGATATTCAGCTTGCAGACCTGTGATTTATGTAAGTCATGAGAGAAGGCAGTTTTAGTATCCTGTTGCCCAGGGACCACATGACAGCATGGAATGCCACTTCTAAAAAAATAGTTTATTTTTCTTTGAAGCCTAAACTTATTTTTACAGAACAGCTTACATTTACATGTAATTTGGAATGCCTAATGTTGAACTGGATGACTCCCAAAGTTAGTGTTATGAGCCAAAGTGCAAAGAAGTCTGAAAGGATTAAGTGTAATCTAATTGGATGGGATTGTATGTGGGTGAGTAGACACAGCATGCGTAAAATAAGCATTGGAAATGACAATGGCATTACATTTCATTGTGTTGCATTTAATGATTACAGCCCTGATCAATTTATATATGAATGGAATTGTTCAGCTATAGTTTCCTTGGTAAGTGTTGGGTAAAACTTCATTTTTCCCTTCTTTTAATATTGTAATTCTCCCTTTTAAAAAGTATTTTCTTTTTCACGTTTTTAAACAAAACAACACAAAAAGAAACAAATAGAAGGTAACAAAAAGAATAAATATAAATACAGATATAAATAGAAATAAATGACATACAAATGTCTTTCAGTAACTATACACATGTACATACAATTCTGTCCTGCTCTTGAGAGACATTTTCTGATAACTAACTCATATTATTTCTCAAAACCAACAGTTATTAAATAATTTTTTTCTCATAAGATCTATCAGGGGTTTCCAATCTTTAAAAAATGTTTTTAATGACTTTTCTGTAATCAAACTAGACAATGTATCCATTTCTGCTAACTTGATCATTTTCAAAAACCATTATTCCACCATACGTACTTCTGAATTATTCCAGTTTTGAGCATATAAAACTTGCTTCCAGAAGTACTCTTCTATGGTCCTTTTTCAGCGGTTCATCAGAAAGTTTAAAAAGAAACAGTTCTTGTTTTGATGATATGCCTCTCTTTAATAATCTTTGAATCTATGTATGCATTTGAATCCAAAACTTTTGGGCCTTCTTGCAAGTTCACCACATATGGTAGAATGCCCCTTCTTGTTCACATTTCCACTACAGATTTGATACCCCCCTAATACATTCTAGACATCCTTTCTGGGGTCATATGCCACCCCCCCCCCCTCAGTCTCCATCACTCTCTGTGTGGCTCTGCTTTCTCTAAGACAAAGCATCCCTATGTAGTTGCCCTCTGGAGAGGGTCTCCATGTTTTTTGGAACTCTGAATTTCAATGGTTCCAAACTGTTTGGAGCGACTTCATAAATCAGTACTTCTCTCCTTCAGGAAGCCATCTTCTATGTGTCGAGGGCAATAAAAAACAGAGATAGAATGGAGTAGAGCAATTATTCTCAATTTACTAGTATCTTGCTCCCATGAGAATGCTAGGGCTTCATTTTTTTCTGTATTACTCAGCTGGGGAGCTAGAGTAATACATGCAGATATTGACAATGAATATAGGAATTTGGAGAATATGAGATGCAGGCTATATAAAAAGTAGGACTCTACTTAGTTTGTATCTATTTGTGAGCAGTTGAGCAGAGGAATCCACATTTTTGAATATTGAGGTTACTTGCTCAATCTAGAATGCACATTTAAGTATATGAGGCAAGGTGCTTGACTTCAGTATCCTATTCATGCATGTAGTCTGAAAAATGCTAAATGGTCAAGTTATAATGATAATAAAAAGAAAACATAATCAGTGACAATTTTGTTGGAGCTTAAATTATGCAAATTAGCTCCAGTTTCCATTAATAGCAGTAATAATGAATGATTAGCAGGATTGTTTTAGTATGACTGCATAAGTTAACATATGTAGTAGAACAGGAAACAGTCTTATTCCATGTCCAAAAATCAAAAACTTTATTACGGTTAAGAACATAAGAACATAAGAACATAAGAAGAGCCATGCTGAATCGGACCTCAGCCCATCTAGTCCAGCATTCTGTATCAAAACCAACAGTGTTTTGCTCATAAGATTGTACACTTTTAAAAATGATCTCGAATCAAACAGAAGGGAGCTGCTGCAAAAAAAGTCCTTTAGGATACCTCCCCCTTATCCGACCCCTACTTGCAGCTAGTACTGCTTAGGTCAAATCGTCTTTATTATAAACCAGCATAATTTTCCAAGTCCCAAGACTAAATAAACTAAAACTTATGTTCCCTTAAATTATTGTTGAACAACAACAGAATAGGTATATAATTCAACTGTAAATAAATGAATATTTCAAATAAAACTAGGTGGTGTGGCAAAGGTTATGATTCTGTGATGGTTGGGATTACTTCTAAGACATTCTTTCATAGACCTCCTTGTAGTGGTGGAAGTTGTTATTCATATAGTTGACAAGGGGAAACTGTTTCTTGTTGAAAGGCAACTGGCCTTCTAATTCATTGCCTCATCTGACATGATCAATATCTCACCAATTTTTTCTCCACCAATTTTCTAAAGTTTTTAGCAATCTCTAATTTAGCAACAGTGTGATCAAAAAGGTTATAAGATTTTACAAAATTAAAATTACCCTCCTTGGAATTTTGTTCAGCAATAGGGAATCCTGCAAAGTTGAAGTGCTTTCTTATTGATTTCTACATATTGCTTTTTCTGATACCAGGCATTTGTTTCTTTTCTTTTGAACAGAGTCTGACCTATTTGTCTTATGTAGAAAGCAGAAGGGCATTGCTACGCCATAAAGGTAGCTAACACAGTGGAAGATTAGCAGGTGAATGAGGCTTTAGTATTGGGCCTGATGTTATTTAGTCTTATGATAATGTTGTCAGAGTCAATGCAAGGGCAGAATTGGTATCTGGGCTTCTTGCCGGTTAACTGGTCCATGTGACGTGTTTGATTTTTGTTATGGGTTCTACTGCTGATGGTGAGTAACAGTTTTAAAAGGAAAAATTAAAAGCTTGTAAGCATTTATGAAATATTCATACCAAAAGCCTATTGAATTAAAATAACCTAATAACGTATAGCTTGTTGACATCAGGTCCTGCCTTGTTAACCTTTTCCTGTCTCCTGCAAAAATAATGTCCTGGGAAAATATAATTAAGCATAACAATATTTTAAAATCCCACTAATCTTCTAATCTGTAGCTGCTAATATTTTATACCTACTGGGGTTAGGGATTGTTCTGTAACTGACCAGCCGGGATCACTAATTGCCACTTGAAACTGAAGAAGGAAGTTGAATAGCTTTGAAAAGTTATTTATAAAACACAGTCATGCTGGCGTGTCTTTAAAAATTGGATCAGCTTGTCTTCCCTTTCTCCTGTCTAGACAAGCTGTGTAACAACTCAATTTATTGAGATCTCTCTGGTGTGTCATTAGGTACAATTGTGCAGGCTGGCTCTAGTTTATTTGACCAATAGAACGTGGAAACATCACTATTTTCTGGACTACATTTTCCAGAATCCTCAGCTCATGTGGCCCCTGATTGTTTTACTTTGAGTGTACTTCCCATTTTATTTATTTATTTATTTTATTTACTTAATTTCTATTCCGCCCTTCTCACCCCGCAGGGGACTCAGGGTGGATTACAACGTACACATTACATTTAGACACACAAACACACAAGACAGATAGAGGCAATTTAACATCTGGCCACCAGGGGGTGCTGTCGCACCCCTTCATTCATCAGCGTGTTTTCTGGAGATCTTTTTATGGCCTCGTAAATCAGTTAAATTTAGCCTCCCCACTAAGTGGTACCTTAATTTCCTACTTGACAGATGCAACTGTCTTTCGGGTTGCAAAGGTCGACAACAGGCTACACAATAGGTCGAGAGCCCAGCTCGACCCAGGCAGGCCTCGAATTCATGACCTTCTGGTCAGTAGAGATCTTATGCAGCTGACACCCAGCCAGCTGCGCCACATTCCTGGTGCTTTTTTCTGTTGCAAGAATGAGTATTCCCATATTCTTACTAGCACTCAATTAATACAGGCTAAAATGTCTCTACTTATTTTCCTATTTATTTAATTTGCACCCTGCCTTTCTCCCAACATGGAACCAAGGCGACTTACAACAAGGTTAAAACAAGATAGCAATAAAAAAAAATCTGATGGCAAAGTGTTAAAAAAACTATTAAACAATTGATCAATTGGTGCTTTCAACGCGATTTTCCTGCTTCTTGGCAGGGGGTTGACCCATGATGTGTCTTCCAACTCTATGATTATATGATTCTATGATCACATGAAAACAATATACATTATTCAAACTGTATTCAAAAAAGAAAAAACCCACGAGAATGGTAAAAATGTAGGTACCACCCCCCTCGGCAAAGTCAAAGCTTACTTTGCACAATCAATGAATCATGAAATATCTATGTAGTGCTTTAATGGGACTCAGAAGATTGTACTGTTGTTGGCTGCTATATGCCTTCAAATCTTTTGTAGGGAAGACATTGATTTTTTTGGCGTTAAAATACCCTTCCAAACAAGAAATGTGTGACATTTTCAAAAATAGAAAGCTATAATGCTAGCTTGTTGCATGACTTAAAAGGTCTGCCACGAAGAAGGCACTTTCACCAGTTTGGAACAAAGTCTTAATAACTATCAGGCTAAATGGGAAATTGATTTCTAGAGCTATTTCTTAGCAAGTTGGAAATGGATTTAGAAACATGTACTTTCTATTGCATTGCAACTGGAGAGATTGCTTTTATACCTTACAGCGTAGATGGCATCTGACTCTATGAATCAGATTTACACAAGAGTTACTGAGAGTTGTTGGAGACGGGGAGCACAAGATGGACATATTTGCTACCTACTCTGATCAAGCTAGTAGATAAGAGGGAAATTGATGTCTATTTTGGAAGAAATTGAAAATATGACAGATTATACTTTGTTATTAGGTTCATTAATGTGCAATGTAAAAGTTGTAATGAAATTAATTGTATATTAATGGCTGCAAAAATGTGATTTCTGTTAACGGGAAAATCTTTCTTTTCTACTAAGATGGTTTCATGGGATGTGGGATGTAGTTTATGTATTCAAGTTGATGAATGTAAGCATAGCTGAAAAGGTCAGATAGAAAGACAACGATGTTATAGAACAGGGCTGTCCAATCGCCTGCCTGCGGGCCGCATATGGCCCCCAGCCCCTTCCCTGCGGCTCCCTACCCTCCTGCAAAATATCTACTTTTAAAGATTTTTTTAAAAAAATATTATTATTATTTTGAATATAATAATATTATTATTATATGAGGGGCGGGGCAGGGAGGAGGAGCAGGCTCCCTTCCTCCTCCTACTTCCCTCCCTCCCTCCCTCCTCCGCCGCCGCCTCCCGCGCAGGCCCAGCCGCAGCCGGCCATCCCTGGCCGCTGCAGCCTTACCTTTCGCGGCGCTCGAGCTGCTCAGCAAGGCCAGGCATGGTGGCGGCGGCTGCTGAGGCGGCAGTTGGGGCTGCTGAGGCGGCGGCGGAGGAGGTTGGTCCCGCTGCGCCTCCCAGAAGAGTAAAAAGCGGCAGGGATGACCTGGGTCGCCAGGAAAGTTGAAGCCAGGAATATAATGTACTTCCCCTTTAAATCCCAGTGTTTACATTATTCCCGGTTTCAGGTCATCCCCGCCGCTTTTTTACTCTTCCGGGAGGCGCAGCGGGATCTATCTGCATTTGCCATCCGCTTGGGAGAACCAGCAACCCGGGCTTCTCTCCAGCTTCCTCCCGCTCCAGCTTCCTCCCACCCATCCATCCATCCTCCCTTTCGCCCTCCCTCACTCCCTTTATGTTATTATTATATTTAATTGTTTAATTATGCCCCCCATGTGTTGCATTCCCTCCCTTGCCCCTTATCTTAATATTAAATATATGGAATTGCATAATTATGCCCCCCATGTGTTGCATTTCCTCCCTCCCCCCGTATCTTAATATTAAATATATGGAATTGTTTAATTATGCCCCCATGTGTGGCATTCCCTCCCCCCCCTTATCTTAATATTAAATATATGGAATTGTTTAATTATGCCCCCCCATGTGTGGCATTCCCTCCCTCCCCCCTTATCTTAATATTAAATATATGGAATTGTTTAATTATGCCCCCATGTGTGGCATTCCCTCCCTCCCCCCTTATCTTAATATTAAATTGTAGCAACCCAGTTCTCTTTCGTGCCTGGGGGGCAGGGGGCGGCCCCGGGGGTCCCGATTGCATTAGGGCCCATTGCAGCTGAGGTGGACATGGAGGAAGGGGATGATGAGGTAGCTGGGCCTTCTTCTCCCACTGAGAGCTTGGAATGGGATGATGGCTGGCCCGATGGGTATGAAAGCTGGGAAAGTCAGGCTGACACTGAAAGTGCTGATTCTGATAATCAGTATGAGAAACCAGGTGGTTTGGTCGCAGGAAAGGGTCAGGGAGATAGCGGAGGATGAGCCCATGGAAGCTGAAAGGAGTCTGGCTCTCATGAAGATAGCGACCCAGGTGCTGGGAGGCAAAGACGAAGCTTTGATAGGAGACAGAGCATTGAGTCCAGCAGGAGGGAATGGCACCGAAGCCTAGAGCGCCAGAGGAGCGCTAGGTCCCGTAGCACAGATTGGCGCCGAAGCCTAGAGCGTCGGGGGTCTCACCAAGGGAATTAAGTATAGGATCCGTGGGAAAGGATCCTCAGTTGCTCGGCCACTTCTGATTTGAAGGGAGTGAAGCGAGTGAAGATCCACGGAGCCAGGATTTAGGCTCGTGCCTTGCCAAGAAGTTTCTTGGGCCTTGTTTCCTGAACTTTGCCTTGTTGTTTTGCCACGGACCAAGTGCTTGATCCGCATTGCTTTGCGGAGCCTTTGCCAAGTTTTGCCTTTGGATTTACCTACGAACTCTTTACCTTTTTGATTGAACTTTTGATACCTTATGGACAATTTACCTTTTCACCTGTTTTCTATTATTCAATAAATAGTTAGCTGATTACCGTCTCTGTGTGTGTGATTAAGGGGCTGGGCCGAGACCCTGCATTGTGACATAAATATATGGAATTGTTTAATTATGCCCCCCATGTGTGGCATTCCCTCCCTCCCCCCTTATCTTAATATTAAATATATGGAATTGTTTAATTATGCCCCCCATGTGTGGCATTCCCTCCCTCCCCCCTTATCTTAATATTAAATATATGGAATTGTTTAATTATGCCCCCATGTGTGGCATTCCTCCCTCCCCCTTATCTTAATATTAAATATATAGAATAGGTTAATTATGCCCCCATGTGTGGCATTCCCTCCTCCCCCTTATCTTAATATTAAATATATGGAATTGTTTAATTATGCCCCCCATGTGTGGCATTCCCTCCCTCCCCCTTATCTTAATATTAAATATATGGAATTGTTTAATTAGGCCCCCATGTGTGGCATTCCCTCCCTCCCCCCTTAATATTAAATATATGGAATTGTTTAATTATGCCCCCCATGTGTAGCATTCCCTCCCTCCCCCCTTATCTTAATATTAATTATATGGAATTGTTTAATTATGCCCCCCATATGTGGCATTCCCTCCCTCCCCCCTTATCTTAATATTAAATATATGGAATTGGAGCCCGGGGAGGGGGCGGAGCCAGGGGAGGGGCAGGGAGCCGGGGAGGGGGAGGAGCCAGGGGAGGGGAGGGGCAGAGCCAGGGCGGAGCTGGGGGCGGAGGCAGACCCTTAGGCCCCCCAGGTGACCACTGACCGGAACTCAGGCCCCCGGTCCGGTAGAAGTTGGACAGTCCTGTTATAGAACAATGTTTTTGTATATATAGTATTGGGCCATTATGGCTCAAGATTGAATTGGTCCATGCTAATTTCTGAATATAACAATTTTAGAGGTAATGGTTAAAATGAGTTTTTCCTATTTATCATTTATTTTTATATATTCGACATTTATATTCCGCCCTTCTCACCCCGAAGGGGACTCAGGGCAGCTTACATAAGTGGCATTATTCCATGCCCAAACAACAACAATTAAAAGCAACTGAACTTGAGAAGAGTTGGGGTTGAAAAGAGCAGCATATAAATATAGTAAATAAATAAATAAATTTGAAACAACAGTAAAATAATATATGTAAACATTAGACGACTATTGTGCATATATCCAAAGCCAAATAATCAGATAATCATATTCAATTTTTCAATAATTATAATTTCTAAAAAGAAGGGGAAGTCTAAAACCAGTTGGGTTATTCTTTTAATGCCAAGCTACAAAAAAAAATCTCAAAATGTATGCTGTAGCTCTGCAATAATGACATTTGCAAATGAGTACATAGGGTGAAACAGTGACTATTTGATTGCTGCAGTCCTCCAGTTTGTTAATCTCCATCTGGCAGTAAAAGAAAAGTGGGCAGAGATATAATTTTATGGGGCTGGATGGATTCTTACAGATTACAGTATCAAAGTTAAGACATTTTGCAGCTTTTAAAGCCATTTCTAATGGCGGAGATGAGCTAATGATTATTATGGTTTGTCCACTCCAGAGCCGACAGTGTTACAGACAGGCAACTCTGGCCTGGGGTCAATTCAAATGAAGTATACATTATTTAGAATGTCTAGAATCAACTTTGCAGCTGCTCAAAATGATAAATGTGGTTTGAAAACTGTGAGATTTTCAAATAATGCATTGTTTTTCTATATATGGTGGTGTTTGAATGACATTAAATTCAAAAGTAAGATCATAACTTTTCTTAATGTTTTTGTAGCATTTGCGGAATTTAGGAAGCTGCCTCATATTATTTCAGACATTTGGTGGTAGCTTTCTGGAGTTTCAGGGAGATTTTTCCCCAGCCATTTGTGGATGTGTTCAGGATTAAACCTGGTGCCTTCTGCACTAAAAACAGAGATACCCCAAAGTGTATTAAATGGAATGTGACTATGACTTACACTGTTTGTTTCCTGTAAATCAGCAGCTTTGAGTGTGAAAAGTTTTAAAATTCAGACAAATCCAGAATTTGGATGTAGTATCATGAGAACCGAAAGACGATATTCACATTGATGAAAGCCTCCTTTGTTGCAATGAAAGTAAAGAGGCCTTCAAGCTCTTTCTACTGAAGTATGCATGTTTAAGACTTGACATTAGAAGAAATTAATATGAATTTCCTTCAGATTCATGTTATAACTGTGGAGATTGATTTTCTGTTATAGACCCACAAGACTATCTTGAGTCTTCTAGATTCCTCTCCCAAATTTTGAAGGCAACTCTTTCATCTTAGAATGCCCCACCATACCATCAAAGGGAGTGACTGCTTACTTCCCACTTTAGAGAAGTCCTCTCTTGAGCAATCCTGAGGAAAGATCTGTTCTATTGGTTTACACAAACTCTAAGAACTGTTTGTACAAATTTGTACTTAGATTAGGACTTTTTCTCATAATAAATGTATTGACTCCCTAGTGAAGTAAGTAGATGGACATATATGCGACCACTTGCCCGACTGGTGCAAAGCTTTGGGCTTGAGTGTCATCAGTACGCTGATGACACTCAGCACGTTCTGAGGATGGAGGGCCAGCCAGACTCTGTACCCAATAATTTCCATCAGCGCTACTGGATAGTTGCGTGCCAGCAGGTTGAGGGTGAACCCAGCGAAGACGGAGATCCTATGGCTGGGTCGTCCAGATTGGGGGGAGATCCAGTTGTCTACTCTGGACGGCGAAGCATTACGTCCATTGTCCTTGGTAAAGATTCTGGGGATCTTGTTAGACCCGCTGCTGACAATGGAGGCCCAGGTCTCCGCTGTGAGCAGTTCCACATTTTCCCATCTGCGTCAGGCTAGACTGCTGGCTTCTTATCTATCTAGGAACGACCTGGCTAAGGTGATCCAGGCGACGGTCATCTCCAGATTGGACTACTGTAACGCCCTCTACATTGGTCTTCCTTTGTCAGTGATCCGGAAGCTTAAGCTGGTGCAAAATGCTGCCACCCGACTTCTTGCCAGGGAGCCGGCGAGTTGTCGCATTACTCCAATCCTGCAGCAATTAGCTATCGATCGAACACCGGATTACTTTCAAAGTGTTGGTTTTGACCTTTAAGGCCTTATATGGTCTGGGGCCAGTGTACCTGAGGGCCCGCCTCACCCCCTATCAACCCCAGAGATCACTTCGGCCGTAAGACCAAAACCTGCTTGAAGTCCACAACATTCGGACTTTTCATTTGTCGGCAACCAGATGCAGAGCCTTCATGATCGTGGCTCCAAATTTGTGGAATGCTTTACCGGCAGAAACACGAGCCATCCAAAGCCAGAATCACCAGGATGTTGTGTGGGTTTTGGGCTGCATTTTCTGCAGATGTTTTACCTGCATCTGTGGCTGGCATCTTCAGAGGATCCACTGAAGATGACAGCCACAGATGGAAGGCGTATAAAACATTCCTTTTCCAGCAAGCATTCGGTTTCTGCTGATTGGGGTTCTATTGTTCTTAAATTTTTTAAATTGTGTTTATGTATATTGTTTCTGGTAGTTTTGTAAACCGCTCTGTGCTTTACAAAACTAAACCATGTTTAGTATACTTGGCGATATACAAGTCAAAATAATAAATAAATAAATAAATAGTATTGACAAAGTCATGTTTGAAGACACAATAAAAGATGGCAGATTATTATCTGCCATTATATACAATGGCAAATTCATATGGGATCCAGTGTTTTGCTTAAGGATATTCAAGTCATATGACTGTTGTTAAATGTTTGTGGAGTATGCTATTCATGAATCAAATAGAAAAAAGTCCTAACTCACATAAGGAGGAAAATTTGTTTTAAATCCCTGTATACAGTCAGCTCTCTATATCCATGGATTCTGTCTCAATGAATTCAACTGCCCACGGCACAAAAATAGTCAAAAATAAAAAGCAAGCTTTTATTTTAATATTTTAAATAATGGATACCATATGACTTTGCCATTGTATATAATGGGACTTGAAAATATATGGATTTTGGAGACAAATCCCAGTGGATACCAAGGACCTACTGTACAAGTTGAAGCACAAATCAGAAAGTATTCACGTGGATTTTTTCTTTTCTTTTTCAGAGTGCAAATTCACCTGCACTAGTGGCAAATGCTTGTATCTTGGCTCACTGATCTGTAACCAACAAAACGATTGTGGGGATAACAGTGATGAGGAGAATTGCCTGCTTGTGACTGAACATCCACCTCCAAGTATCTTCAGCTGTAAGTATTTGCCTTCATTTGCTAATTTTATATTCTGCACTGAATTTTGTTCTACGTTGGGAAAAGCTATAATGAATCCATCAAGATACTACCTTCCAGTATTACCAGCATAAATGTTGTAGAATAAAAATACAGTAATGGTTGTTATGTTCTCATATTTATTGGATTTGCTTTCTTTTAGAGGTTGTGTTTTTCTTCTAGTGTGTGCTTTGTTTTATCTGTGAATTAGAATGGCAAGAAAAGTTATTATAAAAAGCTAAAAGATTTTTTAAATTTGCTATGAATTGTCCTGTGGTGAAAGTCAGATTACCTTTAAATATATATATTGCGTTGATAATCATGACTTATTGGATATGTTTATTGAAAGGAGGAAAGAGAATTCATTACCTTTGCACTCTATTCTTGTGACAAAGGATTTGAATATGCAGTTTTGTAAAATTTCTGTGTCAACAGTGAAGTCCTGAAGGAACGCCCAGTATGATCAAGAAAACAAATAAGTTAGTAATAGATTGCCCTCGATGGGAATGTCAGAATCGCCTATACATGGGGAGACTTCACATAACAAGCTATTGTATGTGAACTAACACTAGGATAAAATATTGTTGGATTAGTCTCTTTTTTGTATTGTATGTGTGTGTAGGTTAAAGGGATATTTTTTATTTTTAACTATTCTAATGCTAGTTCCTATTATAAGTCCCAGTTTTAAAATATTTAACAAGTTACTTTTCTCTTTCTCTAATTACGTTTGTTATTTTAAAAAATAATATAAATGCTACAAGCTGCAGTGATTTGAGATCGTCACCTTAAATCAGGCTTCAATTAAAATATGTCTGTACTGAATATAGTTTCTAGCCCTCAGTCTTGCTAAGATTTATATACATGTCCATGTATAAGTCTATATATTTTATTCAAGAAACTGACCCCACAAAACTAGGTCAACTTATCTAAGTGTCAGTGCAAGTACTGTAGCTTAATTCGTATCAATAAAAGAAACCATCCCCTTCTCGGAGTTAAGTAATGAAAGGCAAGAGCTTAGTTTGACCCAGAAGAACTGAAAAGAAGCATTGACTTCACTCTGTTCTCTCCACCGCACTAACACTTCTGGCCTTTACGATTGTCCGAGCTGATGAATGTCAGCTGACCCCTGAGATGGCATTGCTATGTATAAGTCTTGTATCTTATCCTGTGGGTCCCCAGAAGTTTTGGCCTTCAACTTCCAGTAATCCTAACAGTTTGCGAACTGGCTGGGATTTCTGGAATTTGTAGGCCAAAAAACCTGGGGACCCACAGGTTGAGAATCACTGCAGCACGCATGTCACATATTTATTTATTTATTTAATTTATTTATGCACTAGTTTCATCTCCACAAACGAGATGCGTTACCGCATTCTGTCATCTATAGATCCCGACTTTTGCTACAGGATGCATTTCCGAAAGGCTTGATGGGGATGATCTTGTTCCTTCAAGCAGGAGACTGTCCAGAGATAGGTCATTATGGAGATTCCAATAGAGATGCATAAACAAAAATGTCTAATTGGTTAGCTTGCAACATAGGAAATACGGGGTTTCCTGAAGAAAGCAATACTTAGGGGGCAGATATGGGCCTGAGGCTTGAGAAGAAGTTAAAATTTGTGTTAAGACTAATATATTGGCAAAAATTCTGTCAGTCCAACAGTTTTGCCATTCCCCCTTTGTATAGTTTTGGCATTCCCCCTTTGAAATATATTTTAATATGGGTATTTTAAAGAATGTTTTTAGATGAATGTGTGTTTTAGCAATGTTGTAGCCCACCTCAAGCCATGAGGTGAGGCGGATAAGAAATAAAAAGTTATTATTATTATTTGAAACAAAACAAGATTGGATCGCATGTCAGACACTTCCCAAGTGTCTAGGACTGTGTGATGTATCGGCGAATAATGTGTGCAGATCCCAGTAAGGTGGCCTTTTGCAGCTGGCAGATGGTAATTTTGTCAGCACTGATTGTGTTTAAGTGGAGGCCAAGGTCTTTAGGCACTGCACCCAGTCTGCCAATCACCACTAGGACCACCTTTACTGGCTTGTGTCAGAGTCTTTGCAGTTCGATCTTTAAATTCTCGTATTGTGTCAGCGTTTCCAGTTGTTTCTCTTCAATCCTGTTATTGCCTGGGATTGCAACATTGACGATCCATACTTGGTTTTTATATTATTATTATTATTATTATTATTATTTTGAATACTCATAAAATAAATGGATAGAATTTTCAAAGTACATACCTTTTCTGAGAAGTAACTGAGAAAGCTTTATTTTGAAAATCCTTCAAATATTGAAACTGCCTGTAAAGTTTGGAAAAACTAAAAGAGAACATTTAAGCCTTACATTTAAACTGCTTTGAGTCCCCCTAGGGGTGAGAAAAGCGGTATATAAATACTGTAAATAAAATAAATAAATTACTAACACTATCAAAGTGTCCTGTTCCATGACCCCGAACTCTTAAATAACAAGTCCTAGGAGAGTTGTTCTTTATTCCACAACTATTTATTGGTCACAAGAGGATAATGTTAAACAAAAAAGAAGAACAAAATTCTTTGGGAACGAGAAAAAGAGATGGTTTGGCAGATTTTTTTAATGAACGTTATTTTGTCAGACTATTGATATAAGTTTCACTGATAATATAATAATTTAACCTGTTATTCATAAAAATGGGTAAAATGTCATTAAAAGAGTTTTTAAATTGACTATGTTTCTATTTTGCCCACTAGATGAAGGTCTGTGGAAAGGTAACAAATCATAAAATACATAAGTATAATATATAAATGTGTTATCTAAAATAAGTAGAACCAATAGAATAAAATAAAGGGAGTGATTGTGGTGTAGTAGTTTGAATTTTGTACTAGGACTTGGGAGATCAGGGTTCAAGTCCTCTTTTTTTTCAGCGTGAGGAGCAACTTGAAAAACTGCAAGTTGCTTCTGATGTAAGAGAATTAGCCATCTGCAAGGACGTTGCCCAGGGGACGCCTAGATGTTTGATGTTTTTACCTTCCTGTGGGAGGCGTCTCTCATATCCCCATATTGGGAGCTGGAGCTGATGGAGGGAGCTCATCCGCTCTCCTCATATTTGGTCAGAAGTCCTTCTGGCACAAGGGTTTAACCCATTGTGCCACTAGGGGCTCCACTCAACTTCTGGACTGGAGGATCATAATATAGTTGAACCTCCATATCCATGGATTCAAACATCTACAACTTGAAAATATTTTTTAAACATCCACAAGGCAAGCTTTAATTTTGCTGTTTTATGTATTCAACATGGTTTCAGAACATATTTTCCATCTCCTGGCTGACGCCAACCCTTTGATTACCCACAAGGTATCTCTTTTTGCTCTGGCAGTGCAGAAAATCCAGGCAAGATTAATGTCTGACATTGCAGTTGACTGTTCTGGGGTTTCTTTTACCTAATTATGGTGTGGCTGTTTCTATCCAAGGTGTTTCTATTTAAATTTTATTAATACTGAATTCTACTTGGTTTTTACCTATGGAAGTACCAATTCATACAGTATTTTATGCAGTATTTTAAGGGTGCCATTGATTTATGTAGCATTGCAATGGGTCTAATGATTTATATAGTATTTTCATGGAGTATTTTGTATTGTATTTTATAATATGGTTTTCATGTATTTCTTTATTTGCTTTATATGTGAAAGACCTATAATCTAAGCATTAAATTATCTATCCATCTATCCATCCATTAGGCAAACTTTTATTTTGCTGTTTTATATAAGGGACACCTTTCTACTGTGCCACTGTATACAATGCAGTGGTTCCCAACCTTTAGTCCTCCGGGTGTTTTGGCCTTCACACCCATAATTCCAAACAGCTGGTAAAATGGCTGGGATTTCTGGAAGTCCAAAACACCTGGAGGGCTAGAGTTTGGAAACCACTGATATAATGGGACTTGAGCATCATGGATTTTGGTACCTACACCGGTTTCTGGAATCACACTATAGCGGACATAATGGATAGATTTTAATAAATTGGCCTATAATATTTTAAGATGAATAGACTTTATACTGAGATGTAGTCTGGTACATTTTATAGCTCCTAGAGAATCTTTTTAACCAATCATGTTGAAGACTAATTACTAAAATAAACCAAAAACACATAAAATGTTTGAGGATCCCACAACCACTCAGCATTCTCTATTTTCAGCTTGAGGTTGTATTTTCATTTTCAGATAAAGACATTGCTAGTTAACAAAACTTTCATGGAGCTGTAAATTCCATGGTTTGAACATATTACTCCAACCTGGACAGGATACATACATTTGCAGAAGCAGGCGTCCACATGCACATCCCTGTGCCTTCATGGGAAGTATGCATGTAAATGAGTGCTCTGTGCATGGCTTTGCTTTCCCAGCTGGCTGTAGAGCCTTGGGCAAGAGGAGGGAATGTTGCCTTAAAGTTAATTTGTTCAGTATGGGCCTCAATATGAATCACTTCTATTTACTATTCCGTAAACTGCAGAATTCCATCTTTTCAAATACTTATGCTGAATTGGCTCCAAACTGTGTAGTATTCTAGACTTTGTGCAGAAACCAACTTCAAGCATTTCTGAGGACATCACACTTTGATAACATCAGAACAAGAACAAGTATTAACAATTTGAATCCTGGATTTTTAACTACTAGGAAAGCTAAAGACTGGACATTCAGCTGTGTAATTACTGTACTATAGTAGTTAAATTTAATTACACTATTTTGTACTTTTATGTTAGATCTATTCTTTGTGGAGAGTACCTAATAATATAAAGCAAAGATGACAGAAGCGGTAAAGATTTATCATCCAATTCCCCCTGATTAGTGTTAGTGCATTATGCTTTCCTAGTTATAAAGATTATGCTTGCAACTTAATTGCTAGGATATATTCATAATATCATGCAAAATTAGGGGGAAATGGCATAGTCAATAACTTCACAGCTTGAATGCAAGGAAAATAAATATGTCAATATAGTTTTATAGCTTCTTTTTAATTATTGTCCAGTGTAAGGAACATAAATTGACTTTTTATTTTAGGTCATGGCATGCAAAGTCTGGATTAAAATTAAAATAAAATTTGCTGGTTATTATTGAGTTATTATTGAGCTAGTCTTCTAATGTTATTGCTGAAACAATAACTTTCGAAGACTAGCTGTGCCCTCATTACAGTGTATTCACTCAGAGGATTGCAGAATGTAATGTTTTGTAAGTTTCATTTTATGTAGTTTACAGCCAGATTACATGTTTCCCCTTCTGCGATGTTTCAGTCTAGGGCGATAATCCTGCAAGAAATCCTTTCAACCTTTGTTGCATTGGGACTGCTCAGGTGTGCAAAGTTAATCTGTGCACTTGCATTCCTGGGAATTCTTCAGTTCTTCTGCTGATTTATAGTCAGAATGCTTTGATGAATAAAATATTTTCACTCATATATATATATATATATATATATATATATATATATTTAGCCATATGGCGTGGTGTATGACTTTATACTAAAATAACCTCTGAGGAATATTGTGCATCCATTTGAGGTAGCATATGTTGGAGTTTTATTATTATTCCTAAAAGCAGTTGAATAGTAGAACCATTTATTAAGGTCAAAAAGTAAACAGGTGGATAAGTAAAAAGATGGGTGAGATAATTTGTTGCTAAGCTGGCACGCATCTATGAGGAGGTAAAAGACAGTGTTGAACTAAAATGTTAACTAATTTAAATATACACATTCTTAAAATAGCATACAGTGCTGAACAATAAGAAGGTGGAGGAAAGGACGTATTTAAGAGTTTCAGAGTCTTTGTTCTACTTATTAGTTGTACAAAAGAGCATTGTTAATAATGTCTTTGCACAAAAGATTGGACCTATTGTATTAACCTGCAATAGAGGCATTAACTGTGACATTGCTCCAGGAGATAAAGAGGTCTTTAATGTAATTAGATGTATAAATCCACAACACTCTCTGAACCATAAGGTCCATTGACCTCTGTGGTCACTATTGTAGAGCATGTTTCCAAAAGGTACCAAATCTATCTGAACAAATTTGACCCTTAGAGGGAAATAAAGAGTTGGAGGAGCAAATGATTAATTTTCAGGTAATATTTACAGGAAACAAAATCTTGCTATGAAATGTAATTTTTCAAGTCCTTTACTGAAGTGATTTGATACATTTTGCTAGTTTTAAACTGTGCATAATGTCCTAGTCCTAGCCAACAATGGGATTTGGTACCTTGGGGGGGGGGGGGACTTTACAAGTGCCGTGCTAAATTGTGATTTGTGTTAGCCATTGCTTTAGCCACAAATTATCCTGCAAACCAATCTGTTTTCCTCTTTTCTGATTTCTTTTTTGGTTCTGACCCTATTGGTGGCTTCTATTTCACCATGAGCAACTGGAAAACAAATGGGATACAAAAATGACTCTGTATGCGATTCATGTGTACTAAATGCCATGATTTAAAGAAACAGTTCATAGCTCAATAGCACTGAAATTTACTTTCAGATAGTTATTAAACCATGGTTCATGTGGTTTGGACACAATAATGAACTGGAAGTCTGCAGCCAGCAATGTATTTATGGGTTGCTGTGAGTTTTGCGGGC
Organism: Anolis apletophallus; assembly: GCA_030556195.1. Taxonomy (NCBI): domain Eukaryota; kingdom Metazoa; phylum Chordata; class Lepidosauria; order Squamata; family Anolidae; genus Anolis; species Anolis apletophallus. The sequence goes on along the minus strand of JARBWK010000007.1, from coordinate 74,385,415 downwards.
TGTATGGCCATTTTCCAGAACCATTTGCTCCTGGCGTTTCACCCACATCTATGACAGGCTTCCTCAGAGGTTGAGAGGTCTAGTTTGCACATAGGAATATGGCACTGAAATATAATTGGGATTTTTAAAAAGTTTTTTTAGTATTATTCTGATCTATGGAATTTGTATGATTATGAGAGATCTGATTTATCCATTTGCGAAGTAATGCCAGAGACAGAGACAGATTTATCCACTATTCTCCTCATCCCACAATGGTTTCTCTTCAAATTTCAAAAAGATTTTAAACACTACTGGTTCTTTCTCCAATTGGGTTGCATAATCTCAAATTCATGAGACTTTTCTTTATTCCAGATGTTTATCAAAAGCAATTGGAACATTTATAAATTACTGATGTTACTACTGTACTATGTTTCTGACCACTGACATAATGGTCCAGTCTGATATTTTGTTTACTTTTCATTTTCTGTGTATTTTTCATATTTTGTTATGTAGAGAGAAATAATAGGTTTTTAAAATGTGTACATGTGATGGAAAGGGGCTTGTGGTACATATTCAGGTACTAAACAGCCACAGCATACTACAGCTGTCCAGTTGATGTTCTCAGTCATAGCATATGGCACATATCTGACTACGATACTTGATCTGCTTTCTGATATCAGGCAGTACTTTTAATTCTTGTTGGTTTATTTATTTATCACTCCTTCCAGGTGTGCTGTAGCTGCCCTACCTTAGGGGTGACTCTCCCATCTATTTAAATATTTAACAGTCTAGAATAGATGTTAATGAAAGTCTGGCACTGCTATTTTGAGAACTGCAACAATGATAGTAATTTTCAGTGTCAGATTACTGCTTCACAGCGGAAAAAGAGATGGGGAGGAAGAGAGAGAGAAAAAATATTCCAGTTCTAATAGAGTTTGCCATCAGCCTGGCTGTGCCAGACAGATGGATCATGAATACTGTCTAGACACTCTCTGTCTGAGTGAAGCTGTGGTCTCTAAGGACAAACAGTGAGATGCCGGTTTAAGTAACCGGGGGAAGCCAGCCTGCATTCTCCTCTAATCAGATAACAATCAATGCAGATTATGCTTCACCAAGCCTGAGAAAAGGCTCTCTGTTACTGATAACAGGTCAATCATGATTTCAATTGAAACTTGTCTATTACAGTACTAGGTTTTAAGAGGAAAGAGAAAGCAGAAAAGAGTGCAGCAGTGTTGTATGTAGTTGTAACCCTTTGATTTCAATTAACTCGTCTATAAAGGATTTGGAATAATATCTGTGGGGCACTAGAGAGGTGATGAAGGGAAAAATCCAATACATTTTGAACACAAAAGCTATATTCAGATCTTTTTAACTACTTGGTAACCTTAGTAACCAAGCCCAGTGTGCTAACCAAAAGACAGTGTGATTCTACTGAACAGTACTAATCTAAGAGGATTTGACAAGACTTGTATCTGCCTAGCTCTGGCACTTAATCATACACTCAAATGTGCTCATATGCAGCAAATACAGGTATGATGAATTATAGTGAACAAGTGGTAGATAGGAAATTGTGATAAAATATTTGAGTGAATTTGCCAATTGTTCTCACTTTTCTTCATGACTGATTTTTCCAAGTAATATTCAGGACTAAAAATTATTTCACAGTTGCCTACTCTTGGTGTATATAACATATATATATAATTATAAATTGTAATTATAGTGTAAGTGTAATATGTCAGAAGACTCAGAACCAGTGGAAGCAGGTTCAACACAGTTTGCATTATTTTAATTGATCGGAAGATGGAACCAGGCTGAAAGAAAATAATCTGTTACCAATTGTATGTTAGGCCGCTTTGAGTACCCTTTGGGGGAGATAAAGTGGGGTTGTTGCACCCCAACCATGGGACACTTTTTCACTCAGACATCACGCAGGGAGGAAGGAATCAACTAAGTAAAGTTTATTAAGGAAAACATAAAAAAAAAGAAAAAGCACAATAAAAATTGCAAGCCAAAATACAAATCCAAAAACTCCAAAGTTGCTGAGTATAGGAGACATTCCGTTACATGGATCAAATCACAGGAATTCAAAACCTTGGTACTACATGTTGAGGTGATACAAGGAAACAAGGCAAAATCCATACACTTGTTAAAAGTTACTGACAGAACTTGAGAACAAAGAGAGCATAATCCAGACCGAAAACTATGAAGACCTGAACAGGAATTACAGTCCAGGAACTTGAAACGTAATCAAGAAAACAGGAACAATACTCACAATCCAAAAACCTGAACACTTGAAACAAGGTCATAGAACTTAGGAGATGTATTCACTTGAAATGCAACATTCTTCTCACGCAGAGCAGTATGCTTAAAGCCCACTTAAAAGCCTCAATTCTGTCCCATGACATCACTCCCCATACACCTGCTTTTTCGCTGCTTATCTCGAAGCCGCTGGGAAAAGCAAGTCTGTCTTTTATTTCACTTTCTCGCGACGCAGCTGTAGTTGTTCCAACCTAGTAACAGACTGATACTCCCCCACATTTCTCTCAGGTGCAAGCTCTGGCAGACTCCCATGGGAACAGATTGTGCTTTCTCTAACATCCTGAAAACTCCCAGAAGACTCACTAACACATCTTTCCATGCCACTTCCATCACCCAACCCCCCCCTCCTGAGACCCTTCCTCATTCTCTGAAGCATCAGATTCTACACAAACCAGAACAGGGGTATAAATAAATATAATAATAATAATAATAACAATTTCCAGTTAGCGTATTCCCTCCAACCCACTTTCACACACTATCACAGGTCATTTAGGTGTTTTAAAAATTCTCTCTACCAGTTGTATGTAGGGATAGGTTTTCAAGGAGCGGGATCATCAAACTTATCCTCTCTGTGCATTCAGCATATTGTACACTTTGATCTTTACAGGGGGAATAAAGACTTAGAGGAACAAATTATTAATTTGCAGGTGATAATTCTCGGATGGCACTCAATGAGTAACTGAGATAGAACAGAGGACAACTATGAGTAACATTGTGGCTAATGATACAACTGGACTGAAGCTGAAAGGACACTCAGCTTTTGAGGTGTTTGAATGTGAGCGGAAAGTCTGAAGCTGCACAACATATAGTATAAGAACACGGAAGGTGAGGAGCATGAATCAGGGGAAGCTAGACATAATAAAACAAGGGTAACATTGCAATACTTGGAATTAGTGGGCTAAAATTGATAATAATGGGACATTTTGGTTCTGAAAATTATACATGATCTACTTAGGAAATGAAAATCTAAAAAGAAACAGGGTATGCCTAATTGCAATGAGAGATGTAGCAGTAGAAGAATAGAATACAAGGTCTGGCCAAATCATATCAATAAGACTTCAGGGAAAACTCATCGGTATAATAATAATCCAAGGTTGTGCTCCAACTACAGAGGCAGAGGAAGAAGAAATTGAAAGATTTTGTACTACAATCCTAGAGGAAATTAATTAATCATACAATGAAATAGGACTTTTTGTGGTTGAAATGCAAAAGTAGGAAATAGAGCAAAATCAAAGATTGCAAGATTTGGCCTAAGAACAAGAAATGAAGCAAGGGAGTGATTGAATTTTCTAAGACCATTTTTTCTTTATTGTAAACACGTTCTTCAAGCAACCCAAGGAGACATCATTTGATGGCCAATATAAAATCAAATAGACAAATAGACAACTATGTAATGCAATGGGGAAAAATGAAAGAAGACTTGGCACAGTGGAAAAAATTTAACCTTTCACTATTAGGAAGAATAGCAGCGGTTAAAATGAATTTATTACCCAAAATGCTCTATTTATTTCAAAATCTACCAATAATAAGGAATATAGAGACATTCAAGAAGTGGAATAAAGACATAATGAACTTTATCTGGAAAGGCAAGAAACCGAGAATAAAATACAACATAATGACAATGTCAAAAGAAAAAGGAGGTTTTGGCCTCCCGGATCTCAAAACATATTATGAGTCTTGTGCAATGTCATGGATCAAAAATTGGATGCTTCTGTCTAATAATAAGATTTTAACAATAGAAGGTTTTGATCTAAGGAAAGGATGGCACTCCTACCTATGGTATGGAGGTACCACCAAGGAGAAAAACTTTGGAAACCTTTTCATACGCTCCTCCCTGATGGTTTGGAATATATATATATATATATATATATATATATAATATAAGACACCGTTGTGGCTTTCACCCCTAGAAGCAAATCAACGTAGACTACTAGGGTGGACCGAATGGCCCAAATACAAAGATATAATAAGGAAACAAAATGAGGACTTTATATTGAAGACACAAGAAGAGATAACTAAAAAGTTCCGAAATGTGCGATGGCTACATTATTTCCAGCTCAGAGAATGGTTCAATAAGGATAAGACTAAAGGGTTTAGTGATGCAGATGGAATCTGGGACAGAATTATGAAAGCGGAGAAGAAAACAATATCAAAGACTTACTCCATGTTGCTTAACTGGGTAACAGAGGAAGAAACAGTGAAACAAACAATGATTAAGTGGGCACAAAATATTGGGCGACCGATACAACTCAAGGAATGGGAATTATCTTCGGCGTTGAGTATTTATGTCACAGCGGATAGGCAACAGAAATATAGAAGTTTAATTCCCCATCGGCCCAAAAACTCCAGTCTCTGTTCGAGTGAATAATGAAACTCTCATTCAATTCACAAGGTAAATATATAACTTTGTATTGAATTGTATTTAACAATAACTGGCAAAACATCAAAAAACAACAGCCATCACAGCTACCTTTCTAAACATCCTTTCCTCACAGATATTGAATCCCAACTGACAAATCCCAACTGTCACTTTGTAACGGAAATTCCTCAAGGTTCCATTTAGCAGTCTTGAGACAGCGCCATCTGGTGTCAAACATGTCACACTGCAGGTCATCTCAAACTGCGAAAATATATCTTGTGCTGACTCATGAATTGCTATTCAAAATGCAATAATCTGACAAATTAATGTGGCGCAAACACCTGAAAATTACATACGCAACAGATTTGAAGGAGAATTGGCTTTAAATGATCCATCGTTGGTATATTACTCCACAAAAATTGAGTGTAATGTACAAGAATACTGATAATAAGTGTTGGAAGTGCAAAACACAGGAAGGCACTTTTTTCCATATGTGGTGGACTTGTTCCAAGGCGAAGGAATATTGGCAAATGATTCACGACGAATGTAAACAAATACTAAAAAAAGAGTACCTGAAAAAACCTGAACTATATCTATTAGGATTAATCGATAATGAGATATTTCAGAGTGACAATTCACAAAAACATTTTGTGTTCCTTATAACAGCGGCCCGGATAGTATTTGCAAAACTTTGGAAACAGAACCTCCTCCCCACAAAAGAACAGTGGTTAGAAAAACTGGTAGAGATTAAAGGTATGGATGAGTTAACATACTGGCTACGACAAAATAATGGCAAAGGGAACACAATGACAGATTGGACAATGGTGAATGATTATTTAGAAACAATAAAGTGAGAGTAAACCTCCCTGTCAGTAAATGGACTAAAAAGAACAATAAGAGCATTTTAGGATGCCTCATAACAAGTAAAGCAAATGTATGAGAAATCTATATGAAATAGTATGGAACTAGAATGGAAGTCAACATATCCCCCCCCCCCCCCATTTCCCCTCCCCTTCTGTATTCATGTATGGTACTTGATGTTTTGTATTGTTAAAGAAAATTGAAAAACCCAATAAAACATCTATTAAAAAAATCAAATAGACTACATAATAGGAAGCATAAAATGGAGAAACTCTATTCTTTCAGCAAAAACAAGAGCAGATTGCAGCACAGACCACAACTGTCAACATGAAAAATTATATTAAAGATGAGGAAGGACATTAAACCGATCATACTGCCAAAGTAGAACTTGAAGAACATCTCTGTAGAATTGAAAGATTTTTTTAAAAAAATAAGTTTTCAGTACTAATTTTAATTGACTGGGAATCGGAAAAACTCTGGATTTAAACCAGGGATAGGAATGCATACACCAATGATACTGTATTTTCCATTTCTTTGTATGGTTGTGAAAACTGGGCAATGAAGAAAGTTGATCGGAAGAAAATAAACTCATTTGAAATTTACTGCTGAAGAGTTTTATGGATACCATGAACCTCAAAACTGAGAGTGTTTCACTTTGGACATACCATGAGAAGACGTGACTCACTAAAAAAGACAATATCCGTGGATAAGGCAGAAGGCATTTGGAACAGAGTAAGATCATATTACTCAATCTAGGAAGCTAAGGCCCTGAGCAGGTCTGTTGGTAGGCTGACTTGAAGATTTCTCATTCATAGGTCACCAAAAGCTGAAACTGACTTGATAGCAGTTAACAGCAAACATTCATTTTAATGCAGGCTATTGTATTTCTCCAAATTCCACGGAGTAGCAATTACATAGCCAACAAATGCAAGTAGAAGACAAAAAAAAGTCCTTGAACAGAAGATTGTGAAATGATAAAAATATTTTTGATATAAAAATAGAAGGGCCTGAAAGGAACTTATTTCCCTCTTTGGAGATGTAAATTGTCAAGTTAACTCTACAGGCGATTTCCCCCGTCCTATATCCAAAGATCTAAGGGCAGTGTACTAAAAAACCAATTTAGTTCAATAAATTATAGTGTTGTGATTCCACTTTAACTTCCATGGCAACATCCTAAACTACAAACCCCAGGATACTGTTTGATGGAGCCATGGCAGTTAAAGTGAAATCATAGTGCCATGATTGTGTAGTGTTAATGGATAGCTGGACTGTAATACAAATGAATAATGTGTGGTATCCTACTGCTCTTGTGCCCTTTTAACAAATGCAGTCAGATATTTAAAAAAATTAACCCATGCTTTGTCTTGGAATTGCAGAGATTATTGTTGTTGTTTATTTGCTTAGTCGCTTCTGACTCTTCGTGACCTCATGGACCAGCCCATGCCAGAGCTCCCTGTCAACTGTGGCCACTCCCAGCTCTTTCAAAGTCAAGACAGTCACTTCAAGGATACCAAGCAGAGATTATAGGTGTCACTCAGTCCTTGTTGAACAGGGCTGGAGTCGGAAAATAGCTAATATTCTTGTGCTTAGCTCACTAAAACAAGAAATGATATCATTTGTTTAGATCAAGCATGCATTCATGATCCTGTAGTATCAGAAACAGATTCTTTTTCGTATTATAAAATCTAAAAAAAACCCTTGATTTTTTTCTGATGAAAAATATATTTCTCAGTCAAGCGTTTTCTTTTTCCTGGGGTGGGACCAAATAATTTGTGTCAAGGGTGAACCTATGGGAGCTGACCTACATTCCTTTAAGAGCTGTATTCCAGAAGAGGCTTGGCAAAATTAGACTGAGGAAAGAAAGACAGCAAAACAGATTTTTTTAAAAAAAAGGATAGATGCATTTTTTTAAAGATAGATGCAAGCCTGGGTCAGGTCCCGGGAAAACAATTAAACAGAACAAACAGGGAATAAACAAGTCGTGAAACATTAGTGGGTTATTGTAAGGAGCCAATCTGGCGGGAGAGGAAAGATTCTTGTGACATCTTGTGATTGCTTATTAGCTACTTCTTTCTACAGTTTTTGAAAGAACCAATAACATCTGATAAAGTAAAGCAGATCTAAACCAAATTGGATGTGACAGGAAACTTCATTATCCATATTTTAAAAATTGTGTATAAGTATGTGCACAATGTTTGCATAATGCACATTTGACGTAGACCAGTTGAACATCAGAAACAGGTTTACATTGACTGAGACGGCTACTCCATCCAGCCTAGTATTCCTAATTCCTTGGTTTTTCCTGGTGGTTGACTATCCAAGATTTGAACCTTCTTAATTTCTGAAATCAGATGAGATTGCATACATCCAGGGTAGTAGAGTGAATGCAAGAGAAAACTGATTGGAAATTTATAATTTCTGAGGAAGAAACAGGGAGGGTAATAATCTTCCCTCATCTGCAGATTCAATAGCAAAGTGAGCAAAACAACTATGAAAATATTGATCCAGCATTTATTTATTTACGTATTTACAGAATTTATATTTCGCCCTTCTCACCCTGAAGGGGACTCAGAGCAGATCACAGAACATACAGTATATATGGCAAACATTCAATGCCAATAATACAATGACAAGACAGACAACATAGAGAGGTATATATAGGCTTTCCCATCTTTCGACATCTTGGAGGCTGTGCTTGGTTCTGGCCACGGGGATGGGTGGTGGTGGCTGTTGCTCCATCTTCCCTGCCAAAAAGCTTTTTTATTCATAAACTTCCTCCTTTTTGGTAGAATCGCCGTGCCTAAATACCCCATTTCTGCTTTCGATCTTCTAGGTGGGGAAGGAGCGGGGCTGAAGTTCAGGAGCTCGCCCTGATCTGGGCTTCAGTTGGCAAGATTTACTATAGTTGGTAATTAACCTGCAGAGTTAAAGCCCGGCATTAACTTGGTGATTAGCCTGCTGTGCTAAAGCCCGGCATCCAAAGAACTCCCTGGTATTATTGCTTCAGCTATTCTAGCACAATAATTTTGGTACTGGAGTGGATCTGGGCGCCCTCATATTTCTGTTTTGGTCCTAAAGTGATTTAGAGAGTATTCTTCTCAGCCTCGATACAGATTAGCAAAATCCATCTTCTCACATTCAAAGGTTCCAGATGTTTTGATGGATCTGAGGCTAAAATCTGTAATATAATATTATGTGAATATGGGTCTTTGTGCAGTTTTAATGGTATAGTTTCCTCTCTCTGTGTGCTCAGAGTGATTGACAGATGTAGAATAACTGGCAAAGAATGTGTCTTGCATATGGATGGAGATTGGCTGAGAGATGCTGTTTAGAGCAGCATGCTGTGAATCAGGGTGCATTTTTCTTCTCATTTCGTAACATCATGACAAGAATTGATGTATTATTTTATAAAACTTTAACATTGGAAATGCATTTTCAGGATCATGATGAACTTGGTTATGAAGCTGGCCCGACCATTAGGCATTGAGGCAAGCATAACCCTGATGTTAAATGCTATGGAAAGGCAGCTCTGTATTGGCTTGTTGAAGTTACAATTATTAAACATTTACTGCCAGAAAGAGTGTGAAACTCTGATAAGATATTTTGTATCAAAACCACCTGGCCTTGAGACGTGCATACCTTGATAGTACACATTTGGGTGAGCACTGGCTGCTATGTCTCAGCAAAACATTTTGTGTTGACCCTGCACCAAAACACCCAGGATCAGCATCTAAGATCTCCAGTTTAATAATCTGAGGTTGCAAACTTTGAGAATTCCAGTGTCTATTGATATCATCCAGTAAAGTGTTTCTGTGTGCCTTTCATGACTCCCCCTACCAAAATGTATGTATCTCCATTACATTTGTTCCACTTAAGGAAGCATTTTGCAAAAATCACATAGCAGATGCTAGAACATGCTGTGTTCTTTTGTTAAGCATCTTTTTTAAAATAAAAAATGACATTTTGAAAGTGGGACAAACAGAAACCAGGAACTATTAAAGTTAGTGTATTGTGCACAACCCGCCAAGCAATTCTGCTTCATGTTCCTTGTTTTGTTCCAGGGGCATTTGCTTTCTCTTTTACTTCATTAGGATTATTTTGTGTTACATTTAAAACAGATTCTTAAATTATGCACATAAAACAAAAATCGGAAGCTAAACAGTAGTTTATTTCTTCCATATTTCCGCCGTTCCAGTTTTCCTGCACTTTTGCATTTTGCAAGAATTTGCATAAAGGCCAGGGGACTCCTTCCCACAAAGAGCTTGGCTTACTCTCTCTTCAGCACTGGAAGTGTGTCAACCCCATTTTTATCGAGGGCCACATCAGCCATATGGCTACCTTCAAAGCCCGTTGAATCCATGGATGGAGAATCTGTGGACACAGAGGGTCAACTATAATTTTTTAACATAGTGGTCAGTACTCTTCAGTTTTTACCCAGTTTGGGTCCCCAGATGTTACTGAATGACAACTGCCATCACTTTTGATTATCTGCAATGTGGACTGGGGATAATGGGAATGGCAATTTAGCAGCACTTGTGGCTCTGAGATTGAAGAAACGTTAAAGGGCATTTAAAAGTTGGAAATCATATTCACAAGCCTTGTATCTAAATTCAAACCCCACTATCCATACTGAACAGAACAATTTATTTATGTATTTCCTTATTTACTTAATTTCTATCCCGCCTTTCTCACCCGAAGAGACTCAAGGCATCTTACAATTCCGGCAAAAATTCAATACCGGTAAAAGCCAGTATTAACAATAAAAAATAAACAGTTAAAACGATTCACATTAAGCAATAATAAACATACACCAGTATACAAAATTTAAAAAGTATATAAAGTGCATAGTTCCATTTGTCCATAACCCTGCTCATAATCCTTAATCCAGACTGTGTTTAAACCATAGAAACTTATTCTTCGAACTCTTGTGTGCAGAGCCAAGTCTTGAGCTTTTCCCTAAAATCCAGAAGGCCTGTCTGATGTCACTGGAGAGGGAGTTCCACAGCCGAGGGTCCACCACGGAGAAGGCTCTGTCTCTCGTCCCTACCAGTCGCGCTTGCGAAAAAGGTGGGACCGAGAGCTGGGCCTCCCTGGAAGATCTTAAAGTTCTGATAGGCTTATAAGAGGAGTATTTGGATAGATAAATTGAACCAGAACTATTTAGGGCTTTATAGGCCAAGATCAGCACTTTAAATTGGGCTCGGTAGCATAATGGCAGCCAGTGAAGCTGATGCAACAGAGGAGTTGTGTGCTCTGGTTAGTGGCCACTGCCCATTGGACTAGTTGAAGCTTCCAGGCCATCTTCAAAGGCAACCCCACGTAGAGCACATTGCAGTAAGTGGGTTGTAACAAGAGAATGGACCATGCAGCCTTTCAGATACCACTGTATTACAACTCCCATCATCATTAGTCATGATGTCTAATGATGAGGGGTACAGGAGTTGTAGACCAGCATCTGGAGGTGCACAAACAATGACATGGAGGCCGTTGCATTTAACACATGTGCTTTAGGTACTACATAGCAGTTATGTAGCCACTATGACATCTTTCCTGATTCTCCACCAGTCTGTTCACTAACACACTTGTCTCATTCGCTGTGTCAAAAGCAGGACTCCAGGTTGCCATAGAAGACAGAAGAGGGAAAAACTGAAAGAAGTGAAAGGATTGGTTGAATAGCAAAATGCAAGAACTACTGGGAAAGAATTTTTCATGGCCTGCTTTGGTCAGATCCAAACTTGTTCTTTCACATTCCTCTCTTTTGTGACAATGCACTAGCAGCTAATTTGGGTCATTTTACTCAGGTCAACCTGTGTGGAGATGAGATCCTTGCACTTGCTGTTCACCTTCCCATATCTGTTTCATCTTGAAGCTAACCTTATTAATCAGCTGCATGCTCATTTCTGCTTTTGACGTGTCCTTGTCATCTACTACCAACACATGTATACCAGAAGGACGCAGGGTAGTCTTAGCAGATTTTTGTGAATACAGAGTCTGGCACTTAGTAACACCTTGATGGAAATAGAAAGCTGTGAACACAGGATTAAAATATGCTAACAAGCTGCATGAACTAATGGGATGAATTTTTGTGCTGCAGATGTTCATTCCAGCTCTTGTGCTGAAAATGCAGTAAAAAATGTGTGGGGCAGCTGTTGACATTATTGTATTCTTGGCATCGCTATTCTCTGAAGCACTCCCCCATTCTCCCTAGTGTTGTTGCTAATGGTTTGGAAGCTATTCTTTCTATGGTAAAAAAAGGAAGAACAAACAAAAACACAAACTAAATAAAAAAAATCTGAGTTGTGCTTGAATGTCAATTTATGCAGATTGCATTATTATGTAATTCTGTTCGGACCAGGCGTTTGTGTGTTTCTTGCCTCCCTACTCAGAATTTCACTTACTAATTTATTTTATTAATCTGGGGACGATTGCTTTGCAGAATTGCTTTGTAGAAACCTTTCCGTGTTTGTGTTTAGGTGTGATGTTTTCCTACTCTCTAATTGTAGGACACATTATTTCACCTCAGAGATTGAGAGATCTGTTTGAAACTAGGCAAGTGAGGTTTATATATCTGTGGAATGCCCAGGGTGGGAGAAAGAACTCTTGTCTGCTTGAGGCAAGTGCGAATGTTGCAGCTGGCCATCTTGATTAGCATTTAATTGCCCTCAAAGTCTAGCTGGTTGCTATCTAATCTGGGGTGAATCCTTTGTTGGGAGATATTTACTGACCCTGTTCGATTTTTGTCTGGAAGACCCCTGCTTTTTGAGTGCCCTGATTGTGGGTTTAAAAAAAAATACTGGTAACTAGCTCTTGTTCATTTTCATGGTTTCCTCCTTTCTGTTGAAATTGTCCACATGCTTGGGGATTTCAATAGCTTCCCTGTGGGTTCTGACATAGTGGTTGTTAGAGTGGCCCAGCATTTCTGTGTTCTTAAATAATATGCAGAGGTGCTTCTTTGACGTCATCAGGGTTTAGCCAATCTGACAAAGCCGGCTCAGCTGGGATGGGAGCAGAACTTTCAAAGTATTATAAAAATGCATGCTTTATATTGTAATGGATCTCAGCTTACTTTGGCAGGTACTTTGGCAAGCTGACATCACTTTCAGTTGATTGAATAAAACCTTGGTGGCTTCTCTTCAACTTGCTCCTTCATCACACTAGAGAATGAATCCACTTTAAAACTGGTTTCTGCCTCCTGCAGAGTTCTGGGGTTTGTAGTTTAGTGAGGCTGTTAAGGGCTCCTTCTGAAAACACAAACCCCAGAATTCTGAAGGTGGCAGCAACCAGCTTTAAAGTGGATTCATTGTCTAATGTGATGAAGCACCAAGTGAGCTTTATTTTATAAGCAGATCATGCTTCTTCGCTTGCCAAGCACATGGATCTACAGGCAGCCCGGGTCTCACTATTTGTGGCTAGTCTAAATTGCTTTATTTTATATCTATAAGCCTCACTTGCCTAGTTCCAACAGACCGATCAATCTCTGAGGATAGCTGCCATAGATGTGGGCGAAACATCAGGAGAGAATGCTTCTGGAATATGGCCAACTCACAGCAACCCAGTGATTTCCGCCATGAAAGCCTTCAACAACCCACCTTAAATGCCTTAATTTTTATAAGGCGCCTAACCCCTTGCTTCCTTCTTCACCTCAGTACAAATGATTGACAGCCTAGTCGTTGTAATCAGCCCTATTTGAAACATAAAGCTCTCTGTTGACTTAACATGCCACATTCAAGTAGCATTTTTGAACATATTCATTGCATGTGGACAGAAACTCTGCTTTGTGGGCATGATCTTAGGAGATCATACCCACAAAGCACGTTTTTGTCCACATGCAACATCTCTTCTCAGCGTTTCAGTCCACATGCAACATCTCTTTTCAGCCATGTGTGACAACTTTTAAGTCTCTTCAGATGCCAGCATTTCTCACGATGTCTGCTAATGCTGATGAAATATGTGCCAGATGCTTTTTAGAATAATTGAGTTTTTTATTCCTTTCTCCATGTCTAACAAAGGAGTGTCTGTGAATTGTATGAGATTCTGTTATGCTTTTGTTATCCACAGTGCATTTTTATGCTGAACACCTGGGGAACCTGTAGTTAGTGGACAGTGTTATTCAGTAAATTCCCACTGAATGCAAGATTGGCAGACTTTCTAATGCTATGATTTAATGCTATATTCCATGCTTTCATTTCATACTGTCTGCTTCATGAAATGTATTGTTATACTCTGAAAAAGCCATGTTAGAGTCCCACTCTGCTTTCTGTTTCTATGCATTTGAGCTGCAAGGCAAATTGACATAGTTTCTGGACGAGATCATGGCTTTATGGGTCTCAGGTGTGCTCAAACATTGTGCTCAGTCCTTGCCAATCCTGATCATATGGTATGTTCAATCCTCTTTGCATGATGAACACAGGGCAGACGTAACAAATTTTGTGCATAAATACTTTTGTTTGTTTTTTGGATTTTTGAATATTCAGATATACATGATAAGATATTTTGGAGATGATATCTAAGTCTGAACATTAAATTCATTTATGTTTCCTATATAACTTATGCACATAGCCATTTATACACCAGTGCCTGCATCTACACACTAGAATTAATGAAGTTTGACACAACTTTAACTGACATAGCTCAGTTAAAGTGGCGCAGCTGGCTAAGTGTCAGCTGCATAAGATCTCTCTGACCTGTAGGTCATGAGTTCGAGGCCTACCTGGGTCGAGGTGGGTGCTCGACCTTAAGTGTAGCCTGCTGTCGACCTTTGCAGCCTGAAAGACAGTTCATTTGTCAAGTAGGAGATAAAGGTACCACATTAAGTGGGGAGGCGAATTTTGACTGATTTATGAAGCCATAAGAATTCCAGGAGTCTCTGAGGATTGCGGAAGAACAACAAGGAATGCTGGAAAAAACGCTGAGAGAAATGAGGAGTGCGTCAGCTCCCACTAGTGGCCAGAAGTTTGCCAGAAATTTACCTCTCTGTTCGTCTATGTTCGTCAATATATGTCTAAAATATGTCTATATATGTTGAACTGCAGGGATTGTCTGCAAGTATATGTACTGTAATCCGCCCTGAGTCCCCTTCGGGGTGAGAAGAGCGGAATATAAATGAAGTAAATAAATAATAAATAATGCTATGAAATTATGAGAACTGTAGTTTCACAAGCTATTTAGCCCTCTATGCCAAAAAAGGCTAATCTACACCTAACCAACAAGTTTATTTTTCTGAAATTATTTCTGTCAGCATTTCTCTACAAATAGTAGCATTGACAATTTAGTAATTTCTTCAGACTAATGAAAGAGAAAGAAGTGTTCTTTAATGCATACATCTACACTCTTAGTGTCCTACATAAGCATTATTTCTGAATCAAAAGGTTGTGGTTTTTCAGAGTGTTCTAAAGATCACAGCTTAAAAACTTTACCTTTTTGTACTACATATTCTAGACCAGGGGTGCTCATACTTTTTCAGCATGCGAGCTACTCTTAAAGCAACCAAGTCCAAAAGATCTACCTGCTCCCGCTGCCGCGCACTCCCGCCGCCACGCGCTCTTGCCACCGTGCGTGCTCCTGCTGCTGTTTTCTGCCCGCGCAGCGCTTCTTCCGCCTGCGGGGCATTGCAGGAAGGAGAAAGCACGAGGCGGGGCATCCAGAGGGAGCGCTCCGCCCTGCCTGTCTCGCTGGCAACGGAGGCTGCACAGCTGCTTCTGGACGAGAGAGAGTCAGGGCGCTCCCTCCAGAGGCCCCGCCTCGTGATTCCTTCTTCCTGCAATGCCCCGCAGGCGAAAGAAGCACCGCGAGAGTGGAAGCCAGCAGCAGGAGCGCCCCATCCCACTGGTGAGGCCCGAAGATCACCTGGAAGAGGGCCGAAGATCTACTAGTAGCTCCCGAGCTACCTAATGAGCACCCCTGTTCCAGACTCCTCAGTCCAGCATGACCACTAGCCATTACAGCTGGGAAATTCTCAATGATGTGGTCAAAAATATAACTTTTTCAAATATGTCAGAAATGCATTTGGAGGAGGCATTAAGCTTTGTCCAAGCCACATTGCACACTGCTCATATTCACTGAATTTTTGCCAAACACAGGATATGAAGATTTGCAAGATAAATATTGCAAAAGAGGTCTGAGAACTGATCGTGCCTATGGTCAGCTCTCTCTGTCCTAGATCCCGCATCATACCTTTTCTTTGGACAGTTTCTAGTACTATGAGAAAAGCGTCTACAATACTTTCTTTTATCACTGTCTTTTCAAAATTAAGTAACAGATTGCTAGTTATTTATTTATCATATCAGGAGTGAACCAAGGGTACAGTTGTAATGTATTTAAAAACCACAAAGTTTTAAAACTTGGCATTATGTTAAATGTCCTTTGACCAGTAGCTGGCCATTTGGTGTGCCTCTGGTGTCACTATAAGAAAGTTCTCTATTGCAGTGTTTTTCAACCTTTTTTGAGCCGCGGCACATGTTTTACATTTACAAAATCCTGGGGCACACCACCAACCAAAATGACACAAAATGACACTCTAACACAGTAGTACATATAGTTAATATGTTTTTTAATGTATTTTTAAAAACCTTGGACCTGTTTCAATGAACACAACATAGATATCCTGGCAGGAATGGCAGAAAGACACACACAAAGGTCTTGCTCAACAGCTGTCAGTCTCTCTGTGTTCTTATGCATCAATAAGGAAGGAAGGAAGGAAGGAAGGAAGGAAGGAACCAAAGAGCAAAGAAAGGGAGGAAAGAAACAGGTAGAGAAGGAAGAAAGAAAAAGGGAAGGAAGGAAAGAGGGAGGGAGGGAGGGAGGGAGAGAAAGAGGGAGGGAAGGTTGGCCACAGCAACGTGTGGCGGGTACAGCTAATAAATTTATACATATATATATATATATATATATATATATATATATGAGAGAACGGTGGGAGTTGTAGGGCAAAACACCTGGAGGGAGGGCCCAAGTTGGCCCACGCCTGCCTTAAGTGAGCAAACCCTGTTAGTTTTCGGTCCCTGCTTAAAGGTGCCTCAACCCTGTGTCTCGAATGCCCCTTGACGCGCCTTGGCTGAGTGCGAGGGAATCACAGGAATGGTAGTTTGACACCATCCTGAGCCTCCCCAAACTACAAATCCCGGGATTCCCCAGCCTTGAGCCCTGGAAGACCAAGGGGTGCCTCACTGCATGAATGCTACGGTGTAGATCCGCCCCCAGGCAGCCAGGGGACCCGGGGAAATCCCATCCCAGGATCTTCTCTCTGTCCGCGCGGCTTTTTCTGCCTGATGCAGTCCCCGCCTTTCGGCTCAAACCCTTCCGAGACTGAGGAAGGAGCGGAGGGGAGGAGGAAGCCCAAGAAGGCAAGTGGTGAGTAGAGGCTGTGTTTGCGGGACTCAGGCAAGGGATCAAGCCCCTGCTAGGGCTTCCCGGTAGGACAGGAGGGCTCTCTCTCTCTCTCTCCTATCTCCAATTTCCCACGGCACACCTGATGATCGCTCACGGCACACTAGTGTGCCACGGCATCCTGGTTGGGAAACACTGCTCCATTGTGCATGTGGCAGAGCTCATTGTAATACTTAGATTGCTAGGTAGATACACTGATCTTTTTGTTTAATGATATACATGTGCCTGAAGATTCAGCTGTTATGTGTCTGCGTTCTGGAAATAATTTTAGCCTGGATGTTTGCTTTGGGAAGCTAAGTTTCTGATTTATTTCTGATAGAAAGACCCAGCTTCAGCAAATTGATATTCTGTGATTGAAAATGTGGTCTGCTTCTAGCATGTACCACGGGCCCTCTGGATCCACAGGCTCCAGATCTGCAAATTCAACCGGCCCCATGGTATTATTAAATGGCAGCGATATGTACATGGACAGTGTGTGATTTCGGTATCTATTTGGGGTCCTGGAACCAACCCCCTATAGATACAGCAGGCCCATGGTATTTGGAAAAGAGAAAAATACCCTGTTAGATGTATTTACTTCTATTCATTTAAATCAGTACCAGATCCTAGCCTTCCCTCTCTCCCATTATCCTGCCATTTTTAACTGGCTTAAGTTCATTGACATCTAGAAACTGTATAAGTTTAGGACCCTTGATTTCCTTTCAAGCCCCAGACTAAGGGAACAGACAGCAAGCAAAGAGGACAGGCTTTGGTTTCAGATAAAATATTAGAAGTTTGTGAAAATATTCCAGCAATAACAGTGTGGCTTTGCTTTCCCACTGCAAAAAACATTAGACTATGAACAAAGAAACGACTCAGTATTGAGACGTACAACAAGTATCAGGAAACCAAATATGATATGACTTCCACAGAAAGCTAATGAAAACATCATGTGACATTTTCCTACAGCAACATTTCAGAATACCTCTGTCTTATTACTAAAGAGTTACTGAGAACATATTCTCTATAAAGGAATAGGAGAAGGAGAGCCATGAAAACGACCAAATTTTCCTGGATTACTATCATAGTTTGGGTCTCTGCAACCTGCTGTGAGGAAGATCTTGGTACACATCAGATTTATATGTGTGGTAAAGTGGTAGTCTCGGCCCAATTTTAATTTTTTTAAATTTTATACGGAAATTTCATTCAGAAACCAGTATTAAGACATATTTAATTGAGGAGACATCAGTGTGGCAAAACTCTCTGCTTCAGCTTCCTTTTAAAGAATGAGTAGAATGATTATTGTTATAATCTATTTGTTTATATCACCCTTTTTCCCCGTAACTGGGACTTTTCATTTATTTCGTGTCAAATGCATTGCATAAAATATTTTATCTAAAACTGAAAAAAATAGTTTATCTGAAACTGATAACTATTTTATCAATTTTAGATAAAATATTTTATCTAAAACTGATTTTTAAAAAGGGATCACAAGCTGCTAGACAGTTTTAGACCAAAAATGGGCAACAATTCTTCCTCTGTGCATGAGACAGAGCATTGTGGGCAAGTATACAGATGCTGAATTGTTTGTTCTGCTCCACAATTGCACAAGGTGGATGATTCTTCTAGGTAGTGCCATTTTGCCAGGCTGCCTTTTGGTCTGCCAACTCCGCTTCTGAGTCTGTCCAGGGACGTCCAAGTTGGCCATTCTTGGTTTGCCCCTGTAAGAAGACCCTCGTGGGGACCATCCAGTTGGAATTGCCTGATTTTACTGCCCACAGGGATATTCTTGCTGTTGCTGGAGGAACATTCAGAGGAGTGGTGGTTCTCATGAAACTTTTCCTGGATTTAAGTCTACTGGGAGGAAGTTGATAGGCATATAGTGGGTGGCTTTCAGTTTTCAACCTTATTTCTCTCGCAATTGGCAGCAACTTCCTGTCACGTATTGGGAGACGAGGCAATGCCAGCTTGCTTCTTGAGACTATCAACTGATGTAGGTTTAAGACGTCATGCGATTATACTATATGTCTCATTCAGTGCTATATTCACCTGCTTCACATGAGCAGGTTTATGCCAGATGATGCAGGAATATTCAGCAATTGAGTAAGACAAGGCCAGGGCCGATGTTCTTATTAATTTTGGGTCTGCACCCCATGTGCTACTAGTAAGTTTCCACAAGATATTATTGCATACAGCTACTTTATAATTGATGTTTGCACGGTGCTTCCTAAATGTTAGCATTCGGTCTAAGGCAGTGCTGAGATATTTAGAATGGGAATAGTGTTCAAGCACTTGGCCTTTCCAGGTAACCTTCAGTTTCCTGTTGGCTTCACAATTAGATAGATGGAAAGCACACAATTGTGTCTTGGTGGGGTTAGGCTTGGGATGGTTATCTTTGAAGTCGCTGGAGATATCTTTCAGGGCATTAGTACATAAGTTGTTTTTTTAATTGTTTCAAAGTCTTTTGCTTGTGTTTTTATGCCAAGGTCTTCAGCATATATAAAGCTCTTTGTGAGTGGTGGTTCTGGCCAATCATTAGTAAAGATTAAGGTTGGTTGATAAAAAAAAGTGGTTCTAAAATCAAATGGGGGGGATTTTTTTGATTAGTAATAGAAAGACTTACAAAAAAATTCCAAAAAAAATCTGAAATGTAACATAAATAATAACAAAATTCGTTATTAGTTTTTATTCCAGCGCATGCTTATTCCAGATGGTTTTGGCCTACAACTCCCAGAAATCCTAACAGCTGGTAAACTGGCTGGGATTTCTGGGAGTTGTAGGCCAAAACTGGAATAAACCACACTGAATTCTAGATGAGACTCCAAATAGGAAGGAGGAGGAGGCTGGTGCAATCACAATGTATTGGCAAGGTGTGAGAGGAAAGCCAGCAAGTCTACAGGGGTGGTTTCTGCAAGAGTAGTAGTGTATCCACACAAAAGCAGCTTTACAATAATCAACACAATAGCAACTTCATAATAATAAACTCAGAGCAACTTTACAAAGCAACTTCACACAGAGGTCTTCATAGTAGCAACTTCACAATGATAGATGGATATATCTGAGTCTTGTCGTGCCATGTGGCAGTACTCACTGTACTGGTGAGCGTGGATAGAAATCCTGTGGGGAAGTGTCCTTGAATAAGGCACTTGTGAATCCTGGTGGAGAGAGAGGCAGCCAAGTGTGGCGCTGCCCCGCTGGGCGCTTCCATAGCCTTTTTGGACTTCAACTCCCAGAAACCACCAGCAAGCAAGAGTCCAAAAATGGTAACTTTTCTCAGTTTTGTAAGGAAAGTGGAAAGGAGGAGGAGAAGATCAATATTTGTATAGGGAAGACAACCCCCCACTCCTGAGTACTAGCTCTGGCAGAAGCAGAAAGATCTCCCTGAAGAGTGCAAAAGGACTTCAGTTCCCAGAAGCCTCGGCACTTAGACCCAAAAGAAAGGGATTGGGGGGAATTGAAGACCCCCAGCCCTGCAGTCAGGATTAGTTTTATTCCCATCCCAAGTGTGTGCATACTTATTTAAAAGGATGGGATCCAGATATCCTACAATGGCTCTCTGTGATCTTCCAAGTGTGCTTTCTTTGTCTGGACTTCATTTCCCAGAACCCCTCAGCACTGACCAAGCTGGCTGAGGCTTCTGGGAGTTGAAGTCTTGTGGTTAAAACAGCCAAAGCAATGGAGAACCAAAGATTGAGAGCCGCTCTCCAGGGACTCACTCTCAAGTAAGTGAGGCTTTGTTTGGCTGCTGTCCTCTGTGCACTTCTTTCAAGCTTGCCGGCATACAAGCGGCAAGACAGGAAAACTTTTGCGATGGTTCGTCAAAGTCGCAGTTGTTAGCTAGCGCCGTAAATCAGCTCTCTGGTCGCGTAGGAAAACTTTTGTGACACTTGCTATTTTGGCGGGTTTTTTAAAAAAAATAGCAGGATTCATGCAGCTTCACAGGGACAGGAGGACAGGATGGTGAGGTGAAGGTGCTAGGTAGGCTGTAGCAATAAGATGAATGAAGGTGGGAACTGAGGGGGAGCCAGGAGAAGACAGGGAGAAAGTGTGTGATTACAATAATAAAGAATTAATTACAATAATTAAGAAAAATGCCGGCCCCCAGGTTCGGTAAACAAAGTCCACTTCCGGGTTGGCGGTCGAGGTGCGGTAAACATCAAAATTAGCTTTTTTAACGAATCAAATCCGATTTCAAATAATTTTTAAACCGCAGAGACCAAGCCTAGTAAAGATGTTATACAAGGTTGGTGCAAGAACGCAGCCTTGAGGTAGGTCATTCTTTTGCCTCCTCCATCTCCTCCAACTGGAACTCAAGGCAATGTATACAAATGAATACACTAGGATTTAAGTGCACATGTCCATGGTTGATGTATTATTATTATTATTATTATTATTATTCTAAAACAATAAATAAACAATTGAAACCTACAGACTATAAACATTAAAATAGAATTAAACCTAAAACTATCTAAAAAGAATAATTAAAATTAAAACTGAATGTCTATTCAATGATTTAGTTTCTTTTACTCCCCCCAACTCCCTGCAATGCATTTTAGGCTACATGGGATATGTGTCTGGGGATTTATTGCTGTTTCTTTCTAGGCAAAGTCTCCCCAATCTGAAAGGCCAGTCTCTGTGCTTTTTCCAAAATGAACTTTGTGAAACAGGATGTGGATGTGCAGTCTTTTCTGGGAAGCAGGCTACACTGCTTGGAAATACAATAGTATTTTTGGGATCAGTACTTTTCTGCGGATATTGTGTATTAATTAAGCTGCTCAATCAGAAGGAGAGAAAGACTTAAAATGCCCAGAAAACAACATTCCTTCAAGACACAGAGCATTATAAATGCTAGCTTAATGCAGTAATTGCCCAAAACCTCACAAGTAAACTTTTTAAAACAAGTTTTAGGAATGGAGGCTCTGAAAGCAGTGAACCCACAAAACCTTTTTAATTCTAGCACATACAATGGCTTCAAACTACAAGAAAGGAGATTCCATCTGAACATTAGGAAGAACTTCCTGACTGTGAGAGCCGTTCAGCAGCGGAACTCTCTGCCCTGGAGTGTGGTGGAGGCTCCTTCTTTGGAGGCTTTTAAACAAAGGCTGGATGGCCATCTGTCGGTGGTGCTTTGAATGTGATTTTCCTGCTTCTTGGCAGGGGGTTGGACTGGATTTCCCATGAGATCTCTTCCAACTCTATGACTCTATGATTCTATAAGGAGAAAACTAGGTCAAATCATACGTAAAGGATGCCTGGGTTGTGATACCAGCACTGGAGAATTATAGAAATTGCAGGATTGGAGGGCAGAAAATCCCTTTTGTGCATCTGGAATTACAGTTTGATAGAATACTTGCACTAATTAAATGTATGCGAGAGGCCACATATTCATCCTTGACAAGGGTTATAAAGAAGCATCCATGTAGATGGGACCAAGAGAACCAAGGCAGCAATTTGAGTCTTGACAGTTTGGCTGCTGTCGTCCAGTCAAATTTGCTGGACATATGAACCCTTAGCCCAAGGCTGTCTGTGCATACACAGCTACTGCTAAACTCAGGATCAAGATTTTTGCAATGCGCTGCTGTTATTGTGTGCCTTCAAGTCATTTCTAATTTATGGCGACCTGAAGGTGAAAATATCATGGGGTTTTCTTTGCAAAAGGTTTGCCTTTACTTCCCTCTGAGACTGATAGGAGTGTGGCTTATTGAAGCTCTCCAAGTAGATTTCCGTAGTTGAACAGGGATTCTAACTTTAGTCTCCAGAGTAATAACCATGAACCATTTTTATACATGCTGGCTCCCCCAATGCATTACAGAAAATGTAAACCAACCCTGACTGTAGATACATTACAGATATTTGTATGCACTCCTGCAGGCTGAATGTTGGGTGGATTCCTTATTTGGAACATAGGTGGGTCAATATTTCCCAATTCAACTATTCTGTCATAGTAAATGGTAAAGTACAAATGAGAATCATGACAGTTTGCATAGCTGTGTTCCATCCAAAACAGACAACTCAGTCAAAATAACCATATTTACTCAAATCTAATGCTCAATCATTTTGCCTAAATGACCTTGCCAAAATTGCGTTGTGCACTAGATTTGCAACATACAGTAATATTAGTGCTGAACCAAAGCCAAGGGGGAAGTTGCTTCAGGAGCTGCACCTGGAGCTCCTCTTTGAGGGATGTCATTCCTAATTTAATTAATTAAAGAGCTGGGCATATTTAGCCTGCAGAAGAGAAAGCTGAGAGGAGCTATGATAGCCACATATAAATGTGAGGGGAAGTCATAGGGAGAAGGCTTGTTTTCTGCTTCCCTGGAGACTAGGATGCTGAACAATGGCTTCAAACTGCAGGAGATCTCACCTGAACATTAGGAAAAACTTCCTTACTGTGAGAGCTGTTCAACAGTGGAACTCTCTGCCCCGTAGTGTGGTCACGGCTCCTTTTTTGGAGACTTTTAAATAGAGGCTGGATGGCAATCTGTTGGAGGTGCTTTGAAAGTGATTTTCCTGATTCTTGGCAGGGTGTTGGGCTGAATGGTCCACGAGGTCTCTTCTAACTCTATGAATCTGTGGTTCTAAATGGCCAGGACTCAATGCTATGCAATCCTGGGATTTGTAGTTTGGTGAGGCACCAGCATTCTTTGGCAGGGAAGGCTCAACATTTGTCAAATTACAGCCTCCAGGATTTCATAACATTGAACCGAGGCAATTAAAGTGGATTAATTCTATAGTATAGATGCACCCTAAGGTTTTCTTTTCCACTGCTCAAAGCTCTGGCGTTCTAACACTTTTTGTTTTCAAAGAATGAATTCTAAGCAGGCAGCAAAAGTAATGCCCACCTTTTTTGGCTAAATTACAGCGAGTGCACTTTCTGCCACTGCACATTACATTTGGCAACAAATCCTTTTTTTGTTTCAGAGTTTTGAACATTGGGGTGCACATTACATTCAATGGTGCATTAGACTTGAGTAAATACAGGTGTACCTTTGTCTTTCTATAATATGTGGAGAGAGAGTTATCAGCAGACTGTGCATTACATTAGTGACTTAACCACTGAAAAACTCCACCACACACCTCTCATGAGGATTGTAGCTCACCGCAGAAACAGAGAAATTGTAAGGGGATGGTGGATGATGTCGGTATTGCTAGTCCAAGTGCTTAGAGAATTTTCTGTACTTCCGCACTGTTTGCCTTTGGGGAAAAAAAGATGCCAAACAAATAAGAATGCCTGTAGGTTTCATCGTAGATTGCTGAATGCAAACTTGGAAGGGTTATAATTGATCTTTCTCTTACAGTACTTCTATCCCATTTCACCTTACTATTTCTTTAGAAAACATACTGGTAGATGTTTTCTAAAGAAATAGTAAGGCGAAATGCTCACAGGACTTTTAATGGTTTGCTTTAGGCCAAGTTCTTAATGTGCCTTTTCTGAAATGCTGGAAACCTCATGCAGGCCATGTGGGAATACGTCGTTTGCAATTACTCCTGTGAACATGTTGCTCAGATAAGGTGGTGGCAAGCCTTGTAGTTTTCACACTGGGTCGGTTTATATAGAAGATAAATAATTGTATGGTGTGATTTCCTATAAATCACAGGTGAACTTGATTTCTGATAAAGCACTATGGTTGTATTCAGACAGCAAACTAAGGATTTGTAGCTGACTGCAAGTGAGGCATGTGTTAGTGCAGCTTACCAGATTCTTTGACGACTTTCCGTTGTAGTTTTATTTATTGTGACATGTGAAACCTGGCTTGTCTCTTCCCAAATAAGCCAGAGTCATAAACCAGGAGCAACTCAAGGGAAAGACAAAACAAGAGTTCAGGTTTCTCACTTCACCATTTAAGAGACACAGATGGAAGGGCTGCACTTTTGTTTAGTCACTGCCAACAAAAACCAAGCAGGAGCAATTGAGCAGCGTTCACCAGCATGGCCTAGAAGTGATTCATAATTCAGAAATGATAGGGGAGTTTACCCCTTTGCTGGGAGTAGAATAGCTTGTGAATGACTCAGATATTTCTGTAAGAAATTTGTAGGCTCACCGAGCTACTAAAGGAAGGGGGGAAACTTTGAAAATGTGCCAACATTAAATTCTGCAGTCATGAAGGACTTTTTGAATCAGCATGTTGGCTCGACTTGAATATCCTGCACCTGGTCATGAAACAATAGACAATGCTGCTCAAACTCTGTATTGAAGTGTGTTATAAATAACTCATTTGAGAGCCAGATTGTGAGGATTAATATGTTCTTCCTATTAAAATGTTCCTCATGTTAGAAATTTTCCTGACCAGAAAGGTTTGAGAGATTCAATTGTATTTTATTCTGAACTGCTTGGTTAGGTCTCTCTCTCTCTCTCTCTCTCTCTCTCTCTCGTAAAAAGGAGGGCAACATTCAGTCAATGTATTGTCAAAGGCTTTCATGGCCGGAATCACTGGGTTGTTGTGAGTTTTCCGGGTTGTATAGCCATGTTCCATGAGCATTCTCTCCTGATGTTTTGCTTGCATCTATGGCAGGCATCCTCAGAGGTTGTGAGGTCTGTTGGAAACTAGGAGAATGGGGTTTATATATCTGTGGAATGTTCCAGGGTGGGAGAAAGAACTCTTGTCTGTTTGAGGTAGGCATGTTTCAATTAGCCTCCTTGATTAGCATTTAACTGTTATGATTTTAGGGTTTTTTTAAAAACTGGTAGCCAGATATTGTTCATTTTCATGCCTTCTTTCATGTCAGACTACACATTGAAGTCATTGAAATCCACAAGCCTGTGGCCAGTTTCAACAGAAAGAAAGAAACCATGAAAATGGACAAAATCTGGCTATCAGTATTAAAAACTCTAAAATCATAACAGTAAATAAAGAACAGTCAAAAACAGGGAATTCCAGACATTCGCACCTACCTCAATCAGACAAGAGTTCTTTCTCTCGCCCTGGACATTCCACAGATATATAAACCCATTTTCCTAATTTACAACAGACCTCACGACCTCTGAGGATGCCTGCCATAGATGCAGGCGAAACGTCAGGAGAGAATGCTTCTGGAACATGGCCGTACAGCCCGGAAAACTCACAACAACCCAACAATTAGTCACATGTGCCAATGTTAAAACTCAAATTTCTAGCAGTGAATCAAAGGCAAAACATACAGTCTTGTTGGGAATATGGCTATTTATGTATTCAAATTTATGAATTCAAGTGTGTGTGTGTGTGTGCGTACGCGCATTTATGAGAGATACATGCAAAACACACGGACATAGTTGATTCATGACCACCCCTCTTCCTCTGGATGCACCCATTCAGTGTACAGTACATTGATTTTGGTTTCTTATCTTGATTGATTATTGACACATTTATTTTTAAAAGCCTACTTGTGCAGCTTATAATTAACTACTGTTGGTTTCAAAAATGACTTGTCTATTGGCAGCTG
Organism: Anolis apletophallus; assembly: GCA_030556195.1. Lineage (NCBI taxonomy): Eukaryota > Metazoa > Chordata > Lepidosauria > Squamata > Anolidae > Anolis > Anolis apletophallus. The sequence goes on along the minus strand of JARBWK010000007.1, from coordinate 74,359,113 downwards.
CAGCTACTGTTTCTGTGAGTCAGTTCTTGTGAGATTCTTTTTAGCTGGGTCTAACTAGGCCACTTCAAGAGCCCCCCAGGCTAATAATACAGAAAAAAGATTTAGAAATAAGTCAAGTACAATATATGTGCTTAGCATCAGATACGGAGGGATGCATGTATTTTTAATCCAGTTCTTACACATAAGCAATGTATACTGGAAATTATTCAATATTTTAATATGGGGAAGATTTTTACAGAGCCAGTTTTTACACAAAAAATAGTGTTCAGATATGAATGCTCAAATACCGAATGTCACTGCTTCATGCCAAATATGAAGAATATACGGTACAGATGTAGGTTTAGACTTGCTCTACAGTAAAACACAGGTTTTAGATGGTTAGCTTCTCACATGTATTTTATAGCTTCGGGTTATTTCTGACTTTTGATAACCCTGGGCTGAACCTATTGTGGCGTCTTCTTGGCAAGATTTATTCAGAGGGGGTTTCCATTACCTTCATCTGAGATTGAAGAAGTGTGACTTGCCTATAGTTACCCAATGGGTTTCCATAGTCAAGCAGGGAAGCAAACATTACACGATGCTAGCTCATCTGAGAATGTAAAGGTCTAAAAAATGTACATAATTCTTCATTCTGTTTGGGTAATGCAATCAAGAAGAGGAGGAGGTATGCTGCATAGCTGACAATATGTTAAAGCACCTATGTACAGTATATATTCCGGGACGTGCCATTAATTTTGTTTTTGTTGAGTCCTGATGTTTTAAACAGGATGAATTTCAAGATGTACAATGTGATGCGACTGACTAGAACATTTTTACAAAAGATACTTCAACACAACACATGACTAAACAATAGGCATTCTGCTGTTGTAATAAATTGTGATTTATAAATTGTGGACAGCGACTGCTGCATGGCTGATGCCCACAGATGCCCACAGAAACTGGGAGATGTCTATAGTGCAGGCATGGGCAAACTTGTTGTGATGGGGGCTGTGTTGTGGGGCAGGCGGGCCAGGTCGGGCGATGGCTGGGGACAGTTGGTGCAGGGGGATGCCTGGGGGGGGGGGGAGGGAGGTGTTTGGTGTGGGGTGACAGCAAGTTTGGCATGGGGAAGTAGAGTGTTTGCCGTGGGGTAGCAGCACATTGGGTATAGGGGTGTTTGGTGTGGAGGTAGCTGCATACTTGCCCTGGCCCTCCTCTCGGCCTGGCGATGCAGCGGCCTGCCACATCCCCAGGCAGAGAGGAGAAGAAGAAGACGACATGTGGCTGCTGAGACCTCTGGAGACCTTTCGGAAGCCATGTGTTTCTCCTCTGGCTCTCCTGTCAGCCTGGTGATGCTGCGGGCTATCACGTCTGCATGCTGAAATGTGGGTCGAGGCAGACAGGAGCCAGAGGAAAGAGCCCAAGGGGCCACATATAGCTTAGGTTTGCCCATGCTGCTGTAGTGCAATATTCTGCTGATCTTGTGTGAGCATGTTGTTGAATTCAGAACCACAGAAGCCTGGTTTAAGTCATGACTTGTTACACTTTGAACCCATGAAGTTGCACAGTTTCCTGTTTTTACTTACCCATTAAATCAACTATTGATGCTTGCACCTTTCACCAAGTAGGACCTACCAGAGTTAATTCAGCTCATTGCACATGATAGCATTCCTTCAGCATTTATCCCCAGTTCTTGGCTTCAAATGCAGCTACTGATTTATACTGTACAAACAGTCCCCAAGTTACAGACATGATAGATTCTGTAGGTTTGTTCTTAAGTTGAATTTGTATGTAAGTCAAATCAGGGTGTGTGTGTGTGTGTTTTAGATAGCATAGGGAAGGGTTAATGTTTATGGTGTTTGTTTTGTTGTCTGTGCCCCTCTTCAGAAGATTTCACCCTGCTTTCTGTCCCTATGATAATTGGATTTTGGAAAAAATTGGCTTGTTATGGAAACAAAGATTTGTGATAAAGCTTCAGTGGAGACACCTTTTCCCCATTATAACTCCTTGAGGAGTGAATGTCCCTTTTTAGGGGCAGATTTATCTCACTTCCTGTTGTTTCAGCCATTTGTAACTATGTGTCATTTGTAAGTCGGATGTTTGTAACTCAGGGCCTGCGTGCTTATACCATCATATGTCTGATTTGTGTACCTGGTGATAGAAGGACTATATTTTGCTGTTTCTGTTTCAATACCTGCAGGAGTTTAGTGAGGAAATGTTTTGTCTACTGTGCTTAACCTCCAAGTTTAACAAAAAGAAACTGAAATACTGTACTTTTGTGACCAGGTGTGCTCTCCACGAAGCAAAGAATGGATGTTTAGAGCACTTCAGAGGTTGTTCAGAAAGTCATTAGATACTTTGGCTGCAGCAGAGGAAAGAAGACACTAGTCCCTGCAGCACCCAAAAAAGGGAAACTTAAGCATAACACATCAGGATGGGATTGGCTGTGTGATTTATATTTAGCAGGACAGTGAAACTTGTGAAAATCATTAAGAAATCAATAATCAGTTTTCCTTGATACGTTTGGATGTAAAAGAGAGCAAAAAATGGAAAGCAGTTTATTTTTTGCTTGTGATAAAAATGCTTCACTTTTAAACATGTCATGGCTGAAATATTGTATGAGTGAGAGAAAGTATTTGCATGCAGAAAATATAAAGAAAATGATAACCAAAATAAATAGCAGTGACACATGTCATCTTAAGCTACATTTGGAAAGTGAAACATTTATCTTTCCGTCACAGCTATTTATTTTTGTTTGATCATTTTTCTTCATCATTCTTGAATGTAGAGACATGTTCTTGATCTCACCGGCATATACATATTTCAATCTTACTACTATTTGAATGTTAAGCCGGCCTTTCCTTGGGTTGTCCCACCTCTTTCACAACGCCCAAATGATTTTCTGTTTTTGCAACTATCAATCTTTAATACAAAAAAGCTAGACTTAAGATGTAGCGCTTCCTAGCTAAAAGTAGCAGATACCGTGTTTCCCCGAAAGTAAGACAGCGTCTTACTTTCTTTTCCCCGAAAGTCCCACTACGCCTTGCTTTCGAGTACGGCTTACATTGGGCGACGGTAAGCCGCCCCCGGCCTCCCGTCACTTGGCCCCGCCTCCTCCTCCTCCCGCCGCCGCCTCCCTGCGGCCGCCTCTTCTCTGATCGGAAGAGAGCCGGCTGAGGAGAACCCTCTGCCGCCTCTGTTCCCTTCCCGAAGAGGGGCTGCAGGGGGCGTCGCGCTCTCCTGGCAGCCCCCTCTTCGGGAATGGAAGAGAGGTGCAAAGGGCTCTCTCCTCTGCGCCTCTGTTCCCTTCCCGAAGGGGGCTGCAGGGGCGATCGCGCTCTCCTGGCAGCCCCTCTTCGGGAATGGAAGAGAGGTGCAAAGGGCTCTCCTCTGCGCCTCTGTTCCCTTCCCCAAAGAGGGGCTGCAGGGGGGCGATCGCGCTCTCCTGGCAGCCCCTCTTCGGGAATGGAAGAGAGGTGCAAGGGCTCTCCTCTGCGCCTCTGTTCCTTTCCCGAAGAGGGGCTGCAGAGGGGCGATCGCGCGCTCTCCTGGCAGCCCCCTCTTCGGGAATGGAAGAGAGGTGCAAAGGGCTCTCCTCTGCGCCTCTGTTCCCTTCCCGAAGAGGGGGCTGCAGGGGGCGATCGCTCTCCTGGCAGCCCCTCTTCGGGAATGGAAGAGAGGTGCAAGGGCTCTCCTTTGCGCCTCTGTTCCCTTCCCCGAAGAGGGGGCTGCAGGGGGCGATCGCGCTCCTGGCAGCCCCTCTTCGGGAATGGAAGAGAGCTGCAAAGGGCTCTCCTCTGCGCCTCTGTTCCCTTCCCGAAAAGGGGGGCTGCAGGGGGCGATCGCGCGCTCCTGGCAGCCCCCTCTTCGGGAATGGAAGAGAGGGTGCAAAGGGCTCTCCTTTGCGCCTCTGTTCCCTTCCCCGAAGAGGGGCTGCAGGGGGCGATCGCGCGCTCTCCTGGCAGCCCCTCTTCGGGGAATGGAAGAGAGCTGCAAAGGGCTCTCCTCTGCGCCTCTGTTCCCTGCCCGGATGTGGGGGCGCCATGGAAACCGCGCGATCGCCCCCCTGCAGCACAGACTCATCAGGAAAAAGAAGGGGAGGGAGAAGAAAGCCAGAAGCATGGCAAAGCGCCGTTGGGTCAGAGTGACGCGTCGTCGCTCTGCCCCGCCCCTCTCTTCTCCCTCCCTTTCTTGGAGAAAGGAAAGGAGTGGGAAGAGAGCCGGGGGCGGGGCAAAGCGACGACGCGTCACTCTGACGCAGCGCACGCTTGCCATGCTTCTGGCTCTCTTCCCCCTCCCTTGGAGGCCTGGCAGAAAGGAGGTGTGCCGCGGAGGTGTGCCGCGGCCGATGGGCCGGTGGCGGCGGCGGCGTGGGCGTGGCCACGAGGTACGGCTTACATTCGGGGTACGGCTTACATTAGCCGACCCCCCTGACACCCCCGATACGTCTTACAATCGGGGGTGTCATACTTTCAGGGAAACACGGTAGCATACAAATAAGGAAGTTTTAGTGGGTAAAGAGACCATATGAAAAGTCTTTAGAAGCAATTTGGCCATCTTTGGTGAAAGGATGTATATTTCACTGGCCCTGGTGGGCCCCATGCACCACACTTCTGTCCCTAAACTCCCTCCACCAGTGTCCGAAGCTTCCCCAGCCATTTTTTTAAAAAAGATGGTATGATTTTGCTTGTTTTTGCTTGAAAGCTGCACAAATGACCCCTAATGTTTTTGCTTGAAAACAGCACAAATGGCACCTAATTCACGAAGACACATTTACATATTCAGACTTGTCCTACCCTGATCCCCATCACCTACATTATAAACATACAGTAGCTCCGTCTGAGCAAACTTTGCCAAGAAGCACCATGATAGAGTCACCTTAAATTGGAAGCAACTTGAATGCACAGAACGAGAACAAATTGAAAATTCAGTGTCAAACATAGTGTGATGGTAACCTTGATTACTGGGGGTTCAGGTGAAAGGTCTCAATTGGTGACTGTGTCCATGTAGCAGACTGGTGACTTCCAGTACAATGAAGCTATTGTCAGTAAGAGGTGTTCTGGGATCCCATTCTCTCTCTCTCTCTCTCTCTCTCTCTCTCTCTCTCTCCTGATTATTTTTACGGTGTCCTCCTTTTCACTTTATTTTAAAAGTCCTCTCTCTTTGTCTCACTTTCCCCTTTTGTTCTCAGCTTATTTCAATGGCTGAAAACTGATTTCAAAGCATAAAAGCAGTTTGGACGTAATTAACAGAGAAGAAAGGAAAGAAGGGCCAGAATCTCGCAGGTTAAGATCAATGGGGGGAAGCCATGTTCTCAGTCCCACCCACCCCCTCGCAAGCACAACTGGTGGGGATGAGAGACAGGGCCTTCTCAGTGGTGGTCCCTCATCTGTGGAACTCCCTCCCTATTGAAATCAGATCAGCTCCCTCCCTCCTAACCTTCAGGAAAAAAACTAAAAACATGGCTTTGGGACAAAGCTTTTGGGTCAGTAAATTGGAGTGGTACTATAAGAAATTACAAAATAACATAATGACGACTTGGATCGGCCCTGGAGTTTAACTTGGATTGTGTGATTTTAATTGACACTTTAATGTTTGATGTTTTAATTGTTTTGGATTTTAATGTATTTGTTTATTTATCAATATGTATATGTGGCATTGAGTTGTAGCTTTTGTAAGGCTTCTCTGAGTCCCCCTCGAGGTGAGAAGGGTGGAGTACAAATCTTGCCCGTCCCTCTAGGCTCCAGCAAAAGCCAACTGCTGCAGCCTCCCCTCACTTCTGCATCCTTACTCTTTAATAACTTTGGACACCTTGTTTTAGTTTTTATCTGTGAAATGTCAGAATTTGGTAATAATAAATCGCGGCAGTACTTGGCGTGATACTTTAGTAAGCACTACTCTTGTCTGCTGTCATATATCAGGCGATCAAATGCTCAGCAGCCTTTCTCTTGTTTATTTGGCAGTTCTTTTCCACATGTTCTGTTCTTTCAATGCCACCACACTCTGCTAAAATGAAATGACTCTAGTGTACAAAGATCTAAATGCATACCTGTCTGGCTAATTGTGAAAATGGTGTGCCTTTGATTTTAAACTAACAGGAAAGGTTGCTGATGGTGTCTGGTGAATGTGCAACCAGTAATCAAATCACGAGAGACAGTACAGAAGCGTATGCTTGAAATGCTGAAATGCTTAGTTTAAAAGCTCTGCTTTGCGAGTCTGTCTGTTTTCCGAACACTGTGACATTGCAGCTTTTGCTCATTGAAGCTCTTTATAGCAGTTCTCCTCAGGCTTCCTTGTACTGGTATATTTGTCCTGTGTTTAAAGGACTGTATGATTTTCTTCAAGCTGTTTGCAAGCTGTGTAGAAGACATTTTGCTATTTTCTTAGATCTCAGCTGAATAATATAAGCCATTTAAGGACTGCACAAGCTGCTGCCGGTTAGGGCCCACGTAGTTTGCTTTGCATCCAAATTTGTTAGTAGCGGTTTCTGGGCAAAAATTTAAGGGAATAAAATGGAATTGAAATTGGAAGAAGGACATATGAAAGGAGGACACTGGGGGTCCTTCCAGACAGTACCTTTATCCCTTCTGCAGCAAACCGGAGGGTGACTAGACTCCGTTCCCTGCAAACACGGAAGCCATCGCTACAAAAAGCAAAAAAAGTGAGATTTCCAGGTGCGGGAATATCGTGGATTTGAGCTGAATATCCACATCTTTGAATTTCTGTATTCCCTGTAATCAGAAATCATGGAATCTTTTTTATCTAGGTTTGTACTGGGTTTTAGATGCTTGTTCCTGATTGGTCGGTTCCTACTGTTCCTAAAAAGAAGGTGACACTTGAGTAGAACTTTGTGCGCTAGAAACTTCAGGAAACATATCTCTGGCCAAGATAAAGAATGAACTTTTGCAATGATCCGCATATACAGACCTCCCGTGTCTGCGTATCTGCATCTTGTTTTTTTTAAAAAAGGAAAAAACCCTGCTTAGGTTTTTAGCAAAAGCCCTATGGTGGCCATCTTGGGACCCTCTAAATCTCGCAGTAAAGTATCATGTCTGGACAACAGAGGCAGAAATCCTGGGACCAACAGGTCTGTATGTGGACCTCCTCTGAAGTCCTGGGATTTTCTTTTTGTCCCTGTTTAAAACCCGTGATTTAGTGCTGTCTGGAAGCGCCCTTGGCCCTCTCATCATATATTGGTATCTGCTATCCTCTTACAAAGTGCATAAGCCTGATCTTATTTAAGAATTGTGCATGTGGTTTAAATTATATCCCTCTTGTAGTCGAAATGCAAGCGTCAGTCAGGAAAAGATTAGGCTCTTGATTCTATATATTTTCACAAGAAAAATACAGATGTTAGAATGCAGGCACCATTTACATTTTGTTCTTGGGGATTTGTTCCTTAGTAAAATGTAAAGCATCAATGTTCCCACTTGAAAAAAATGTATTTTTGTAGTCATCAGCATTTATAATTGAGAAACAAATACAGTTAATTGGTGTAAAAAGAATGATTAGTCACCATGTGAATAGAAAGTGGAACAGATTATACTCTAAACAAGGTGGTGACAAGTTGATGACTACCCAACCCTCTTTATTAATGTTGCTAAAGAACTGGCTTATTGAATACGAATGGTGTTCTGGTGCATGGTGTGTGACTGGCTGAACAAACTGCTGAACTTTGATTCTTGGTTTGTTTTAAATGCTGTCTAATCACAACAGTTGACAGCGGAGTGGCTTCTCCCCCTGCCAGCAAGATGCCAATAAACCATTAAGCAAACCATTAATTCTTTATCTGCTTTAACTGAATGAAATTATGTTATTTCCTTGCACCCTTAAATGGTCCAGACTGATTTGTTACAGGCGTACTTCAGTTAACAAAGCCTTTGGCAAAGAAGCTATATTTTCAAAGTCTTTTTAATGCCTTCCCCTTTATAACTGGATAGCTGCAAGCTTTTTAATAGGATCAATGTTGGGAGGATGGTAAAGGAGGGTTTGGAAACACAGGATTTTAGTATTGAGTCACAGCACTTTGTCTGCAGTATACAATGCAATAAAGTTGAAATTGCAAAGAATACAAGTCTACTCGTGGACAACAAGTTAAACATGAGCCAACAGTGTGACGCAATGAGCTCCTGGTGGCGTAATGGGTTAAACCCTTGTGCCGGCAGGACTAAAGCCCAACGGTTGGAGGTTTGAATCCGGGGAGAGCACAGATGAGCTCTCTCTGTCAGCTCCAGCTCCCCATATGGGGCCATGAGAGAAGCCTCCAACAAAGGTGGTAAAACATCAAAACATCCAGGCGGTCCCTGAGCAAAGGTCTTTCAGATGGCCAATTACCATACCAGAATCAACTTGTAGTTTCTCAAGTCGCTCCTGACATGAAAAAAACACCAAGATGATGCGGCAGCTAAAAAAGCCAATGTGATTTTGGCATGCATCAATAGGAGTATATTGTCTAGATCTAGGGAAATCATGCAAACTCTCTATTCTGCCTTGGTCAGACCACACCCGGAATACTGTGTCCAATTCTGGGCACCTAAGTTTAAGGGCGATGTTGACAAGCTGGAATGTGTCTAGAGAAGGGCGAAAAATGATCAAGGATCTGGAAAACAAGTCTATGAGAAGCAGCTTAAAGAGCTGGGCATGTTTAGCCTGCAGAAGAGAAGGTTGAGAGGAGACATGATGGCCATTATGTTAGGAGAAGTCATAGGAAAGAGGGAGCAAGCTGGTTTTCTGCTGCCCTTGAGACTAGAACACGGAACAATGGCCTCAAACTACAGGAAATGAAATTCCACCTGAACATTATTATTATTTATTATTTATTAAGTTCGGCTTAATATACCGCTCTCTCTGGCGCCCAGAGCGGTTCACAAAATTAGTGCGAATAAAACAAGTAAAACACATTAAAATACAATAAAACATGACAAAGAACTTCCTTACGGTGAGAGATGGTCAGCAGTGGAACTCTCTGCCTTGGAGTGTGGTGGAGTCTCCTTCTTTGGAGGCTTTTAAGCAGAGGCTAGATGGCCATCCGTAAGGGGTGCTTTGAATGCGATTTTCCTGCTCCTTGGCAGGGGGTTGGACCGGATGGGCTAAGAGGTCTCTTTCAACTTTACGATTTTATGAGTCTATGATTCTACTCAAGCCGATCCTACTGTAGCCATATGTGCCTCATTATAGCAGGCAAAGTGAACTGCATTTGCTACAGAATCCCTTACTAACCATGTGTGGACAAAAGGGCCAGCAGATAAATTGGTCTCAACAGCTACTTACAGAAAGTTTTAAAAATATGCCATATTTATCAGCTCAGCACCATTCAACCTGGTGAAAAAATCACCCCTAGATACATTTTGAAAGAAGCATTCAAGAAGTCTCTGGAAGGATCGGTTGTTTATTTAATGCAATTTTTTACTTATGCTAGGCTTACCTATCCTGGTTGTTGATTTTCATGTGTGCCTATTGTAGATTTTAAATTAACAGTTTGCTGAAACATTGTTGAAGTGCTCTATTTTCTGTTGTAGGAACCTATCCATACTCTTTCCATGTTGTTTTGACTTCTGGAACCCAATTTTCTGTTAAAGAAGTAATACCTAGGAACGTACCTGCTTTGTTATCTGAAGTATATCTGTACTTTAGTGACATTGCTATAAAACACTGGTTAAGGGACTCTACCATAAAATTGAGTAAAATACACAGTAAGACCTTCATAACCATAGAAACCATATCCGTGGGTTTACTTTCCCACATCTGGGGAGAAGTGATCTTTTTTGAAATTTCTTATGTTCTTCAGGTGTTTTGTTTTTTTTTTGCAACAGGAGTGACTTGAGAAACTGCAAGTTGCTTCTGGTGTGAGAGAATTGGCCTCCTGCAAGGACCTTGCCCAGGGGACGCCTAGATGTTTTTTTTGATGTTTTTACCATCCTTGTGGGAGGCTTCTCTCATGTCCCCGCATGGAGCTGGAGCTGATAAAGGGAGCTCATCCATGCTCTCCCCATGTTGAATTCGATCCGGCAACCTTCAGGTCAGCAACCCAATCTTCAAGTCATCAGTCCTGCCGACACAAGGGTTTAACCCACTGCACCACCGGGGCTCAGGTGATTCCATTTTATACTTCCCCTGAAGGTTACCACAGAATCATGCTGGAGAACATAGCACATTCCTATAGAATATACATCTCTAGGACCTGCAGTATGGTATGCTGGAACTGAAAGTCATGTAATTTAATGACATTCAGTTGTATCTGCCTTTTTTAGGTAACTGCATTCCTGCCAGGAATATATCTCCATGGATATAGGGGGCTTACTATAATTAAAAAGTATGATTAAGACTAGTTCACGTGTTAAAAGATGATTAAATCAAAAATAACATTTTCAATACAATAAATGAAAGAAAATAAGGACTCTATAGGCCTAGTTTGGTTAGAAATATCCAGATTCCTTTTCAACAACTGACCAATTGTCCAAAACCTATGTCAATTAAAAAGACTTTCCCTGATAAAAAAAAGCATTATTTTAATTACTTGCCTGTTTTCTTATTCTCTAAAATATTGCTGGGAATCATGCAGTTCTCCAGAAGTTGTTGGATTACATCTCCCGTCATGTTTATCCAGTGGCCAAGAATGTTGGGAATTGCATTCCAACCATATCTGGAAACCCGCATGAGTCCCAAGTAGTGGAGGCAAGATGAGACCTTCCAGGTGTTCTTCCCTAACCAGCAAAGCTAATCTTCAGAGTTTATAGGAATCCTAAACATCTGGAAGGCACTGCCTTGCCTGTTCTTACTTCAAAGTCAGTACTTAAGTCCTAGATTAGGACTTGATCCTTCCCTCTCCACCTGCTTCCTCCTTGAACTCACCCCCTCAGGTGGGAGGCTCCCCCCCCCTTTTTATATGCTGCATGGGGTGAATTTTACACATGAACCCATTGGAAATCAGAATATTAAATCTCCCCTTGTCACACGCAGCATCCCTGTCTGGATTAGTGCCCTGCACATTTAACTTTAAAAATAGAGAAAAACAAGTTTGCTAGTAGCAGACTATGTAACTATTCCAATATCTACAACTCCCAGTCATTTGTTTGAGAATAGGTCTGTTCCTGTGGATAATGTATTTATGTGATTATGCCCTTGAACATCTCTCCACCTTTTACATACTCCTCTTTACGCCTGTGACAGCAGATACCCAAACTAAAAATGGTTGTCATAAGTCAGAGTACTTATGATCCCGAAATAGATGAGACTACATGTGGCCTCCATTGCACAGTATTCATAACATAAACAAACTTATGATTATGTCATAGCAACAGGCACTACGATTACACATGCAAGTTTGATTGAGGTCTCCAGCAACAGGGACCTTTGCATCCCAAAATATCGCAGCCACCTACTTCTCAGTAAGGACAGCCTAAATCATTTCAGAAATGAGATACGCCATCAATAATACAGTGTGCCTTGCGAAGCCATTGCTGGCTTGCAGTAAGATTACCAGTATGATAGCCTTGAGGCCACAGAGATATCTCTCTCCTAGGTAGGTGGAACTGGAAACGTTGATCATTGGCTCAAATGTGAAGTGTGACCACTCAGATCCTCACTATGGAAATAACACAATGAAGACTAATGCGTGATGAAATGAATCCATTGGTACATCTTGTTTAGTTTTCAAGCATCTCCCACCAATGCTATCTTCTAATTCAGATAGATATTCTGATTGTTTGAAAAGTTCATTATGTGTTGGCTATCACATAAAAACCTTTATACAAATCGATGGGTAAGGCCATTTACCCACTATATTATTTATTGTCATCACTATTTCACACTTTTTCAGAGTAGTCTGCAAAATCAAATTCTGCTCATGTTATGAGGAGACATTAATTCCTCCCATTTTTCACCTCCTGGAGCTGTGCACTTAATACCCAGAAGGTATGTTGCTATTCATATTTTTATAGAGCAGACATATAGATATAGTAGCAACATAATAAGGTGAAATTGTTAACACTTGCTGAGTGGAATATTTGGTGCAGAGGCAGGTTACTTCTTCAGCACAGCTTGAATTCTATGATTTTCTTGAAGGCCACTGCTAATTTCCTTGGTTACGTTTCATGTAAAGATTGGAGTATTGATATAATTTGGGAGAATTTCAAACTGCATTTGGCAGAATGTAAGACAATGAATTTTTTTACAACCAAATCAGAACGCTTAATTTGGGAGCATAAGTTTAAGGCTAGAATAGACCTGCTTCATTATTAAGACCATTTTTGATAATGATATTAAGGGGTGTACAAATCCATTCTATTTGCATTCTGATTTTGCTTCGAATTTTGGGTGCCCCTCTCCTGGGTTCTGTTTTCAGGAAGATTCCGGGAGATTAGGAAGTGGGCCATTTGGATCCATAATTTGGAACCCCGAGTTCCGTTTTTGTTTCAGAAAAAAAGCGGAACTGGACCGGGTACCCAAAATTCGAAACAAAACCAGAATGGATTATGTGCTGTTTTGCACACCCCTAGACACCAGTTTGACGTGGTGGTTTGAGTGTTATACTAAAATATTTTTCACCCTCTTATTTTCATGTTAATTTTCTATAACTACCATGACTAGAACCACTTTGTATTTATAAAGAAAATGAAACTTGATCTATTTAACAGTTAATAGGCTAAATTAAAATGTGTTGGCTTGTCACTTCTAACTATGTGTCCACTTTTGTGCTTTAATACCAAGATGGTATATATCTGTCAACCACTCAATCAGTCAATCAGCTAGGTCAATTAAAATAGTTAGGACTAATAGTTAACCCAGCATGGAATCTTGTAACACTTTTTGGTGCCAAAGAAACAAAACATACTACTTGAATCTTACTTGATTTTTGACTCAGCTTTATTTAAACCTAGCCTTTCTCCCTGTGGGACTCAAGGCACCTAACAGCCACACAATCAAATGACAATTTAAAACAAAACAGAAACAAAAGTGAAAAAATAGTGTGTGGATATAAATATTTTTAATGTTTATGTATACCTATAATGAATTCTTGTCCCAACATTTAATGTTTACCGTATATATGCGGTGCTCTGCCCTAAGTCCCCTTCGGGCTGAGAAGAACGGAATATAAATGTTTTAAATAAATAAATAAATAAAGTTCAAATACAATTAAAATAAAATAAATACAGTTAAAATTAATTTAAAAACTCACTATCATCCCCCCACCACCACCACACACTCACAACTTCCCCAGCAGAGTGCCCCTAACCCTAACCCATCCTCCTGCAAATGCCTGCTGGCACAGAAATGTTTTGTCCTGCTTGCGGAAGGCCAGCAGGGATGGAGCCATCCTGCTCTCTCTTAGGAGGGAGTTCCCAAGTCCGGGAAAGGCCCTGTTCCCTGTTCCCTCCAAATGCACTTGAGTGGGTGGTGGGACACAGAGAAGGCCCACCCCAGAAGATGGTAGATTTCTGAAAGGTTCATAGAGAGATATGGTCCTTCAAATAACCTGGACTTAAACTGTACACACATCATAAAATATGGTAATATTTAAAACCTAACTATGTTAATCTAGTTCAACATACAGATGATTCTTATAGCTTCTTTGAGACTAACTGGAAGAAAGACATTTACATCCACCAGCATCTGATGAAGAGTGACTCTAATAATGCTTATGGTACAAACTTCTTTCTCGCAGTTACAACTTAACTACCTTTGCAGAATAATGCAGCTGCAATCCAGATTATTCTACCCTAGAGCTGCCCTGGAATTACACCCCGTAGTGCAGTGGTTCTCAACCTGTGGGTCCCCAGATGTTTTGGCCTCCAACTCCCAGAAACCCTAACAGCTGGTAAACTGGCTCGGAACTCTGGGAGTTGTAGGCCAAAACACCTGGGGACCCACAGGTTGAGAACCACTGCCGTAGTGTAATTCCTAGATGCAATGTTCCACACTGAATTCACATTGCTGTCCATATACCAAATTCAGATCAATGAACAATCACTAAAAAACAATCACCCACCTCATTTCCTCTTCCCCTTTCCTTTTATACATTCTTGCATTGTATTTCTGGAACATGTAAACTTTTGTTTACATTTCTCTATCCAATATTTTGTATTCACAGAACAACAATTGTCAGAAATAATTGAATAAACGTACATTGTTGTCACGATGCAGGGTCTCAGCCCGGCCCCTTAATCACACACACACAGACGGTAATCAGCTAACTATTTATTGAATAATAAAAAACAGGTGAAAAAGGTAATTGTCCATAAAAGTATCAAAGTAGCAATAAAGGTTAAGTGTTCTTAAGTAAATCCAAAGGCAAAGGCTTGGCAAGGCTCCGCAAAACAAAGCGGATCAAAAACAGACTTGGTCCGTGGCAAGGCGACAAGGCAAAGTTCATGAAAGCAAACCCAAGAGACTTCTTGGCATGGCACGAGCCTAAATCCTGGCTCCGTGGATCTTCACTCGCTTCACTCCCTTCAGAACAGAAGTGGCCGAGCTACTGAGGATCCTTTCCCACGGATCCTGTACTTAATTCCCCTGGTGAGACCCTCGCCGCTCTAGGCTGTGGTGCCAATCGGTGCTCCGGGATCTAATGCTTCTCTGGCGCTCTAGGCTGCGGTGCCAATTCCTCCTGCTAGACTCAATGCTCCGTCTCCTATCAAAGCTCCGTCCTTGCCTCCCAGCACCTGGGTCACTATCTTCATGAGAGCCGAACTCCCTTTCGGCTTCCATGGGCTCATCCTCCACTGTTTGCCTGACTCTTTCCTGCGACCCGTAACCACCTGGTTTCTCATACTGATCTGAGTCAGCACTCTCAGGGTCAGCCTGACTTTCCCAGCTATCATCGCCGTCAGGCCATTCATCATCCTAGGCCAAGCTCTCTGTAGGAGAGGAAGGCCCAGCTACCTCGTCATCCCCTTCCTCCATGTCCTCATCAGCTGCAGCTGGCCCTAATGCAAGTGGGACCCCCGGTGCCGCCCCCTGCCCCCCAGGCACGAAAGGGAGCTGGGTTGCTACAATTGTTGATGGGTATCTTCAAGTAATTTCTGCCTTACCATGAACTAAAGGAAAAGCAGTTATGGAGGGTTTTTTTGGAAGGGGAACTAAATTTGTGGAGTGGAAAGACAGGAAAGCTTGGAGAAGATAATGATGCTGGAGAAGATGGAAGAAAAAAGGAAGAAGGGCCGACCAAGGGCAAGATGGATGGATGTTATCCTTGAAGTGACTGGCTTGACCTTGAAGGAGCTGCAGGTGGCCACGACCAACAGGGAGCTCTGGCGTGGGCTGGTCCATGAAGTGACTGAACAAATAACAACAACTTTGCCTTTGATTTCAGAATATGAGTTGCCGAAGTTCATCCAGTAGGTTTCCATGGCTGAATGGGGATTCAAATCTTGGTATCCCAGTGTCCTAGTCCAACATTCAAACCACTATACTGGGCACAAATTATTTTGCTATTGAAAAAGGATAATTGATCAGTGTCAGTAATACTGCTGATAGACAGCACTATTGGTAAAAAGTCGGTAAAATTAAATTACATGATTTGATTTTTTTGTTTGCCCCTGCATTTGATCACAATCTGAATTCTTTGTTACCAATGTCCATTTTGAATGTGAAGTATTTAATACTTGGGTTTTGAAAAACAATAGCAAGGCATTGTGTTTTCTCATTATTGCTTCCATCAATTCAAGGGCTTGATTCTTAGGAAAGGCTTGTAAAATTGCGAGAAGGAAGGCCTTGAGCTGAGAATTAACAAAAGGAAGCAAACAGGGAATACAAATTGGAATAGAAATATGAATATGGTCCTGCCAGAAAGCTACCTTAGCAGCAACACTTCATCTCCTGCCCCGGCAAGGATGGAATATTACGTTACAGACAATGCATGAGTCTAGTGCATATATATTGCTACAGATCCCATTTGGATTTTCCATCCGTCTGGAAAGTCCTGAAGGGTGTTTCATCTGTGAATAAACTGATACCATTTTTCCGGCTGGCTTATATCTCTTAATCTTATCTGTTTTTAGAAGGAGCGCTCAGTCTCAGACATTACCTAGCAACAAAAATAACAAGTCAATTGTTGGGAAGTGGGAGTGGGCAATAGTTATTAATCACTGTGCGTGAAAAATGGGAAAGGAAAGGCCAGATTTTAAATATTGACATTTGCCATAGACCAGGTTTTCTTTTTATCTGACACTGAAGGCTGTATACAATGAACTCAGGAAATACAGTCTTTGTCTCAAAAGGCTTGCAAACCCAACAGGGTCATTGCGTATGTCTTCCTTACCCAGAGTGCTGTTTTGGCTCCAGTTCTTCCAAAATATAACTCCCATCGCTCCTTCTCAGTACGTCTTATAAGGCTGAGAGTGTTGAGACCATTATTGCGCAAGATATATAGTGTACACCATGAAACAAATAGTAAATAAAATACTATTTAACGATCCCTTTGGGTATCCTTGAGTGGGCTTCAGAAAAGCTAGAAGGAGAAAGCTTTTTTAAAAACAGGCTCAAATCTCAGTTTTTCTTGGAGATTACCCAATACGGATTGATGCTAATGCATTACCCTCATTTTTTTAGGCATAAGTCTGTTTCTCAGATTCCTTGCTTCTCTCATCTTGCTTTCTCAGATTCAGCCCAAACACATTACTCATATTCACCATTCCTCTGCAAAATTCTCTTAATGATATATATTTCTCATATTAGAAATGCCCCAGAAGTTTGGAAATTTCTCTGATATGATGCACAAATTAGTCAGTCAAAGACTATTTGGCAACTTATTTGACCTTGAACATCACTGCAAAATAGGAACTCTCAGTTGAGCTTGTTTCACTATATCTCTCTGTACCTGCCATGTTAAGCACCTGTCACTTTTGCCTCTAAACTTGGACCCCTCTGGACTAAGAAAGACAACAATTCCAATCTCAATGACTTTTGATGTGTAACTAAGTGCCCTGCCTTTAATTAATTAACCACTTACTTACAGCAAGGAAGGTTACACCACCTAAGGAAAATTTTCACTAGAGCCAGGTTTGAGCAATTAGATTCAATGGTGAGATATGGGAGGTTCAAGAAAATTCCCTATGAAGAGCGTATCTGTATTTGTGGTGCCCCTGAGATCGAAGATCTAACTCATCTTCTGCTCTATTGCAAAATCTATCAAATAGAGAGAAAACAACTGCTAGAGATATTTCTCGTGGGAAAAAATCATTGGGACCCTCTAGCAAAAGTCTCACTTCTGCTGGCCGGCTCCAACAAGCTGATAACAGATGCTACTGCTCGTTTTCTCTGTAAAGCCATGAAACTAAGATCTGATTACATAGATGCAATTGGAATAAATTGTGTTGGAGATGAGGACCTGTGAATTGTTACCACCTCCCTTAGAATCCCTCCTGCTGGGCAAAACAGGGGTTTAATTGATGTAATGGTCTAGAATTCTCCTCAGATTGTTTTTAGAATCATTGCAATGTGTCTGTGTTCTGTGTGTATTTGATATGGCTTCTGGCTAATCAATAAAATTGTTGTTGCCTTTAATTTATCTGCAAAATTGTTCTCATGAATAAGAATCAGTTGAGTGTTCTGTTCTCTTGTAGAAATCACTTCTCATCTCATGCTTCTCATTTTTCCTGTCACCAGTTTCCTCTTTTTTAGTTTTCTTCTGCTTTCAACAAGTATTTTCATCCATGAATTTTATTAAACTAAAAAACTAAAACCCAGATCTCTTAATCTGCTGTGCTATCAAAAGCTGTAGGCCTGCAGTGCGGTAACATTTACTGCTGCAAAAAAACGCTCCTATTGAAGCGGCTTCACTGTCGGTAAGTTTCTGGACCCAAATCAAAGTCCAGGTTATCACCTCTAAAGCCCTGCACAGTTTGGGTCCAGCCTATCTTTGTGATCACATCTCCTCCTATGAACTGGTGCTCTTAAGATTTGCCAGGGAGGCTCTCCTCTCAGTCCTGCCTCTGTCTCAAATGCAGCTGGTGAGGACAAGGGAGAGGGCCATCTCAATGGTGGCTCCGCAGCTCTGTAACACCTTCCCCAGGGAACTTAGACAAGCCCCCACACTGCAGCACTTTCGGAAAGAGCTAAAAACTTTGCACTTTCTGCAGGCCTTTGATAATGTTTAATATTACAGCCAGACCACTATCTTCAACCAGGGAAGGTTAAACTGATTATATGGATATTTTAAATAATGACTATTGCCATATTTTATTGATTGTATTGCTCTTGTTATTTTTATATGTTTGGTTTTAAATATGTTCTTAGTTTTAATGTTGTTATATTGTATTTTATATGTTGTATGGCATCATTGTATGCTTGTAAGCCACCTCGAGTCCTTTTGGGAGTGTCAGGGCTAGAACTCGTTAGTGTGAATCGAAAGACCGACGAAGCAAAGCCATTTGTAAAACTAAAAGTCTGCTTTAATAGAAAATAAACACACTACAGAACATTGCGGAATGCATCTGCACTCAAACAGAAAAGCATGGCACACAGAGAAGTTCTTATCTACAATCTCCTCCCTTTCCTGCATTCCAGCAGTTGGATTGTCAGCTCCAGGTCACAGTTCATAGCATGGTAATACGTCATCATGTTCTTGTCTAGCATTGTACACAGTAGCTCTATCTCATTAACCCAGTAAATGCTGACCAGTTACAATTCTAAGCATACACAGTACATTATTTCTTTCCCATAACTTTAAGCATATACACACACAGGAATATTTAAATCTCAACACTTTACAAACATTCATACTCCCAACAGGGAGATGGTGGCGGAGTATAAATAAATGATGATGATGATGATGATTATTATTATTATTATTAAGCAGAAGAATGCAATATTTTACACACTTCTGAATTGTGTATCAATAAGAGTTCTAAATATCTAAATACAATTATGTCCATCTTGTTAGGCTTTAAAATTCATCCTGTTACACTTTTGCTTCCTTGGATTGATAGATTTATCACTGCACCTAGAATTTCAAACTTACCTAAGCCCCATTCCCATGGAACGTATTGTGGTGTATTCAGTTGTTGTTCAGCATATTTTTAAAACAATTTCTCAAAGTGTTCTTCCCATACACCGTCTTAGATTTCCAGATTCTCCATGATTTATAAAAATGGTTTCTTGTGCAGAAATGGAGTGTTAAAAACATTGTCAAGTCATTCCACAAAAGTCCTTTGTAATTATTTGTTTTTAACTTAGTTTTCCATTATCTGATACTTTTTAATGAAAAAACCCCAGTTTACAGCACTTGAGGCTGTAATCCACAATAGATTTACTCTGGATTGGTTCTTTGTATGTAACTTAGGCTGTAGTCGTATGCACATGTAAATGGAGCAAGCCTCATTAGACTCAGTGGGACTGCTGGATAAACATTCTGTGGGTTCAACTATATCATTATGAAGATAAGCATCTTCTCTAGGGAGCAACTTCTATTGAATTATGTGAAACTTCTAAGTAATACTATTTTTCTGGAATTGTGCAGTCATATTACTTTAGAATAAAAAAATGTGGTTGAAAGCCTGTGCTAATTCATAGTTTGGGAATCTTCTTTCAGGACTGATGGCTACTCAGCTTTACTAGCAATCCTCACCCAATTTATTTAAGTAATTGTCTACATTTTAGGATGATAGGAAGCCAATCTGTGGTTACCAGAACTGTGAAGAGAACAGATACACATTTAACAGGTACTTTCCGTGCATTTGCAGTGATTTACAGCAGTTAGAAGCTGTGAATGAGGTTTATTTGTATTTGGAATGATATAGTGAGAGACTATAATTTGACTCTTTTGCCTTGTTAAATTTAACATTTCTGGTAACACATTTTTCCCAATCTGAATTCCACAGTGTGAAAAAAAGAGGATGATAATGACAGTGATAGCATGACCTAGCACTGAAAATATAAATAGCCTGAGTATGTGTGAGAGATGAATGAGGTGAAAGATGCAGAGAAATGAAGCTGGTTTTTGCTGTAATACTTCACCATGAATAAGATATGATTCCTGAAAGTCAGTGAATTTTTTGCTCTTGCATTATAAAATATAAATTGCCTCCATTTCACTTTGCAGAGTATTTATTATATATTTAGATCTCCAGTCACCAAGGTGAGTTTTGCCTTCCCAGTCCATGTCATCCTCATGGTCTATTTACCTGGATTTTTTTTGTTCCGTATATGAAATAAGAAAATACTATGAAATACTTTATGTTCAGATCACTGTAAAATGTATGTTGGAGATGCTGGCTAAAGGCAGTTTGAAACAAGGTCTTCCTTCTAGTGCAGATATCTTCTAAGAGCAAAAAAGGAAGCCAGGGAGGGATGTATAGAGTCATAATTTACCTTTCTCTAGCTGTCCTGGGAGGAGCATGTAAGTGTATACAGGCGCTGTGTACATTTACATGCTCCTGAGTTATAAACATCTGACTTACAAACAATTCAAAGTTAAGTATGAGGGTGAGAGGACAGAATGTAAGAAAAATCTACTAGGAAGGGAAATTCACCCCTGGAAGAGTGATCATGGGGAAAAGGTGTCTCCGCTGAAGCTTTATCAGTAGTCCTACAAGCCAAAATTTTCAAAATCCAATTATCACAGGGACAGAAAGTGAGGTGAAATCTTCTGAACAGGAGTACAGAAAGCAAAACAAAAGCCATAGGGCTGTTAACGCTTCCTTGTGCTATCCAAAGCATATATATTGCTTGAGTTACACTTAACTTCCAAACACAATTCAAAGTGCTGGCTTTAGCCTATAAATCTCTAAACGGTTCTGGTCCAGCTTACCTATCCAAATGCCTCTCCCTTTATGAGTCAGTTAGAGGATTAGGATCAGCTGGGGAGGTCCTGCTCTCGGTCACACCGCCATCACAGGTGCAGTTGGTGGGGACAAGAGACAGAGCCTTTTCGGTGGTGGCCTCTTGACTGTGGAACTGCCTCTACAGCGAGTTTAGATCGGCCCCCTCACTCCTGGTGTTTTGAAAGCAACTAAAAACTTAGTCATGTAAATAAGCGTTTGGTGAGTGACAATAATAGTGTAGTAAATGGATGACAACCTTGGGATTAGTGCAATGTCAAAATGTTTCGTGTTCACGTTGATGTTTTATAGTTTATAATGGTTTAATTTATCATTATATGTTATTGTTTTAGACGTGTGATATACTGTTTTTATTATATCTGAGGTGTTGAATTTTTTGCCATTTATTTGATGTGTGCTGCTTTGAGTCCCCCAGAGGTGAGAAAAGCAGTATATAAATGCAATAAATAAATAATAAATAATTTAAAAATCTACCTCTTCCAAGTTACAAACAAATTCAACCCAAGAACACACCTACATAACCTGTCTTGTTCATAATTTGGGGACTGGCTGTATAGCAAACCAACTATTTCTTTCTTTAAAAAGCAAAAGTCCATACCCTCCATCCCATATTCATGCAACCCTTGTTCTCTTCCCTAGAGCTCACCTAAAAATAGGTCATGTATCAGGAAAAATAAACCATGTGTGTTTTTTTTGCCAAGGGGAAGTATATCTAATTCAAGGTGTACTGTAACTACAAATCTATTAAAGATTATTATCCTAGCTAGCATATCGCACATGTAAGAAGTCCCTAACTGTGTTTGATGCGGCTTCTCCTTTTGAAAGATAACTGGTTGTTCTATCCTTCAATTAATACATGTCTATTATTTATTTATTTAAATCTGTTAATAATTGTGTCTACTTTTATGTCAAATGTTTAGAAAATTCCAATTGGCTGTGACTGCAGAAAAGGAGGGCCTGTTGCTTTACATAATCAGATGATGTGGCCCAAATATTTTCAATGGCTTAACTATTCTAGCATAGAACTGTGGCATCACAGAAGGAAAAGACACCGAGGAATAGGCATGGTAGCACAAGAAAAGGGTCCAAGGGTACAGTGATGACAAGGGAATTGCACTGACAGGTGTACACTAATGTAAGTGGGAACGGCTCAGGTCCTGCCTATCTTCATGACTGCATCCCCCTATGAACCGGTGCAGGCTCTAAGATCTGCCAGGAAGGCCCTCCTCTTGGTCACAAGCATGGTTGGTGGGGATGAGGGATAGGGCCTTCTCGGTGGTAGCCAGCTGGCTTTGGAACGCCCTTTCCAGGGAGATCAAACAGGCCCCCACAGTGTCCTCCTTTCATAGGGACTTGAAGACATGGCTATTTAAACAAGCTTTTGAGAATGCCTAGACCCTAATTCTTCTGTGTAAAGGTCATGCAGCCGGCACTTTATCCCACGCCCTCTCTCCGTTGTTACAGCTCCTCACTTATCCCATTCCCTTGCCTTATTGTCTACAGCCTGGCCACGTTTACAACAGCTTACCGCCATTGGTTGATGAGCACAGTTTTATTGAGTTTTGGTTGGTGTTATACATGCGTATGTGTTTTACTTATTGTATTTTATACTGTTTTGTTTTAGGCACATTGTGCCCTGTGTAAGCTACCCCTAGTCTCTTTGGGGAGATGGTGGTGGGATATAAGAATAAAGTTGTTGTTGTTATGCCATGATATCATATTTTAACCTTTGAAGCTCTGTGGCTGAAATATTAACCTAGTAGTATCTTTGTTATCACCACTTAATGACACTGAAGATGCTTTCAGGAAAGTAGCTAGTGTCCCAGCACATAACACCTTTTAAAAATAACATAATTAAAAGAAGTACAAGAATATTTACTTGGGGATCCTCTTATAAAGGAGAAGACTAATCAGCACACGGTGATATAACTGATGAGAAAAAAATCCCAGTAAAATATGGTAACCCCTTTCTAACTACCGTACATCTTCAGGAAATATCTATTTATCATAGATAAAAATAACTGTAGAGTGGTCACTTTCAGGGCTTACCAGTATTTCATATCAGTAAATGATATATGTGCCTATGTGCATGCCTACACATTTGCACACATATACACACATAGTACTAGATGACACTTAGGATATGTGTTCTCGCCAGTGATACCTATTCCCTACCACTTTTATTCCTCTGAAAGAACCATTGAATCACTGGAGTCATAAGGTCTACTGTATTGTGTTTAGAGTACATAATTTTAAATTAAATAGTGTGTCCACATTTTGTGCAGTCTTCAAAATGGCAGTTAGATTTGTCCTTTTGGAACAGTTAAGAGGGAGCAGTGTGCACAACGGAGAATAATAGTAGCAGAAAAATCTAAGTGATGTATTAACCAATTGCTGAATCCATGACTTGGAAAATATACCTCCTATAATCCTTTAGCCTATCTGCTTCATCCACACTGATTGGCTAGCAAGGGGATTGTAGAAGCTATAATCCAAAAATATAATTTTCAAACATTTGGACTGAATATTCCCCAGCTCAAATCTGTGTCCATAACTAATATGCCGTAGTGGTGCATACATATTTCCAACCCACATCATTAAATGATAACCACAAAAATGAGATGGTTAGGAAAGGCAAAATTATCTCAAGAGCCTGCTGGAGAAATTCCATTGAGTCAAGGTTGCATCTTCAGTAATTTATGCTTTTATGACATTGTTTTATCTTCAGTTGAGAATTGCTGATCATTTTGGAACTTGTTATGCTAAAATAATGCTTTGTGGTTCAAATCCACTCAAGAAGCTTCTTTGGGCGACTCCTCCCACACTCCTTTTCTGCCAGGATGGCAGAAAGAAGTATTATTATGGTGTCTTCTTTTAATGTAATGGTTATTAACCATAACTGTTTGTTGCCATTGTCAATTATTTTAACAGGTTCTTGCACTTGATAAAATCTAACTGCATGCCTCACTCTCGGTCCTGACTCTCTTCCAGATGTTGTCATTGTGGCTCGAATCCACCCAAGAGATTCTCAATGCAATTATTTGGAGACTGTGTTTATTCCTTATTAGCCACTTGCGTGTAAATGGAGAGTTGGTGTGAGTAACTGTGGGGTAGAAACAGGAAAATACAAAAGCAAGAAGAACGATAACCAGAATTTAGGTTGGAACTAGAAATATTGAAAGAGAGTAGCTCACATTAATCTGAAGAGATAAGAAATTACTTCAGGGGTTGTTGCGTAACCTCTGTGACCATGGTTCTTTGTATAGCCAGTTGCCAAAATCTTCTTCCCAGTTGTCAAGATCTTGTGTATTCCTTCAGTGCCCCAAATTTGAAAACATTGATTTTACCACTGAGCAGCTGCAGAAATGACGGCAGTCTCTTGCCCTCATGGTGGGTAATGGCAGCATTAGCCCAGTGGTCACAAATGCATGGCTAGAGATTCTTGTTCAATGTACAGCAAAAGGTTGCAAAGTCTTTCCATAAGTAAAGGCATTGAGTAACCCTTCTTTGCCCTTTTCTTTCTTCTTTGTCTTCATTGCAGCTGAGCGCTTTTAAGACTGTTTGGCTTGAGGACTGAGTCATTTACTCTTTCCCAAAGCACAGTATTAACACAGTAGAGCATGGCCTTTATTTTAAGTTGTCTCTATAATGTGGAAGAGATATTTCTCTGTCCATGAGAAGCATGTTTTGTAAACTTACCAAGGCAATAATAAAGGCAGGGAATCCTATTAAACCATTGAAATATCCTGGAGGATTGCATTGCGGACATCTGCTGTACACTTTATGTAGTCATGCCTTGTTTATATTTTGTAGGCTATGACCTTTCTGCGTGGAGGGTGATGCACAATATGTATAAAAGTCCAAGTGTTTATTTGCTGGCTCCGGTTTGGAATCAAAGAAGAATTAAGTTAATAAGGTTGAACAAGTGTCATCACGTGCTACCAGAAAGCAGATGTTCCTGGACAATAGCTCTAATCGTGCAACAGCTTGACAATAGGAATAGCTAGGAGATCATTTTAGTAGATTAGAAATAAGGACTTTTATCTTAAGTGGCTTTGTACTATGCACTTATTATTGGAGAATGAATGTGCATGGTTATTCCTGGCCCTTAAAGGACGAAACAGTTGTGAAAATGAAGGACACAGTTGAAATATGAACTGGTCTGCCTTCTAGAGATTTATGGAAGGAAGATATCTAATAGCCTTCTCCACAAGCCACTTTTTCTGTAGCTTACAGTAGAAGAAGGTAGCTGTGAAGGTACTTGTACCTACAAGTACTATTGTTATTTTGAGTTCGTTTGTTTATGTCAAGGGATCTAAGTACTCGAAGAAAATAAGACTTTTACTTGGTTTTGTTTGCTAAACACTCTGAGAGCAGTGGTGTAATAACAGCATCTTTGTTGTTAACACTAACTTCATAGGTACTTCACCAATGTCTATCTTCCTATCTGCAAGGTTGGAATAAAGCCACAGCCTGGAAAAGTTGGCCACAGTATCCGAAACATTCTCAGAGGATACAGCCCAAAAAGTAACTTTTTAAAAATTCTGCTGTTTGATCAATAACACAGTCCTTCCCCATATTGCTGTACTGGAATTTTGGGTTCTGTTTTAGCTTTTGTGAAAAAGGATTGCTTCCTACTATATGAATCTGCCAGAATGTCAAGGTTTTTCTAAAGAAATTCTCTCTGTTCCACCCACATCCGATGTGCATGACTCTTCATTGAGCTTATCATGTGGCAGACATATTGGCTAAATAAAAAATGAATAAATCTGTGTTTCATATGTCACTCAGAACCTGACCCTACAATTATTGCACAGTCTGGGGAAATCTCCACCTTCTTTCTTGGGATCAGTCTAATTTATTTCAGCCCAAGTATGTAGTCAAGATCTAGTTTGTCCTGTCTCATGGAATCTTGAATCTTGACAATATTGGGTGATAAGATAGGTTATAGGAGCAGCCTAAGGGCTGGTAAATGTTTCATTGTATCAGAGTGAAGTGTCTTCTGCCTTGACAGAGGTTATTGTGTGCCTTTTTTCTGAGGACAACCTCACTTGGTGGTACCTTTGTTTGAGAAGCTTGTGTTTGTGTGTGTGTGTTGGGGTGGGGTGGGGGCTCAGATATCTTGGTAGGAAACAGGTTATCTGGATCCATTTCCGACGGTACAATTTTGAAATGGTCTTGGTTGCTCTAACTCAGTGGTTCTCAACCTGTGGGTCCCCAGGTGTTTTGGCCTACAACTCCCAGAAATCCCAGCCAGTTTACCACCTGCTAGGTAAACTGTCCCCCCAACAACATTAAGAGGCTTCTAGAGAAACCCCCTGGGCAGCTAAACCAGGCAATTCCAACTGGATGCCCCCCCCCCCCCCCCGAGGTTCTTCTTCCAGGGGCAAACTAAGAATGGGCAACTTGGAAGTCCCTGATCAGACTCAGAAGTGGAGTAGGCAGATCAAAAGACAGCCTGGCAAAATGGTACTACCTAGAACTGTGGTTCTCAACCTGTGGATCCACAGATGTTTTGACCTTTAACTCCCAGAAATCCTAACAGCTGGTAAACTGACTGGGATTTGAGGGAGTTGTAGGCCAAAACACCTGGGGGGACCCAGAGGTTGAGAACCACTGACCTAGAAGAATCCTCCACCTTGTGTGACTATGTGCTTGCCCAAAATGCCCTGCATCATGCACAGCGGAAGAACTGTTTAAAGCTACAGACAATGCAGTCGCTGTTGCCCGTTTTTGGTTGAAAATTATGTAGCCGCTTGTGTTCCCTTTATTTTATCTTTTTAATACTTGTTTATTTATGTAATGCTTTTGACATGAAATAAATAAGCCGCCCTGACTCCCCCCCCCTTCTCGGTGGTTGAGAAGGATGGGGTACAAATGTTTGAAAATAAATAAATAGATTTCATAATGGAAAAAGCTGCATGAGTCATTGTTTGCCCACTGGATATATTGCTTTAATTCCTTTCCCTTTTTGTTCTTTTATGTTGCAAAGAACAAAAGTCCAGTGTAGTTTATTATGAAGCTCTTGTGAGAGAGCCCACAAAGCAGAGGATTAACAGAGGCATTTACAAGTCATGGGTAAACATTGCCAGGTAGAATTCTTTCTTTACTTTTCTTTTTTTAAAAAAATGTCTAGACCAAACTGTTCTTGGCTGAACACAGTGTAACTAAAACTTTATTTTTAATAAGAATGAAATTACCACAGTATTTTTAAAAAGTGACTTGAAAATCTGGATAGCATGATAGATATATTTATATATGTGTGAGTGTGTAATAATTTTTAACTTATTTTTGTACTTGCTGAAACAGAGTGAAGGAAGGATGGACTAAAAACCTTTAGAGAAAATGCTTCTGTGCTCCATCTTAGGATCATAGGATGCAGTTGTATGTACATGAACCAGCAAATAACAGATGTAATAAGGCATACTTTGAAGTCAATATGAATAGGACTACATTGAGATCTATCTATCTATCTATCTATCTATCTCATGGTTTGCTCTGTTTGTTATGGGTTTGCGGCTAATGCAATAAAATTTGATGATGTGTGTGTACACACGCACACACACACACTTTCTTTTCAGGGTTTCTGCTCTTGTTTTCCAGGTAAAAGTCAGCAGGTAGACTGCTATATGACAAGGACATGTTTCTTTTTGCACATCTGTTTGACATGCAACTGATACGGACACTGGTGACCAAATCTTCAAAGACAGTTCTAGCTGTATGGAGTACATGTATTGCTGCTTGAGCATATACTGTACTATTGTTCCACTGACATTGCAGGTTATAGAGAGAGCACCATGAACCCGTGCCAATGCCCTCCCCAAACATCAACTACATATAAGTAGTGTTACTAATTATATGATATGACCTAACACCCCAAAATAAACAATGTCTTTTTCAAATAACCCAGGCACCGCTGGGTACCCAAGCTAGTAAAAGAAAAAAAAAACGGGGAATACCAAAAGCTGATTTCTGTGCGTGCCACTCCGATCAGAAGCATACTGTTGAGACTGGTGTATAGCCTCTCTCTTTCTACCGTAGTTATGGGGGAAAACATATGGCACCAGGGAATGGGAGAAGGAAGCAAAACCTAACCATAGCAATCTAGATATAGATCTTGAAATAACAAGACAGGGAAACACTGGAAAGTTTATCTGCCTATTTCCTCCCTTACTGGGTAGAGGTTGGTGTTTTCGTTTCCAACAGATGTATAATAACTTGCCAAGATTTGGTCCAACTGTTTAATATTAAACAGCAAAACTAAACATTTCTCCCTGCCCCCAAAATTGGGTCGCTGAACTGGAAAAAAAAGGCATGATTTTGTGATAGGGAGACCTGCGAGTTCTCTTATGGTCCTGAAAACAATTTTGTTAACTTCTACTTAAAGGTAACCTTGTCCCTTCATTCTAAAAATATGTTTGCTGGACATTGATTCTCAGTTTTGAAAGTAAGATTGGTTATATATCCAGTAAATAAACAATATCTTTGGACTCCACTACAAGTGCATTGGACTCAAGTTTTTAAGATAAGTAGTGGCCCTGTGAAATTACTCTAGCCATCTCTTGTCAATCAGATTTTGATCAATTAAGTCAGTGATGCTATTTGTGTTCCTGGTTGTAACCTTGATTAGTTTTTCATCCTGGTTTTCTGTTTTTCTTGGTGAGACACAACTATTTTTTAAGGTTTAGCTTCTTGTTAGGACCTAAACTAAAAAGGATAGTTGTAATTATAAAAAGCTGTTATTTAATAACGATAAAAACAAGAAAATAAAGAACAGAAGCATTAGTTCATTTTATCCAAAAAGAAGATTGGTTAGCTTTCCTTGGGTGTGGAGAAATCTCAGAAATCTCAGATCTTAGTTGCTCATTAAAACCCTTTTTTGGCAGGTGCAAAACTAACCCCTCATGTACTGAAAAATGTTGACTCCAGGTTTTGTTTTGAGTCAGCATTTCTCAATTTGGAAGTTGGGACCCTGTGGAGGTCACGAGGGGGTTTCACAGGGGTCGCCAAAGACCATCAGAAAACATATATTTGTGATGGTCTTGGGAACCCCTTTGGAAGAGAAGACTGAAGATTTCTCCACCCGTCCTTCTCTTCCTTTTTGGAAACAGATGGCAAAGTCTCCCACCAAAAAGCCCTCCTCCGCTGTGATTGGCCAGCCTCTCAGCTAAGGGGAGGGTTGTTTCTGAGATTCCAAGCGGGAAGGTGTGAGCAAGCATGCCCAGCGCATGGCAGGCTGATGTCCATGTGTGGGCAAGGGAGAGTGTGCAAGGCTGGAGGGAGGCTTGTATCAGCGAGTCCCTTCAAGACATAAGGATTCTGTGTGGGACGTTTAGCCCAATTCTATCATTGGTGGGGTTCAGAATGCTCTTTGATTGTAGGTGAACGATAAATCCCAGCAACTCCAACTCCCAAATGACAAAATCAACCCCCTCAGCCCCACCAGTATTCAAATGTGGGAATATTGGGTATTTGTGCCAAATTTGGTCCAGTGAATGAAAACACATCCTGCATAGCGGATATTTACATTACGATTCATAGCAGTAGCAAAATTACAGTTATGAAGTAGCAATGAAAATAATTTTATGGTTGGGGATCAACGCAACATGAGGAACTGTATTAAGAGTCGTGGCATTAGGAAGGTTGAGAAACTCTGTTTTGAGTACTGTCAAGGAACCCCCTGTGGTGCAGTGCGTTAAACCTTTGTGCCGGCAGGTCTGAAGGGCAACAGGTCACAGGTTCAAATCCGGGGAAATCACAGATGAGCTCCCTCTGTCAGCTCCAACTCCCCATGTGGGGACATGAGAAAAGCCTCCCACAAGGATGGTATACTATCAAAACATATGGGCATCCCCTGGGCAACATCCTTGCAGATGGCCAATTCTCTAACACCAGAAGCGACTTGAGGTTTCTCAGGTCGCTCCTGACACAAAAAAAAAAGTACTGTCGTTTCAAATGGGAAAAAAATCACTCCTGGTTATCCCAAGTTTTCTTTACTCCACCAATATAATTCCAGGCATTCGGGAGTCATTTTGTGGTTTCTTTACATAATGAAAGAAAGAGCGGTGAGAACTACTTGCCAGTCTGCTGTGATTCATCCCAAGTGAGCTATTGCCCACCTTACCTAACTCTGTAACACAGAATGATACCCTTTATCTTCAGTGGCTTTGGCATTAATAGGTATGCCTATTTAACATGGTAATACCTCAAGAGGTATGCTTCCCCGTGTATTAATATTGATGACAGTAATAACAATAATCAGATTGGTAGCAGAATCAAATTAATGTGGTCTCCCGCAGCAGAAATATTTACCCAATGTGTCCTGCCAGTTAGAGAGATTGGCATTAAAGCTAGACATTACCTCATCTTCCTTGGCAGACAGCCTATTTCTATGCTAAGCAAGTCTGCAGGAGCGAACAACTGAATACCTGCCTGATTAGCTCTGCAGCAGCCGATCTTGGTTGGAAGTGATTTCCCTTAGTGCCTCCCCGCTTTTGCTTGCTCTCCATCTCTGCAAGCTTTGTCACTATGCATTATCAAGCCATGTTTTTCATCTTGAAGGGCACATTGCAGGGAAGATTTGCCAGACAGGTGGGCAAGTATTAATGCTGATCCAAATTGGAAAGGTCAAGATGAACAGAAGGAAGAAAAGTAAATGTGTACAAGTGTGTGTGTGTGTGTGTGTGTGTGTGTGTGTTTTATACTGAGAGTGCATGCCTTTTCTATCTGTGTCTATCTGTGCCAGGCAGGTGAAACTGGATTAACAAGGAAAGGCAAGACAAAGGATTTGTTATATTTTTAAAAAGGCGATTTTAGTTTGAGTATGAGAGAAACAGTTCCAGTCTGGGTGGGAGAGACATAATTGGCTAGCAGTTCAAACTTCTTAAAGCTTTGTTCTTAAGATGCAAATGTTTCCTTACTGGAAGGAAAACCATGTAAAATCTCTACCACCTGGTGCTTCTGTAGCTGTCTCCATTTGTGGATCTCAAAAACAACTACACATACTATGTGAGATTAGGCCAGTTTTTTCTCTGTGTGAGAAAACCAAACTAACTCTTCCAGCAGTCGCCAACCAACCCATCTGCAATGCCAGAAATACAGCTTAATGGTGTAACATTAGAAAATGTTGACCATTTCCGCTACCTTGGCAGCCACCTCTCCACAAAAGTCAACATTGACACTGAAATACAACAACACCTGAGCTCTGTGAGTTCAGCATTCTTCCGAATGAAGCAGAGAGTGTTTGAGGACCGGGACATCCGTAGGGATACCAAGGTGCTTGTTTATAAAGCTATTATCCTCCCAACCCTGCTATATGCCTGCGAAACGTGGACTAACTACAGACGTCACATGCAACTCCTGGAACGATTCCATCAGCGTTGCCTCCAAAAAATCCTGCAAATCTCTTGGGAAGACAGGCAGACAAATGTCAGTGTGCAGGAAGAAGCAAAGACAGCCAGCATTGAAGTGATGGTCCTCTGTCATCAATTCTGCTGGGCCGGCCACATTGTCCGAATGCCCGATCATTGTGTCCCAAAGCAGTTGCTCTACTCCGAACTCAAGAATGGAAAACAGAACGTTGGAGGATAGAAAAAGCGATTTAAAGATGGGCTCAAAGTCAACCTTCAAAACTGTGGCATTGACACAGAGAACTGAGAAGCCCTGGCCCTTGAGCACTTTAGCTGGAGGTCAGCTGTGACCAGCAGTGCTGTAGAATTTTAAGAGGCATGAATGGAGGGTGAAAGAGAGAAACATGCTAAGAGGAAGGCGTGTCAAGCCAATCCCGACTTGGACCGCTTTCCACCTGGAAACCGATGCCCTCACTACTGGAGAACATGCAGATCAAGAATAGGGCTCCACAGTCACCTACTTATCCACCACCAGGACAGCAAACTTGGAGGACAATCTTACTTGGACAACGAGGGATCACTTAAGTAAGTAAGTCCCTGTGTTCCATGTATGGCGAACTGCTGGCTATTTGGCACTGCCATCGACACCAAGAGTTTTTTCCCCCTGTGGTTGAGCTATGGCAAGTCTCTCTGGTTGATTACTCTTGATGCTTCATCCTCACTGTGACTCAAAGTGCCAGTAGCTAAATTGTACCCAAGGTCACTTTGTTAACAACTTTTAAAATGTCAGTGATTATTACTAAGGTTCTGACTCTTCTCACTAAACTAGTGCAGCTCACTGATACGTGTTAGATTAAAAAGCGGTTGTGCATAAATAATATGGGAAAATAATATTTTAGGCGTTTCCATCATATCAATGCACAGACTGACTTTTCTAATTTCACCATTTGGACTCATTCTTTGATAGGACAAAATATAAATTATGCAAGTTTCGCGAAAAGCATGAGTTCCGTCTTTAGGGAAAAGGTGGGATATAAAGAAATATAATTCATTTCTTTCGCTGGCAATGTAGAATTACCTCTGACCCCAAATACAGGCTGCACATATGTCAAACTTTGACAGGATTTGGAGGTGATTCTTCCCCTTTGCTCTTTTGTCGTGTGTGCTCTATCCAGGAGTCAAAGGGTAGGGCAAGCACTTTCCACATATTTCTGCCACAAGAGGTATAATTTTGACACAAGAAGAATTTCAATTTCAGAGTTCTTTCTCTCTCTGGGACTGTGTGTGTGCTTAGTATAATTTAATAACTTTATTTTCAAATCTTTATTGGATACTGTTTCATTTTCCTGCTTACTTATCTTTCCTTTACATTAGGGATGGGAAACTGTGACAAATTAGGGGACTGATGTAGCCCCTGAACAAACACCAGTCTAAAATTTGATTTCTTTTTGTTTGCCTCTTTGAAAATTTTGGTTTATTTATTGTATCAGAAGTGGATTGAGAATACAGTTAGTATGTATAGAAAAACCACATACAAAGTTAAACACTTGGCATTATGCTAGATTTCCTTTAACCAGAAACTGGCCACTTTGAGTGCCTCTGGTGTCACTGTAAGAATGTCCTCCGTTGTGCATGTGGTAGTGCTCAGACTGCATTGTAGTAAGTGGTCTGTGGTTTGCTCTTCTCCACACATGCATGTCATGGACTCCACTTTGTAGCCCCTTTTTCTTAAGATTGGCTCTGCATCTCATGGTACCAGAGCGCAGTCTGTTCAGCACCTTCGAAGTTGCCCAGCCTTCTGTGTGCCCAGGGGAAAGTTTCTCATCTGGGATCAGCCACTGATTGAGGTTCTGGGTTTTAACCTGGCACTTTTGGACTCCCACTTGCTGAGGTGTTCTACATATTGAGATTAACAATGTTGACATTTTAGGTACTGGAAGAAGCTGGAAGCCATTTCTTTTAGTTATTTCCTGTAGAAAAGGAGTTAATTGCTTAAACTAGCAAAGGGTGGATCACAAATAGATAGAAACATTAAAAGAGAATGTTCTTTCAACTTTTGAATTGCATCCTGTTTAGACCTGCTCAAAAATTGGCTTTAAAAAGTCATGATGGCACTTCTTCAACATTTTCCAAAAGCTTGAAAGCTTCTTATTGGTGAGCAGATGCATCACACTCAGTAGAAGACTCCGTTTTAATAACTAGTGTGAGTGGACTCAATTATAGGCAGCCTCCAAGTTAGGAACAAGATAGATTTGTTTTTAATTTGAATGCATAGGCATAGGGAAGGGTCAACACCCCTCTGGTGTTTGTTTTGCTGTCTGTACCCCTGTTCCAAAGATTTCATCTTACTTTCTGTCCCTGTGATAAATGGATTTTGAAAAATGTGGTTTGTTGTGGAAACAAGGATTGGTGATAAAACTTCAATTGAGACATCTTTTCCTCATGATCACTCTTTCAAGAGTGAATTTCCCTTCATATAGATTGATTGCTCTCACTTCCTGTTCTGTTATATGGGATGATCCAATGAAAATATGCAAATTGCACAGAAAAAATCCATAAAATCCATAAACGAGAATCCACATGTTTTGCTGGGTAGAGTATTTCAGTGTAGTTCCAAAATGAGTTGGATACTGCTTCCATGGAGTAGGATCCCATATTGTAAGATTTGCTTCATATCTGCTAAAGTCCAGATAGAAGGTATTGGTGAAGTTCATTCAAAGTCTAAGTGAGCTAAGTTTTCAGACCAACCTACCTTTGACTATTGTCGGTGTGATAGATTAGTCTGAGGTGCATTTGGGCTCAGGGCTGAAAGCACAAAGCACTGGGTTCTTGTACTAGGAAGTCCTTAGCATTAGCTTACATAACAAATATCAACATTAGTAGACAGAACCATGATTATTTTATTCTATGGGCACATTATCAAGAGACTAGACAGCATAGAATCATAGAATCATTGAGCTGGAAGAGACCTCGTGGGCCATCCAGTCCAACCCTCTGCCAAGAAACAGGAAAATCACATTCAAAGCACCCCCGACATTAGCAAGGTTGGAATCCAGTTCCAGCTTTGTCCCAATTGAGTTCTGCTGTTACGGTTAGTGTTTCATGCTCTGCCTCCTTTGTTTATCTACTGTTTAATTTTAAAGGCCATGTTTGTCAGATAAATAGGTTGGCGGAGCATCTTCAGTGAGGTGTAGAATTGCTGAGTTCTCCTCTTAAGGATCATTCAGATAAAGAGGGCAGAGCTACAACATCAAATCATGAAGGTACACTAAAATTCCTATGAAGATCTTTGATGAAACAGTGATTTCTAAGGCACTTTTTTGAGGTTAGCTCCTGAGCCACATTTCTCCCATTTGTTTTGATTTTTCCTTTGAAAGCTAGGATTCCTGTCTCAGAGAATGACACTTGCTTTGTTGGCTAATGCTAAGGACACGCCAACCCCAAGAAACAAGTGTCTACCAGACCTGAACCTAAATAAACCTGAGGTCAATCTGTCAAAATGACTGAAGTCAAAGACAGATGGGACTGTATTACAGTTTTTCCATACCAGAGCATCAAAACATCTCCAAATATATTTACTAAATGTAGCAAGTGGTTTATTACTTGTATACAAGCAGAAACGAATATTTGAAGGCATACTTCTTTGTGATAATAATCTTGTCGTGGAAACAAGCGTACAAATTACAGATAATTTTAAGCCCTGGTCACATGTTCGTTGCGTTTTCAGAAATATGTGATTCCTCTTTGATTGTCAAGCTGCTTGTTCCCTGACATACTGAAAGCAGGCTTGCTATGTCAAGTGTGAAGTAGCCTCAAGGGCTGTTCTTGTTCTGGAGCAGAAAAAGGAAAGAAAAAACAAACAACACAACTTTAAGCTTTTTGGGGGGGAAATGACTGAAATTCAGCGGAAGTGGTTGAACTGGACAGAAGATAAAACAATATATATAAACATTTTTCTATTGGTTAACAAAGTTTCCATAATATGCCTTGATATATGTTTTGTGAGCTCAGAATAAATGGACAAAACGTGACATTTCATGAGTATTAAAAGGTCAGTAGCAGAAAGACAGTTACATGAACTCCTAGTGAAGAAAAATGCATCTAAGAAAATTTGTTTTCTGTGTATTGTCTTTTCAAGGATTACTATGAAATAAACCTTCCATCATAATTGCTGAAGCCAATAATAAAATGCCTAGTTGTAATGTTTATAACAGGTGTGCACGCTGCTAGAAACATCCTTACATTCTCGGTCCAGTATTTTTTGGTGTCATGTGTTTTGGTTGTACAAACATTCATAAGTCAGAAAAGTTATCATTATTGTTTGTGCAGGATTTTTGTTAGTATTAATGTAGCATGTTGAGGTAATAATGCAAACCTCCCATGGTACAATAGTAGTTTACAAATATGACCTTTAAAATGGGTTCTATATAGCTGGTATTCAGACTTTGAAGCCAAACATTTCTTGGTTGGTGTGAGTTTTCCAGGCTGTACGGCCATGTTCCAGAAGCATTCTCTCCTGACGTTTTGCTTGCATCTATGGCAGACATCCTCTGAGGTTGTGAGCTCTGTTGAAAATTAGGAAAATGGGATTTATATATCTGTGGAATGTCCAGGGCGGGAAAAAGAACCCTTGTCTGTTTGAGGTAGGCGTGAATGTTTCAATTGGCTACCTTGATTAGCATGTAATGGTCTGGCAGTTTCAAGGTCTGTCTTTTTACTGCCTGGGGGAATTCTTTGTTGGGAGGTGATTAGCTGGCCCTTATGGTTTCATGTCTGGAATTCCCCTGTTTTGAATGTTGTTCGTTATTTACTGTTTTGGGGATTTTAAAAAATACTGGCAGCAGTTTCTTCCTTCCACCTTGGACATTCCACAGATACATAAACCCCATTTTCCTAGTTTCCAACAGACCTCACAACTTTTGAGGATGCCTGCCATAGATGCAGGCGAAACGTCAGGAGAGAATGCTTTTGGAACATGGCCCGGAAAATTCACAACAACTCAGTGATTCTGGTCA
Organism: Anolis apletophallus; assembly: GCA_030556195.1. Taxonomy (NCBI): domain Eukaryota; kingdom Metazoa; phylum Chordata; class Lepidosauria; order Squamata; family Anolidae; genus Anolis; species Anolis apletophallus. Next base: position 74,322,993 of record JARBWK010000007.1, on the reverse strand, counting down.
TGAAAGCCTTCAACAATACAAACATTTCTTCTTTGGAAAAAAGCATTTCTCTTTCTTATTAGCTGGTTATACAGTCAATTAGCCACTGTGTGCATGGAAATCTCTGTTTGCTTGGGAATAATTTCATGTTTGACTAACATGGCCTTGAAAGTCTTTTTCTGTGAATACTGCTTAGTGGGGTGATAAAATATTTATGGATAGTAGATCTTTACAAATGTCCAAGGGGACTTACCAGTTCAAACATAATTAAAAGAAATATCAACCAGGTACCTCGCCACATTCTGCCTCTGAGAAGGAATTGTGAAATTAGACTTCACGGAACAGAACTGTTAGACTCAGTCCCTTGGCAATTGTTTTCTTTGGAGATAAAGAAAATATTATTTAATATTATTATAATTTGAGTAAGATGATACTGCCGTGATTCAAATGGGTGACATTTCATATTAGAGTGTAGACAGTGGACCGTATATCCTCAGAGGTTCCTGTCTACCTCTTTATCTCTGCTGTGTCTGCAGTGTCCTTTTTGTCTGGAATGAAGACAAAAGGGAGAGGGAGTCAGAAAATGGTACTTTCTTGTAGTTATTTCTCCAAGAAGGTTTGTTTTATGGGCATAGAAGCTCCGGTATGAACAAGTCAGGCTTGCATTTCTTGTATGTCAAGGTTTTCCCTACTTTTGTGCAGCTGGCTTTCCCTACTTTCTGTTGCTTCTGTTCACTGGGAGAGCAGGGAGACTTCACAGTGTTTAATTTACACTTTGATGTGCCAAACTGAAGAGGGGGTAAAAAGCGTCATAAATCACCCAGTGCTGAAATGTTCAGAGAGTGAAGCCGCTACACTACTAGCATCGGTGTAATAAAGTCTTACTGTTTAGAGCATTCAGAGTAATAAAAAGGCAGGTTACCTTTAATATTGATGTTGTAGACTGGATGGGAGGTTCCTTTTATATTATAATTTAAGACGGTATGGGATCCTGTTCATGTACTGCAGGGTGAAAGCAGAACACAATGGATGTTAAATTATCACCATGAGCATTGGAGCCTCCGGTGGCACAATGGGTTAAACCCTTGTGCTGGCAAAACTGAAGATTGACAGGTCGGAGGTTCGAATCCAGGAAGAGCACGGATGAGCTCCCTCTGTCAGCTCCAGTTCCCCATAAGGGGACATGGGAGAAGCCTCCCACAAGGATGGTAAAACATCAAAACATCCGGGCGTCCCCTGGGCAACGTCCTTGCAGATGGCCAATTCTCTCATACCAGAAGCGACTTGCAGTTTTTCAAGTTGCTCCTGACATGAAAAAACAAAAAAAAAAAAAAAACACCCATGAAGCCAAGCATAAGATTCCCTATGGTTTTTTTTATCTTCTTCACACAGTCCACTCCAATGCAGGAGTGGATAAGATGAATTTCAGTGTGTTCAAGATAGTTCAGTGTGGTTTGGATAGTGGACACACACACACACACACACACACACACACACACACACATATAGAAAAAGGAAGTGCTATGCCCTCTCTTGTCTCTTCTCCTCTATCCTACTTGATAGATTCCATACAGCAGATTAATTGCATTATTGTATTCATGTCACATTTCACCCGAAGGGACATATTTACAAATAAACATAAATAGAATAGTACTGGAAATGTCATTCAGCTTCTGTGGAGCTCCGAAAATGCTACTTTTTAGTGACTGTTTAGTGTGAACTCTGTCTGTCTGTCTGCCTGTCTCTCTCTCTATATATATATATATATATATATATATATATATATATATATTCTCTCTCTCTCTCTCTCTCTCTCACACACACACACACACACACACACACACAATGTCCACTATCCAAACCACACTGAACTGTCTTGAACACACTGAAATTCATCTTATCCACTCCTGCATTGGAGTGGACTGTGTGAAGAAGATAAAATGACCATAGGGAATCCTATGCTTGGCTTCATTCAAAGTACCTTAATTCTCATGGATTTTTTTTTTCATGTCAGGAGCAACTTGAAAAAGTTCAAGTCGCTTCTGGTGTGAGAGAATTTGCCATCTGCAAGGACGTTGCCCAGGGGACGCCCGGATGTTTTGGTGTTTAACCATCCTTGTGGGAGGCTTATCTCATGTCCCCTTATGGGGAACTGGAGCTGACAGATAGAGCTCATCCGTGCTCTTCCTGGATATATCTCAATGTATACCCTGCATTTACTTATTCCCAGCCAGATCTTATCTGGGCAGATGCCTATATGAGTTTTCCTCCTCCTCCCCCTCCGCCCCGAATAGACTTATATGTAGCTAATTGGACACTTTACCTTTGGCATGAAGATCTGGCTTTGACTCATCACCTTTTCATTCTGTTGGGGTTCCAAGTTAGGGTGTGCCATTAATTCAGATAGTGCCATATTTCAATATCTCTTCAAAATCTCCTGCAGCGCAGGCATCTTCTCAGTATGTTTGTTTTCCATGTTTCCGGAATACCTTTTAAAATAACAGTTGAGATATTTGTGATTTTAGAAAGATGTCATAAAGTCTGGTACATTACCCAAATTAGTAATTTGAATGTTCCGATCTATAATCTATGCATGGAAAACAGAATGCAGATATTTTCCGACTTAGTTGAAGTGCTATAGATATGATTCTTATATTGTGATACACACACACATGATTTATTGCTTATCACACATAGACTCTGAGGCTTCTTGTTATGTTCATATGGCATGCCTACAAACAGTAGATGACACAATAATATGTAGTGACTCACAGTTTATAAAGCATTCTCAGTGATCGATAGATGCTAGATAAATTTGTTTTCTGCTTGCTTGAGAGTTTTAAAAATACTAATACTATATATACTTCATACTATATCATACCACAAACTCTATATTAACTTGATATTAATTTTGAAATACATTAATTAAAAGCAAATTAAGACAAATAAAGAAAAACCTAACTTAATGTAACAATTTTACTGTAATATAAAAACAGCTTTGAAAATGCAGGGTGCATTGTTTATTTGATTTTTTTGGCTGGTTGATTGAGAGTTCCAGTTGCATGAGTTCTGATTAACTGAGAGTTTACTGTAATTGCTTTTTTTAGTGATACCATGGAAAACTATACTGAGAAGAATGATACTCTCAAAACAAATGTATGGTCTGCTTTATGTTGACTATATTGTATAGATGACATTGTTATATTGATTGTTGATCATTTTCTTTTGGTTTATTCCTTTTTGATAACTGGGTCATGCCCATTTTAGTATCCCTGGTTCCTGGATCTGGATTTGAGTATTGATTGGATAGAATTTTAATGCTAATATTGTATACTTTTATGTCTGATTACTTTGTTTTAACTGGACGTATGCACTATTTGATTATATTCTTATTTCAATTGTGTTTTTGTTTGATAGATTGTTTATTGTTTTATGGACATTTGGTCCCATGTAAGCCATCCTGAGTCCCTTCGGGGTGATGATGGCAGGGTATAAGAATAAAGTTGTTATTATTATTTTATGCTCAGATACAACACTTCTTTCGAAAATATTGCACATGTTTCTGGGCTAACTTGCTTAACTCTCTAAATTGGGGTATAAATCAGTCAACATCTGTCTAATTTTATTTTACTAATGATTATTTTTCTTTTAGCGTGACTTGTTCTTAGCAATTAGAAAGAAATTTGAATGTGATTTTTTTCACCCAAGCATTCTGTGAAATTCAATGTTATTTTTTAAAAAATGAGTGCATTTATATTCGTCTCTCACTTTGTGGCAGGTGTGATATGTAATCCCCAATTTCCCCCCACTTTTTAGAAATGTAGGGTCATTAGCCTAGAAAGTTTAGTCTGTCTACAGTATGTGTTGGAAGGGTTTTTTTATTTTAAAAAAGTACGTGAAGCTATCTTCTTGTGTGTATTTTGGGCATTTGACAGATTTTTTAATGCTGAGAAATAGAGTAAAATATAGTAACTATAAGCTGGAGGCTCTTATGCTGAATTTATGTACAAGGTTAGTAGTATAAACAAGAAGTAAAAGAAGAAAAACTCATTTAAGAAATGGAAGGCTCTTCCTACCGAGGAGAACAGAAAGGAACACAAGCTCTGGCAAACTAAATGCAAAGCAACAGTCAGGAAAGCCAAGAGAGATTTTGAGGCACACATAGCAAAGAATATTAAAAAAAAACAACAAAAACTTCTTTAAGTACATCAGAAGCAGGAACCCAACTAGAAAAGCAGTTGGGCCACTCGACGACAATGGTCAGAAAGGGAAAATCAGCGAAGACAAGGAGATTGCTGAGCGGCTAAATGACTTCTTTGCCTCCGTTTTCACACAGGAGGACAGACAACATATGCCTGCAGCTGAGTCAGTTTTTTTCAGGGAGGGAATCAAGAGAATTAAATCAGATAGAGATAAACAAGGAAGATGTTCTCACATGCCTTACTAAACTAAATGTCAACAAATCACCAGGCAAACAACAATGTATCAAGAAAAATGAACAAGCTCGCGGATAATGAGCCCTCAAGGATAGAATACGAGTTGCAGAGAATATAAGTTTGATACAATCAATATCACTGTATTAACATACATCAAATAGCAGTCAATGTACATAGAGATACATAGGTATTCAAAGCAATGATAAGGGCGAAAGCGCTCCCTCCTCTCTCACATTAACAAAAATTATAGCATCAAATGGTATCGCAAAGCAGTTACGAACTCTCAGTTACTGTGAGGAAGGTGTTGAGCAAACCTCCGTGGGTCATGGAGGCAGTCCAGGAGAGGAAACGATGTGGGGAGGGGTTCGCCGTGGAGCCGGGCGGCAAGGAAAAAAGCCGCGGCCAGGAGCCAGCCGAAGATGCGTGCTGAGTTCCAAAACAAGGAGGGGCGAGCTGGGCGGCGTGAGCCGGAGATGAAGCCAGAAAGCAATTGGCGATTTGCGACAGCGACTGTCGTGCTACGGGGCGCTGGAATTAGCAGCGCGGATCCCACAATCGAGGGAGAGCCGGGACAATGCCAAACGGCCGAATTAACTCCAAGGCGCCAAGGCTTTTTTTGCCGTTTTCGCGTCTTAAAGACGCTTCATCAGGGCGCGTCGCTGTGTGTGGTGATCTAAAACAATGCAGTAAAGGTAACAACATCTTGGTACTGGCTAGAGTATGGATACAAAATAAGCACAATGAAAATAAAGCAATGAACAAAATAGTACATACCTAGTAATGCATAACAAGGAACATCAAGGATAGGCCAATCAAGTAGGCTGAGTGCAGCAAAGGGCAATACAAGTCAAGAGCATATATAGAGTGCAACACAGGTGTGGTTAATTACAATAACAGTTGTTGTAAGGAAAGGAGTCATTGAGGCCGCAGGGAGTTTCGCTTGTTAACAGAAGGGCCCATTTCTTCTCAGCCTTAAGCAATGAGTGACTGAGGTTGCAATGTGGAGGTGGATTAACCCTTTGGAGCCCATACACCTTAAAGCTGTCAGGCGAATGTTTCATTTTGAAAAAATGACTATAAAGGGTGGAATCCTGTGATAAACACCTAATTTTAGATTTATGTTCATACATTCTGGTCCTAAGATTTCTAGAACTTTGGCCCACATAGTGGAGCCCACATGGGCATTCGAGGCAATAAATGATGCCAGCATGGGCACAGGTGATTTCATCCCTCAGTTGGAGTGTCCTACCATTGGTTCTATTGGTAATGCTGGTGGACGTATTGATCTGGGCACAAATGCCACAGTGTGCGCAAGGTTTGGTGCCAGGGTTGCTGGTGATTGTCATGGTTCTAATGGAGTGGTTGGTATGTACCAGGAGATCTTTAATATTGGCAGAGCGTTTCTTGGCAACCATAGGTGGTTGTTCAAGGCCTGGTATTGCAGCAATCATGGGCCAGAATTTTTTCACTATTTTGACAATTTGATTAGAATGTGGGCTCAATGTGAGGGGCCAAATAAGTTTAGTCATGGATTGTTTGACTGTTGGGGCAAGTAGTTGGTTGCGATCTTTAAGATCTGACTTGTGTTTTGCGTTATAAAGAACTTTGGTGGGATATCCCCTAGCCTGCAGTTTGTCAGTCAGGTGTAGGGCATCATGTTCGTATTGATATGTATGTGAGGAGTTCCTTTTAATACGAATGTACTGTGAATAGGGCAGACTATTTTTTTAAGGAGTGGGAATGGAAACTATCATAGTGGAGAAGATTATTACGGTCTGTGGGTTTATGGTATGTTTTGGTACATAGTCTGTTGTTTTCTTTGAAGATGGTAAGGTCAAGGAAATTGACTGATTGTGTACTGGTAGTCAGTGAGAATTTGATGTGGGGATGCCACGAGTTGAGCCAGGTTTTTAATGTCTGGATATTGGTAGTGGGTTGGGCCAGGATCAGTACATCATCAATGTACCTCCAGTATTTTAGAATTTGAGGCCGTATGTTGTGGGTATTGGTGGAATGGAGATTTAGGTCTTCTAAATAATTCATAAAAATGTTTGCCAATGAGGGAGCTACCGTGGCCCCCATTGATATGCCTCCGCATTGCAAGAAGAAAGTGTCCTCAAACTGAAAATAATTATAATCAACGATACAATCGTAGATTTCAGCTAAAAAATGTGTGGGGGGCTGATGTGGGGTGGGTCTGGTGTCTAGTAGATCCATGATTACTGTTCTGGCCTCTGTTGTGGGCACATTCGTATATAGTGACTCCACATCAGCTGTGATGAGTATGTCATTAGGTCCGATGCGCAGATCCGCCTCAGGCCTATTGGGGTTATGGCAACTTCGGCTGCCTTCAATGCTTTCGACGAAACAGAAAGAAGTGATATCATACAGAACTATGGCCTCTTTAATACAGAGGAAGGAGCAGCTCAATCAGTAGACACAGGCACTGCAGACATTATTAGAGACCTTACTAGTAAAGAAGAGAGACTAATCAGAGTGAAATTGAATGCTGACACCTTAGCAGAGTATGTCAGGCAGGGACTCATTCCCAGGGGACTGAGAATGACAACAGCTCCTGGTAACTATGAAGATGATGACCAGTTTGTCATCAAGTGGGAAGCAATATTATCTAAATGTTCTGTTGATCTCTTAACACTTTTGATCCAGAGAGCTTCTGAAGAGATTCAAACTCTCCACACAGACATAACCTCTATCAAATCCCAGTCTGGACAAGCACTTACCAGTATTGACCTTGACAATATAAAAAAGAAATGTGATACTCTATACCAAGACCTTAGGACTAGGAAAATAAAGAAATTTAGAAGGGATGAGATAGATTATCAGAAACACAAAATTTATAATTGGCATTACAAATCCTTCTACCACTCAATCCCCAGATCTGGGAGATTTTCTAATGAGTCCCTCTATTCCAACTCCTCCAACAGATCCGATGAGGAAGATAGCAACACTCAATTTGACCCACCACAGGACACTAGACCCAAACAGAATTACAACCTACGAGACAGGGATAATAGAGGCAGGGGTAATAGGGGCTCCAGAGGTTCGAAAAATGTAAATTTTCGTGGGGCCGGGAGAAACCCCAAGAAAACCTAGTGGTCAATCTATCGGATTATAATTTTGATGATTTTGAAATTAACACATTAAATAAAGGTCTTTCTTTTGTTGGGACACCACATTGCTCTGATTCCATCATTCGCCACGATCTAGCTCATTTATTTAGAAGCATTCGATTGAAGGAACATTTTTCCTCTATCATAGAGGCACCTAATCAGATACCCCAGAATTCATTCTATATTAAGAGCTCTTTTACACCTCCATCCACCCCTACCACACGCACATTTGAACAAACCATATTGCGTGAGGTTAGCAAGCTAGATCACACCCATGATCGTGCACACCCCAATTTGTCCAACAAAGAAATTCAGACCTTACGACGCCTAGGCAATCATCCTGATATCCTGTTCAAGCAAGCAGATAAGGGAGGGGCCATTGTGGCTTTGAATCGGCTTGACTACACAACTGAGGCCCACTCCCAATTAAACAACACTAGGCACTATAGGGCCATTCCATCGGACCCCACAACCAAATTTTCCAAAATCATTTCTACGGTAATCCATGATGCAGAAGCCATGGGATACATCAGCCCCAAAACAGCCAACTTCCTCATTAAATCTGACCCCAGAATTCCACGTCTATACCTTCTCCCGAAGATTCACAAAACCAGAAGACCCCCGCCAGGACGCCCCATTGTCTCGGGCAGCGGTGGCATCCTGGAACCCCTGTCTCAATTCCTTGACTTCTACCTGCAACCCTTTGCCTCCCAATCCCCATCGTTCATTAAGGACACGACAGATTTACTTAAAAAGATCGCGGATCTGCGCATCGGACCTAATGACATACTCATCACAGCTGATGTGGAGTCACTATATACGAATGTGCCCACAACAGAGGCCAGAACAGTAATCATGGATCTACTAGACACCAGACCCACCCCACATCAGCCCCCCACACATTTTTTAGCTGAAATCTACGATTGTATCGTTGATTATAATTATTTTCAGTTTGAGGACACTTTCTTCTTGCAATGCGGAGGCATATCAATGGGGGCCACGGTAGCTCCCTCATTGGCAAACATTTTTATGAATTATTTAGAAGACCTAAATCTCCATTCCACCAATACCCACAACATACGGCCTCAAATTCTAAAATACTGGAGGTACATTGATGATGTACTGATCCTGGCCCAACCCACTACCAATATCCAGACATTAAAAACCTGGCTCAACTCGTGGCATCCCCACATCAAATTCTCACTGACTACCAGTACACAATCAGTCAATTTCCTTGACCTTACCATCTTCAAAGAAAACAACAGACTATGTACCAAAACATACCATAAACCCACAGACCGTAATAATCTTCTCCACTATGATAGTTTCCATTCCCACTCCTTAAAAAATAGTCTGCCCTATTCACAGTACATTCGCATTAAAAGGAACTCCTCACATACATATCAATACGAACATGATGCCCTACACCTGACTGACAAACTGCAGGCTAGGGGATATCCCACCAAAGTTCTTTATAACGCAAAACACAAGTCAGATCTTAAAGATCGCAACCAACTACTTGCCCCAACAGTCAAACAATCCATGACTAAACTTATTTGGCCCCTCACATTGAGCCCACATTCTAATCAAATTGTCAAAATAGTGAAAAAATTCTGGCCCATGATTGCTGCAATACCAGGCCTTGAACAACCACCTATGGTTGCCAAGAAACGCTCTGCCAATATTAAAGATCTCCTGGTACATACCAACCACTCCATTAGAACCATGACAATCACCAGCAACCCTGGCACCAAACCTTGCGCACACTGTGGCATTTGTGCCCAGATCAATACGTCCACCAGCATTACCAATAGAACCAATGGTAGGACACTCCAACTGAGGGATGAAATCACCTGTGCCCATGCTGGCATCATTTATTGCCTCGAATGCCCATGTGGGCTCCACTATGTGGGCCAAAGTTCTAGAAATCTTAGGACCAGAATGTTTGAACATAAATCTAAAATTAGGTGTTTATCACAGGATTCCACCCTTTATACTCATTTTTTCAAAATGAAACATTCGCCTGACAGCTTTAAGGTGTATGGGCTCCAAAGGGTTAATCCACCTCCACATTGCAACCTCAGTCACTCATTGCTTAAGGCTGAGAAGAAATGGGCCCTTCTGTTAACAAGCGAAACTCCCTGCGGCCTCAATGACTCCCTTTCCTTACAACAACTGTTATTGTAATTAACCACACCTGTGTTGCACTCTATATATGCTCTTGACTTGTATTGCCCTTTGCTGCACTCAGCCTACTTGATTGGCCTATCCTTGATGTTCCTTGTTATGCATTACTTGGTATGTACTATTCTGTTCATTGCTTTATTTACATTGTGCTTATTTTGTATCCATACTCTAGCCAGTACCAAGATGTTGTTACCTTCATTGCATTGTTTTAGATCACCACACACAGCGACGCGCCCTGATGAAACGTCTTTAAGACGCGAAACGGCAAAAAGCCTTGGCGCCTTGGAGTTAATCGGCCGTTTGGCATTGTCCCGGCTCTCCCTCGATTGTGGGATCCGCTGCTAATTCCAGCGCCCGTAGCACGACAGTCGCTGTCTCAAATCGCCAATTGCTTTCTGGCTTCACCTCCGGCTCACGCCGCCCAGCTCGCCCCCCTCCTTGTTTTGGAACTCAGCACGCATCTTCGGCTGGCTCCTGGCCGCGGCTTTTTTCTTTGCCGCCCGGCTCCACGGCGAACCCCTCCCCGCATCGTTTCCTCTCCTGGACTGCCTCCATGACCCACGGAGGTTTGCTCAACACCTTCCTCACAGTAACTGAGAGTTTGTAACTGCTTTGCGATACCATTTGATGCTATAATTTTTGTTAATGTGAGAGAGGAGGGAGCGCTTTCGCCCTTATCATTGCTTTGAATACCTATGTATCTCTATGTGCATTGACTGCTATTTGATGTATGCTAATACAGTGATATTGATTGTATCAAACTTATATTCTCTGCAACTCACATTCTATTCTTGAGGGCTCATTATCCGCGAGCTTGTTCATTTTTCTTGGTACATTGTTGTTTGCCTAGCTTCTCATAAGCACCCCCCTCCCCTTTGTTTGTTTCAACAAATCACCAGGGCCAGATGGCATCCACCCCCAGAATTCTTAAGGAACTCAAGTGTGAAATTGCTGAAATTCTAGCCAAAATATATAACCTTTCTCTAAGATCAGGCACTGTACCGAGGACTGGAGGGAGGCAAATGTAACTCCGATCTTCAAGAAAGGATCCAGGGGTGATCCAGGAAATTATAGGCCAGTTAGTCTAACCTCAGTTCCAGGCAAAGTGATGGAAACCATTATTAAAGAAAATATTACTAGGCACATAGAAGAACAGGCATTGCTGAAGGAAAATCAACATGGTTTCTGCAAAGGCAAATCATGTCTTACTAACTTGTTAGAATTCTTTGAGGGTGTAAATTAACACATAGATAAAGCCCAATTGATATTGTTTACCTTGACTTTCAAAAGGCTTTTGACAAAGTCCCTCACCAAAGGCTCCTAAATAAGCTCTTCAGCCATGGAATCAGGGGACAGGTCTTGTCCTGGATTGGAACCTGGCTAAACTGTAGGAAACAAAGGGTGGTAATAAACGGACATTTCTCTGGGTGGAAAGAGGTGAGAAGTGGCGTACCCCAAGGTTCAGTTTTGGGTCCGTTACTTTTTAATTTATTCATTAATGATCTGGATGTAGGAGTGAATTCTGAGGTAGCAAAGTTTGCAGACGACACTAAATTGTTCAGGGTAGTTAAAAATGAAACTGATTGTAAAGAGCTCCAGAAAGATCTCTCGAAATTGAGTGAATGGGCAACAAAGTGGCAAATGCATTTTAACCTAAACAAGTGTAAAGTCATGCACATCGGGGCAAAGAACCCCAACTACACCTACCAATTGATGGGGTCAAAGCTTTCCGAGACAGACCAGGAAAGGGATCTTGGGGTCTTGGTGGACAGCTCAATGAAGATGTCAACCCAGTGCGCAGCAGCAGTGAAAAAAGCAAATTCTATGCTAGGCATGATCAGAAAGGGAATCGAAAATAGGTCAGCAAATGTTGTATTACCTCTCTACAAATCGATGGTAAGGCCACATTTGGAGTACTGTGTACAATTCTGGTCTCCGCACCTTAAGAAGGATATAACGGAACTGGAAAAGGTACAGAAAAGGGCAAGAAGAATGATCCAAGGGATGGAGCGGCTCCCTTATGAAATCAGGTTGCAACGCCTTGGTCTTTTCAGCCTTGAAAGACGGCGTTTAAGAGGTGACTTGATCGAAGTGTATAAAATCATGCATGTGATAGAAAAGGGGAATAAAGAAAAATTATTTTCTTTGTCACAAAACACTAGGACTAGAGGGCACTCCCTGAAGCTCCAAGGTAGGAAAATTAGGACTAATAAAGGGAAATATTTCTTCACCCAGAGGGTCATTGGGTTATGGAACTCACTTCCAGAAGAGGTTGTGACAGCTGTCAGCCTGGACAACTTCAAGGCAGGATTAGACAGATTCATGGATACCAAGGTAGTTACTGAAATGGACATCCAAGTGCCACCTCTGTGTTGATGGAGGCAGGCAGGATTTTCCCCGGGTACTGGTTGTGGGGGGTCGGGAGCAGGTCAGGGTTTTGCCCTCCCTTCTGCTCGAGATCCCCGTGTACAACTGGTGGGCCATTGTGTGATACAGAATGCTGGACTAGATGGGCTGAGGTCCGATTCAGCATGGCTCTTCTTATGTTCTTATGTTCTAAGTATATGGTTTTGAACGTATGCCTAAGTGTGGTGTTTCATGATAAAAATATATTAGTTCATTTTATTTGATTAAATATTAGTACCCCCCTCCCAATATCCATGGAATTTAAAACAATTTAAAACATTAAGAACAAGTTAAACTAAAACAGTTTAAAACTAATTAAAATAATGTAGGATAGTTTAAACCATGCAGATGTTCAAATTTGGATGAAATCAACCACAGTGGACCTTTGGTGTCCACTGGCGTTTGGTTCAGGACACCTCCTCCATCCCGATGGATACAAAACTCAGTGACTGCTCAATGCCCCATTATATACAATTGTGCCCCCTATGTAAAATGGAAGAATAAATATTTGCCCTCCAGATTTTTTTTGTGGTGTGTAAATCATGGATGGTTAAATCCATTGTGTAGTATCTGTGGATATGAGGGGCTGACTGTAAGGCTTTAGTTAAAAACAATGTTTCTACATGGTGCTAAAATTATACCAATGTTGACGCCATTTGGCCTCTAAGACAGTGGTTCTCAACCTGTGGGTCCCCAGATGTTTTGGCCTTTAACTTCTCAGAAATCCTAGCAGCTGGTAAACTGGCTGGGATTTCTTGAAGTTAAAGGCCAAAACACCTGGGGACCCACAGGTTGAGAACCACTTGCTCTAAGAGGAGGCTGTTCCACAACCACGGTGTTACAGAATCTACCATATCCACCCACAGAGTATTACCATCATTGATGTGACATAGGTTCCTTCAGCAGATTTCTGTCCTATGGCAGGCATACATAGAGAGAGATATACTCCTTCAAAAATCAAACTCACAAATTATAAATGTTAAAGGTTACCAGCAGCAACTGCAGTCCTTTAAGACCTGCTATGGTGTGATTTTTATTTTTAGTTTTGGCTGCTGCATTTTGCTCTTCTGCACATTCTTCAAGGGTGCTGTGCACAGAGTGCTTTGCACTAGTCTCATTAGGAAAGTATTTTAATTCATGGAGAATTGCAACTGTCCATAGGATTGTGAATCCAGGTTTTAGCTGATAATTTCAGAAGGTGAACCTTGTGCTCAAAATAGATTCAGTATCTTGTTCAAAGTTTAATCTTAAACCCAATTTGGACCTACTATCCCACTGAGATGACAGCAGCTTTCAGAATGCTTAATATACTACTCTCATCAATCAGTTATAATTTGAAGGATTAATGCAAGTTTTAATGTATACAGGTTGAACATCACTTATCTGGAAATCTGAATCTGAAATACAGTATTCCAAAATCCCAAATTGTCCACATTGAGTGACCAAGATAGTGTTGCACCTCAGATCGCTGACAGCCCCCCCTAGATCACACACACCAGGCAGATGCAATAAATTCACTTTTATTTAGAATAGGAATAGTCCAAAGATAATAAGATGCAAGGCAATTCAAATCCGATGCAAAAGGCAATCCAAAACTGTCCAAAACGAAGGTAAAGTGAGCTGGCATAATTCCCATGGAAAGCAAAGTTGCAAAGCCAAGCAAACCGCTCCTGCGGTCCTCACGAACTTGAAACCCAGGACCCAAGTCCTTCCAAGCTGAACGTAGCTTCAGGTCTGACTAGAACGACCCCAGCACAATCTAATAAAGAGAACTACTTTCTATGTGACCAACGCACCCCCTTCCTCAAACTCCAATCTTTCCGGGAGGATCTGATGCTAGCCCTCCTGTCGAATTCCTGCTCATTAGCGGCCCCAGGTGCAGTACTATCATGCTGGGAAACTCGATCCTCACTATCCTCGGAATGCTCGTCAGACAAGGGAGTGGAGAAGTTCTCGTGGGAATCAGGGTTGCTGGGCCTCTCACTATCTAATTCAGAACTGACGTCCATGGAGTCATCATTATCCTTATCTTCAGGCCCATACCAATGTAACCATCCATCATCCCAGGCTAATTCTTCATCTGCAGACCCGTACCCATCCAGCCACCCCTCATCCCCGATCTGACCCTGATCAGCTGGAACCCCCGATGTCTGTCTATGGCCACCAGGCTGGAACACCACAGATAGCGACAGCCTTTCTTTCTAATGGTTCAGTGTACATTATCTTCGTTTCATGCATAAAATTATTTAAAAGATTTTATATAAAATTACCTTCAGTATACAAAGTGTATAAGAAACGTAAATGTATTGCATGATCAAACTTGGGTCCTACCTCCAAGCCATCTCATTATGTACATATATGCAAATACTGATATTCCAAAAATCCAAATTTTTCTGGTCCCAAGCATTTTAACTTGTATTTCCACTCTTCACAAAGTAGAGTGTATGGTGAGGTATTTTGAAACAAGATTGTTTATACTTGAATGTAAAGAAATCCCGATATAGTGTTTTATATGCAAGCTAGTTATGTAGAAGTCAGTAACTAAGAGTATATGGCTTGTATTATTTCCTGTTTTTCAAATAATATTTAGGCTGCCAAGTTATATGAACTTCTCAGTAAGACCCACTAAACTTAAGATTGCTGTTAATTGGTTTTATAAATTTGCTTCTTTTGTTATTTTTCTCATGAAGCCCTCAAGGTAGGAAGCAGGAATATTTTGATCTATTCTACTCTGCTTTATGTTTCTGAACATATATTTCCCTGTATTTAATATTAACCCTGGATTTTGGTGTTTATAGCTATGCCGTGAAGTTTGTAAGCTGAATTTCAAATACTTAAAACTGTCTTGTATAATAATTTCCCCTGAGGGTCCCACTTCCTCCCTCAACTCTTGTTTAATTTTTTTCTGTTGTGTATATGTATTATGCTGTAAAAATACTAGTCACAATGATGTAAGTTAAGAAAAGAATTTCAACATTGACTTTGAAGGTTTTCTTTCTTTCTTTTGCAAGCTTCTGCCATGACCTAAATGTTATTCTAGTATAGGATTTGGTGATTTAATTTCCTGTGGGTTTTTAATGGTAGTATTTTAAAAGTTAGTCTAGTGGAAGTATGTAAAATACCTTTCTGGGAGTGTTTCTTTATTTATCTTAATGACTGCTTTGCCGCTTTTAAAGTTTTAGTAGTGCTCTGAGGCTTTCATGGTGTACGCATGAAAATATTACATATTTGAGAAATAAAGTCTTTCTAAATAAGGGTGGTTATTGTACAAATATTTTACATCCATGCCCATTATTTAGGGCAAAAAGTCACAATCATCATCATCATCATCAGTACGCAATGCATTATGCTCACAGGTAATTTGCCTGAAGAATATTGACTGGATCTAGAACAATGGTTCACAAACTCTGATCCTCCTTGTCACGATGCTAGGAATCGGCCAGCCCCTTAATCACACACACAGAGACGGTAATCAGCTAACTATTTATTGAATAATAAAGAACAGATGAAAAGGTAATTGTCCAACAGAATATTGAAAAGATCAATCCAAAGGTAAAGAGTCCGTAGTAAAAATCCAAAGGCAAAGGTCTTGGCACAAGGCTTGGCAAAGGCTCCGCAAAACAAAGCGGATCAAAGAACAAGGCACAGTTCAAAAGCAAAGGCTCCGCAAAACAAAGCGGATCAAGGAACAAGGCAAAGTTCAATCAGGGCCCAAGAAACGTCTTGGCAAGGCACGAGCCGGTAGCTTGGCTCCGTGGTCCTTCGCTCGCTTCACTTCACTTAGATTAGAAGTGGCCGAGCTACTGAGGATCCTTTCCCACGGATCCTATACTTAAACCCCGGGGCGAGGCCCCCACCGCTCTAGGCTTCGGCGGTAATCTGTGCTACGGGATCTAGCGCTTCTCTGACGCTCTAGACTGCGGTGCCATTCCCTCCTGCTGGACTCGATGCTCCGTCTCCTATCAAAGCTTCGTCCTTGCCTCCCACCACCTGGCTCACTATCTTCATGAGAGTCGAACTCCCTTTCAGCTTCCATGGCCTCATTGCCCATGTTTTCCCAAATTCTCTCCTGAGATCCGTACCCACCCGGTTTCTCATAACATTCATCGCTATCAGCACTTTCTGACTCAGCCTGACCTTCCCAGTCCTCATAGGCATCCGGCCATCCCTCGTCCCAAGCCAGACTTTCTGTGGGAGAGGAAGGCCCTGCTAACTCATTAACCCCTTCCTCCATTTCCTCCTCAGCTGCGGCTGGTTCTAATGCAAGTGGGACCCCCGGTGCTGCCCCCTGCCCCCCAGGCACAAAAGAGAACTGGGTTGCTACACTCCTGGAGTTTTGGTCATTAGCACCCAAAGTTCCTGATAGTTGGCAAGCTGACTGAGACTTCTGGGAGTTGAACTCCCAAACACCTGGATGATCAAAGGTAGGGAGCTACTGATCAAGAGTTACACTTAGTTGATTTGGCCTGCAATTGAAGGAAGCAGACCGAAAGGAAATGTTGACAAAAGTTTTACTGATAATTTCTTCCCACCACAATTCCATGCTTCATGAAAAAGCTGCTCTGTATGATCTCCAGAGTAGCATGAGGAGGAACACAAGGCTGTGGAGTAGGGGAGGGACCGGCCAATTTACATTTCCCCACTTTCTCCAGCTGTTTCTTCTGAGTATAAAAGGAAACTGCTTCCATCCCATCATCTTTGTATAATATGTTACTGAATATTTGATGTGGCTGTCACTGAACAGGTCAGTTAATCAACTGCTAAAAGTAAAAAGTTCTGGATTACAAAGAACAGGATTCTGTTTACCACGAACAAACATTTCCATGGATCTGGATTGTTTTTCATTACTGTCACTTGCCATGTGATCTTACTATAGAATGGCCTGTTACAGACTTCGGACACTTCTTCTGAGCTCTTATGACCTACAATGTCCTCCTGTCTGCCATTAGCAAATTCATTATAGGCATTGTATTTTCAATGGAGCAGGTTCAGCATTTCTAAATTGATTAAGATTTGAATCGTCAGTTATAGACTGAGTATCCCCTTTCCAGGAATCTGCAAGACTCCCCATTTCCTTTTGTCACTCTCAGGCCAGGAATGAAAAGCTTCGGAAGTTTTTAGGATAGGCAAAAATAATCAGATGTTTCTTGGATCAAGAGGAGGGTTTATTTAGGCTTACAGAGAAGCAAAAAAGAAAGAAAATATCATAGTACGCATGCATGTGGGTGCCAATTTATCTTGCATAGGAGGGACAATGGCATATTTTAGAACATTGGCTTTATAGTTCACTTTGTCTGTACGAGTTAGCATCAGCTCTTGACCTGTCTGGCCAATGAGAAATTTACGCCTCTTTCTCTTCAACATATATGGTAACTAGGCATGGACTTTGTATGGTTTGCACAGTTTCCTGCTGCCTAAATATGGGCATGCTATTAATCATGAAGTACTTTAGCTACATAATGAGAAGACAGAAAAGCTTGGAGAAGATAATGATGCTGTGGAAAATTGAAGGAAAAAGAAAGAGGGGCCTACCAAAGGCAAGATGGATGGAAGTGACTTGAAGTGACTGGCTTTGCCTTGAAGAAGCTGGGGGTGGTGATGGCCAACAGGGAGCTCTGGCGTGGGCTGGCCCACGAGGTCACGAAGAGTCAGAAACGACTGAACGAATCAACAACAACATCAATCATGCACTGCCCACTATTTGGGCCAATGAGAAGGAGGAGGGCAGAACTCTGGAGTTCTTTGCATGACTCAGCAATTTCTGCACAATGGCGTTTTGAAGAACAAAACCCCCAAAAGTTTTATTTCTATCTTATATTTTCCCCTGTAAAATTTCTGACATTGGTGGGGCAAGAGCACCTTGATAAAACCTCAGAGGGAACCGTATTTGTCACTAGCCTCATTTCCTCCATTTGTGTATGCAAAA